>OX244032.2:14833190-16033190 GCA_945859785.2 Tridacna gigas
CAGATACAAATTAGCGGCAGATAAATTAAAAAAAACTTTCTTGAAAAAATATTGATATTCTCATTGAATCCATGTTTCTGCAAATAAATAATGAAAATATTGTGGCAAAAGCAAGAAATTACTCATTGCGATGCAATTTCTCTCTATACCATAATATTCCCAGGAGTTGTCTGCCGATGGTATTTATATGATAAACTATTTTTTTACCTTGTCCATTGCCAGTACCATCTTAGCTCCCCGAAAAACAGTCCTGGTTTAAATATCTGTAGTCTGGAATTAAGTCTTGAATTCCACTTCAAAAGACGCCGCTCTCGTCTGCTTTATTTTCCTAAAAACTCAAGGTTGCCCCTGGACTGGTTCAGCGTACCTGTTACACCTGTAATTCACTTGACTTTATCATCACTCTTACGACCTTTAATCAGAACCAGTCTACCAGGTGTGAATGTTGCATAACAGTTTCTGTGTCTGTTTTAACGTTTTTATTGAGCTCTGTTCAGTCTCTTGAAGGTATCTCTAAAATCTGATCTCCTGTTCATTTTTTATGAGATACAAAGTTTAAATTAAATCCCATGACGTGTTGAAGCCTTTTTAGTGTTATTCTGATAAATCAAAATGGGCGACGGAACCGCCAATGTTTCGGATAAAAAAAAAAGTTGCTTTTTTATGAATGTTTGTAAATCGTATAGAATTTAGTTGGTATACATTAACTCTTAGGCTGCTAAGCGCGACTCACTGACCTTTTGCGAACAGCGTAGATCAAGATCAGACTGCACATAACGTGCATTCTGATCTTGGATCTACGCCATCCGTTAAGGAGATATCTTTCCTTTAAAAACCCTTTGAAACAAGAAAATTTGGGCTTACACTATCGGTTTGAAAGTTTTATTTTTTTTATTCAACAGGATAAGGGTTAAAAAGGAGAAATAGCGGGCTGCTTGAACGTGTAGACTGATCGTGGTAAAATCGAAGTGAATAGATCAGGATATTACAGAAATATTCAAGCCATAGAATTTAAATTATGAATTCACTGTAAAATTAAAAAAAAAAAGTTTCATATTTAATAACACCTCAATAATCTATACGAGCCATGCTCTGTCAAAAGGGTGTTTAATACATTTGCAAAAAGTATAGATTTAGGTCAGCATGCGCAGTCAGCGATTGTTCAATTTCTGCAGCCCAAGGTACCAGTTTACTTCATGGTTCAGTAGCTTGTTAGACAAAAGGGATTTCATGGATCCATAATTACATACCCAACTTGCTTGGTACAATGTATCACGGCCAGAGCACCGCTTATTTTACTTGTGGAAACAAATACTGCAACTATTATAATAAAATATTATATCAGTTATGGAACATTAATTTTGGGACACACTGTATGTTAAGATAAAAGTATATAAATCTTCGTCAACCGACCCGGTGTTTTTGCGCTCATAATATAGAGTACCTTGAAGATATTGTGTGAAAAGGATGATAATTCGAAGACTATTTTTCTTCACTTTCACAGACTAGTCAAGAAAGTATAGACCGGTATTTAATTTTCTGTCTACTTCCAACTTGAACCAATCTCTTTGTCAGATTAGTACAGTAAGATTTTCCACACAGCAGCTGCATTTTGAATTCGTCAGTTTTATTTGCCACAAAAAAGGTCGGTCAATGCGCTGCCGCATACTTGTTATGAAGAGCGCGAGGCGATGGGGGATAAATGTGGGTTGACGCACTTGCCCTGATTTTGAATTGAGGTTTAAAATCCGCATTATGCTAATTACAATCGGACTACAAAAAATTAGCATATTTACATCTGCTGACGGTATGCCAAACGTGTCACTGGGTTACATACCTGATTCAATACAAGTACTGAAATTACTATGAGGTAGGCCTTTATGTTCTTCAACAATTCATCAGAAAATGGAATGGTTTGATTCAATGTTGTTTCACATGACCGTCAACAGCTAGTCACGTGACGGGTTTCACCAGTGCTAGGCTGGAGCTGGAGCACCCGAGCGTTTCTGTTCTGCAATACTCATATTGATGCAAGACAAATGACCAGCACCGCTAGGGGTGTCGACCTACAAGTCAAACAATTTTTCGTTTGAGAATAGTTTCTTAACCCTTAGGCTGCAAGCGCGACTCACTGACCTTTTGCGGACAGCATAGTTTAAGGTCAGACTGCACAAAACGTGCAGTCTGATCTTGGATCTACACTGTCTGATAGGGAGATATCTTTCCTGCAAAAATTTCCTTTGAAATAGGAAAATTTTGGTTTTTACTCTCGGCTTGAAAGTTTCATTTCTTTTATTTAGCAGGCTAAGGGTTAACGTTAGAATGACTTCTTTAACTTTTAAATGCTACTTACTTTTAGTTTGGGCCTGTCTACAATGCTGTCGTTTGGTAAAGATTTAAATACCTTTGAGGCTGGGACTGGGATCGTTTATAACACTGTCTGGTTACGATCTAAATTAAGCAGTTACTGAATTCTATCGATGACGTAAGAGATTTACTTTTTATGGCGACAATTTATTACGTATGTTGGTAGTAATGTGTCCAGCCTGTCTATTGAAAGAGCATAACGATACCAGACCACAGTCTGACTAAAGAGGTTGACACACCACTCAGACGTATTTCTGCTTCGTAGTTGTCAAAAGTAGTCCCGTTTGAAAATTCGACGCCAAACACGTTTTCTACATTTTTTTTTTTATCGGAGATGGGTATTTCTAAAATGTTTTTTTTTCTATATAGGTTTTTTTTTTTATGATGTTTGTGGAAACTGAGTGCAAAGGTATTACTGTTAACTCTTTACCACACGACAAAATTTTAGACTGGTTCAAATTGAAAGCATTTGCAGATGACAAAATAAACATTAATGAAAAATACAAATTTGTTTTGGGAAGGGTAGAAAACATTGTGGGAAAAGGAGAAAATGCTGGTTACCAGCATTTTCTCCTTTTCCCACAATGTTTTCAAAAGGCTTCTTTCTCAAGGGTGTTAAAAGTCGGGATTGTGTGGTAAAGAGTTAAGGAAACTATTTTGTGCCTGTGACTACGCTGAGGAACACGGTCTGCAACCAAGATATTTTCCAGTCTATCACAGTGATTTTTTAAGGTTTTTAGTGTTTAACCCATTACCACACAATGACGAGTTTTAACACTCGTGGGAAATTAAACTTTTGAAAACCCTGTAGGAAAAGGAGAAAATGCTGGTAACCAGCATTTCATCCTTTTCCCACAATGTTTTCTTACCTTTCAGAAACAAGCCCAATCATTTGAGCCAACATTTGATTTGTCGTCTGCAAATACTTTCAATTTGGACCAGTCTAAAATTTTGTCGTATGGTAAAGAGTTAATGTGAAAAAGGCAAATCAGCGGTGGTGTGACACCAGAGGAGAGAGAAACAAAACGCTTTGAAACCAGACCCGGGAACCCTGATATAGGGGTATCGGCTTAACATGGGAAACTTGTTATTAACGTTGTGAAATGTTAGAAAGAGATGTGAAACATCGATAAACTCGGGTTTTAACTCTTAACCCATCGTTTCTGCTCATGTTATTTTGTATCCGTATTAATTGCAGAAAAAGATTTTGACATTTTCATTGCTGGGATAAAAATATTGATGATGTCACTGAAAATACAGGAAGAAGAAAAAACGCTTGATGTAAGAATGATTTGATACAGATAGTCGGCTATTACCATACATGGAAATTTGATTATAAATGTGCTAAAAATAACTTTAGTAGTTTTTTTGTTGATTTTGTGAATCAAGATTAGACTGCAGTCTGATCAATGACCACGTTGTCAGTAATTTTGCGTGAAAGAAAGACAGATACTAGTTTAAAACATATTTATTTTACATTCACTGCGAAACAAGTTCTAGCAGCTTATACTAATATCTCTCGATTCTGCGTCCTGGAAACTACACCAGTACTCATGCCGAAAATCTGGGCCAATGAGCAGTCATAAAGTTGACACCGCCCCCGGGTATCGAACTTTAGACCTTACGAGGCAGACAGACACCCCATTGAGACAGATACTATTCACCAACCATTTTAAATTGCATTCTTATTGTAAATCTCAAGAATGGTGTAAATTTGAAAGTATCGCGCAGTTTGAATGGGTAAATCAATTGATTTAGCTAATCAGAACTTGAGTTACTTTCGAAATTTAGAAAGACTAGGAATGCAAGCAAGAATGGTTTGATGAGAACATGCCCAGCTTTCAAAAAATAATGTCCGGATACATAATAACTTGATCTATTATATCAAAATGAGCCATGCTCTGTGAAAAGGGGACATAATGCATCTGCAAAAAGTATCGACCCAGGTCAGCCTGCGCAGTTTGCGCAGGCTGACCTGGGCCGAAACTTTTTGCTTATGGTCGATTTCAATTTTGTGCTTGTCAAAGGACCAGTGTACCTCGTGATTCAGTCCGTTGTCAGAGAAATGGATTTTATGGATCCACACTTATATTATGATGACTTCCTTGGTATCATGGATCACGGAGGTGCATTAAGCCCCCTTTTGCCAGAGCATGACTCATTTATTTGACATCCTATGACACAGTGTTGCCATTGTCGATTTCTAGGCTCGTTTGTCCTCGGAAACGTCGAGATATTGACACAGCACTGACGTCGACTCTGTCTGCGTCGTCATCTTCGTGCGAAACCGTTGATATTTTGCCATATCTCTATCATTACTGAAGATATTTAATATAATCATTGGCTGGTTATCAATGTTCAAAAAAAGGGAACACATACCTAAAGGGCAGGTAACCCTCAAAATAGTTTTGAAACAGTTATGCCCCCTTTTCGACTAAGAATTTTAACCGAAAAGTGGATGCAACCACGCGTTGGCTCCTGATTGCGGTGCGGGTTGTTTTTAAGAGGAAGATATCTATGCTTTGAAGGGGAAGAAGTAAAGATGTAAATTCAAGATACAAGGGTCGGATTTAGGGGTTGTTTGATTCACCTAGAGATTGTTCGGGGATTATATTACGTGGTTTTGGATATAGCTGCACGTTTTGAATTGACAAGCGTGTGATTACGTAGGGGGATATAAATATCAAACATGTCAGACAAATCATCATATCGCAGAAAAAAAATCTTCTTGGGAAAAAAAACTGTTACGACCCAATTCTGTATCTTTACCCCTTGATTCGTTGAAGATGGATTCTGAGACTTATGCGGGCAGTGTATATCCAAGATCAGACTGCACAGAACGTGCAGTCTGATCTTGGATCTTCACTATCCGCTTCTTTGCCAAGTGTTTTGATAAAAAAACTTCTTGAGAATGCAATATTTGCACTGTAAATATTGACCGAGGATGCCCATGGTCCTAACCCTTATCCTGCTAAATAAGTGAAATGAAACTTTCAAGCCGATAGTGAAACCCCGTATTTTCCCATTTAAAGCTTATTTTATTTTGGAGAAAAAATATCTCCTTATCGGACAGTGTAGATCCAAGATCAGACTGCACGTTTTGTGCAGTCTGATCTTGGTCTACACTGTCCGCAAAAGGTCAGTGACTCACACTTAGCAGCCTAAGGGTTAATACAGGACGTTTAAGAGGGAAAGGTGAGTCATGGCTATTAATATACATCAAAGATTTGCGGCAATACACCTTGTGTTTTTTTCTTTCCTTTACATCCTTTACATACAAGTGTAATTCTTTACCAGACAACGAAATTTTAAACACGTTTAAATTTAAAGCATTTCCAGACAGCAAATTCAACAAAGCTTAAACGTTGATTTCTCTCTTTGACATGGTAGAAAACATTGAGGAGGGGGAGAATGGGAAAAAATTGTTTCCTGCATTTTGTCCTTTTCCTACAAAAGCCTTCTCCTACAAGGTCGTTACAAGACTGGATGGTTTGGTAAAGGTCTTTAAAATAGTTAATGGGGTAGAGGGGTATTCTGTGGTCCAGTAGTTGTAAAGGTGTTGGATCTATTATCAGAAAATCCAGATCCGATTCTCACATGCGATGCTCGTCACATGTGAGTGTCGTTGGGCAAGGCACTGCAAAGCCCCAGAACAATCACATATATACGTGTAGGACCAAGATACGCGCCACAGAGATCCCAGCGTGACACTGGTAAATCCAAGAAAAACTAACAGTAAGTGAACTGATATCGTGATATTGCAGTTATGCTGTTTGGTTTGGTCTGTACTGGAGTTTAACGCAATTTTTAACAGCTCAGGTCATATCATGGCGGTCAGTGAGGCACCCATGCGTTTCCTGGCTTTCTCAGACCAGTACTGACACAACTCTCTTTCCAAAGTCACTGACTACTTTAGAGGTGAGAGACGAAAAATCGCCGGAAAGAAAGTTTGCCTCAACCGGGTATCGAACTCGCAACTACCAGGTCACGAGTCAGATACGCTAACCACTGAGCTACCCCAGTAGGCATGTTGAAAAAGACATTAGAATAAACAAACAAATTTAACATAAATCTATGTTCTTCGTATTGACTTTTGATTTAAAAAAAAACTAAAGACCAGTTATTTAGGTGCTGAAGAGCGAAGACCAAGATCAGACGACACCTATGTGACGGCCGACTATTGACCAGCTCACACTCCAAAGAAACACAAGGTTCGTATTCACCAACCATGCTAAACTGCATCTCTAGTCTAATTCTTAAAAAATTAAAAAAACAAATTAATTGTTACTTTGTGAATTTAGAAATGGACTAAAATTACAATTTGAGCTGTGCTCTGGCAAAAGGGTGTTCAATACATCTCTATGACTATTACAGATGAAAGCATAAACATCATTAGTAATGATTATGTGAAAGATGGGAGGCTGTCTTTCTTGAGAATGACAAGTGCTTAATTCTTTACAAAACCACAAAATTTTAGACTGGTTCAAATTCAAAGCATTTGTAGACGACAAATATCATCATATTCAAATGATGGGATTTGAACCAGTAAGGGTAGAAAACATCGTAGCAAAAGGAGAAAATGCTGGTTACCAGCATTTTCTCCTTTCCCCACTATGTTTTCAAATGTCTTTCATATCAAGGTCCTTAAAACTCATAGCTGTTTTTTATGCCTCTTTCGACAACTTGACAGTTATCTTAATTTAGCGACAGCTGACTTACCTCACGTCGTTTACAGGATTTACTAGTAAACCAGGGTCTGTATTCACCAACCATTCTTAAGAATATTCTTGCTCTTGTTCTTCAAAATTTTCCAAATTTGAAAGTAACACAACTTTTGATTGGCTAAACCGTATGGTTTAGCCAATCAGAAGTTGTGTTACTTTCAAATGTAGAAAATCTTGAAGAATAAGTCTAAGAACGTTCTTAAGAATGGTTGGTGAATACGGACCCAGGACTTTGCAGTCCCTTGTCATTGGATAATACCAAGTGACAAACGTCACCATTTGGGATCCTACAAAGAACATTTGTTTAAGAATCCCCCATTTTAACAACTGAGCCAGGAGGGAAAACTGGGGGGAAATTTCTTGTGAATACCTGTTTGAATACATCGGGAATTTAACTGTTTTAAAGGGTGCGATTACCTATTTGCCAATATTTGCCAAATTCTATTCATTTGTACCCTCACTACTGGGTTGCCTGAATGGTTCCGTACAGTGTAGAGTGAGATCAGACTGCTTGGAACGTGCAGTCATATCTTGATTCTACATTGTCCGATAAGGTGAGATTTTTCTAACGAAAATAAGCTTGAAATTGCGATATTTGGCTGTTTACCAATGGCAAGATTGTTTTTAACCCTTACCACACAATCCCGACTTTTAACGACTCTGAGAAAAAAGCCTTTTGAAAACATTGTGGGAAAAGGAGAAAATGCTGGTAACCAGCATTTTCTCCTTTTCCCGCAATGTTTTCTAACCTTCCCAAAACACATTTCAATTTTTCGCTCTCATTTATTTTGCCGTCTGCAAATGCTTTCAATTTGGACCAGTCTAAAATTTTGTCGTTTGGTAAAGTGTTAATCTATCTATGTAGCGGGATTAACTCTTATCCTGCTAAATGAGTTGGATAAAACTTTCAAGCCAATAGTCAAAACCCGGATAATGTCATTTCAAACTTCATTTTTGCAGACAAATACCTCCTTAACGGTCAGTGTAGATCAAAGATCAGACTGCACGTTCTGTGAAGTCTGATCTTGATCTACACTGTCCGCAAAAGGTCAACCTGCATGTCACGCTTAGCAGCTCAAGGGTAAATGAGAAGAAGCGTTACATAAAAGCTTTCGTGCATGTTTGTGTGTTTAGAACAGGGGGTTATAATGGTCCTCGTTTGTGTCGAGTGCTTGTTTGATTGATTTTATCGTAGACTTTTACGACAGTCTTCCATCAGATATGATGCAATGCATCCAGTCATTATCTGTCTTTAATCGGGGATTAACACGTTTGTTGTGTTACGTCCATGCGAATAACCAAGGGGGACAGACAGACAGACAGACAGACAGAGAGGATGAAAGCAGAGGAAAAGAGGTGAAAGCAGACAGACAGACAGACATACAGACAGTAGGGACAGACAGACAGACAGACAGACAATACAAAACGTACTTAAACGGTGAAAAAAGTCTGTAAAATAATGTCAAATGTTGTTTTTCCCTGAAAATAAATTACCTAGAACTGGGTCAGACGCATTTGTTTTGTGCACAGCCGTATTGAATAATCAATGTCGAGGATGATATACGGTGCTGACTCAAGTTATCTGTTTACCGGTCGACACAATTTAGCCCCGTCACTATTGAAAAAAAACTTGCGGGCGACAAAAATAGAATGTGGCTCAAAGGATGGGATTTGTCTTTTACAGGATAGAAAACATTGTGGGAAAAGGAGAAAAATGCTCGTTTACAAGCAATTTCTCCGTTTCCCTCGATGTTTTCAAAAGAATTCATTCTCGAAGAGAGTATTTGGAAAAGTGTAACGCGCAGTTATCCAGACATACATAATCGTCACCTCCTCCTCTCCTCTTCCCCCCCTCTCGTACTTGTTTTTTTTTTCCGATAACTCCATCCCTTGTGGTATAAACCAAACGTGCCCCGCGTTGGTTTTGTCCGTTTGTCCGTCTAGCAACACCTTTGGCACTTTCTAGGCTACGATAATTACGGAATTCTGCTCATTATTCAGCAACTATTCTTGATTTATCTAGAAAGGTCGAAATTAGATTTCACTTATTTCGACTTTTCTGTGTAAATCTTTGGTCGAAAAGTCGACATCTTTTTTGTATTGTCAAGACTAAAACTGTTCTACGACGTATTTTCCTATTTATCGTGCATACGAGGGTCATTCATTTAATTGCGTCACTAATGTCCTCCATACCGGATGGACATACGTATCACAAGGAAATAACGGTATCTGCGGAAGGAAGTTGTTCTGAATACTGGAACGAAATTTTGTTGTAATACGTTCATTCTTTCAAAAGTTCAGTATTGAAAGTTAAAGTAGGCGCAGTTATATACACTGGCTATATTACTGAAACCATATTAAGAGGTCTGTGCCTTATTCATGACAATGCAGCTGCTCACAAGTCTGCAACTGTTCAGAATTTTCTGGAAACGGAGAAGGTGGTAAAGCTTCCCCACCCATCCTATTCTCACGATCTCAGCCAATGTGACTTTTTTCTCTTTCCTTTATTGAATAAACTCTCTCTGGGCGACGATAGGACTCTAAAAGTGCCCTGGGAAGTGCCATTTTTCAGTGTTTGTAGGGTATTGTTATGCAGTACAAATTACAGTCAAAGAATGCTGTAAAATTGTCGTCGTCATTGCAAAAAAAAAAAATACTTAAATGTTTTAGTGAGTTAGAATTCTATTTTGAATTGCAAGTTATTGTATCGTATGTTCATTACATATATTTGATTTTTTATTTCACTTTTGTTCAGTTCTGAAACATGCCTATGAAGTAAATTGATAATGTTTTCAAGTAAGAAGGCTAATGATGCCCAAAGAGGCTTAAGATTTCTCAGTTTGCTGATAGTTTGTTAAGAAGGAATTCATGGATAAAGGGCTTGTGACATGTTTGACTTGTGATCAAGTTAAACCTGCATACATCCTTTCTTCAGTCATTATTTTGGTCAAGAGTCAATATCCATTTATACCTATGTTGTTCTTAAGTATTTTGTACTATTTGTATTTTTAATCCATTGGCTTTTTTCTCAGCCTACAAAATAATTGCTCGCCAATGTCACTGTGCATAATTAGATGATTGAAACTGAAATTTCATTGATATTGTTATGAAACTATAATTTCATTGGTTAATATTGCTTAAGTCTAAAATGGTATAAGATGCGTCCGTTTCACGAACAAGTCATACGTTTGATGACTTTTACCAAAAAAGAATAAATTGATGGAACGGACATCTTATTGTATTTAGATATACCGAAATCACCCCTGACCACAAAGCTTAAATGCAGCATAACAGTATTCCCAGAAAAACCTGTTTTGCAGCATTCAAAGACTGGATTTCCAAACTTGAAAAATTGTATTTCTGTCAATGGAGAATATTTTGAAGGAATGAAACGAACAAAATATATGCATTTAATATAATGCGTCTCATAAACACCCAGTGACACAATTAAATAAATGGCCCTCGTACATTCTAGCCTCAGACAACAAATGAGCTTTAAGCATCAATAGTTCCAGATATGAGACTGGTTATAACAAGATTTTCCACATTTGAAAGTGACACAACGTCTGATTAGCTAAACTAAATGGTTTAGCCAATCAGAAGTTGTGTTACTTTCAAACGTAGAATAGTTTGGAGAATAGGACTTAGAACGTTCTTAAGAATGGTTGATGAATACGGACCCTGGACGCACACATTCTTGAAATCGAATTCTTTGAAGAAACTGAATGCACTGCGACGTCAAAATGGACGCCATTTTTTAATATTTGATGTAAATCAGTGTACGTGTTTGCTTTGAAAGGCGTTAGCCGCCTTTATTGTTCAATGTTACGTTATATACTGTACAAGTCATAAAACTGTCTCCTATCTCTTTACCAAACGACAGAAACTCAGACTGATCCAAATTGAAGGCATTTGCAGACGACAAATTAAATAATGATTGGATTGTAAGATTTGTATGCGGTACGATAGAAATATTGTGGAAAAAGGAGAAAATGCTGGTCGTAGGCATTTTCTCCTGTTCCCTCAATGTTTTCAAAAGGCTTCTTCCTCAGGTCGTTAAAACTCGGGATTGTGTGGTAACAGGTTAAATTTATCAAATGGTATATTTGGCCTGGGCTTGGCTTGCCAAGGCCATAGGAATCGTACACCATAATTTCAACCCCATCCAAGCATTTACGTAAAAACCCGAGTAAAAGTGAAAAGTACCGCCTGCAACCCATCTCACAACTCTGAAAGAAACGACCCCTTAAAATGATAAAAATATTTCGATTCAAACATCATAGTAAGGTTTACTTTCACAACAAACTTTGATCGATGTGCGATCATACGAAAGTGTTAACTGAGAATTTCGGGCCCTTATGAGCGTATTCATAACTGCAAATTCGTGTGTGTGAAAGAAACAGTTGGCAAACCTCGAGTGATCGTTGATCAAATGTTTTGATGTAGGTACGCAATCGACCGAGTTGTGACGAGTGCTGTTGCCGAGCACTAATCGGGATCGTTCGTTTATCCTTTTTCTAGACACCATGTGAATGACAAATATGATAGCGTATTTTACGCAGACGGTGTGCTCTTTCTCTGAAAAAGTTGTCTCAAAACCTCGGTAAGATTTTAATTTTCGTAAAATTACTATGCACCTCGTGTCTAAAGTTATAACTATGTATTTGATTGGTATATATGCCTTATTTCTTCCTGTCAGAGTTGTCCAGATATGACATCTCGGCCCATAGCCATTTCGACCCATAACAAACTCGGCGCATACAATATCAAATATGTAACGTTACACTGTGCATTAAAGTTTGTAATATGAACCACTGAAAACCAGTTAGTCTTATAAAAAACGATGGAATCTTAGACTTGTCTAAATTGAAAACATTTGCGGACGGCAAGTTAGATTTAGCTGAAATGTTGGTTATTGGCTGTGAAAAAGCAGGAAACCTTGTATGAAAAAAAGAGAGCATTTTCTTCTTTTCCAAAAGGTTTTCATGAGGCTCTATCCTTAGGGTCCTTAAAACTCAGGATTGTGTGGTAAAGAGTAACTGGTGGGCGTTTTATATCGAAGATCAGACTTGACATTCAGTGCAATCTGATCTTATCTACACAGGTATTTAGGCTGACATGGGCCAAAACTTTTTGCTTTTGGCAGATTTTCTGCATGTCAAAAGACCAGAGTACCTCATGATTCAGTTGGTTGTTTCACAAAATGGATTTTATGTATCCATAAATATATGACGGCTCCTTTGGATTGATTGATCACGGAGATGCATTAAACCCCCTTTTGTCAGAGCATGGCTCATTTGTGTTTTTACATAATCACAACCAGGAGCTCTTCAAATTTATCAATCCTAGATGACTTTACTCAGATGCGGGCTTTAGGTCAAACGGCCCTCTTGTTGATGAAAATCAGCTCTCCAACATGGATGATCATGGTAACTTAGAGATTCCAATGGAGAAAATTGAAAAGTGGCATGTACGGCAGATATTTTGGAAAAAAAAAAACGTTTATAGAAATTCTTGAGCAGTCTTGTATCATCCAAATGATTTTATTCAACTGGTAGTCTTTAGCTCATCTGTTTACGAAGAAAACGTCAAGCTATTGTCAAAGCCTATGCGTCATTATCGTCGTGCAAAAACCTTGATATTTTATGATATATATTTTTTTTTATTCCTGAAGATACTTTCTTCAAACTTGGACAAGTTATTTACTGTCAAAAGGGGTACCCATATAACAGGGGCAGGTAACCATCAAAATATTTTAGACAGTTACGCCCTTTTTTATTACTTTGAATTTTCAGGACCGTTGACATTTTTTCATATCTGTCATTAATTATGATACATACTTCAAACTTTGACTTTTTGTTAACTCTTAAAAGCGGAATTTATATAAGTACAACAGAGGCAGGTAACCACCAAAGTATATTTGGCAAAGTATTTAGTTATGCCTCGTTTTCGACTAAGAACTTTTAGCTCAGCTGCTTTTAGAGGCATGAGTATTTTCATAGCCTTAGTGTCATCATCTTCGTTGTTTGTGTCGTTGTCATGAAAAATCTTTGACATTTTACAATATCTTTGTTATTACTGAAGGTGTTTACTTTAGTGTCATCATCTTCGTTGTTTGTGTCGTTGTCATGAAAAATCTTTGACATTTTACAATATCTTTGTTATTACTGAAGGTGTTTACTTCAAACTTGGACAAGTTGTTAACCATCAAAAGGGAAACATATACAATAAGTGTAAATAACTGTCAAGCTATGCCCCTTTTTAAACTATGTGTTCTCACTGAAAATCAAGCAACTGCAGCCGAGCGTTGGCACCCGCATATGGTGCTCATGTTACCAAATGCAACTGCAAACGAGCATTGGCGCCCGAATGCGGACGTCCTTTTATTTTTTGCTTAGAAACCAAAATGCAAAAAATAGAAAGACATACCTAAAAAATTGTCTTCTCAGGCACAAAACCATGCTCTATGATATTAGCCTTTATATAGACTTTGTGTTTTTGCTTGTCTTTGCTCGAAGGACATGGTTACTATTTCAACTTATAGAACTTATAGACTGAGTACGGTAAAATGAAAGCAAAATGTGATTCGTTGCTTGGCCACTGTGGATTTTTTGCACTTTCCAAAAATGTTCCCTGGAGTTGTCCTCTATCAGCAGTTTTTTGCCTGCTGCTCATTTTGGTTTGTTACCATTTTGATTTGTTGCTAAAGCAGCGTAAAGGAAGAAAATAGGAAACAGAAAAATCATTTGAAAATTATCTCCTTTCTATCCATAAAGACCATGAGGCAAAGGCTGTACAAAAATACTCATTATATTGTCCTTTACAAATTTATGTTTTTCCATTCTGTTGTCAACTCAACAGACTGTCAGTGTGAGACATGTAGATTTTTTTTATTAATCTGTACAAATGTGATAGCGGTTTTAAGCCTGTACAAATGTGATAGCAACTTTAAGCTTCTGGGCCTCATCTTCCTACTTCTTCACCCGTTCTGATGCCCAGGCCTTCAGCGCTTTGATTTTTATTGCGTTATCTTTACAAACATTATACCTTATACATGTATTTGAAAGTGTGACCCTGCATGAGTGATAATGAAAATATTGAATAAAGTGCAATAATTATTTTTTCTTTACCACAGTTCTTTAGAAACTGTCTTCGACAAAGATATTAAAGAGTTGAATTTGTATTTGGCATGAAAAAAGATTGTTGCAAAATGTTGACTTTTTTTCTGATGTTACGGGAATATGGGTGAGGTTGGGGTGTGGGAATGGAGAATTTAGACGAGGTATCGTGTACCAAATACTAAGGAGTGAAATGAACATATTCCAGTATGCAATTTTGTGATTTTAACTCGTGATTAGTTGGTCGTAAACGCTCCCATGTGGAAATGGGTTTCAAAACCAAACGAACAAAAAAAAAAACCTCGAAAAATTGAATCTGTAACAGTGAACAGTGAAAGGTAACGAGTATAGATTTACAGTTAACGGGCATTCCGCTCCAGTTCTGAAACACAATGTTGAACTTAAATACGATTATTGCGCATTTTGTTGCAGACAGCTGACTGTCTGCGGATAAAACTTTTTACCTATTATTACAAAGCTCAGGACGATCGATTCTTGGGGGGATTTTGGGGACAATGTAGATCAAGATCAGACTGCCCAGAACGTGCAGTCTGATCTTTGATCTGCATTGCTCGATATTGTTTTTTTTTTCACTGTCAGAGAAAAAAACAATATTACATAACATTTTAAAAACCTGAGGTTTGGAAAGGTCGGGGCAAATCATTATTAACCTTAGGTAGACAGTCATATTTCCGGACACAAGCGAGCCTGTCTGAAATATTAGCCCAAAAAGCTTAAGGTGGGAGTGAGTGGACCATTATTGTCAGATTAGGAACCTTACATCAATACGTTGACAGACAGACAGACAGACAGACAGGGTAGAGGAATTTTCTTTGCATATTCACGGGAGCTATGAAAGTTATTTTTAAGGTTTGATTTTTGCCAATATGTTACCCACACCGAGGACCGCCCTTTTAGTATGTTTAACGCCGTTATCAGTAGTACTCCAATCATTATACGGCGAGTACTCTCTGCTGGTTTATGTCTGGATTCCGATAGACTGTGTCTCTGACCAGAGGACGTCCCCACGTGACTAGAGTCGCAGGTTTCCTGATTACAGCTCGGACATCTGAACCACTGAAGCGATGAACATCAAAGAGAAAAGTGATATTATTTAGATTTGTTTGTGTTGGTAGTTTTTCTGTTAGGCGAATCAATCGATCGATCGATGGATCAATCAATCAGCCAGCCAGCCAGCCAGCCAGCCAACCAACCGGTCGGTCGGTCGGTCGGTCAGTCAGTCAGTAAATCAATCAATCAATCAATCAAATGTTTGAATAATGTTTTATGTCGTTTGCAAGAGCATTTCAGTCACATCATGGCAACATTTCACCTGTCCATGTTTTTCTTGGGTTTTGTCAGTACTAAACTGGAACACGTACCTGGCAGTACCATGCACAGGACTAACCCTTCCAGTAGGGATCGAACCGCGGTTGTCTGATGATAAACACAATTTCTTATCCGTAGTGCCAAATGGAATTTCGAAGTACGAAGAATTATGTCTTTTTCTGGATTTCGTGTGCCATGCAAACTGACACCAGCACATGACTAGCCCTTCCTGTAGGGATCGAACCCCGGTTGCTTGATGATGAATCGAATTTATTGTCCACTAATTCCAGTGGAATTTCGAAAAGAGAGGTGATGTAACGTATAGATAAGACTGGAATGTATCGCAAAGGGTGTCTTAGTTAATGTGCCTGAAAGAATCTATTTAAACCGTTGTTAAACAGATAAGATCTAATTGAGATTAGGCTCGTTTTACCGTCTGGCCAGGTTCGAAACATTGTTTTACCTGTTACTTCATAGGTTAAGTTTTTTTTCTCTCTATTCTTTTGCGCCGTCCTTTATCACACAATTCTGTGTGTTAACGACCCCGTAAGAGAAATCTTTTGAAAACATTATGGGAAAAGGAGAAAATGCTGGTAACCAGCATTTTCTCCTTTTCCCACAATGTGTTCTACTGTTTCAGAAACAAGAGCTCTCAATTTGATAAGCTTGAAGATTTCTTCATCAGCACCCTTTCAAAATTTTAGATTTGTCCTAATTGAAATAAAATAATGTGGCACAAAAAATAAAAGGGTAGACAATCACTGTGGGAAAAGGAGATTATTTGGTACGGGATCGGTGAGAGTATGCACTAATTTTGTTTCCTTGTCAATAAGAGCCATGCTCTGAGAAAAGGGGATTTAATGCATCTCCATGGTATTATACCAAGCAAGTCATCACATAATTATGGATCCATAAAATCCATTTTGTCTGACAACGAACTGGATTATGAGATAGGATCGTCTTTGGACATCCAGAAAATTGACCAATAGCAAAAAGTATCGAACTCAGGCTTACATTGGTCGACGTTTTTTGTAGAAGCATTAAGCATCCCTTTTCACAGAGCATGGCTCGTATCTTGATACATTGCCCTAATTAGTATACCCTCAATTAATGCGCAACGTGCATTCCTTTGAAGCATTTCATCTGGTTGATGCAGAAACAAGACAAGTGGTTTCTTTTTTCATCTGCACTTGTCTCCTTACTGCATAAGCCTAAACATTTGTTTCACCCGTTAAAAAAAATCAAGGCTCTTTTTTTTTTTAATCAAAGCGCTGAAGGCACTGTAACGGCGGTTGATTGGAAATATTTTGGGAGGGTTTTTTTTGTCAACAGCTTCAAAAACCAGGAACATTTATTGAAAATATTGAATGTGCTTTATCTGCGACAATATTTTTTACCGTTCCATGCCGTCGGTATCTTCGGCTTCTCAGTCCTAGCTGAGCCCACGGTAGCTCGGCGGCCACAAGCAGTAACCGAGTGGAAGTGAGTTCGAACCCAGGTTCGGGCAAAATTCCATTACTCTTTCTCCTCCATAGACGACAGAGGCTTTACAGACGGCATAAATCAAAATCGGAATACAGAACTTGCAATCTGATCTTTAGACCTATACCGCCTGCTTCTTTATTAAAGCGTTTAACCCTTAGACCGCCGAATAAACCTATCAGACATTTTCAACCTAGATATACAGCCCCAATAACTGCAATTTCATGGTTGCTTTCGTCTACAGTGTTTCAGCTAAGCGGACTGTGTAGATCGAAGATCAGGCTTCACGTTTTGTGCAGCCTTATCTTGATCTACAATGGCCGCAAAGGCAACTATAGTCGTGAAAGGCACTTTAATGTTTCAGGCAAAATCTTTCTTGGTTTCAGTGGATTGTATTATCAGCCGTCGAAAAAGGTTGAGTTATATATTTTTCACTGGAGGATCAAACTCTCTAACACAAAATGAAATTCTAGACTTGTCGAAATCGAAAGCATTTAAAGAGGACAGAATAAATGTGGCTAATAGAAAGGGATTCGTCAATGAAGTGTTAGAAAACATTGGTGAAAACAAGAGAAAATAGTTTCCAAAGTTGTTTTTAAAAACAGTGTTTTTCGGGTTGTTAAAAATCGGGATTGTATGGTAAATGGTTTAGAGGGTCGACAAAAGTCTTTTTGACATATTTATTCCTCTTTCACCGCTGAATATTGTCTGCAATTTGTTTATGTACATGTCGGGAGGCAACAAATGGATTGGAAACAGTATTGTGTCCAGCACCGGCAAACCGTTAAACAATAAAAAAATAAACAATAACAATTTTTTTCATTTAAGCCGCCGTTAAGTTGTCATATGCTGATGCTTTCAATTCGATATGCCTAAAATTTTGTTGGTCGGTAAAGGGTTACATACATCAAAAAACGGACAGAAATATACTTTATTTTATCGTTGGGCAAATCATAAAATTCGTCTGTCTGTATAAAATTAGTGACCGAGAACACGGTGACTCTAGCTGTAACATTTTGTAACTACGTATGTAATTTGTCTATTAGAACAATGACACCATTTTGGGAATACAATCGCAATTTCTTGGGGTAAAGACCTAATAACTTGATGAATCAGTCAATAAAACTCTGACATGATCGCTGCGGCCTATTTAAACAGAGAAAGTCATTTACCGTTATAAACTGGGCCATCGTTTTATTTTCTATTATATATTTTGTAATTGTGCTTATTTATGTGCTAATTCTTTACTTTTTCGACCGTCGTTGTATTGTTATTCGAGTTCAAATATCTTTTGATTTCGATCCTTACAAAGAGTGGGATAGATATATGGCTTCTTCAGACTATATACCCAACTGAATTGCCATGTGAGTCATTGTCGGAGATTTCAAATAATGTCAATAGATAAATATGTTTGAATAGTTAGGACAGTCTTAAAACCCCTTTTCAAGCAATCTCATTTTTTTTAAAACGTCAGTAGAAAAAAGGCTTTTGAAAACCAGCGTTTTGGGAACCAGCAATTTCTCCTGTTCGCACGATGCTTTCTACCCTATACAGACAAAGTCCACTGTCTATAGGCTACCACATTTTAATGTGTCGTCTGCAAATGCTTTCAGTCTAAAGTTTTGTCGTCTGATAAAGAATATACAAATCCTTCAATAGATATGTTTTTTTTTTAGGTTTTATAACAAAACAGACACTCTTGAACATAAAATTGTGGCAAAAAACAAGAACTCGATCTTTCTCGAATGGTTATCGGTAACATCATTCAGTCACTTTAACGCTGTATCACGATACAAAATTTTAGACTCGTTCACTTTGAAAGGATTTGCAGATGGTAAAATAATTGGGGCTCAAAATATGGGATTTGTCTTCGAAAGGGTAGTAAACATTATGAAAAAGGGAGAAAATGCTGATTACCAGCATTTTCTCGTAACCAGCATTTTCTCCTTCTCCCATAATGATTTCAAAGGCTTTTTCCCCTTACAGTTGTTAAAACTCGGAATTGTTTGGAAAAGAGTTTGAATCGCATCATGATGGCGTCACCTTTGTACCATTTGCGACGAGAATAAACCTATATAGATCAGCCTGCACATTGATGCAGTCTGATATCGGTCCAAACCATTCGGTACCCAATCACTTGATTAAACTATTGTTATTCTATGTATATTTTTCAAACTGAATCCTTTAAATAACAGGAGAACCGCACGCGGGTGCCGTGGCTCATCCGTCGCACACGGGTGCCAATACTCAGCCGTCGCACACGGGTGCCATTGCTCAGCCGTCCCACACGGGCGCCATTGCTCAGCCGTCCCACACGGGCGCCATTGCTCAGCGGTAGTTGCTTGTTCGGTAACTACCTGAAGTGGAAAAAGGGGTGAAAGTTCTGCGTCAAAAATATTTCAGGGTTACCTGCCCTTGCTGCAAGGGTTCCGCTTTTTAATCTTAATAACGAGCCCAAGTTTGTAGTGAAATTTTAGTTTGTAGTGAAGTTTGTAGTTTGTAGTTTGTAGTGAAATCCGTAGCGATGACAGAGGTATGAGAAAAATACATGTACTAAAGTTTACGCACGACCACGTATACGACGAAGGCTATGACAATACCTTGGGTTTCTATCGACCACACTCAGGCTGATAATAATTTGATCTGTCCATTAAAGGGAGGTATTTAGTTTTTATGTCGTTAATCAAACCTTATTGTACCGATAAATACTACTAGGTATGTTTTTCTTTGCAATCATATAGAAACTGCACGGTTGCATTCAATAAAAATGTACAATTTTAGGTGTCTATAAAGACCGGAACTTTCGTTTTGCAATAGGTAAACCAGTCTATTTTCATTACATCAGATATGACGTCATCGAACTAATTTTACGAGTGCTTGTAATATGAGTCCTCGTAATCGACGTGTTCCATTGATCATGTGACATTCCCAAATGTCTTTGCAAACCTCTGGCCTTGAAGTCTAAAAATACTTGAACAGGCTATTTAGCCTGTTAAGAAAATACCACCGAAAAATACCTTTTCATTTTAATTTTTGTCATTCATCTGTACTAACGAGTTGCCTATTTTCTCCAAAAATAAAGTACAACCTTTGCAAACCCAACATATGAATGTGCATATCTTTACGAATGCCATCCGCGACATGGGGATATTAACAAGTCAAATAGATCGTTCATGTCACATTAATGCATCGTTTATTGAGGCTGTTCTGCATATCAACCCTGTACATGTACTTAACAATATAGCATTTATAAGAAATTTAAGAAAAATTGTTTCGAAAATATTGTGGGAAAAGGAGCAAAAACTGGTAACGACATGGGGATGTTAACAAGTCAAATTGATCGTTCATGTCACATTAGCAAATCCTATGACTATGTGGGCTGTTCTATATATCGCGTCTTTACTAAACGATCAATTGATTTTACGACATTTGGAAAATATTGCGGGAAAAGGAGAAAATGCTGATAATCAGCATTTCTCCTTTTCCCACAATATTTTTTTCTATCCTTATAAAGACAGTTTCCTTCTTTTTGCGACATTTAGGTTTCCGTCAGCATTTGCTTTCAATTTAGACGATTCTATTTTTTTTTTTCGTTTGGCAAAGGGTCACTTGCTTTTAATGAATGAACTCAGACATACGTGTGAACGTTAAATAATTTATCGTCCCGTTTTCTATGTAAACTATGTGATTTATGAAACATGCCCGCCTATTCAAATGTAATGCATGCAAATAATGTGGAGCGAGGACATCGTTCCAACAGCGCTCGCATTGTTTGGGCTTCCGACGGGTTCGCGACACCTGTGCATCAATTTTTCTTGAAGTTTGTCATTTATATTGAAGCATCTTAATTTCAAATTGATGATTTTAATGGAGGGTCCGCCTGTCAACGCTACCTATCCTATATTTACGTGAACAGGTCTTTGAAAAGAATGCGAGCTTATTTGTGCAGATGAGAGACCCTTTCTTTCTTGCACAGCTAGGTTTGTTCACTTTTGCAGTTTAGATTGAATGCCATTTAAACGCCACTGAACAACTTTATTTCAATTTTACAAAGGTAAAAAGCTTGCTTATTTTCGTTTGCTGGGTTTCACTAGCACTAGGCTGGAGCTCTGTAGTAATTTGCCAAAGGAGACTCCGACGCATTCAACGCCTTCATTGAAGATCTGGCCTACCAGTCTGCAGCCTAAAGCACTGAGCCCAACAGGATACCTGAATTATGCAGTTGAATAGCATCCTTGGTGTTTAACCTTTTCCCAAACAAGCCCTGGTTTTCACGTGTCTGCAGTACAAGTCTTTTGAAAACACTGTGGAAAAAGGAGAAATTGCTTGTAACGAGCAATTTCTCCTTTTCCCAAAGTGTTTTCTCCCCTTTTTGATAATTTTCTACCATTTTCATCAAATTTAAAATTGTCGTCTGCAAACTCTTTCAATTTGGACCAGTCCAAAATTTGTCGTTTGGGAAAGGGTTAAACGCTGTATAATATACCAATTTCATGCCACTATATTGGACCGTTAAAGTTTTCCATATAATTTCGAAACATGTTTCCCTTCAATGCTTTCTGCATTCTATTACTTTTTCTACATGCATTTTAGACTGCATTTCAGTTACTTGTTTCGAGATTACTTGCAAGTCTCCACATAGCCAATGCGGCAATTAAATAGAGGTAGGAGTTGAAACTTGTTCGTGAAAGCGGAAGAAGGTTGCAATAAGGGAAAACAACAGTCACAGCAAAGTTCTAACGGTCTTTTAGACGGGTCATGCCCTGTAAAAAAAGGATTGATGCATCTGCAAAAAGTATCGACCTAGGTCAGCCTGCGCAGTCCGCACAGGTTGACCCTGTGTCGAAATTTTTTGCTTTCGGTTAATTTTCTGCATAGCCAAGGACCGTTCCACCCCATGATTCAGTTTGTTGTTAGACAAAATGGATATTATGGATCGATTTCTATGTGATGACTGGCTTGGTGTCGCATCACGAAGATGCATTATACGGACTTTCATACTGTTCTTTTTTTGTTGTATTTTGTTTTTCGTTTGATGGCTGGTGCCCGATGCCGTTTTTATCCATATGCCATATTTAATACGGCAGCCAGTCTTCCTTCCTACCGATGCGTTTCTTGGTTCTTCTTTAACAGTAATTTGCATGACCTTCCTTTTAAGCCGCTGTCTGCCTTTCCGCTTACAGCAGAGTGGAAACAATGTTTCGCGATTTAGAGGAAAGAATCCTGTCATGACGATTTTTATCGAAAACTCGAAAGAATCATCATGAACCGAGTCTATAATTCGAACGCGCAACTCCTTGATTACAAGCCATTTGCATTCGTGGAAAAGGGTAGGATTCGCAAGCTAGAGGTCCGGCTTCGATCCTCGCTCTTGGTTTATCATGGTTGCGTCTTTGGGCACTCTAGAGCCCATACCTAGTGCCGCTGAAACCCAGGACACACATGAGGTGTGCTGTCGCCGTCGTATGACTGAAGTAATGTTGAAATCAGCTTAATTAAAACACCATTCAATCGATCGACTCCGTTTAGTGATCGGACTCCCTCTGGTGAAGAAAATAGATTTATTTTCATAAAAAACGGTTTTATTTAACGGTATCAGATTTTTTTTATGATCCAATAAATGTTTTAACCCTTATCCTGCTAAATAAAAGAAATGAAATTTTCAAACCGTTGGTATACACCCATATTTTCCTATTGCAATGTAATTTTGTGGAGGAAAGATATCTCCATGTCGGACAGTGTAGATACAAGATCAGACTGCATGTTCTGTGCAGTCATATCTTGATCTACGTAGTCCGCAAAAGGTCAGTAAGTCGCGCTTAGCAGCCCAAGGGTTAAAATTGAAAACAATCGAGATATACATAATACAATAAATTATTCCCTCGTTCGTGTATTCGCCGATGCGAGGTCAATGATGGACTGGTATTAATTATCATTTAAGTCCAATAAAACTTTGAATTATGGGACACCAAAAAAACGGTGGAGTCATGAAATATGGTTATCATTTAAACGTACCGAAGGCGTAGTGTTGTACCTCGTCAGAAGATCAAAGAATGAAAATCTAGTTTTGCATTTTATGACTGTTCGCCTCTCTTATATCATCCACGTATGACAAATGTAGACGGAGCTTATGATGTTCACGTTGAGAACGCTTCAATCCTCTAAAATTCTATGGGTGACGTCAGGTGATTTTTGAGGACATTGCAGATCCAAGATCAGACTACACAGAACCTGCAGTCTGATCTGATATCTACATGTCCGGCACTATATGTAAATTTACTGATTTTATGGCCTTAATATCGTCGAAATGCGATATTAGAGACATTTTTAATGGCTGTTTTATTTTGAGTATCTAGCGGTTGACTTGTTTAGTTTCTAGTATCATAAATTATCTAAAAACCACGTTTGATAAGAGCTCTATCTGTCTGTCTGTCTGTCTGTCCGTCCGTCCGTCCGTCTATCTGTCTGTCTGTCTGCAGTTTTATCCATCCCCCTCTTTCTCCCTCGTCTTATCCCCAATTCCCAAAGCCCTCTCTTTATCTAACCGAATAGGAATAGAAATGAAAACTTATTACCCATTATTTATCATTACCTTTGACTATTTTTATAGACAGTGGTCTACCGCCAAGTCGTGTTACTCTTATGACAAAAATGACAAACTACAACTGCAATTTGACGACAACAAACGTATGCAGTTATAGGAATGCAATATCATCCCCCATCGTTCATTTTTCCTCTTTCAAACATTCACCTTTACATATGAGCCATGTTCTGGCAAAAGTGGGTTTATGCATCTCCGTGATCCATGATACCAATCAAGCCTTCACATAATTATGGATCCATAATAGCCATTTTTTTCTAACAACCGACATAACCATGAGCCAGACTGGTCCTTGGATATACAGAAAATTAACCAAAAACGAAAAGTTTCGGCTCAGGTCAGCCTGCGCGGAATGCGCAGGCTGACCTGGGTCGATACTTTTGCAGATGCATTAAGCCGCCTTTTCACAGAGTATGACTCATCTATAGTGAAACCTGTCCTAGTGGCCACCTCTGTTAAGCAAGCAACGTGTGTTAATCAACCAACTTTGGAGTTCCAAAAGAAGACAAATATGTTTGAATGTATCTGGATTAAACAAGCACCTGTCTTGAGCAAGACTGATTTTCTTGTACAGTAAAGCCTGTCACGTGAGCATCCACCATCAAAGTCCCAATAGTGGCCACAAATAACTCTTTACCAAACAACAAAATTTTAGACTAGTCCAAATTGAAAGCAGTTGCAGACGACAAAATAAATGTGACTAAACAAATGAAATTTGTCTTGGGAAGGGTAGAAAACATTGTGGGAAAAGCAGAAAATGCTGGTTACCAGCATTTTCTCCTTTTCCCACAATGTTTTCAAAAGACTGAATTCTCAGGGTCATTAAAAGTCGGGATTGTGCGGTAAAGGGATAAACAATGCGGTAGTAAAAATGCATTTAATTGAATTCATACCGGTTAAAAGTATGGAAAATATTGTGAAGATGACAATCTGTTATTGTACGGTCGGTCCAAGTAGTAGTCGCTGTGAAAAAAAAAAAGATTTTTTAAAAGTAGGTCAAAAGTTGCCAGGTCGCCCTTTCTGCTAGCTAGTAACACGTGGACCGACTGTAAATAAGATAATGTCATCTTACAGATTTGACTATGTTTGAGAAAACAAAACGATGAAATAAAGTTTATTTATAAGATAATATACTTATAGCTGCATTTTATTTAATTTAATTACATTAAATGCTTATTATTATTATTATTATTATAGTGGTTTGAAATACTGTTAAACACAAATAAACAAGTATAAATATATGACCTTTTTTGACATCATATTCTTCAGACATAGAGAAAATAAAGTTATCCAGTTAGATGGTACAATTTTTTTATATTTGGATAGTAATATGCTCATTTTGCAGAGAGAATTCCAGCGCCAAAAACTCTTCGATTGAGACGTGGGACGTACATGTACTCACGTGCTTTGTATAATGTTTGTCACAGTATGTATTGTTTTGTATTATGAGCCGGTGGCCTTATTACTTTCAATAAAACTGTTGTACTGTATTGTATTCTATTGCTTTTCATATGTTAAAGTAAAACAAACGGAAGAAAAATGCGCTGGTAAAGCGTTAGGATTCAAGAAAATGTCGTCTGCAGTAAATGCATGTAAACTTCAAACCCTTGTCGAAATGGAAGACAAACCGTCACTCAAGGGAGGGATTGTCTTTCATAATTTTATGGAAATCATAAACCAGTCCAAACGTAGGAACAGAAATATTTTAACGTCTGTCTTAAATATCATCCATTTAATTAGGAAAAGTTTAACCCTTTACCAGACGAAAAGAATTTAGCCTTGTCCAAATTGAAAGCGTTTTCAGACGACAAAGTGAATATTTCTTAAAACAGGAAAATTTGTCTTTTACAGGGTAAAGAACATTGTGGGAAAAGGAGAAAATGCTGGTTACCAGCATTTTCTCCTTTTCCCATAATGTTTTCAAAAGACTTCTTTCTCAAAGTCGTTCAAAGTCGGGATTGTGTGGTAAAGGGTTAATCATAAATTTTCAGCAATTTAGACTTTTTATCACCGCTCGAATGATGAATAGATCCGGCTATGTGGTTGGCATCAAAATGTCAAAAAGATGATACGAATGTTTGAAATGACTTTGGTAAATCATGCCATATGCAACTTAACAGTGTCTCTATTTCATTTCATAATCAGGAAAGCCATGATAAATTCATAGAAAGATAGCGAAACAAAAAAAAAAAAGCATTTTCTATGGACACGCATGTAAATTTTGTTATTTTTTCCTCACAGCTTCGTGTTGGGCAAAAAAACTGGACCACTGTTTCTTTTTTCGCAGAGAGAGGGAGAGAGAGAGAGAGAGAAGGGGGAGAGAGTTATGTCCTTCTTAGGATTAAAAAGAATTAAGTATTAATTAACTTCTGAGAAAATGTCGCCATATTTGCCTCACCGGTCAAAAGCCTTTGGAAGACTCATAAAAGATTAGTTTCAAGATACACTGAAAAAAATATTTACGGTGTAGTTTAATCTTGATCTACACTGCCTTCACAAAGAAAAGGGTCAAAAGGGTGATTTAAATTTTCGTTTGAAATCCTTCCAATACTGGAAAATACAAAAAAGATGAAGAGCGCTTAAATTCAGTGGAACAGACCTGGCAATTGTAACCCTTAAGCTGCTGAGCGCGACTCACAGACCTTTTGCGAACAGTGTAGATCAAGATCAGACCGCGGTCTTATCTTGGATCTACTCTGTCCGATAAGGAGATATTTTTCCACAAAAAATAATGTTGAAAGAACATTTTCGGGTTTTTACTATCAGCTTCAAAGTTTTTTTTTTTTAAACTATTTAGCGGGGATAAGGGTTAAATCTGTCCAGGGCGGATTTTCTGACATAATATTTGACAGTTTAAACACAAAATCAGACATTGCATTCTGTATCTCGACTCTTTCACTGTCGGATTTCTACATAAACGTTTGAGCCATACTCTGGCTTCTCTGTAATGTATTATCCCAAGCAAATCATCACATAATCATGGACCCGAAAAAGCCACTTTTTTAACAATCGACTTAATCATGAGGTAAAACGGTCCTTTGACATACAGAAAACTGACCAATAGCGAAAAGTTTCGACCCAGGTCAGCCTACGCGGACTGCGCAGGCTGACCTGGATCGATGCTTTTCGCAGATGCATTAAGCCCCCTTTTCACAGATCATGGCTCACCTTTTCTCCGATGCCTGTGTAAGTATCTCGGTCCTATCACTATCAAATGAAGATGCTTTTTTTGTCATAGTTTAACACATGGTAGCAGACTGTACATATCCGAAATCAGAGTTCACTTTCTGTGCAGTCTGACCTTGATCTACATCGTCCTCAAAAGTCACATAATATGTCGCGATAAGCTGTAGAAGGGTTACGCCACCATAACGATGCTAAGGGTTAAAAAAAAAAAAAAAAAAGAAGCCAGTTATTTCTGAGAAAATATCGATATATTTATCCCACCGGTCATAAGCCTTACAAAGACATACAATGATCATTTCCAAGATACACTGAAGTTATTTACGGAGTAAGGATAGAATTTCATATCAGTAATTGGTGAGAAAGGTCATCGACTCTCTGTAGCTAGGAAAATAATCGCTGTGGGAGAGCCAATGTTGTTTGTACTTTGTAGATATTTCAACTCCCTCTCGGCCACTGGCTATTTGACAGATTGACAGGTATGTGATGGACAGCAGGTGCCATGCTTGACACGACCGGAAGTGGAACTCCTTCCGGTTGACGACCTTGATTTCCATGTAAAATACGACTGGGTTCTTCTATTGTTAAGAATTGTTGTACTGAATTATTACCTTTAGTTTAGCAAATTCAGGAGTCCTAATTTCAACTCGAAACATTACCCTAATTCCGCAAAATTCTCGTTCTTGTATTGATAAGTATTTTTCTTTGGGGAAAAAAATGGTCCAAAACTGTCTCATTGCCACATTGTCTGCGACCTAACTTGGCCACTTTTAGCCTCCCGATACCCTTGGCCACTGGCTATTTGACTTACTGTCAGGTATCTGATGGACAATAAATGCCATGGACACTTCATATGTCCAGACCTGGAACTCCTTGCGGTCGACAAGTCCGATTTCCTTTTACAATACGATTGTAATTTGGGACCATAATCACCAACCATTTTAAGTCATACTTGTTGTCTGGCTCATAACTGAGAAATTAAACAACATTCTGAAAAGCTAAACCATCTGAGCCATGCAAAAGGGGGTTAATGCATCTCCCAGGACACGCAGAAAATTGACCAATAGTAAAAAGTTTCTATCCATTTCTTTGCAGATGCATTAAGCCTCCTTTTCGCAGAGCATGGCTCATTTGTATTTTGTTTAGCCTATCGGAAACTACATAACTTTTGAAGTTTAGAATATTCTTGTGAAGTAGAATTTGGATATTATTTACTATGTTTGGCGCGAACGTCTTACGTGTGCATTCAGTTCTAGGTAGACGACGTGTGTGGTCGGTTGGAATTATGCTATGGCATCGGTCGTTGGTCGTAATATAGGGGACTGTGATCACTTCCTTTGATTGACCTATTTCATACATCATTGTACAAAAGGGATTTATTTCGTCTACATAAGACTTCGAGGGTGTCATCAAAATGATTATCCACTGAAAGAAGAGAAATGAAATGGTTCACCTATACCTACCTTAATGTATAACTTATTACAGTTTATTATGCAAATTACTCCAACTGGTACAGAACGTGAGAAGTAGTTCGCTGTATATTGAAGCCAAAATTGAAAATAAAGAAAAAACTCTTGTTTCCTTAGCCAACCCTGTCGCTTTCCTTCTCTCAGAGCTCAACCTTGCCATGTTCCCTTAGCTCTGAACATGCTCATCAACCATTATAGATGCTATTCTCGTTCAAACTGCAAGAATTTTGTAACTTTCAAAGGGAAGCAGTTTCTGTTTAGCTAAATCATTTGAGCCATGCTCTGAGAAAAGGGGACTTAATGCATCTGCGAAAAGTATCGACCCAGGTCAGCCTGCGCAGTCCGCGCAGGCTGACCTGGGCCGAAACTTTTAGCTTTTCGTCTTTTTTCTGTATGTGGAAGGAACCAGTCTACCTTTATGGCACAGTCGGTTGGTAGACATAAAGGATTTTGCGGATCCCTAATTATGTGATATCTTGCTTGATATGATGCCCTACGGAGATTCATTAAGCCCCCTTTTGCCAGAGCATGGTTCATTTGTTTTAGCCAAACAGAATCCATCATAAATTCTTAATTCGACGACGAATTTAGAATGGGGGGGGGGGAGGAGTGGTGAACATAGTTTGTGTCTTGAGCTGTGCATCTGTTGCAGCCGGTTGTCGTAAGGATTTCTAATCCAATGGGAACAATGGTGTAAAGTAAAATTTGGCCGTAACATGACGTAACATGACGTAGTATTACCTCAATCAAAAGAGAAATGGATAAATCTTTTGAGCGAATGCGTGAAAAATTAAAAAATGGGAGACAATGTAAAAGTCTGGTCACTTAATCATTAAACGTCAAGATGTTGTCTCTAATTAAGAAACAGTTAACTAAATTAAGACCTTGCTCCAGACGTATTCTTCACCGCCAGCAGATTTAAATCACATTGATTCTCTCTTTCGATTCGTTAACAAATGAACTCGCGGAGGAAATCTATTGTTCCAGCTCGACGTTTTAATCTCGCCAACATAACAAACGTGACGAGTTTATGGTACAGAGTACGTTAAAACCATTTTGTTTTCCCTATGTAACAGTATATTTTCTTTTATTTCAATCAAATACTGAGACGCACAAAGAAAAACTGAATTTACTCGAGTAAATCTGTTGCCATTGAAACAAAGGTTCTTGGCTTGTAATATTGGTTTAACCCTTTACCAAACATGTCCGAAATCTACCGTACTAAGAAAGTTTTAGAAAATATTGTGGAAAGGGAGAAAATGCTGGTAACCAGCATTTTCTCCTTTCTCACAATTTTTTCTAAGTTTTCAAACATAATTATATCTCTTCATTTGGTCTATATGGGATTTGTCGTCAACAAATGCTTTCAATTTGGCAAAGTCTAAATTCTGTCTTCAAGTAAGGTAGCTGATAAGGGTAACGTTTGAACGATAGTTTAAGCAGATTCTGCGAGTCATCTATGTATATCAGGCCAACTGGGACTGTTCACTCATTCATATCGTCCTCGAGATTCATTCGTAAAAGACTT
This sequence comes from Tridacna gigas, assembly GCA_945859785.2. Classification (NCBI taxonomy): domain Eukaryota; kingdom Metazoa; phylum Mollusca; class Bivalvia; order Cardiida; family Cardiidae; genus Tridacna; species Tridacna gigas. Next base: position 14,862,992 of record OX244032.2, read on the forward strand.
GGGCTGTTTAGAGCCTTGTCCAAGGACTCTTCCACGTGACCAGCGTTGCCATCCGGGGGTCAATTTAAACGCCAAAATTGCAGAGCCACTGAGGACCTCTTAAACCTAAGGCTGCTAGGGCGACCTGCTATGCTTTCGCGGAGAGCGTACATCAAGATCAGGCTTCAAAGAACGTGCAGCTACAAAATTTTCAATAAGGATAATGGAGTCTGGGGCTGTGATGTTGATGCGCGTTTGATAAAACTGTTGGTCGATAATCGATATGATTGGTGCGTGGTATCAATACAATAGTGCTCATCATAAATACAATTAGATAAAATGGCAGCGATCGGTGGCTTCAAAGAGAGCTATCAATGATCTAAAACATGGTCTCAAATTTAAACAGACAAGCGGCAAATCTGCATATTCTAAACAGCGGCATGAAAACATGTCTCCAAGAATCTTCTTTTGTGTACTCAAGATCGAACAACCGTAACTGCAATATAGAACTACCGGTATTTGAATCCTGCATCACCTGGTATTTACTATAGGTACCCGTGATAGCGCCTTTCACAACTATAGATGCCTTTGCGGCCAGCGTAGATCAAGATCAGACTACACAAAATGTACAGTTTGATCTATGATCTACACTCTCCGCTCTGCTGTGACATTCTGGATAAGATCAGCCATGGAACTGCTAATATTTTGGTCTGATTTGTAGACAGAAGTTATCTGTCAGGTTATTTTGGCACTCTAAGAGTTAAAAATATTACGACACCATTCATGAATGTGCTTGGAGGCAAAAAAAACCACGGGGTCTGAATTCAGATACATGCTGCTTTTCCTGACGTAGCTGTATGTATTTTTTTTTTATAATCAAGGTAGTAATATTGTACGATATATATGATAACACGAGCCTTGCTTAGTTCGAAATACAAGAAGAATGCAAAAGTTTGAAAGATATATCTCTCTCAGTGCCTAAAAATAAATGAAACAAAAAAAAAAATCAAACTCATAGTATTTATCTAAATATTTCAATCCTGATTAGTTTTGGATCCTAGATCAGATTTCACGCTCCGTGCAGTCTGATCTTGATTTATGCTTACTGCAAAAACCTCTGATTTTGTCTGTGGCGCTGAAAGATTGAAAAAAATAAATCTTATTTTCCGATGGCGCAATTCGGTTGAGGTATCGATACTGAGTGTTGCAGGTTTCTGTGTAGCTGATAAGCCCGGGTGAAGATTGACGGTTCTAGGATAAATGGGTTCAGACTGTCAGAAAGGGTACGGCGTATCGAGGGACATAAATACACCGCCTTTCAAACCCGGGTGATAAGAGACTAGGTCGGGAAACTTTAGGATGTTAGCGTGCCATCTTCTTTGATTTAGCTGCATTTCCGAGAAACTGATTAAATCTTTATCAAACAGTTCCGAGTTACAACGACCCTGAAAAGGGAGGCTTTTGAAAACAGTGTGGGGAAGGGAGAAAACGCTGGTGACCAGCATTTTCTCCTTTTCCCACAATGTTTTCTACCCTCTAACAGACGAATCCATACTTTTGAGCCACATTTAATTTGTTGTCATCAAATGCTGCGGTTTTTGGCAAATGCGAATAATTTTCGACTAGTATAAGGTGAATTCTTTGACTGCTGATTAATTGGGCACTGCATGTCAGTTTTGTTTTTTGTCAGAATATCTGGCAAAGTAACAGACAGTGTCGATCGAAGGTCAGACTGCACATACTGTGCAGCCTGATCTTGCAATTTAACGTCTGCAAAAGCGCATTAGGCTACGTTTAGCGCCCTAATGGTTAAATGGAAGCATATACAATGTAGTAACTGCAAGCATTTTCTTTTGATATGAACGATTTCTCTTGAGAAGTCTTTCGTAGCTTAATGGTTGTAATAAAGAAACTCTGGTTTGATTCCCGATTAGAATGCTGGTCACGTGGGAGGACTCGGCGTCAGTTTCTTAACTTAAATTAATCCTTTTTACAAAAAAAAACCCAACATTTGTTTTTTCAGATTTTGTTTGTCTGTTTGTTTGTTTATTTGTGTGGTGTTTAAAAACGTTTTTAACATATATTTCTTTTAAAGTTTCCCTTAAATTGGAAATATGTTAATTAGATGAATTTCTACCCAGAGTGAAAATCCCAAACATTACAAATTCAAAGTTCTTTTGCCATAAAAAAAATCTCGTTATGTCGGACAATGTAGACCCAAGATCGGACTACAGCAAAAGTGCACTCAGTCGCGTTATCATCTTAACCCTTTACCACACCATCCCGACTTTTAACAAACCTGACAGAGAAGACATTTGAAAACATCGTGGGAAAAGGAGAAAATGCAGGTAACCAGCATTTTATCCTTTTCCCACAGTGTTGTCTGTCCTTTCATAGACAAATCTCATCATTTTAGAAACATTTCATTTGTCGTCTGCCAGTGCTTTCAATTTGGCCAAGTCTAACCTTTGTCGTTTGGTAAAGAGTTAAAGGGGGCTATTCAGATCTTTTTAATAATCTCATCAAACTTTACACAAAGATTCATCACTAAATTAAGTCAGGCTTTAGCTGGCAAACCATCAGCAAAGAAGAGGGACGATTGTAAGTCAAACAATCATATTCTTCAGTGGTATTTCCTTGATGGAATACGTAGCCATTTAAACTATTTTTAGACTTCATGCCAGACTTTCGCAAGGGTTTGTGGGAATGTCATGTGATCAATAAAACGCGGCGATTGCGCGTGGGGGGGGGGGGGGGTCGTAGTGAAATAAGTAAGATGACGTCCTATTTGATCTCATAGAAACAGATGAAGTTGTCGATTGCAAGGCGACCTACCTATTATTTGAACTTTAAATTTTGCTGAATGTTACCGTCTACTTTCTCTGCAATTGCTGATAAAAGTATATTTTGTGGGACCTAGTACAATATTACCAGCATTTAACAATTTCTTTTTCAATTTGCAGAAAAGTAAATCTATTATAAAATGTTAATATGGATATTCACTACTGAATTGAAGTCGTCTGCTGCAGATTTATTCTAGAAAGTTTGGTGTTAACGCCTTTCCAGTATCGGATAATTTGATAATAATCGGTCAGTTGCCCTTTGGCTCAAAGTAGGTCTTTCGGTTTTAAAACTTTAAACCCTTTACCAGACGACAAAATTCTAAACGTTTCCAAATCGAAAGCATTTGCAGACGACAGAAAGATGTTGCTCAACTGCTTGTATTTCTTTTTGAAAAGCAAACAAAAATTTAGGGAAGAGACGCAGAAAATGTTGGGTACCAGCATTTTTTCTGTTTTTCCAACCATGTTTTCTTTTTTTAAAGGCATCATCCTCGATAGTCGTTAAAACACGGTACTATTTGGTAAAGGATTCGACGGCTTTTAAACATACTCTGTAAATATTTTCATTGTTAAAATAATTGTCGTTTATTTATAGCTAAGGTAATTTTAGCCTCCTATTGACTTTCTAAAATAATACTTTCGAATGAAAGGGCCATAGATTTGTGCAACCTTTGAAGTACCACGGAAATTGAAAGAATGAAATGAAAAGAAAGAGACTTGATTCAGTTAAAAATGTTTATAATGTTATAATGTTGCGATTTTAAGTTGTTTTTTTTTTAAAGAACTAGAACGCGTTTTATTAAGCATGTAGGCCTTTGGTGCTGGTACAACCATACACACAGTAATATTCCCAAGAATGAAAAGAAGATGAAAAACATCAATAAGTAAGGAAAAGAAAAGACATTAGACGGTATAGATTCAAGATCAGACTACATGTTGCATGCGACAATCATAGTCGAGATTTGCGCTTGAAGTGGTTTCTTTTTTGTAATCTAATGATGCATTAAACCTTTGGCTGGTAAGCGCGACTCAATGACGTTTTGGGGGACAATGTAGATCAAGATCAGACTGCACGGAACGTGCAGTCTGATCTTGGATCTACATTGTCCGATAAAGAGATAATTCCCCCCCACCCCCAAGTTTCACCCAAATTATTTAGCAGGATAAGAGTTAATGTCAATATTATGTGTTATTGATACCCTGTACGATGGCCGATGGCCTAAGTACTTGGATAAACTATGCCTGTATCTTTATTTCGAATGTTCCCAAGAATTTGCATACTAGACAATAGTAAGACAAAGGTTCTTTATTACTTGGAGAAGGACTGGTTTAACGCTACTAAAGAATTAAGATTTCAAGCCAATTATGGTGAAAATCCAGATATTGTGATTTCAAGGTTATTTTGACGGAAATGTTTCACTATATGGGACAGTGTAGATCCAAGATCAGATTGATCTTGATCTATACTGTCCGGGAAAGCGCATTGAGTAGTGCATAGTAGTTTATTTAAGGGTTCACCATCAACGTGTCACTGACACAGTTTATGGTACCACAGCAAATGAAAGCAATTTTTATGGGACCTCTTACGTGGTTATCATGTCCTATTTATTGATTCTTATACCGTGCTTTGAACCTATTAAGTGATAAACAAACAGAACAAACATGGACTGACAATGCCAAATGAAAGAAATGGTGCAAAAACAAGGCTGCTTTTCCTTATTTTAGTCAGAATTTCTCACACAATATCGGGCAGAGTTGATCAGAGATCAGGTTGCACCCTCTTTTCATATTGATCGTAGTCTAAACTGTCGGTAAATGCCTCTGTAACAAATTTACAGCGGAAACCTTTGAAAATATCTTTGAAATATATGGATTATAAGATTCATCTAGGGCTTAATACATAAATATGGGTGAAAAATATTGTGACGTTTTCAGGAGAACTTGCTCGTTATGAGCAATTTCTCATTTTGCCACTGTGGTTTCGTAAGTTTTCTGCTATAAGACGCTTTTACCTGCGCTTAATCCTTTACCGCACAATGCCGCCTTTTAATGCCTCTCAGAAAGAAGCCTTTTGAAAACATTGTGGGAAAAGGAGAAAATGCTGGTAACCAGCATTTTCTCCCTTTCCCACAATGTTTTCTACCCTATCAAAGAAAAATTGCGCCATTTGAGCCTCGCTGAAATTGTCGTCTGCAAATGCTTTCAATTTGGACAAGCTAAAATTTTGTCGTCTGGTAAAGTGTTATTAAGTGGTGAAATCGACCTATTTAGTTACGAAAAACAGCAAAAGTTTTGCGATTCTAATGATATTTACGCAAAAATACATAATAAAGAATCGGACAGTGTAGATCCAAGATCCGACTGCACGTTCTGTGCAGCCTGATCTTGACCTACACTGTCCGCAAAAGGGACCTAAACCGGTTCAAGCGGCCACAAGGGTGAAGACTTAGTGAATGGCTATTGACATTGTAGTAAGTTGAAAGACCGCCAAATTCAATATTTTGACGGGAGGGTGAATGACTTTTGTTCCTTCTAGAATTACTGTTAATTTTGTCGAGTTGTCGTTTAATTCTGTGATGTTTGAAACGTTTCATTACGACTTGTTAAAAAAAAAGGAGATTGAAATAAAATTTCAATTTGAAGTCATCCCCTCCCTACCGACGTATTTTGGTGTCGAACATCGGACTGCATACGAATATATTGCTTCAAAAGGAGAAATGTTCGTTTTGATTAATTTCACCTTTTTGCCATAACGTTTTCATTTGTTTTTTCTACATTTAAACTTAAAATATATATATATATATATATATATATATATATATATATATATATATATATATATATATATATATATATATATATATATATATATATATATATATATATGAGCCGTGCTCTGTGAAAAGGGGGCTTAAAGCTTCTGCGAAAAGTATCGGCCCAGGTCAGCCTGCGCAGTCCGCGCAGGCTGATCTGAGCCGAAACTTTTCGCTGTTGGTCAATTTTCTGTATGTCCAAGGACCAGTCTACCTCATGATTCAGTCAAATGTTGAAAAAAGTGACTATTATGGATCCATAATTATGTGATGGCTTGCTTGGTATCATGCATCACGGAGATGCATTAAGCCCCCTTTTGCCAGAGCATGGCTCATATTATAAAGGAGCCATGGTCTTGCAAAGCGGGGTTTAATACATCTGTGTGATGTGTTATACCAAGCACGTCTGCGCAGGCTAATCCGGGACGACACTTTACGCAAATGTTCGAAGGTCTCATTTCGCATATTGCGGACCATTTGCAATGAATGATATAAACCACTTGATTAACTCCTTAGAGCGCTGAATTTATGAAATAAACCTTTCCAGTGAAGAAAATCATCCGAAATATTGTCATTTCAAGGTTGTTTTAGCCAGAAGGTGTATTGAAGTAGCTGACAGTGTAGATCAAAGATCAGACTGCACGTTCTGTGCAATCTGATCTTGATCTACACTGTCAGCAAAAACAAGTTAAATTGGTTCCAGTGCTTTAAGGGTTAACTCCTAAAGACACATACATCTGTATCGTTTTCAGCCAGTTTTTAACCCATTCCATCTTTATTATATGAAAATATAATCGTATCTTCGTGCCAAATCTTGCCTCTGACGGCTGCAAGGTTGCACAGATTACGATGGATAAAAATGCATTTCATTTTTTGGCAGCCTTCAGAGAAATCACTGTTGTGGTTTCCTGTTTTAAATGAGGACAAATACCTCGAGTTTCTCTATCACTTACACCATTTACATTGGTAACTCCTCTACGTTTACACAGGTGACTAAATTCAGAGCCATTCTACACACTTTCAAGTTTTAACAGCGTTTTTTCTCTCTAGCCGTGTATGTTTAAGCTCTGTAGAGCCCAAGCCTTGCACTGATGGACATAACCCAATGAAAGAAATACACAAATAGGTGATCTGCTGCCGTGAAATAACTTGACTACTTTCGAAAGGAACGCAAAACACCAATATGAACAAACCGTTTTCACTGACTCAGCAGTCCTTTAAAGTTAACGTATTTTTTTTATCACGTCCTTGGAAATTTTGATAACTAGCCAGCGATAAATGAATAAATAAATTCAGGTTGACGCTTCACAATATAAACGTGGTATCTTCGTCTGCCGTTGCTTTCTTCCCATCGTCATTTAACCCTTTCGGCGCCATAGGTGAGAACACGAACTTTTGCAGACGGTATAGATCCAAGATCAGACTGCACATTCTGTGCAGTCTGATCTTGGATCTATACCGATCGCTCTTTTAGTCAAGTGTATACGATAAATATCGAAGTTTCAATGGATTGTATTTTCTGCTGTCCAAGAGGTTGAGGTTACTGCATATATTTGGCGCTGACGGACTCTAGAAAAATCAAAGGACTGATAGTCCTGAGAGTCGCCTGGAGTGTAATAGGTTAGAACTTTTCACCCTTTTCTGTTCAAATCTATTAAAGGCAATACAAAATAACTTAACCATAAGACAGTATTATATGCAAGCATGTTTCTTAGTTGTCATCCTAAAGTAACAAACATCAATATTAAAAATTACATGAAAAAAAAAATTGTGGTGAGAATTAAAATTTAGGCACCAGGAACAGGTTTAAAAAGTTCAAAGTCTCTTACCCCGGGTGACTTCATTGAAAAAATGGTTTTCAAAAGGTAAAATCAATACAAAACAAGTCATTTTTTTAAAGATAGAAATATAATTATAAGAGGTATTGTGTTTTGCATGTAAATGGCCTATTTGTTATTGGCGGAAATATACATTAAGGCCCCCTTTTTCCATGACACGGTATTTCATTAAATAAAAACAAATACTGATTGTCTGTGGCTTATGATAAACAATATAAATATGAAGTTTCATAATTTTGTCCAGTAGTTAAAAAAGATATTGGTCCATAATGGAAATATACATCAAGCCCCCTTTTTTCATGACACTTCATTAAAAACAAAAACAAAATAAAACAAAACAAGCAGACCGGACGACATCAAGCCTACTTTTTCCATGACAAGGCATTACATAAAAAAAGTATATCGGCGGGCTATCATGAGGAATACATGTTTAAAGTTTCATTAACTTTCATCAACGATTTTAGAATATATCTGTCTGGATGGACGGAAGATCGGACCGATGAACGGACAGACAACATGAAAACTATATCCTCCCACCCCAAAATTCAGCGGGGCATAATAACTGTCGAAGTTCCATCAATATTTACAGTTCCTTCCCAGCGTAATAATGCCTGTAAAGAATGTGGACAAAAATCAGGCTTCTAGGTTGATAAAAATGTTTTTCTAGCGCAGAAACTGGATGACTTAACTTACATGTATATCTTAATTCTTAAACATATTGCTAAAACGAACATTTTAAATAATTTCAGTAGAATAGGGCATACATTTTCTCTCCAGATTTAGAACAAGTTGTTTTTGTATGACACAAATTTTCTAAAATTGGACGATGTGGTCATACATACATCTGTTAATTTGAATAATTATCCTTTCCAAATACAGGATGCTAGATATGAAATTTGGGTATAATTGCTTATACAGTTTCAGAGGCCGTGATTTTGAAATGTTACAACTCAGTTCTGAGGCTTCTGTGAAGTTCATAGAAACAGAGCAGAACCACTTGAACAATTTTACAAGAGGACCATTTAGGCAACATTAGTATGGAACTCAATTGATTGTTGTCTTTTGGTACAGGATCTAGTGACATACTTTTAGACCAAAATTGCCCTTTTGCAACCCACCCATATCTAATCTAAGCAGTCTGACAAAGTTTCGTGAGTATTGGACTGAACATAAATGGATTCTACATCACTAGATCTATTACATGATTTGACCTAGTGACAACCTTTTTCTTTTAACCCCGGTAACCTACATTCAGTTTTGTCATTCAGTTTTGAGACAAACAGCCGGGCAATTCCATGATCATTGGACTGAAATGTAGCCTCTGGAGCACACACAAATATTTGACTCAGTAATCTAACTGTCCTTTGGAAATAATTTGTTTTCGTTGTTGTCCGGGTTCAAGTTTTGTCCACAGTGGACTCTAGAAATGTGGCTGCTACAGCTCAAGAAAAACAATATAACCCAAAAGCATGATCGTCAGCCTTTTAACTTTGTCTGCGTGTTATAACGGTCCAGGAATTAGTACTGCTTCCATACCAATTGAAAATTGTAGAGATCTACATGTTTATTGCTTTGGTGTAAACTACATATGTTTGCGATTCGCTCTAGTACCCTGTACAACAACCCTTTACAAGATTACAAACACTCCGATAAAGACCTTGTTGCTCGAGTGGGTTAACATTGATCTGTTCTATTATATTTGAAATATAGTGAAGTAAAAGTCAAGTTCTCAGATTTCTGGTTGTTAGAACTGCGAAGTTTCAAGCCGAATTCCCGTGTGAATTAAGATTTTGGCAGTTACGAAAGCACCTTACGTTCTGACACCCGCACTGATAAATTGTTTCATAAATACTAGATCTAGGTTAATCGCACATTGAAAAAAAAAAGAGCAGACTTTGACAAATTCACCTCTTTAAAAACGAAAAACAATTAATTGAACACAGTAAACTTTAAAACACTCTCTCTGCATGGATCGGTGAGGCGCTAGGTCGGTGTACTCTGAAAATAAAGACCGCTTCAGCGACTGATTCATTAATAAATATGTAAATTCATAGAGAATTCCGTGCTGCAAATGACGTTATACGTCACGTGTTTAAGATCTATATTTGTCGCACAGCTACATTCCAGAAAGCACCTGCTAAGTGATGACTTGGTACAGTCTAGAACCGTGCGCATTACATATGCTATGTACGATCTCTGCTTGTGCACCTAGAATATGGGTGTGCAAAGTACTTGAAGTCTAGAATAAAAAGCTCTGAAGAAGCAACGTGTAAGAATTTCTAAGAAGGCAACGCAACCATTCCAAGTCGTTATAATTTTGTTAAAAAAAAAAAAAAAAAATTAGCCTACTTTTGGGAAAAATCTCCATTGAAAGCTTCCACGTTAAGTCCGTATCGCCTTTCTCTTTCCGATCATAGGTTGAATGTTGAATTGAAATAAGACTTACAATTACGGAGAGATTGTAAGATTTTGAGTGTGCTTCAAATGGGTAATTATCAAACCGTTTTCACTGAGAACTGTCCACAGTGCCGTAGTGAAGACGTTTGTCGTCGAAGAGTATTTTGCAGCGTGTTCGCAAACTTGTTCAGTTCACGACGGCTATTTTTAGATACATACACAATGCGCTATTTTAAGAGATGATGTCTGTGTAAGCGATGGGCTATCGTATACCCTTGTGGACGAAATGATTTTTCAAAGGTTTAAACTGTCAAAGAGCTCAGTCTTTATAGACACATTCATTATCACAAAGGCACAATTGTAAGTGAATTACAACAGAAAAATTGGGTTGTTTACCGAAGAATTAGAAAACTATGTTTTATCTCGTAAACTGGAACTTGGGACAGGAAGCAGTACAAGGCCGGAGGTATGCTTACGTCACCCCATAGATCAAGATGATAACAATGAGAGCCTGGTTGCGTAGCAACCAGGCGACTCAAAAATCAAAATACGTAGAAAAGAGCAATGAGTTTAGTTATTATTGCTAAATCTCAAGTTAAGTAGGAGGATGGCTGTTAAAAATATGGTAGTTGCAATGATATTTTCTTGATACTCGTTATCGCCTCTATTACAGGGGGTCCTGTGTGGCTCAGTAAAGCTCTAAGCTTTTCATGGGAGTGTCCTTGGGGAAAGCACTTCACAGCCCAATCCAGTTGCCGGTAAAACCAGGGACACTCATGAATATGTCAGCTGTCAGTGTGATATGACTGGAATGATGTTGAAAGCGCCACAAAACACCATTAAATAAACATTATTTTGTCATACTGTCCTACACGAGAAATTCTTTATAATGTATTTATTGTGCAAAGCAATATCGTGGGTCCATATTTACAGACTTTAACAAATTAGACTCTTTTACGAATTCCAAAGCTAGCTTTCTGATTGGCGGAGATAGAATTTTTCGGCCAGTTACATCGACAGTCCCCGAATTAAGAATAAGATCAATGCGTAGAATCGATGGTGAAATTAGAATTGGAACAATGTGTAGAACCGATGGTGAATGAATGATTGGAACAATACGTGAAATCGGTGATGAAATAAGAATTTTAACGATACGTAATATCGATGGAGAAATAAAAATTTGAACAATACGTAGAACCGAGGGTCAAATAAGATTTGGAACAATACGTAGAATCGATGGTGACAATACCGCTTTCAAGACTGCCCAACTTCGCCTTTTCTCTATATTCTTCGTTAACCGTGTTTTTTTTTTTCTATTTAGGCAAGAGCATTATTCACATAATGCGATAATGGGTGATACAGGGTTATTGGCATTTAGACCTTTAAATACAGGACTAAAGGCAAATTATTTATTTGTATTGTCAGAATAGAAACAAACATGACAGGGAAGGTCAGTGGCCTTGTAAATTTCCTACAGAAAATGTCATTATTATTGTCTGTACCCACCTCGGGAGTTGTTTATCCTTCTGCCGCAGTGGATGACATAAATAGCCGTTGCGGACGGCGTAGATCAAGATCAGACTGCACAGAATTTGCAGTCTGATCTTGATCTACGCCACCCGTTATATGTTTTTTTAAACTATCGCTGAGCTGTATTTTCTAGAGGAATTTAATTTTCAACCATCGAAAAATGAGAGAGACTAATCTATTTATTCCGCGGTGGAAGAGTTAATTTGCATTCGTTTGATTTCTATGTCTTAAAAATCGGTCATGGTTTGTAATAACCCTTCTCCTTCTTATCTCTTCCTGAACGAAAGATTTCAAACTCTACCAAATCGAAAACATTTGCAGACGACAAATCTGAAAGTGACGTTGACAGGGTTGAAGGATAAACTGATGGTTACCAGTGTTTTATCCTTTACTTACAATGTCTTTTAACCCCTTAGCCTGCTAAGCGCGACTCGCTGACCTTTTACGGACAGTGTAGATCAAGATAAGACTGCACAGAATGTGAAGTCTGGTCTTGACTCTACACTGTCCGATAAGGAGACATCTATCCTCCAAAAAATACCTTTAAATTAGGAAAATTTGAGTTTTTACTATCGACTAGAACGTTTTACTTCTGTTATGTACTAGGATATAAGGGTTAAAAGGGCCTCTCACTCTGGTTCATTGAAACAAGAATTGTTACTTCGTATCATCCAGCATCACAAAGTTACATTTTCATCGATTATCAGCATTAAGTGGTGATTGCATGGAAGAAAAAATTGATAGTCAAGCTTGAAGTGTAGATCAAGATCAGAATGCAGGTAGACTCGTCGTAAAACACGTTCGTCTGAACCTTGCTTTGATGACTTTATTTAGAACGGCATGGTGTAAATTAGCGTACATTAACCCTTTCCTAAACGATGAATTTTAGACTGGTCCAAATTGAAAGAGTTTGCAGAGGACAATTTTGAATTTGATGAAAATGACAGAAAGTTCTCCTATAGGGTAGAAAACACTGTGGGAAAAGGAGAAATTGCTCGTTACGAGCAATTTCTCCTTTTCCCACAGTGTTTTCAAAAGACTTGTACTGCAGACACGTGAAAACCAGGGCTTGTTTGGGAAAGGGTTAAGATAAGGATGTACCCTTATCATGCTAAATTAATGAAACGAAACTTTTGAGCCGATAGTAAAATCCCAATATTTGCTATCTCATAGGTACTTTTGGGGGAAAGATATCTTCTAATCGGACAGTGTAGATCCAAGATCAGACTGCACGTTCTGTGCAGTCTGATCTTGATCTACACTATCCGCAAATGTTCCTGAGCCGTGCTAGGGATTAATAATGAGAGACTGGATCGATCAGCACATAAACATCACGCAGGTTAGGTTAAAAACCTTTAATTTTCTTCCGAAGCGAGTTCAATGATTCTTTGCTTGAAGTACTTGCGTATTTATCGCCGTTATTATTTCTTAAAGTCCTTACAAGACGTCAAAATTTATGACTTGTCCAAATTGACAGCATTTGCAGACGACATAGTAAATATGATAACAACTAAAATTATTCGTTTGCTGCTTACCAGATTTTTTTTCTTTTTCCCACGATATTTTATGAAGAAAAGCCAAGCCCCGGTAGCTCAGTCGGTAGCCTACAGGACTTGAAAACAGGGGGGTCGCTGGTTCGATCCCCTGCTTAGCCAATTTCTTTCCGATGATTGATGATAGACAGGATTCATTCCTCTCTCACCGCTGATCAATGTTTCGACGATGGTTATGTGGGAAAGCAGCCAGTGGCCTGGGAAGAATACTGTGTGTAGTACTGGTAAAAGAAACTCCAGGAAAGCATGGATAGGTGCACTGGTCGCCACGATATAACTGAATTAATGTTGAAAACGGCGTTAAACACCATACAATCAATCAATCAATCAATCAAAAAGAAAAAAAGGGGGTCAATGCCTGCGCAGTCCGCGTCAGAACATCTTGTTACTGGTAAATTTTCTATATTTTCAAGGACCATTCTAAATCCAGGTCCAGCCGGCATTCTAAATCCAGGTCCAGCCGGTCGTTAGACAAGACTGGGTTTTATGGATATGGATCCATTATTATGTGACGACTTGCTTCGTATCATACAACACGGAGATGATTTAACCCTTTCCCAAACGACAAATTTTGGACTGGTCCAAATTGAAAGAGTTTGCAGACGACAATTTTAAATTTGATGAAAATGGCAGAAACGGATAGAAAACACTGTGGGAAAAGAAGAAATTGCTCGTAACGAGCAATTTCTCCTTTTCCCACAATGTTTTCAAAAAACTTGTATTGCAGACACGTGAAAACCAGGGCTTGTTTGGGAAAGGGTCAAACACCCTTTTTTGCTAGAGCATGGCTCAAATGGAATAGACTTCCTCAGCCAGGAAAACGGACGGAAATCTCACACTTTCAATGGTGTATTTGCAAAAATATTTAACAAAATATTGGACAGTGTAGATCCAAGATAAGACAGCACGTTCTTGTGCAAGCTGATCTTGAATCTCAACTTTCCGCAAAGGGTTTTACTCTTTACCACACAATTATGTTTTAGACTTGTCCAAATGGAAAGCATTTCTAAACAACAACCTAACTATGGCTGAAATGATGAGATCTGTCTCTGAAAGGGTAGAAAACATGATAGAGAAAGGAGGAAATGCTGGTTGCCAGCATTTTCTCCTTTTCCTACAATGTTTTGAAAAGCCTTCTATTTTAGGGTCGTTAAAACTCGGGCATGTGTGGTAAAGGGTTGAATTCTTTAAAAAATATAAAAAAGTTATGCTAAGGGTTAATCATTAGGATAATTATCTAGAACGACCAAGACAAATATAGCTTGACTTAACCTAATTTCGTACATGATATTTGGTGGATCAAAGATTTTTTCTCAGTGATTCAGACCTATTTCTTTATAATTATCATGTTAAAGTTGTAATTTCAGAGTGAAAAATGTATGACTGAGTAGTTCGAATCCCCGTATTGCTAAATAAACATCAAAGTACTGAAAGCACTTAAAGACGAGCAAATGTGGAATAAGTAGCCTAGGTAAAGACAAAACATGGTTGGTTCACACAAATTGAAAAAAAAAAAGTCCGATCCAGGTTTTAAGTCTGACCCCGTTCGGCCTCATCTAATACGGTTATAAAGTTCGATCCGGCTACCTCCGGCGACTTTACCCACCGCTCATAGCCATTTACTTGTCACAATAGGAAATGCCTTAAAAAAATGTTTGTTTATCTTTAATTAAACAAAAAGTAAATGAAGATCACATCAGTTTGATGATTTGGCATTTGAATAATTCCTAGAGTTCACTTTCATATTAATTTTCCATTCTTTTTCACTTTCTTATCGGCTGGACGAACTCCTACCTAGACGAGACCTACAACACTCGCGAAAAAACACGGGGATGAAAAAGATTGCGTTTGGATAAGTAAAGATGAAGCTGGTTTGAATAGGTCACTGACTTAATTTGCATGTAAGCAAACATCTTGTACCTTATCAATGACATCGTGTTAAGTCTATGACTTTGTAAGAAGACCTTTTTTTTTTAAATTGAAGTGGTAAAGATTTTGTAGTTCATGTATACACTGTCATATTTGACAGAATTATGATTTCCAACAGATACAATTATTTTTTGTGGGGTAGTATATCTCATAACCGATAAACCTTTTATTATCGGTTTATAATATTATTGTTTATGTTTGGGATAACAGGTTTGAAATCACGTACCGTGACGAGATAATTTATAAACCCAACTCGATAACGTTTATGTTATCTTGTCATAAAATAAAATACCCTTGAAATAGCAGAATTATGGCTTTTACTACCGGCTTGAAAGTTTCATTTCTTTTATTTAGAAGGACAAAGGTAAAGTGTTATCTGTTTGTTTAGAAAGCCTAGAAGTCTTTTGTAGACACTGTATATGACAAGTTGGGTAACTCCTAACATGGTAAAACATACTGTACTTTTGCGGACAGTATAGATCAAAGATCAGACTACTCATAATTTGTAGAATGACCTTTGATATACGCTATCTGATGCTTTGGGAGGATATCCTGGTCAAAGCAGCCTTGAAACAGGAAGCGAATATTTCAGTTCCTTAGCGATGTAACAGTTAAGTCAAGATTTGATGTCCAAGATGACCAAACAGTAAATTTATATCGTACGGATGTTTACCTCGGATGTCATTTGCGAAAAGTAATAGATAGAGATCAAGCTTAGGGTCCGTGCAGTCTGGTCCTAATCCGTAATACTCCGTCGCCAATTGTAGACTTTAAAGAAGCTTAAATCAACAGTTGCTGAGCCCCACATGCTTTCGGGTAACACGAGAGGGGTTAATAAGGGGGCGTAACTCTAAATTCCTATTAGGCCATGAAGACTTTCAGGAACATTCATCAGTTTTTTTTTTCGACATGATTCTTTCCTTGTCGATTTTGTTTAAATGGAAAAAGCAACCCGTGGCTTGGAAACAGGCTTATGAATAGTGTGTATAAAAACAACCCCAGAGACACTTAAATAGATGCACTGGGCGTTCTGCCATAACTGAAATGCCGTTTTAAGGGTTTTTTCCCCAACAAGTTGTTGACTTTTTTATACTTATTTACAAGAGTAATAATGAACTTGATGCAAAATAAATAAACCTCAAAATAGCGAAATCAAAGGTCGACGAACTTCTAGTCTTACTGACAAAAAAAATTAGAATATTTTGTGCTTTTGTGCTTACGTTTCAATCTCCTGCGGGGAAAAGCTTATTAACACTTTGCAATGCTAACGGTAGCTTTACGCGCTTTTCCGGACGGTGTAGGCTAAGATCAGATTGCACAGAACGTGCAGTCTGATCTTGATGTACGGTGCCTGTTACATTGAGTCAAGACAACCTGGAGATCGCTTCAAGCGTTGAATGTCCACAAACTAAAATAGAGATTCCTTTTACCTAGCAGTTTAGGAGTCAATCCTTATTCTGCCATATGCGACCATAGATGTATTTTTTCCGAGAAGGCGGATTAAGATCAGCCTGCACATACGTGCAGTCTGATCTTAATCAACATTCTCCTCCTCACTATGAATACTTGCAGTCCTGATTATATAATCCCCCAAAACAGATCGAGTGAACTGGTCAACATTAGGTAATTAAATTAATTTGATCTATTTTTCAGATAGTCTGTAAAATGGCAGCGGTGGGATAGGGTTTATTGTTGTTGAAGACGTTGTATTGATTTTGGTATCTTGTCTTGTCGCTTGTAATCATCTTTTAAATGATTAAGCTGAAGACAACCTTTTGAAAAGCTATTTCTTGCTTCAAGGTTTTTTTTTTTGTTGTTTTTTTTTGAGATACGTCTTCTTTTACTTTCCTGTCATTTTTCTTTTCCTGCCTTTTTGTACCACGATTTGAATAACTTACAAACATAATTATAGAGCTAGGGAGTTTTTAACGTCTGTCTGTCTGTCTGTCTGTCTATCTGTCCGTCAGTCCGCCCGCCCGTCCGTCCGTCTCCCTTCCGTTTCTCTCTCGGCTCGGCCAATTTCTTTCCGAGGATTGATGATAGTCATTGCGACAGGATTCATTCCTCTCCCACCGCTGACCATTGTTTCGACAATGGCTATGTGGGAAAGCAGCCAGTGGCTTGGAAAGAATATTGTGCGGAGTACTGGTAAAAGAAATTCCAGGAAAGCATGGATAGGTGCACTGGCAGCCGCGATATAACTGAAATAATGTTGAAAACGGCGTTAAACACCATACAATCAATCAATCAATCGTTTCTCTCTCACTCTCTCTCTCTCTTCGTCTCTCTCTCTCTCTCTCTCTCTATCTTTTAATCCCCCCTCTCTGCTCTCTCTCTCCCTCTCCCCCCTCTCTCTCTCTCCCCCTCTCTCTCTGTTCTCTCTCTCTCTCTCTCTCTCTCATTGAACCCTATTTTTTTACACCCATTTAATGGCAAGAACAGAAAATTGGAGAAATTTACTGTTGATTATAACGTATTCAACTTTGCTAATCGGCGATCTTTATTTTATCTGACAGTTACCTGATTACGCGATTTGACACTGAGCCCCAAAGCGGATAGAAAAAAAATATGATACTAAAAAATTCCCTGGGAGATTTTTTTTTCGAAAATGAGTTGATTAACCTTGTGTCACATATGAATCTCTACGATTCTGGTAAATGACTTATCATTTATTTTACGAATAGGGTAGAAATGATGAGATTGTAGAGAGCCTGTAGAAAGCTTACAATCAGGAGTTGTGTTACTTTCAGATTTAGAGTTTAGATTTCAAAGATATGTTTGAACCATGCTCTGTGAAAAGGGGGCTTAATGCATCTGCAAAAAGTATTGATCCAGGACAGCCTGGGCAGTCCGCGCAGGCTGACCAGGGCCGAAACTTTTTGCTATTGGTCAATTTTCTGTATGTCAAAGGACCAGTCTACCTCATGATTCCGTCGGTTGTTAGACAAAATAATTTTTTATGGAACCATAGTTGATGTGATGACTTGCTTGGTTCTTTTTGTAGATATGTGTAAATCGCTCCGGCACTTGCATCTATCAATCCTTTCTTATAGTTTCGTTTTACCAGTGCTTCGAAAAACATTTTTTTTTTCAAGTCACTGGCTGCTTTCCCATATAAGCATCGTCAAAACAATGTTCAGCTTAGCACGCTATGTAAACAGTGCTTTGAGGCCTTTTCCTGTTCGAAAGTTTTCAGAATCTCACATGAAATTCTAAATCAAAGCATGCAATAGGTGAGGTCTGAACCCTTTAGCACACAATCCAGAGTTTTAACGATCATGGGAAGAAGCCTTTTGAAAATATTTTGGAAAAAGAAGAACATGGTGGTTACCAGCATTTCCCCTTTTCCACAATGTTTTTTACCCTACCAAAGACAAAACAAATCAATTAAACCGCCGTCACTTTGTTGTTTGCATAATGCTTTCCAGTTGGACAAGTCTAAAATTTTGTCGTATATAGGGTAATTGAGTGGTTGATTCTTGTTACCCGCCATTTCAACGATATAGATACAGTAGATATTACGGAATAAACAACTCCAGTCAGAAAGGTCAGCGGAAGCTGGGGTACGGAGCCCGGTAGGTGTCATGCTCTACACATTTTTTATTTCGAAATAACGAAATCCTAAATCGTTCAAACGAAATACTATTTCGAGAAAACGAAATACTAAATCGTTAAAACGAAATGCTATTTCGAGAAAACGAAATACTATTTCGAGAAAACGAAATACTAAACCGTTAAAACGAAATTCTATTTCGATAAAACGAAATGCTATTTCGAGAAAACGAAATAGGTATGTTCGGAACACTTTGTTGTCATTGTCCGCCATGGCCATGTGAGATGAGTGGCTACACAGTCTGTACGATAAGAATTTATTAAATCGGCAACAATTTTCTTTTAAACCTATATCGTTATGGATTTTATGGCCTTTAATTTTTCTTAATCGTGACTTCGTTTTAACGATTTAGTATTTCGTTTTCTCGAAATAGCATTTCATTTTAACGATTTAGTATTTCGTTTTCTCGAAATAGCATTTCGTTTTAACGATTTAGTATTTCGTTTTCTCGAAATAGTATTTCGTTTGAACGAATTAGGATTTCGTTTGAACGAATTAGGATTTCGTTATTTTGAAATAAAAAATGTGTAGAGTATGACACCTACCGGGCTCCCTACTGGGGCCCTTCATTACGATTGACAATATCATTTCAGTTATATCGCGGAGGGAAGTGTACCTACCCATGCTTTTCCTTGACTTTATTATGCAAGCACCTGTCGAAACAAAGGAAAGCTGGTTAGAGCTAACCCTGCTTTGTAGAGAGTCTTGTCAGGCTCTTTTATACTTCAAAACAGAATGAATGAATGAATGAATGAATGAATGGTGCATCGACGTCTAGGGTCATTTACCTCGCAAATCAGAAATAAGTAATGAAATTACAAAATTAGCTTGCAAGAATGTGAATAATAAGTATATCTTGAAAGATATGTTTTGGAATGATTCTGTAGTGGAAATAAAAAATAGATATACTGTGATAACAATAAAATAGTCTAAACTGAAAGTTTTAGAGCTCTACTTAGAAAGTTTTTAAAAAACAAAGCATGCAACAGCTCGGAGGTTATTTCTTTCAACCAAACGCCAAATTTTAGACCAGTCCAAAGTGAAAGAGTTTGCAGATAACAAATTAAATACTAGTACTGCACAATTTAGGATAGTGTTCTTCGCAAGGGTGTAAAACATTGTAGATAACAAACTAAATACTAGTACTGCACAAATTAGGATAGTGTTCTTCGCAAGGGTGTAAAACATTGTCGGGAAAAAGGAGAAAATGCTGGTTACCAGCATTTCTCCTTATTTACCCACAATGTTTTCAAAAGTCCTTTAACATGAGGTTGTTACAAAGGGTAAATTGAGTGGGCGATTTTTGTTACCCGACATTTCAACAATACAGATACTGTAGATATTACGGAGTCAACAAATCCGATCAGGTCAACGGAAACTGGGGCCCCTTCATTACGGAGAAATTGCCTCACGCTTTATGTTTCTGGCAGTCCACCAACACCATGTCAAAATAGTCACTCGTACTGGATAATTATCAACCCTTCGGATAATGAGATGCTATCGAATTTTTGTGTGTGTGTGGAGAGAGTGTAGGGTAAGATTAGGCTGCAGTCTGGGGTTGCATTCACTAATTTTACGGGTGAAGATTCTGCCTCTCAAATCCAGGCTCGAATCCAATGACGAGCTTGTTCAACCTTTCGAACTTTCCACATAACGGCACGAGTACTGGTTAAAATTTCCAGGAAGCATCCATAGAAAGTGACTGATATAAGCTGTAAGAACTTGCTTCACAATCGATGTAAAATAGACAGGTTTAAAAGAAACGAAATTGCATTCTTAGACTAATTAAATATTTAGGGAGTGACACAATTTCTGATTTGCTAAATCAAGTGCCAATCAGAAATTGTGTACCTTTGAAATTTACAAATTCTTTACAGAATCAGACTTAGAATGCAATTTAGATTTGAGTCGCGCTCTGTGAAAAGAGGGCCTAATGCATCTGCGAAAAGTATCGACCAGGTCAGCCTGCGCAGTCTGCGCAGGCTGACCTGGACCGAAACTTTTCGCTATTGGTAAATTTTTTGTATGTCAAAGGACCAGTCTACCTCATGATACAGTTAGTTGTTTGGCAAAATGGATTTTATGGCACCGTAATTAGGTGATGTCTTGCTTGGTATAATGCATTACGGAGATGCATTAAACGCCATTTTGCCAGAGAATGGTCCAGTTGTTTGTGAATACGAGGCCGTATCTTGGGCTATATACCGTTTGCTAGTTTATGCGGTTTTCTAGTAAAAAAAAGAGAGATCTTGAGATTTTTATAACAATTGCGTTGTTTCTACTGATCGATGAATGTCAGTTTTATTGTATTTGCACTTCTGAAAACATTGTGGGGAAAAGGAGAAATGCTGGTAACAAGTTCTAAATCCTTTTCCAACAATGTTTTCTACCCTTTCACAATGCAATCATTTGAGCCGTATTTCAATTGTTGTCGAATGACTCCATCCCACCAAATTCCGGCTTTTAATGATCCTAAGAAACAAGGCTTTTGAAAACATGCTGGGAAAAGGAGAAAATGTGAGTGACCACTATTTTTCCTTTTCTACGCCATCAGACACAAGAAACATTATTTAACATGCAATTAATCTGTCGTCTGTAAATTATTTAACATGCAATTAATCTGTCGTCTGTAAATGCTTTCGATTTGAATAAGCCTAATATTTTGTCGTTTGGTGAAGAGTTAATGTTTTCAGTTTGGATAATTCTACAATATTTTCGTTTGGTAGGGCGTCAAAACAACCTTGTAAAAGGAGACAGTGATAACTAGCAGCTACTTCTTTCTTGTTGAAATGTTTTTAAATATGGTCTTCATTGATACGAAAAAGAGGTTGGTGCAAAGTTTGTTCTGCTCTTTCAAAGACCAAAATGCTATCATCTGATTCACACGTAGTGTTTCGACTGCACGTGCTATCAGATTTGACGAGTCTAAAATTCTGTCATTTGTGAAGATACTTCTCTCTTTAACATATTCGTCATTGTCGTCAGAGTGAAAAAAGACACTACCAGAATCCTTAGAAAGGCGATCTAATGTCTTCTGTCATAAATATAAACAGATCTTTGTTGCAAAACTTCGTCTGTTTGAATAGGTTTGTATAGTACTTAAAGGCAATAATGTGATCTGTGTGGAAACACTGAATAAATCGAAAAGCAATATTCAGTCAGGAAGAAAAAGGGGTGTTCAAGCGCGTTTTGCCAGAATATTTCAGGAGAAAAGCAAATAGTTTTGTGAAGTCTTATCCTGATCTACACTGTCTGCAACAAGTGGTTTTATTTTCATCTGCACGTAAAAATCGTGTGTCTAGGCTATTTACCAAATGACAAAATTTTACACGTGTCCAAATTGAAAGCATGTACAGACGATAATTCAGTTGTAGCTCAAAAACTGGATTTTCCTTTGAAAGTTTAGAAATATTGTGGGAAAAAGAGAAAATGCTGGTCATCAGCATTTTCTCCTTTTCCGACATATTTTCAATTGCTTTCTATCCCAGATTTTTTACAGCTTGGGAACATATGGTAAAGGATTAACAGAAAGGATTGTCTTAGAAAGGGTAGAAAACCATTGTGGGGAAAGGAAAAAATGCCGGTTTCCAGCATTTTCTCAGTTTTGCACAATGTTTTCAAAACGCCTCTCTTCAAAATCCAGGATTATTCAGTAGAGGATTAACTCTTTACCAAACGACAAAATTTTAAACTTGTCCAAATTCAAAGCATTTGCAGACGACAAATTAAATGTGAGTAAATGATGGAACTTGTCTTTGATAGGGCAGAAAACATTGGTGGAAAAGGAGAAAATGCTGGTTACCAGCATTTTCTCCTTTTCCCACAATGTTTTCAAAAGCCTTCTTCCTCGGGGTCAAAAAACTCGGGATTGTGCGGCAAAGGGTTAATATCGTGGTGCATGTCAAGAAAAGTCGGTCAAAGAACGTTGACCTACCAGACTCAATTATTATAGATTTTTGGCTTGGTTAGAACGTATGTACCGGTAACCTAGACTGTGAAAAGATATAATAGATCTGTATAAGAAGTACAATAAAACTACACGTTCTGTTCGGTTTCCATATGCAAGCCACATTGAAGCCCCAGCCGAGTACGGATGAACCAAGGAGGGACATGAATCAATGGGCTGTCGTTGTGATATGAGTGAAATAATACGGACATGGTGTAAACACCATGCTATTTGTTCTCTTGGGTAGGGGAGAGTACGGTTTTGTCCTACGTGACCTATTGGCTTTGGCGTGGAATAGACATTGAGCCATTTCCGTTACATTGCATCTGCTTGGACCCCTTATGTAATAATAAAACGGGTTTTCTAACACTGATTGAATGAATAGTGTTTTACGCCGCTTTCAACATCATTTCAATCATTTCACGGTGACAGCTCCCATAGTCATGTATCTCCTGGGCTTCACCAGTACTAGGCTTGCTCTCTGAGGTGTCTTGCCCAAGCACACTCCCACAAAAAACACAGGGCTTCCAGTGAGGCTCCGAAACCGGGGCTTCAAGGTTACAAGTCCCTGCACTTTACCACTGATCCACGAAAGACCCATTTTTGTGACAACAACGTCGTCAAACGGTGCTTTTAAGACTGTAAGTGTGATAAGAGGATGCCTTATATCTAGAGAAGTAAGCGTATGTAAGATTGCGTAATTCGAAAGCGTAAGATATTTTGTCAGTGTAATTTGACTGGATCAAACAAAAAATCATTTGCTTCTAAGCACATTAAATAAAAGTGTCCTTAAGGTAACCTTTTTGTGTCGCCATTTGGAAAAAAAAAAAGATTATTTTGAGCCATGCTCTGTGAAAAGTGGGCTTAAGGCATCTGCGAAAAGTATCGACACAGGTCAGCCTGCGCAGTTCGCGCAGGCTGACCTGTGCCGAAACTTTTCGCTATTTTTCAGTTTTCTGTATGTTCAAGGACCAGGCTACCTCATGATGAATTCGGTTGTTTAAAAAGAAAGTGGCTATTATGGATCCATAATAATGGCTTGATTGGTATGATGCATCACGGAGATGCATTAAACCCCTTTTGCCAGAGCATGGCTCAGTTTTTAGACAGCTCCTAGAAAAATTCCTTTGATATTAGTATCTTTTGACACGTTTTAGAATTAACCAGAAGCCGGTGTAGGTTCAAGATCTAATCGCACATTCTGTGCAGTTTGATCTAGATCTAAGCTGTCTGCGATCGGCCCCCTCTATCACTTATGACGTTGAAAGTGTCAACCCTTTACCGAACAAGTCCGTTTTTAACGACCCCCGTGTCAGAGTACATTCGACAATATTGTTGTAAAATTATAAATCGCAGGTAATCATTAGTTTCTCCTATTCCTGCCATATTTTCGCCCCTTTCAAAGACAAATTCCACCGTGCAAGCCAGATTCACCTTGTCGTCTGCAAATGCTTTCAGTTTTGACAAGTCTGAAATTTTGTCGTCTGGCAAAGAGTTATTCCTTCAATACAGACAGACCTGATTGACATTTGACATCTACTAACACCTGTGAACTCTAAGACCTAACGCCTTACCAACCAATCCCAAGATTTAACGACAGGAAAAGAAAGCTTATAAAAACATTGCCGGAAAAGGAGAAGTTGCTGGTAACCAGCATTTTCTCCTTTTTTCCGCAATTTGTTCTGTCCGCATTCGATTTATCGTCTTCAAGAGCCTTCTTCTCCATTTTAGGAGTCAAAATTTTTGTCGTATGGTAAAGGATTTACTTCGTTAACATGCAGACCTTGTACTGAAATAAATCATTCCGTGTGAAAGGGCAATGTTGCTCGGCTATTGCACTTGTCAATCTAGATGTCGATTACGTAACTCTTTACCAGGCCACAAAATTTTAGACTCGTCCACATCAAAAGTATTTGCAGACGATATGCCAAATGGGACGTACATAGAAAAGGCCGAAAAAATTGTTGAAAAAGAAGAAAAAACTTTTCTTCTGTTTCAACAATGTTTTCGTAGTCTGTTTTCATCAAGATCGTTAAATCACAGGATTGTTTGGTCAAGAGTTAGGAAAAGGATGACGGATTGTCTGACAGAATGATTTTTTTTTCTAAATTTACATTTGTTACTGTTTTAAGATTTCAAAAAAAAAAACATAACAATGGGGAGATGACGTATGGCACTTGCTTCCTACCTTCACCTTTAACCTTTACGATAATGATTGACTGACTCAATGGTGTTTAACACCCCTTTCAACACTATTTCAGTCGACAGATCACGTAGCACGGCGACAGCTCACATATTCATGTACATGTTTGTCCTGGGTTTCCCGAGTACTCGTCTAGGGCTTTGAAGTGTTTTGCCCAAGGACACCTCCGCGAAAAATCTAGTTTTTCAAGCGGGTCTCGAACCTGGGCATGCAGGTTACGAACCTCACACCTTACCAGGGAGCATCCCTTTTAGAAAAATCAAAGCTTTGAAAGCACTGGTGTGGCATTTGTCAAGAGAGCCGTTGTAAGGAATTAATAATTTGAAAAATAAACAACTGAAATAGTGTCAAAATAATCGCTTAAAAGTCAACCTACTATATAGTCTTGCATAACCCAATAGAGTAGTCTGCAATCTTGTGGGACGAACAAGTCCGGGCGAACAAGCTCAGGGACGAATAAGCCCAGGAACGAACTGGTTTTGGGGCGAACAAGCAAGGAATCGATCGGTCAGGAAACAAAGATTGTGAGTATCATTACGCCAATAGAAGGCCATAGCGGATGAAACTATTTTTGATTAAAAAAAGAAGTATTTCCATGATCGATGGCCAAATCCAATTTATTGCAATAGGCCATTTTCAATTTCATATCTAAGTGCAATCGAAACACTTATTTGTCTTAGAAAAATTGAGTTTAATTGGGTTTACTTCCTTCAGTTTTGCACAAACTACAATACAAGATTTTCATAATGCCGTATTGAACTCATAGTGGCATTGTCTTCGACAAAAGCCACAATAAAGCAAGTGATATATAGCCGCAATATAAACGAAACGGTCTTGTGAAAGAATTAGACACCAAATAAACAAATTAGTGCGCTTTGTTTTCAAGTTTTGATTCGCAATTCCACATTTTGTCCATGCTGCATAGTATTCTTGCACCGTAAACATCAACAAAAGTGTCGATAACTAAATCCAACCTAGAGTCACCTACGTGAATCTACAGGTACCCGCAATCGATTTTTCGACCCACCTTCGCGGCGGAAGTAGAACACCGGAAAAAAAGGTACCCTAAATTTGACTTTTCTATATACATGCTTTTCGCGAAAAGTAAAAATTTGGAAGCTTTTGTTTTTAAGATTTGTTAAGAAAGACCAATCAGATTTTCGACCAAAGATTTATATAGAACAGTCGAAATCAGGGTACTTAGTTTCTAGTTTTCTACTTCCGCTTGGGTGAAAGATCCGATAGCGATAACTGGATTCCGTAATCAACTAAAAGTCCTTGGTTAATAATGCAAATGAAACGATATACTAATTTCAACTTTGTTGTCTCGCGGCGGAAGACCATATTTGCAAGCGTCATTGCTGTACTAGATATCTAAAGGGCTTACAAATAATACTAAATAACACCATGGTGAAAAATTCTTTAGCGCTTTACCAATCAACAAATTGTAAATTTTGTTCAGATGCAAAGGAGAAGTTAACCGTGGTTCATGTGAGGGAATTTGTCATGGAAAAAGTTATAAAACATCGTGGGAATAGGAGAAAATGCTGGTTACCAGCATTTTCTCCTTTTCCTACAATGTTTTCAAATAGCTTTCTTCTCGAGGTTTGTTAAAACACGCATTATTTGGTAAAGGATCAATACTTAACAATTGGTACACCATTGCGCAACAAACTTTTTGCGGTGAAGTGATAAATATTATAAAACCAATCATGTTCTTGTTGACCGAAGTAAATAATTGAGCCCAGGTGAACTTGACATACCCTTTCACAGATATTTTGACGGATTTATAGTAGGCAAAATTTGGCAACCGAATGAAAAATGGGGAAAAAAATGCTTGGCACCAGCATATCTAACATTTGTCAAATTTTTTTTGTGGGTGGGTGGGGGTGTTATTTCATAGTCTTTGAAACTCAGTACCTCAGCAGAAGGGGTCCTTTTTACCAATTGCATAAGTCATCTGCTTTCCCACATAACTATCGTCTAAACAATGACTCAGAGGTCAGCGAGGAGTGAATCCTATCGCAATGACTAGCATCAAACCTTGGAAAGAAACAGGCCTAGCTGGGGATTCGAACAAGCGACCTCCTGTTTTCAAGGCTTGTATGCTACCGGCTGCGCTACCGGGCCTCGGCCTCTACCACTGGCGAAACGTGTGAAAGACAACAATAAGTTGAGCTTTCACTGTGATATTGCCGAAACAGTATTTAAAACAGTATGAAACGCCATTCGTCGTCCTTTGACATGCAGAAAATTTACCAAAGGCGAAAAGTTTCGATCCGTCTCAGGCTGGCATGGTCTATACTTTTTGCAGATTCATTAAACCCAGTTTTCACAGAGCATAGTTCATAAACATTCTCTTTTTGCTAACAAACAAGCGAAAAGTAAAATGGATTGGGTCATTGCTCGCTTACCTTTCGCACCGTTATCTATTTTGGGTTCGGGCCAAAGCTTGTTAACACAATCCCACCCCCCTCTTATTAGTCTTGAAAAGATTATCGCATATTATTGTTTATATAATGAAGGCTTTCATCGCTACGTTCTATTTATTTCTTAAAAACAGGGGAAATTCAGATGAACAGATATCGGGAGAAACCCTACTTCAGAATTCAAAGTATTACCTTTGGTCCTTCCTTAACTCTTTACCACAAAATGCCGCCTTTTAACGCCCCTGGGAAAGAAGCCTTTTGAAAACATTGTGGGAAAAGGAGAAAATGCTGGTAACCAGCATTTTCTCCTTTTACCACAATGTTTTCTACCCTATCAAAGAAAATTTGTACCACTGGAGCCACATTGAAATTGTCGTCTGCAAATGCTATCAATTTGGACAAGACTAAAATTTTGTCGTCTGGTAATGGGTTAACTGCAAAATTATTAGTGAACAATGCTCTGTGAAAAGTCCGGGCAGGCTAACCTGGGTCGAAACTTTTTGATGTTGGTCAATTTTCTGCATGTCAATGGACCAGTCTACCCCACTCGTCACAACTCGGCCGATTACGTACCTACATCTAACCTCGTCTGTATAAAGGAGGCTTCCATTTTGAACTACCAATCACATGATCTTAAACATGGCGGCACCCCTCTAAATCGCTTAGCGACGACATGAACAACCACGGTGAAGTTATTCACATCTAGCGATCTGTCGATGAAAGCTCCCAATGGAATTAATAAACCACGCTAAAAATTGAATGTACAAACTGTTTGCCGACTGAAATATTCTTAGAAAAATAACGATAGAAAATTGACCCATGTTTTCTTTTTTAAGAGGAGCAGTACAATTTCAATAACAGTAAAACGGTGTGCTTCCGGAGACGTGCGAAATGTACCGTGTAGGTGCATATCAAGCTACGTGATATAGCCGAGCAATTTGATCACCGGATCACCCGAGGTATGCCGAATGCAGTCTACCCCATAATTCAGTTTGTTCTTAAACAAAATGGTCGTTACGGTTGTTAGTTACGTGATGACTTCCGGGGACGCATTAAATTCCCTTTTGCCAGCGCATGGCTTATTTTTTTTGTGGACAATTTGATTGGTATCCACAATATAGGTTTTAGGAAAGAGATAATGGTTTTAATATACGATAACCCAGAGTTGTCTTGGCAACTGAGTTTTCCTGGACGTTTTTGATTCCACTTGCATGCTTGGTTTTGCATACTCTTACCTAATTTTCTTGAAATATCATATGGGATAAAAATGACTCTGACATTTGTTGGCTTTTGTTATGAAAATTTATCAAAGTAGCACACACAAATTTATTAAGTTTGCAAGAGACTCGCCGAGTAACATTTTTCTAGACTCGTTAAATAAAAACTACCTCAAATGCCAAATTAGGCGATTCCATTTTATGATTCAGTCGTTCGTCTGACAATATGGATTTCAGGGATGCATAAAACCCTCTGTTTGCCAGGTGCCGCTCAAATGTATTTAGCTGCTTTATCAGCGTTCTGCAAGAAATTTGGTTCTCTGCAAATAGCATGAATATGTCCCTTAACCCTTGTCCTGCTGAATAAATGAAATGAAACTTTATAGTAGATAGCAGAAGCCGAAAACTCTCTTCTTTCAAAGGTATTTTTGGAGGAAAGATATCTCCTTATCGGACAGTGTAGATCAAA
Source organism: Tridacna gigas (assembly GCA_945859785.2). NCBI lineage: Eukaryota > Metazoa > Mollusca > Bivalvia > Cardiida > Cardiidae > Tridacna > Tridacna gigas. Next base: position 14,891,751 of record OX244032.2, read on the forward strand.
GATCAGACTGCACGTTCTGTGCAGTCTGATCTTGATCTACGCTGTCCGCAAAAGGTTGGTGGGTCGCGATAAGCAGCCTAAGGATTAATCAGTGATATTCATTTTTGCACTTCTAGTAAGTTGTCTAAATACGGCGTGATAGAGATTCTGTGAAACCTTACAGAATGAAGCCCAGATAGATAAAGATCGAATGGATAGATTTTCCCCCTAGGTTGATAAATAGTAACATTATCGTGGAGGATGTTGAAAAAAACATTGACAGAAAGTGGAGATATCTCAGTTTAATAACCTTGTCTCGGCTAAAAATACGGCAGGTTGGAAGGGTGTTAACCGTTAGAGCGTCGAATATACGCAAGAGACATATTAAATCTAGGAATAAGATCCAAATAAATGCAAGGTCATGGTTGATTTTGCCTAGAATGTCTCAGCAAAGTGGACAGTGTAGATCAAAGGACAGACTACACGTTTTGTGCAGTCTGATCTTGATCTACAATGGCCACCAAAGCAACTATAGTTTTGAAAGGCACTTTTAAGGTTAACATGAGTAGAGCCAAGCACAACTTAAGTCGTTTTGCAGACATTGTAGACCAAGATCAGAGTTATTTGCGGACAGAGACGATCAAAATCATACCTCTCAGTTAGTATTCTGATTTTGTTTCTACTGTCGGAAAAAAAAACACACACCGAGTCGCACTTAGCAAACTAAAGGGTTAGCAGTCCAACAAACTTCGTTTACGAATTCGCGAGATTTTCTTCGATTATCCATGCTCTGTGAAAAGGGGTTTAAGTGTATTTACGAAAGCTTTCGAACCCATATCAGCCTGCGCAGTCCGCAGGGTTGTTTTTGCAATAGTTCTTCATATCCAAGGATCAATCTACCTCATGATTCTGTCCGTTGTTACACACAATGGGTTTTATGGGTCCATGATTATGTGAGGACTGTCTTGGTATAATCTATCAGGGAGACACATTAAACCCTTCCCCGCCCCCGCCCCCCGTTTTCCAGAGCCCGAGTCAGGTATCGGAGAACTGTTGAGATTTGAAATGATGGGCCCACGTTTCTATCACAGTCACAAACCTCTACATAAAGTTGGCAGGATCGCCCTCTAAAAGGTTCAGATTAGCACGCAACAAAGTTAGCCAGAGGCCCTTCTGATCAACTATCAGAAGTCATGGTACTCGACGGGTTGAGAGCTTTCTTATTGCAAGATCTTACTGAAAATGGAATGTACTCTTTCCGGTGAAATCCCAACTGCACTGGTGTTATATCTTCATGTAACTCGCCTGTCAGCCATTATAACAGTACCATGGACTGTACTGACCATTTCTAGTGAAAGGCCTTCTAGAACGGGCGTCTACCTCAAGGCTCTGCCGGCCACGGTTAATTCCACCATCCACCTTTTCACTCTAGCATATGAAGTGGCATCATTCGCTAGTGTTGCTACCATATCAGTGTGGATATCCTTAAGTACTATGCAAATATGGAATCATTGCTCCTTAAGCGATTTCGACATTTTGCAAAATTTACTTGCCTTGTTTACTTAACCCTTTCCTAAACGATGAATTTTAGACTGGTCCAAATTGAAAGAGTTTGCAGACGACAATTTTAAATTTGATGAAAATGACAGAAAGTTCTCCAAAAGGGTAGAAAACACTGTGGGAAAAGGAGAAATTGCTCGTTACGAGCAATTTCTCCTTTTCCCACAGTGTTTTCAAAAGACTTGTACTGCAGACACGTGAAAACCAGGGCTTGTTTGGGAAAGGGTTAAGAGTGCTACCTCAAAGGAAACCAGTCTTCGGATGCACAGCTTTAAATGGTCAGGGTATAGTAGGGTTCAAAAGTGACATTCCTGCTTATACTCTTTCAGTTCAAGGCTCACAATGAACAATCAGCCCTCGTATATGATATATTAGAGCCAAGGAGCTTTTCCTAGATGTATCAGAATGGCTTTTCCTGTAAAATATCAGTGTTTAAATGTTAACAACACATATATTAAAGATGAAAAGAAGGTGTGGGGATAACCCATAAAATAGTGACATAAAAGACACAAAAACAAATGAGGGAACTATACTTTAATTGTTTGGCATTTATAGTAATTACGTATTAAATGTCAATGTTAAACAAGTCACACATACATTTTTGCTCGAAAAATCGTGTGTGATTTTGACCTAGTACTTTTTTTCAGCCCATTCATAATTTTTACCCTGAAACGTCGAGCAAAACTTGTTGTTTGGGGGAACATTTAGAAATTAAGATCACACTCTACATAACATGGAATCTAATTAGGGAACTATATTTTGTCTGTGCTTTGTCACATACTCTACTTAAATCAACCTAAAATTGCAGTATTTTGGTGTTTTGAAATCACGGAAGTCACGCATATTGTTCATTCGGCATCATAAAGGGTTTATTGTATTTAGACTTCTTAATCTGTTAGGGCCATACATCTTTCAAGGGCCACGAATAGTTTGATAGATTTTTTATATTCTTACATAAAGTTGATGACTTTTAAAAGTAGTGAGATTCTCCTGTTGTTGCGACATGAGCAGCGCAGCTTGCTAGGCTGGTTTTTGATCCGCCTCTTGGTACTGATGAACCTGAATGAATAAAGAGTAATTTGCGATTGGTCAAAATTGTGGACATGTTTATATAGTGGTTCTCTTTAGGGTTATTTTCGGACACAATCGGTTGTATTATTTCTCTTCATTTTGAACCACATAAGAGTTTCAATATCCATGTTCCAGTAATTCTGACGCTTTCTATTTTTTTTTAAAGATATATTCCTATTCCGGAGAGAGTGACGATCAAGTTCAGATTGCAAAGAACACGCAGTTTGATCTTAGAACCATGCTGCCCGATATTTTGAGAAATAATTTGGCCATTATGGCTTCAAAAAATGAATAGTTTGATTCCATATTGATTGAACATTTCTATATCACTTATTTTGGGCTGTATAGAGCTTTGTTTCAAAGATTCAGCGCACCACAACTACGGGAAAACACTACAAATTCGAGTATCTGTTTTCCAGAATATTTTTGCACGAGAATATATGAGTAATGCTCTATGAAATGGGGATTTAATGCATGTGCAAAAAGTATCTGTCCAGTTAAACAACTTTTTGCAATCGGTGAATTTTCTGCATGTAAGAGAACCATTCTACCTTCTGATTGAGTCGATTCTTTGACATGTATACAATGACTTGCTTGGTATAATGCATCACGGAGATACAGTAAACCTCCATTTGCCATAGCACCGCTTTAATATATACTATTTATCTACAGGAAAGTTTAGAAAGCAGACGGGGCTTATTCGTAATTTTCAAGGACGAAATTTTAGATATAAGACATAAAAGAAAACCTGCTAATGACAGATCAATTTAAGTTCTTTGACAAGCTTCAAGAAAAGAAAAAGGAAATGCTTAGCGTGTAAATTGCAAATCCATTTTGGCAAATCGTTCTTTTTAAAGATCGACTTTTTTACCATTAGAGGACCTGAGTAGTAAGAAATAGTTCTACACAATTTCTTATAGACAACACTTTGAATAAAGCGATATACTCGTATTAGCTTTCGCATAACTGCTTTTTTTCGATTAATGCAGGTTTCGCTTTTGTTCATCATACACTCAATTCCAGGTAAGACATCAGATATATATATACATGAGCTCTCATCATGATATAAATGGATATTGAAGTCTGTGGTCATGAGGTAGAGCGCCGGCCTCGCAACTATAAGGTCCAGAGTTGGATTTGCGGGAACAGGTGTCAGCTTTTTGACTGTTCATCGGCCCACACATTCGGCGTGAGTACTGGTGTAGTTTCTAGGAAGCAGAATCGAGAGAGATTAGTATAAGTTGCAAAAACTTGTTTCTCAATCAATGTAAAGTAATTTTTTTCATAAACAAAATATATGAATGGATGACCATCGAAAATGGCGTACCCAGCTTTGTCTGAGATATTATCAACTCAAACTTTCTTATCAAAAACTCAGCATTTTTATGACCAAAGAAATGCTGCCTCTTCTGTGAACACGATGCTTTTCCCAGGTTTGACCAAATGGACAAGCATTTGATTAAAATGACAGCACTCGATTGATACAGTTGTATCACTCCGCACTCAGAATAGCTAAGTCATTCAAACGCAGATCCTGAGTGTATAAGTGCGATATGTAGCACTCTGAAATAGATGGCCTTTAACAACAACGAAGGAAATACAGACAACTGTTTGTTACAAGTAAACGCCCTTTTTCCAATGATATTTAACACGCCATTGCAAAAAAAGTTATCTAGTCGGACAAATGTTCCTGATTCTGTCACTGACCATAGTGTTTCATATCCTTGAATTCCTGACGTAATAAGTATCTCTGAAAACGGGGAAGAGACACAAAGTAGCATCAGTGAATGAGACAACTGATTTCGATAATTAACGAAAATACACTCGTCGTGATATCAAAACAAACAATCCCCTGAAAACATAATGCTCGAATTGCATAAAAGTACGAGAAAGCTCTGAAGGAGAATCTTATCACCATTATCGATTCATCAGTGTTGGGCCAGTTTCCGGTAGGTCATTGAACGTATTTACGTCTCTCGCAGTCTCGATTGAGATACTGGACATGTGTTGAAAGATTGCACTAGAAATGTATATGATGGGTTCATAAGAACTAGTCTCAAGCATTTTGATAATAGTTCTATTAATATACCAATTTGTATCATTTTTCCGAGAAACCCTTTTGAAATGTCTTTTTATCCTCATAACTATAAACGTTATATCAATTCGTAAACGTGTATATATGAGACATGCTTTGTGAAAAGGTGGTTTAATACAAATTAAAAAAGTATCAAATCATGTCAGCATTCACAATCCGCTCATGCCTACCCTGGTTGGAACTTTTTACTGTTGGAGAATTTGTTGCATGTCAAAAGACCATTTTCCCTCATCACAGTGTAGGACCGGAATTATGCATTGTATGTGACTTGGGATTCTGTACAGTGTCGGTCTGTCACTTGGTGTTAAAACTTGTGTTCACACGGTAAGTAAAGCTGAATAATCGAATAAAAACGGCTTCGTTTTGGGACAAAATCATCTGTATTTTTAGCACGGTCAACTGATCAAGCATCCCTATTGCAATAAGGAAGGTTCCCAGCGCACCTACATGTTCCTGATAATAATTATGGTCTCTACATATCAAACAAATAAGTGAATATGAATGTTTTTTTTTTTTCAATAACTATCAAAATAAATGACAAAATACCAGCTTACGGTGTGAACACAAGTTTTAACACCTAAGTGACAGACCGTCACAGCACAGAACCTCAAGTCAAATACAATGTGCATACTTCCGGTCCTACACTGTGCTCATGGTTCACCCTATTTTGAGAAAAAAATTCATATTTTGCGGTGAATTCTGGCTAATGAATGACGAAGATGCAATAAAATCTCTCTTCCCAGGGTGCAGTTCATATATATAATTTATATGAGCCATGCGCTGTGAAAAGGGGGCTTAATACATCTCCGTGATGCATTATACCAAGCAAGACATCGCATAATTAGGGATCAATAAAAACCATTATATCTAACAACCGATTTTGTCATGAGGTAGACTAGCCCTTTGACATACAGAAAATTGACCAATAGCGAAACATTTCGGCCCAGGTCTGCGGACTGTGTAGGCTGACCTGAGTCGATACTTTTCGCAGGTGCATTAAGTCCCTTTTTTCACAGACCATGGCTCATATATGTGTGGACCATGCTTTGTGAAAAGGGGGCTTTTTGCATTTGCAAAAAGTTTCGATCCAGGTCAGCCTGAGCAGTCCGCGCAGGCTGACCTGGGTCGAAACTTTTTGCTTTTGGTAAACTTTCTGCAAGGACCAGTATACCTCATGATTTAGTAGGTTGTTTTACAAAACGGGTTTTAGGGACGTATAATATTGTAATGACTTGCTTGGTATCATGCATCACGGAGATATATTAAGCCCCGCCCCCCCTTCCAAGAGCGCAGTTCATATATATCTCACTTTATTAAGTGCATAAATGAACGTCTAGGGCTATGCTTGTCGACCATCCTAAGCCAGATCTCATTTCTAAGTTCTAAGACTAGATGTCTGATTGGCAGAGACAGAACGTCATGAAATTTAGAAACTGAAGAATATTCATATCTTGATGAATACTGCCCCTGGTATAACAGTATATAACAGAGCCGTATTCTATTTTCAGTTGGTTAGTTGAATTAGTAAAAGTAATAGATTGTTCTGGTACATTTTGTTGTCCTCTGTCCAGAGCAGCCAGAGAGAGAGAGAGAGAGAGAGCAATACCTTTAACCTCTACAGTGCCTCATTATCTTCATGCCCTGGTACATCAAGGAAATGATAGTGTCAAATGGATTGATCTGATACATGTCAAAGGTCAAATGTATCGTCATGCTTTACACCGAGAAATATCTGTATTAATTCAATCATTTTTTTCCATATTTGAAGCCTTGATAAATTAATCCTAAGAGTTCCGAACAGGTGGCCGGGCAACAGTGGCTTCGTGGACTTGCGCAAATACTCTTGAAAACAGATGGGATAACTCGAAGTACAGACTTAGCCGAATACGTAACAGAAGGTATGATTGCTCATACGAGTATGATTGCTCATACGTTTTTCCTAGCATGAAACACATTTGAGCCATGCTCCGGGAAAGGGGGTTTAATGCATCTCCATGATGCGCCAGACCAAGCAAGACATCACACAATTAGGGATCCATAAACCAATTTAGTCGGACAACTGACTGAATATGGAAGTAAGATGGTCCTTGGCCATGCATAAAATTTACGAATCGCAAACAGTTTCGATCCATGTCAGCCTGCGCGGATTGCGCAGGCTGACATGGGTCGATACTGTTTGCAGCTGCATTAAACCCCCTTTTCACAGAGCATGGCTCATTTATATTCCAATGGATCAATACAACCATTCACATGCGAAAAGTGCATTTTTTGAAATTTCTGTTGAACCTTCTATCGTCAATAATGTAATAGAGTGCATCTAAATTCGATCCAGTGTCTTGCTCCGACACATTTTCAACTTACCGATGTTTTCCAGGTTCTCATTTTGCATTTTCCAAGGCTTGCCGTCTAATTAGAGAAGACTTTTGAAATGCCTGCCATATTATTTAAAGTGGAATAAGATTTGAAATGTAGATTTTTTATGATAAATGTAGACCTTATGATCAAAAGAAATTCATCAAATGCAAATTTGCATCAGTGGTGAAAAGTTAATTACATCCGATTCAATATAGCTGTCTAGCTGACGATTAAAAATCTATTTTTTAATTTTGCTGTTCTATTCTTATTCTTTATTACTTCTATTATTGCATGTACTTTCTCGGCGAAAAGGTTTAGAAGGCAACAGTATGTAATGTGATCCTTGAAATTAGGTACTAACTGAAATGAGCCATGCTCTTTGAGAAGGGGGCTAAATGCATCTGCAAAAAGTATCGACCTAGGTCAGCCTGCGCAGTCCGCGCAGGCTGATCTGGGTCGAAACTTTGCTTTTGGTAAATGTTCTGCTTGTCAAGAGTGTACCTTATGAGTCAATCGGTTGTTATAGAAAATGGATTTTATGGATCCATTATTATCTAATGTTTTGATTGGCATAATGGATCACAGAGGTGCATTAAGCCCCCTTTTGCCAGAGCATGGCTCAAATATAGCATTCAATGTGACTTACGAAGTTGGTCTGTTTCTGTAACAAAAGCGACATGGCTTCTTTTCAAAAGTTATTGATGCATTGATCATTGGCCGCTATTTCTGAGACATTTGGACAAGGCTTTAGTTAAGTATAATCCTAAAGCTGCTAAGAGCGACTCACTGACCTTTTGCGGACAGTGTAGATCAAGATCAGACTGCACAGAACGTGCAGTCTGATCTTGGATCTACACTGTCCGATAAGGAGTTACTTTTCTCCAAAAAAATAAGTTTTAAATAACATTATGTCCATTTTAACTTTTTTGGCGCTATAAAATTGAGTTTAGAAAGGTAATTTCGACAGAATTCATTCATTAGATCTGTAGTTCTAAGAGATGATGTAATATCCCTTGCTCCGAGAGGGCAGACATTTGTGTACAATCCCTAATGGGTGAATGTTCGCCCACTTTAACACAAATGAATTTAGCTCTTAACCAGACGACAAACGTTTAGATTCATTTATTTTGAAAATACTTGCAAACGATATTCTATGTAGCCCGATCTTCATTTACATTGTCTGAAACACGCATTTGAATCCGGGGTCCGTCTTCACCAATAGTTCTTAAGAACATTCTTAGTCTAATCATAGATTTAAAAAGTAGCACAACTTCTGTTTGGCTAAATCAAAAGTTTAGCCAGTCAAAAAGTTGAGTTTCTTTCAAATATAGAAACTTCTGGAGAATAAGCCTAAGAATGTTCCTGTAAGAATGGTAAGTAAATATGGTCCCAGGTTCAGCAAGGGTTAAATTCAAAACAAATAGAAAATCTTTGGAAAAATAAAACTAAAGAATTAAAATGTCTCCCATGTTGTACTCCCTGATAGACAAACAAAATCCCCGGATGACGTCAAAGGAAGCTCGAGATTCTAAATTCCAGTGACACCCGCACTTGATAAATCTGTAACGGTTTGAAGACGCTGACATAGTTTTGTCTTTTAACCCTTGAATCACAGTTTTACTTACCTATGCGGCCAGTGTAGAACAAAGATCAGACTGCACAAACTGCAGGCTGGTCTTTGATCTACACCGCCGCTTTGCTGAGATATTTTTAAAAAATCAAACTTAAAATTACAATTATTTGGGTCCTATTTCTCTGTTGTAAATGTCTGTCAGGTTTATTGGGTAGCTAAGGGCTTACAGTTTACCACACGGTCTCGTGATCTTTCGACCCCCGGGGCGGAAGTTAAAAAACATTGCTGGAAAAGGAGAAAAATAAATGCAGATAGACGGTATTTTCCTCTTTTCCTCACCATTTGTTATATCTTGTCATAGAAAAATGTTATCTTTTGATCCATTTTTAGGTTGTAGTCTGTAAAAGCTTTGAATAGCGACAAGTCTAAAATTTTGTCGTTTGGTTAAGAGTTAAGGATATTGGATTTTTTTCAAATTGTTTTTCTTGCTTCCTCGAAATTTTTCCGTTCTACTTATGTGCGCACACAGCCTCGTTTATCATGTCACATAAAGCCATAAAAGTACTTTATAAAGGCACCAAGACAATAACAATTCCTTTTATTGTTCATCTTTTCTCTGGGACATCTTAACCTTTTTACCAAACGACAAAATTTTAGACTCTTCAAAATTGAAAGCATTTGCAGACAACAAATCAAATGTAACTGAAAAACTAAAATTTGTCCTCGGAAGGGTAGAAAACATTGTGGGAAAAGGAGAAAATGCTGTTTGCCTGCATTTTCTCCTTTTCCAGTAATGTTTTCAAACGTCTCCTTTTTCAGGGTCGGTAAAACTTACGACTGTGTGTTAATGGATAAAAACATTCAAACCCCACCCCAGAGCCCTTTTTTCGTTATCTTTTTATAAGTTAGTTTTGTTTGTATGATTGGTCTTTATCACCGGTTTTAACATATTTCAGTTATATCGATGAGGCTAGTGCACCTACTCATGCTCTCTTTTGGTTTCTTTAATCTCTAATTCGCACAGCATTCTCGCAAAGTCACTGGTTACCTTCCCATATACGAGGGCTGATCGATAACTTGTGAGCCTTGCATTGAAGGAGGAATATCCTTTTTCAGCTTTACTATTCCCTGTCTATATAAAGCTGTGCACCCGAAGACTGGTGCCATTTGGTCAGTTGATGCCGAAGAGATAGGACTCTAAACAAGGTGAGTGACTCTTGCAAAATGGACAAGATCGCTGAGGGAGCAAGTCTGCAATTGCCATGGCTGTCATTTGCGATTATGGCTTTGAATTACTGAGCATTTGCCTTATTTCCTTAATCTCGCATCATCAGACTTTCATCTATTTTAAAGATTGAAAAGGGCCATTTCCGGTACGCGCTTACGGTCAAATGATGACGTCATACAACTAGAGAAGAGGACTTCTTTGGAAGTGGCATTGAGGCATTAAATATCGCTGGCAAAAGTGTATAGATACTGAAGGGGATTATGTTGAAAAATAAAGCAAAAGTCAAACCCTTACATAGGATCACAAGTTATCAATCAGCCCTCGTAAATATCGTCGAAACAATGTTAACCCTTTACCACGCAATACCGAGTTTTAACGACCCTGATGAAGAAGGCTTTTGAAAACATTGTGGGAAAAGGTGAAAATGCTGGAAACCAGCATTTTCTCTTTTTCCCACACTGTTTTCTACCCTATCACAGACGAATGATATAATTTGAGCCACATTTGATTTGTCATCTGCAAGTGATTTCAATGCAGAAAAGTCCAGAATTTCTTTGTTTGGTAAAGGGTTGAGCGGTGAGAGAGGAATGAATCCTATCGCAATGACTATCATCAATCCCCGGAAACAACTGGGTCAAGCTGGCCGATACGGGTAAATTGTACTAATGCCAAATTTTGTTGCAAAAAGGTATTATTTAGACCAAATCGACAACGTCAAATAGTGAAAATGGAAAGAATTGTTGTTTTCATTTGAAAGTAATTTCAACCAAACAGTTTTGAAAATAAAAGTAATATTGAAAGTTTAGGAGGGGGCGGGGTCACCATTGTCTTAATCTCGTATCAAAATGTGGTTTAGCGAAGATCTTCCATCATGCATCCCTTGTTGTAAATGATTTTGAATAAAGAATTTAAAGTTTCCACCTTATTTCTGAAAGACATCTGACATAAGTTTATATGAAATGAAAGTAGATCTACTTTAAATATCCATGGGGCAATATTTATTGGTAATACGGTTCCCTATATTGAAAAGAATGTTGAACAGATTACGGCGGAGTGATATTCCAAAACAAATAATGACAGCTAAAGAGTTCGTAACACGTCCTAACTCCACTGTATGTCGTAAACCCTTACATACCAATCGCGTACTTTAACGGCTCTGATGAAGAAGGCCTTTTGAAAACATTGTGGGAAAAGGAGAAAATGCTGGTAACCAGCATTTTCTCCTTTTCCCACAAGGTTTTCTCCCCTTTCATAGACAAATTCTATCATCTGGATCGCATCTTTTTGTCTCCTGCAAATGCATTAATCTTTGAAAAAGTCTTGAGTCTTATCGTCTGGTAGAGAGTTTGCTTTGTTATTCATCCTTTGAGTCATCGGTTTGTGTCTGTGTTATTTTCTAAAATGTAAAATGACAAAGTCTAAGTAAAGTAACAAGTATTTGTATGTTTGAATTTAAAAAACAGCTTACTTCTTTATCTAATCTGATAAGAGACTGGTATTCTTGAGAAATCGTCTAATGTTGGGTAATTTTCAGGTTTAAACTTTACAAAAGAAAACACAGCGTTGTGGCTGGCATAATTACCTCCCTTGAATTAATGCAAATGAGATACGCTTTCGACAAGATGTTGGGGTGCTTGTTTAAGTATATAAGCTGAGGCTGAAGTTGTACCAGGAGATGAAGGGTACTTCAGTCTGTATATATGCATTAAAGGGGTTGCTTTGGCCGCAACAGTTTATTGTCTTGGTCGTCATAGTATTTCTTTCTTGCGACAGTGCTGCTCGAAACAGGTTTTATTCTCATGCAGTTGATCACTTCAAGCTGCATTGGCTGCCCTGATATACACTTGAACCTTGAAGGTTTTTGGCTGCAAGCATCACGCTCTTCTACCAGATACACAACTGTTTCGTTCCCCTTTTGCGCAACAGGCTAAGTTCCTTTGATAGGCTTCTAGTTTTACTACGTCCATTTTGGAGTGCGAATCTGTTATTATCTTTACATTGATTCAAGCTTCTATGCCTCTTTAGCAGAAAGCAAACTTAGATGCTTTTTTTTACGAATACTTTATCATGTTGCTCCCCTTTTTTTTATAGGATTAAAGAAGAACGCTTGTTTTGACAGTTCCGCTCGGTAACATCGGTTTAGTGAGCACCGTAATTCTATATTGCCATTTACGGACTCCATACACTCCAGACTTTAACGCTCGTTTTCAAGGATCAAAAAGTCCGCTGTGGCTACTGTGCTGTTTTCAACGCCAAGAAATATAAACCCGAACCCTTTAATCTACTGATAGTACAATCCACTGACACCCGGAAGGAACATTTTTGTCTTATATGCTTGACTAATCAAGAGCACTGTATAGATCGAAGATCATGCGACACGTTCTGAACTTTTTGTATCTATGCCGCCCGCAAAAGCCCCAGTTTCCGCCCATTGCATTAAATAGTCTTGATCCCATACTATCGGCAAAGAAGACGCCTAGAGGTACTCAAAGCATGTCGAATGTTCAGTACGAAAAGGACAAGCTCTTTGACATATAACATGGTGTTTCACCCTTTGTTAGGCCACAAAATTCTGCACTTTTCGAAATCGAGACTATTTGCAGACTGCAAATCAAACGCATGCTTAAATGATGGATTTTTGTCTAAGAATGGTTAGAAAACATTGTGGAAAATGGAGAAAATGCTGGTTACCAGCATTTTCTTCTTTTTTCACAATGTTTTCAAAAGCTTTCTTTGCCAGTCTCGATTGTTTTGTAAAGGATCAGCGCTGTAAATTGTAACAATGTAACATGGCATTTTCGTGACGATTTAATCTTGTACAACTTTTTACCTACTCTATTCTTGCTGAAACAAGTTCGCAGCATTATGACGTTAGAACGCCATCAAAAATGAATGCACACATAAACATTGTGGCAAAGGCAGAAATTGCCTGTGACAATGTTTTCATAATGTGATCTGCTTCCACACGAAAAGCAAAATGAGTCGACTACTAGTGACAATGCGCTTTAAACTACAAATTTGTTAATGGAAGGTAATTATATTAAATTTATGACAAGCTTACCTGTTTTCACTGTTCTTTCTACTTTTTTCAAGGTTTTAAAGGCACAATGGCAACCAAAAGTAGACAATTCGGTGAAACTGCAAATGAGCCATCTGTGTGAAAAAGAGCTTTAATGCATTGGCAAAAAGTATCGACTCATGTCAGCCTGCGCAGTCCGCGCAGGCTGACATGAGTCTAAACTTTTTGCTATGTGTAAATTTTCTCCGTGTCAAAGTACCATACTACCATTATGATCCAGTCGGTTGTTAGACAAAATGGTTTTTATGGATCCATAATCACGTGATAACTTGCGATGTATAGTTTATTATGGAGGTTTCTCAAACTCCCGTTTGCCAGAGCACGGTTCAAACGCATGTAGCTTTAATTCATGCCAATAAATATACATAGTAGAATTAGTGTTGCACCCCCTGTGTTTTTAACGTGTTTAATTTTCTGGCGTGAATGATATGAAATGGGTTGGAAATTAGAATCTGGCTGCTGTATACAAGAACAAACAAGTCTGTTGTCTCTGAAATGGAATGAACTGAGGTATCCCTTAACCTCATGGCAGCAGCTACTGATCGAGCTGTTTCAACCTCTCGTGAGAGGTGTGAGACAAAGACTGCAAGCCGTTTTGCATGCCCCGCGCGGAAGTACACAATATTGCCTGATTTTGTGTGTCCATTCTCTGCAGGTCACTTTCAACCTGTCGTAAGTTTTGTTTCGACATTAAATTCCCTGTTTTAACCAAACTTAAACGCTTCTCGTTTTTCTTAAATTTGAAAGCAACATCTAGGCAAAAGATTCCCACTTACCATGAGGTCAAGGGATACCTCAGTTCAGTTCATTTTATGGGCAAAAGACGAGTCTGTTGGTGTATGCAGCAGCCGAATTCTAATTTCGACCCAATTTTATCTCATTCACGTCAGAAAATCAAACACGGTAAAAAACACAGGGGGGTGCAACACTAATTTTACTATGTATAGTAAGGCAGTTATTGAGTCTGACAATCTGTTAAAGTACGGTTGGTTAAAGTGAATTTCCTCAGCAGTTGAAGACAATTCTGGCTAAGTTAAGCATTTGATGGCGGATGGTGTAGCTCCAAGATAAGACTGCACATTTCGTGCAGTCTGATTTTGATCTACACCGTCCGCAAAAGCTATCTAAGTCGTCACTGGCATGGAAACTGTTCATGGCTATCTTTTACGACCGTCAGGGGACATTTTCAACCACTCTCTCTCCAATTAGTGGCATCAGATTAATGACAGTCTGTGATAACGGCTTGGGAAAGAGCTGACACTTTGACACTCTGACATCTAATGTGATAATTAGTACAGATAAATCTCTACAGCTAAATGTGTAATTTTATGCCATATACAATGAGTCTATACAACGATAATCTCTAAGCAAAACGAACTGAATTCTGTTATATGTTATAAAGTGTATACAAAGATACTGTAAACCTGGAAATTATTTCGTGCTATTTAAGTTAGCGAAGTTCGCGGATGCGTTGACTTCGTGAACTTTAATAGTCGCGAAATCGGCTGTTGTTACAAAATCGCGAACATTTCTAGCTTCGATATGAAAAATGAACATCTATAGAATTCTCATACACTTTACTGACCTTCAAAACAACAGTACAGAACAGACGAACAACAATACAACTTGTTATCAACATATATACACAGTGACTCTACACAGAGGCGTTTTCGATTTTTACAACAAATATATTGTATTATGTCATATTACTGTTCGACCAATCATAGTTCATATCACAATTAAAAATTCATTATTGGGGTTTTGCTTTGACGTTAAATCGAGAATTTTTTATTTAAAGTTTACTAAAACTGAAACAGGAAATTGCTTTCAGATGAGTGGCTTGTAACGTGTAAATTCACTGGTCAGATGTTCCGACGTTGCGTCATCGCGGAGCCAATAAGCACAATTTCCCGTAGAATGGTTACCTGCCCTGATACAACAAAGAGTATGGTACATGTAAAACGGGACCAGTTTAAATTTCCTTTGGTACATACATGAAAAGTAACATAATCAAATTACATTAATGATTAGGTAACCATCACTAGTGACATCCATGCAAATATATGATATTTGTATTAGTGATACATTTAAATTCTCGAAATTCCGTGAATATCCGATTGGTTAATCTAAGTATAATGTAGACAAAATTATGCGAGTACACACAAAAGGAAAATGTTCAGCATCTCTTCTTTAATTGGATTAATTTGTTCAACACTTTACCAACAAAAACAAATTTGCAGCATACGAGTTAGGAAATAAACGTTGTTAGAAAGGAAGGCTTCACAAGAATGACAGTCTTTGTATGAATACATATGAAAACATCCTGGCGAAGGGAGAAATTGCTCGTTAGGAGCGTTTTCTGCATTTGCCACGATGTTTAACGACATCCTGCTGCACGTCGAATGAGGTATTCTGTGGAATTTAATGAGTTATGTTAGCGAGTTTAACCCTTTACCAAACGATCCCATTCTAAAGCACCCAAAGGAAACAGGCTTTTGAAAACATTATGGGAAAAGGGAAAGATGCTGTTTCACACTGTGGTTTCTATCATTTCAGAGACAAATCAATTAAACCACAATTAATTTGGTGAACGCTTACAAATTTGACAAATCTAAAACTTTGCCGTCGGGTAAAGAGCTGATTAATTTGTTTGAGGGAGTATTTTCGAATTTATTTATCTTTGCGGTCGTTCCTCAGCGATTTGTTGGAATGGAATGCAGAATTTAAACTATTACTATACATACTCATACATTTGACAATGTACACCATCGGATTGATCTGTTCGACACAGAACGCCGTTTTCAACATCAGTTTTAGTTATATTGCGGCGATCTGAGTGGACATATCCATGCTTTTCTCAGTGTCTTTTACCAGTACTGTCCACAACATGCTGCCTACATAATAATGAGATACGTAGCCTCTTAATGTAGTCCTAAATTTTTTGTCAGAATTCTGCAAAGGTTTATTGGGATATCAAATTAGCGCCAACATGCGTAAATAGATACATGACGTCAGATCTGATCATACACAAATAGACGGAGAATCTTCCTGGCTGCTAAACGAACTCTACATTATTCAAACGCCAAAACTACTCCATTTGAATGAATTCAGATATTTTAAAGTATTTTTCAGTGTTTTTCAAAAAGAAATGGATTCAGGAAAAAAAATCCAGATAGGATCCTTCAAGTTTCACCATTAGAAGGCTAAATTGAGCAGACGTGTCAGCTTTGGTCTGTCGGAAATAAATGAGCCATGCTGTTTCAAAAGGAGCTTTAACGCATCTGCGAAAAGCAAGGACCTAGGGCAGTCTGTGCAGGTTGACCTGGGTAGATACTTTTCGCTTTTTGTAAATTTTCCGCATGTCCAAGGACCATGCTACTTGTACCCCCAGGATTCAGCCGGATTTTAGACAAAATGGGTTTTGTGGATCAATTTGCCTGATGACTTGCTTGGAATAATGCGTCATGGAGACGCAGTGACTCTCTAGCACACAATCCCGAGTTTTAATGATCCTGAACAAGAAGCCTTTTGAAAACATTATGGGAAAAGGAGAAAATGCTGGTAACCAGCATTTTCTCCTTTTCCCACAATGTTTTCTACTACATCAAAGACAGAAATAATTATTTGAGATAATTTTATTTTGTCGTCTGCAAATGCTTTCAGTTTGGTCAAGTCCCAAATTTTGTCGTTTGGTAAAGAGTTAAACATATTTTTGCTAGAAAATGGCTCAAATAGATATAACTAGTATAAGCGGTAAAGATCATTATTCCTCTAAACATATTAATTAAAGATCAAGGATGCAGGTTCAGTACAGTGTGATCTTGAGCTACACTGTGCACAAAATCAAGTTGTGTCTGCCAATCTGAAGTTTAATTTGACAAGTGGTCCACTATCATATGTTATGTCGCTCGTCGTTTGTTCAGTAGTGACTAGTTGAAACGGAATGTGAGATTTAAGAATTTCATGAATTTAAAGGCCTGCTTAATAATATAGGTGTGAATTTCTTTAATTATTTCGGATAATGTGGACGTATCATCCCCATGACAGCAGAATTGTATAGGTAGTTCGGTCGTACTTTCGTTTAACTTTTTACCAAACGACAAAATTTTGGACTTGTCCAAATTGAAAGCATTTGCAGGTGAAAAGTTAAAATTTTCACAGAACATGAAATTTGTCTTTCATAGCTCTTTACCAAACGACAAAATTTTAGACTAGTCAAAGCATTTGCAGACGACAAATAAAATGATACTCAAATGATGTGATTTGCACCAGAAAGGGAAGAAAACCTTAAGGAAATAGGAGAAAATGCTGGTTACCAGCATTTTCTCCTTTTCCCAAAATGTTTCCAAAAGGCTTAAGTCACAGGGAAGTTAAAAATCGGGATTGTGTGGTAAAGGAATAGGGTAGAAAATATTGTGGGAAAAGAAGAAAGGGTTAAGCTTCGTCCAGCTATATTTATCCTTTACCAAAAAATCCCTGCTTTTACCGATTTTCGGGGTTGGGGGGAATAGGCTTTGAAGACATTGGTAACCAGTAGAGTTTTCCTGTCTCAAAATGTTTTCTACCCTTTTAACTCTTCACCAGAAGAGAAAATTTTAGACTGATCCAAATTCAAAGCATGTACAAATTGAATATCTATCAAAAGGTCAGATTTGTCTGAGATAGGATAGAAAACATTGTGGGCAAAGGAGAAAATGCTGATTACCAGCATTTTCTCCTTTTCCCACAATGTTTTTTAAAAGCCTTCCTACCTGGGATTGTTCAGTAAAGCGTTAAGGCAAATTGTCATCGTCAACTAACGAACAGCTGACGATCTTCCAAGACTCAGAACAAGATTCACTGGGCAGTCATGTGAGTTGTTCTTAACGTGGTCTCATCCTTAGAGTGACAACGACCTTAAGTCTACAGGACAGATAAAAAGGTTCTTTGGTTTTGCGATCTCACAAACAAATCGCAGAGTGTAGAGTCAAGAGATTAGACAGCTCATCTTGGGCAGTCTGATTATAACCTAAAATTTCCGTGAAAAACAACTTAAGCCGTAACGCGCCAATAATTAAAATGAACTAAGACCGCCTAACACGGAATTTCTATTGGTAACATACAGTGCTTGAAACAGTCGCGGGTTTAATTCTGGGCTCGACCCACTTCTTTCAGTGGATTACTGATAGTAATTATAGCAAGATTCATTCCTCTTCTACCAGTGAACTTTGTTTCGACGATTTTTTCCTGGAAAAGCAGCCAGTGGCTTGAAAAGAATTTTGTACTACGAAGTACTAGTAAATGAAACTCTAGGTAAGCATGGATAGGTGTACTTCGCCGTGATACAACTCGAATCATGAAAACGCCGTTAATCACCAAACAAACAAGAACCTAAAAACATACCGAAGGTTCTGTGCCGTCTGATTTTGACCTACACAGCCCGTAAAAAGCTACTTTGGTCTCGTTACAGGCACCCTGAAGGTTGAGCTGAGTCCCGGTTTCTAAGAAGGAAATCAGAACTTTGCACATTTAGTCTATTTTACGACAAGTTCATTCCATGTATTATTCTTTGACAATTACTAAGATAAAGTGATTTGAAGACTTTTCAAACCAGACGGTTTAATGGGGCAATTCTCCAATTAACCCTTTTGTTGCGAAGCGTAACTTGATGCCCTCTTTGCTGACAATGTAGATCAAGATCAGTCTGCACAGAACGTGCAGTCAAATTTTGGATCTACACTGTTCGATATAGTGAGTTTTTTTTTGTCCCGAAAAGAGCTTTAAAAACGTACCACTGGCTTTCAATTTCTGTTTGATACATATAGAGCATAAGGTTAACTCATTCCCAAACACTCCTTGACGGGCTTGATTTTGAAAACATCTGTAGAAAAGGAGAAAATGCTGCTAACCAGTATTTTCTCCTTTTCCAATAGTGTTTCCCTCGCCGAAATTCGAACCACATTTAAATTGGTGTCTGCAAATGCTTTGAAATTAGCACAAGTCCAGAAATTTTGTTATTTGGTAAAGGGTTAAGACGGATTCATTTGCGGCACTCTTTTGTCTTTTTGTTCAAGTTATAAAGTAGAGCCGCGCCAACGTTCGTAGACAAGAAAAGAACAAATTGCTGTGGTTTTTCTTTAATCAACATTATTCAAGCAACCGAAAGTTTAATCCTGTTTTAACCCACATTCTGTGCATTGCCATATATGATGCCCTTGACAAAGAGAGTCTGCTTGTCTGACTAGGGTTTTATGCTGTTTTTTTTTTTGTTGTTGTTTCCTTTGTAATCATATCACTGCAACAGCTCACTATTCACATGAATTTATGTGTTTCCCTCTGTCCTGGGTTTCACCAGTGCAATGGCAGGGTTCTTCAATGCTTTGTCAAATGTCTTCAGTGCTTTGCTAAATTTTGACAATACCATGTCACCGGAAGCATCAGAGAGGGCGCCCATTAGTAACCCTTAAATGCTATTTGAATTTCTTAAGTGAACATGTCAAGCAAATAATAAAAAAAACCAAACATTGCTATTCTTAAATCTTTTTAGTTGCCAATAAATACACGAACGTATCGGCCAGTATAGATCAATGATCAAACTGCACGTTCTATGCAGTATGATACTGACCTACGCTGCCATCAAACTGAGTGAGTTTTACTTTGCTTAGCATCATATTGCTGAAGCTCCGAAAAAAAAACCCCACGTGGTCAGTTGAAGAGAGAGTTCACTGCCCGGGGACTCTCCCGTGTGACCAGTGGCTTGGTTGGAATAAAAGCCAGGATGCTGGGCAAGTTGGCCAAGATATGCCTGATTATCTTGGTATCTTCCATTGATAACCCGTTTGAATGATTGAACTTCATTGTACCCATGTAAAGCCAAAAAGGGTTGATTTTAAAAGTTTAGTGTTCTCTTGTCTTTACCAAACGAAAAAAGGGTTGTTCGAATAAAAAGCATTTGCATGCGACAAATAAAGTGTGGCTGAAATGAACGGATTTGTCTGGGAAGGGGCAGAAAACATTGTGGGGAAAAGGAGAAAAGGCTGTTTACCCGCATTTTCTCTTTTTTCAGACTGTTTTCAAAAGCCTTGTTCTTCAGGGTCGTTAAAACTCGTGATTGTTTCATAAAGGGTTGAATGGTCGATGAAGTCTCACTGCCCTCACTTCTGTTGACATACCAGTACATAAGTCATTCCGTTATACTTGCTATAAATTAAAGAAGTTAACATTTGAGAAGCAGGTACAATAGCGACCTGGACATCCAACACCAGTCTTCGTGATTTAAAGTGTTTTGTCACGAGTTCGGCTAGATTTTCACATGGATTGCTCTATGTACAAATTATATTTACTCCTTGCTTTGACTAGGTTTTGAGGAAATTTAAGGCGAACACGGCTCTCTCAATTGGTGTTATCGACCGCCTATAGCAACTAAATAAACTAGACTTTTTTTCAAGTTCTAAATAGATTTCCATAACAATGTATTGAATGTACTTTTGAATGTACTTTTGGTAAAAAGCGTATGAGCCATGCTGTGTGGAAAGGGGGCTTAATACATCTGTAAAAAGTATCCATCTATGTCAGCCTGCGCCGTCCGTGCAGGCTGACATGGGTCAAAACTTTATCCTTTTAGTAATTTTCTGTATGCCCAAGGACCACTCTTCCTCCAGATTCAGTCAATCGTTAGATTTAATGGATTTTATGGATCCTCAATCATATGATAACTTTCTTGGTATAATGCGTTAAAGCCCCTTTTTGCCAAAGCATGACTCAATTATACTTCATGTCTAATAGTTTTGTCCCATCAGCTACCTGCTGTTGGCCATAGTTTAGTATCAGATACCTGACGATGTAGATCTAAGATCAGACTGCGTGTTTTGTGAAGTCTAGGAAAGTCGCTGTTGGCTGTGAAAGAGATAAACATCGACCTGATGTTTTATTAATCAGTAGCTGTTTAACCCTTTACCACACAATCCCGACTTTTAACGAGCCGAGAAAGAAGCCTTTTGAAAACACTGGTAACCAGTATTTTCTCCTTTTCCCACAATGTTTTCTACCCAACCAAAAAGAGAAATCATCATTTTAGCAACATTAAATTTGTCGTCTGCAAATGCTTTCAATTTGGTCCAGTCCAAAATTTTATCGTTTGGTAAAGAGTTAAATTGCGAAGACCTCAAATTTATCTATTATCATATTAAAACTGCTGTAGGTGAAATAATTATCTTCTCTAGATTCTTTCAGATGGGAGAAAATAGTCAACTGCTGCAATTGTTTTCTATCTGGAATGCTTGGTGTACCATTGTCAAAATGTAACGCAGGCTGACAGTTCTAGTACCTTATTGCCCTTTTCCACCCTGTAGTATGAAAAAGATTAGCTCTGACTCTTTATAGTAATCGATATTTGACCACTATAGGTAGAAATTACTATTCAGACCTCCAAATAAGAGGGAATGACAGCATTATGACTCCACTATTTCTCTTCCAAACCCTATGTTGTGGGTACTAATTATAATCGTCTCGATGAGACGATTCCAATGAGTACCCATAACATATGGTTTAGTGCAGAGTGATTAATATTTTCAATTTCAAAATCGAAAATAACTCCCTCTATCTTGAGCTGGTGTATATGTGTACATGTTCTGCGCAAAGCGGTAACGGTACTGTTTTCGAGAATAGTACCAGTTTCCACTTTGTACAGAACAAAATATATAACGCTCATGGTTCTAAAAAAATGGGTCTGCGTCCTAGTATTAACCCTTTCCCAAACAAGCCCTGGTTTTCACATCTCTGCAGTACAAGTCTTTTGAAAACACTGTGGGAAAAGGAGAAATTGCTCGTAACGAGCAATTTCTCCTTTTCCCACAGTGTTTTCTACCCTTCTGGATCACTTTCTGCCATTTTCATCAAATTTAGAATTGTCGTCTGCAAACTCTTTCAATTTGGACCAGTCCAAAATTTGTCGTTTGGGAAAGGGTTAAATAGCTGATTACGAAAGAAAGCGAACCAAGTCCAAACCAAGGACGGTATCAATGTAACGATATCAAAAGAACAGCTGTGACTGAGAGTACATTAATACGAAAGGGACAATAATATTAGTGGCTTTTACTTTTATTCTCACGACCTTTCGATCAGGTTCTGATAACCGTCTGAGGAAAATTCAAGACGGTAACTTTTTTAGATCAGAGACAGACACGCAAACTCAGGAATGTGGCGTCGAGGTGGGAGCCAATTGTTGTCATTGTTCGAAACGCCTTGAGAACGAGGGGCAAGAGAAAGACGATGCCGTCATTGAATACCTCATCCCGTATCGCTGTGGTGAGAACAAGGTCCGAGTCTCAATGCAATGCAGGACCTTCTGACCCAGCTTTCAGTCGACATGGAAACACAACCCTGACTGGTGATGAACTTTGAAGGCGTTTTCTGAAGGAAAAGGTCGTTAACATCTAACCTGATTGTAATACAAGACCAAGCCACTAATCAGCAGCACAGGGTGTACAATATACCTTTTTGTTGGACAGAATGATTACAGTGGTTTTCAATTGTAAATGCTGTAAGCGATAATGTAATCAAATAGGTCGCTTAGGCATACATGTTGTATTTCTTGTACTTTGATCCGAGCAGCCACCCGTGTTGTAATAAACGACGTAGTTAAAATTCTCGGCGCCATTAGCAAAAACAAGACTTGTTTTTGCGAACGATATAGGTCCAAGATCAGACTGCACAGAACATGCAGTCTGATCTTGGATCTATACCGTCCGCTTGTTAAATCGAGCATATGCAATAAAAATCTCTCTGAGGTTCAGCGGAATGCGTTTTCAGCCGTCGAGAGAGGTCGAGTTAATATATACGGCACTAAAAGAGTTAAGTCTATCGTATGACTGTATTTGGGTATCCTTTCATCGCTGTACAAATATAAATGAGTCATACTCTGGCAAAGGGGGGCCTAATACATCTCCGTCATACAGTATATCCAGCAAGACATCACGGAATTATGGATCCATAATAGCCACTTTTTATATCAACCGGCTTAATGATGAGGTATACTGATCCTTACATCCTTGTCCCTTTCGTATTAATGTACTCTCAGTCACAGCTGTTCTGTTGATATCGTTACATTGATACCGTTCTTGTTTTGGACTTGGTTCGCTTTCTTTCGTAATCAGCTATTTAACCCTTTCCCAAACGACAAATTTTGGACTGGTCCAAATTGAAAGAGTTTGCAGACGACAATTCTAAATTTGATGAAAATGGCAGAAAGTGATCAAAAAGGGTAGAAAACACTGTGGGAAAAGGAGAAATTGCTCGTTACGAGCAATTTCTTCTTTTCCCACAGCAATTTCTCCTTTTCCCACAGTGTTTTCAAAAGACTTGTAGAGAAAATTGACCATTACGGAAAAGTTTCGACTCAGGTCAGCTTGCGCGGACTGCGCAGGCTGACTTTGGACAATACTTTTCGCAGATGCATTAAGCGTTCTTTTCACGAAGCATGGCTCATATTGTTTGGAGAGGAAGAAATTGCAAGTTTGCACGTCTTCAAAACGGTTGAGGGATCCTGTGTGGCTCAGTGGTCAAAAGCAGGACTCGGAACCTGGAGGTCCTGGTTCGAGCCTCACAAGAAGGAATGAGTTTTTCGTAGTGAGACTCCTTGGCGGTTACTGGTTGCAAAGCGACAAGGCCGTCGTTTGAACGCCAAACTTGCACCTTTTCATTGCACGTACTCATCCAGTTTCTTTAGGCTTACACAGAAAAGTATGTGGTGTAGTATTTGTAAGTGTTTAACATAACAATAATAATAATGATGATGATTAATGACAATAATAATAATAATAATGATAATGATGATGATGATACTGATGATGATGATGATTCGCAGAAAAAAATCTCGAAATGTCCCATTTAATAACAAACACCCAAACAAACGTTCATCTTCATTTTCGAGCACACTCAAAGAAGAATAAGGTGCAGCCATTTAAAAAAAACTGCTTAAATTGCATAATTTTTCTCTCTCTTGATTAAACTGCTAACCTTAGCTAATGCACGGAAGATCTTACAAGGGCATATCTACTATGTAAAAAAAACAAAGAGTGACCTTAAAGGGGCCTTTCTTAATTTTCATGCTGGCAATAAATTATCTTGTCTTCACTAAACTGTGATAGATACTGCAAAATATAATTATTTGCAAGCTATTGCCTGAGTGAACTCAATAAAGAATCATGTTTGAAGTTTAGTGAGATTATAAAAAAAACTGAACACCCCCTTTAACCCTTTACCACACATTCCCGACTTTTAAGACCCCAAGAAAGAAGCCGTTTGAAAACATTGTGGGAAAGGAAGAAAATGCTGGTAACCAGCACTTTCTTCTTTTCCTACAATGCTTTCTACCCTTTAAGAGATAAAGGTTTATGTTTTGAGCTATATTTAAAATATCGTCTGCAAATGCTTTCAATTTGGACTAGTCAACATTTTTTTGTCGTTTGGTAAAGAGTTAATCTACAGTGTTCGCAAGGGTTTCTTAAAATCGCCCTCAGCATAGCACAGAGTTAACAATAGACGTTTATGCAGGGTGGGTTTTTGTTCGACATTAAAACCATTAACCTGCTAAATAAGTAAAATGAAATTTTCAAGCCGATAGTAAAATACCCAAAAGTTCCTATTTCAAACTGATTTTTTTTTTTTTTTTGGGGGGGGGAAATTATCTCCTTATCGGACAGTGTGGATCCAAGATCAGACTGCACGTTCTGTGCAGTCTGATCTTGATCTACACTGTCCGTAAATGGTCCTTGAGTCGCGCAAAGCCGCCTAAAGGGTTAAGATAGGTTCAGTCAGTTTAAAAAGAGTCGACCCCGTCTGGCTCACCGGTGTAAAAGATACTTCTCAATTATTTCAGACATGCATCCAGTATTGTGTATTCTTTAACAGTTATTTCTTAATCCTTTGCCAAACAGTCCAGGGTTTTAACGACCCCGAGGTAAAAGGCCTTTCGAAAACAATGTGAGAAAAGGAGAAAATGCTGGTGACCAACATTTTCTCCTTTCCCCACAATGTTTACGACCATTTTCAAGAGAAATTCCATTCATTGGAGACACAATTAATTTGTCGTCTGCAATTGCTTCTAATTTTTTTGACGGGACTAAGACTTTTTCGTCTGGTAGAGTTAAACCAGCTAACACTTATTCCCTAGCATTTGTTTTGTTTGTTTTGTTTTCAACGGTACATGTATCTCTGTTATATCACGGCGGCCATTGCATCTTCCTATGCTTTCATTGTGTATCTGTTCCAGTGCTACCCCAACATGCTTTTCTAGTCCCTGGGTCCCATATAATTGAATCGTACAGTCGAAACAATATCACGCAGGATGGACACTGTAGGTATGACTTTTGGGTTGACAGCAACGCACTCTGTGCTGGTAGTTAATCTCAATTACCCAAGAGCAGGGTAGTCTACAAACAAACGTTGAAAGTTTAAGGAATAGGTTACGAGTACAACAAATATAGTTACAAAGAAGCCACGCTGATGAAACAAACCTGTACAAATATAACTGTGGCAGCCGACATCTATGCCGAGACCAGTTGGACAGTCGATAATGCACAGAGCTTGAAACCCAGGGACCGCTGATCACATTCCGCAACACGGCCAAATTCTTTTTCAAGGGTGATGCTGGTCATTGCGACAGGTTTCGTTCCTCTCTCACCGCTGAACAGTGTTTGGACAATGTTTATGTGGGAAAGCAGCTGGTGATTTGGGAAGAATACTATAATAAGAAAGGATGGAAGAAACCCAATGGAAACATAGACAGGTGTATTGGCATTCGTGATATCACCGAAATAATGTTGAAAACGTGTTGAACACCAAACGAACAAACGATATTTCAATACAGAATCTGTTTGGGCGCCACAATACCACTCCTGTCTGTGCATAGCTTCGGAGAGTTTAGGTGGAATCGGTGGAGTTATAGCTTGTGTTCAGGCAGAGCTCCAGATAGAGGCAATGATTTTGATTTCAAAATTGAAAATATTAAGCACTCTCCACTAAACCCTATGTCATGGGTACTCATTAGAATCGTCTCATCGAGACGATTCTAATAAGTACCCACAACATAGGGTTTGGAAGAGAAATAATGGATTTAGAATACTATCACTCCCTTTTATCTAGAGGTCTGGTTCGAGTCTCAGACATTTGGGCCGATTTGGATTTTATGCATCCATAATTATGATGACTAGCATTGTACCATGCATCACAGGGATGCAGTAAACTCCCTTTAAACAGAGCATGACTCATCTGTCTCTAAAAGCCTAAAGAAGCTGGACGGTTACACTCAGTAAAACGTACAATTTTGGCATTTGAATAACAGGACCGTTATTTTGCTAAAGATAAATCCGTCTATTTTTACCTTTCACATTTGACCTCATCGTACTTATTTGAATTCATACGAATGACACATAATTATTGATGTATGTTAGTAATTGGGTGACATTCTCTCAAGCTTATCCGAAATTCTGGCGTGAAATATAATGCTATCTTAAGAGGCTACGTAGCTCTTAATGGAAACACCGTCTAAAAGTTATCTTTTCTTGTCCTTTTTCCTTTTTTATTAGTCGGTGGTTTGAAAGAATTTGCCTCGCAAAATTCAGTCATGAATTGAAGTTTAGTTTGACTGTTTTATCTAAATACGTACCCTTAACACATGACCAAACGTAAAAATGTTTGACTTATCCAAATCGATTGCATTAGCAGACGACAAATTAACAGTGGCCCGACTGACGAAAATCGTGAATGAAAGAGTAGAAAACATCGTGGTAAGAGGAGAAAATACTGGTAACCAGCGTTTTCTCCGTTTCCCAAAGCTTTCTGTTTCCGAAAGCTTTCTCCTCGTTCAAGCTCGGGATGGGTGGATAGAGGGTTAACCCTTAGAGAGAGAGATTGCTGACCCTTTTGCGGACAGAGTAGATCAAGATAAGACTGCACAGAAGGTGCAGTCTGATCTTTGATCTACTCTGTCCGATACGGTATTTTCTTTCCGGTGAAATCAACTTTGAAATTGTAATATTTGGGTTTTTACTGTTGAGTGGAAATTTTTGTTTCATTTATTTAGCAGTTTAACGGTTTCCCACATAATCCTTTTGAAAACATTGTGGGAAAAGGAGAAAATGCTGGTAACCAGCATTTTCTCCTTTCCCCTCAATGTTTCTACCCTTCCAAAAACAAATTTCATGCCTTCAGTCATTTTTTTTTTTGTCGACTGCAAATGCTTTCAATTTGGACTGCTCTCAAATTTTGTCGTTTGGTAAAGAGTGTAAGGGCTAACAGAAGGTTTTGTATCAGAAGCACACCATTGATGTCAGGTATATGATTTCATGTATGACATCAGCATGAGCGATTTTAAACAAATCCAGTATTTTATCGACGGTGTCATCTCACAATAACAGGCCTTGTGTTTTTCTCAAAAAAAAAAAACTGTCGAATTCATTCGATCTGAACCAGTAATGTTGGGACTAAAATCTGACACCACAAATTTACCCTTTCAGCGTCATGGACAAATGGGCTTTTGCGGAGGGTATAGATCAAGATCAGACTGCACATACGTGCAGTCTGATCTTGGATTTATACCGTCCGCTAGTTTAGTCAAGCCTATACGATAAAAGGTCTTTCTGGGTTTCAGTGGTGTGTATTTTCAGCCGTCGATAGAGGTCGATTTTATATGTTTAGCGCTGAAAGGTTTAAGGTATTTCTTGCCCCTGACATGTTTTTGGCTATTAACCTATTTAGGGCTTGATTAACATAATCAACGAATTTGACAAAGAAAATAGGACCTCGCTTGGTTTTTATTTTATTTTCTTCACATACTCACGCGAAAAAGAAAGTGTGCACTTGGTTAGAGGGAAAATGCTTATTTTTGAAGAAGCAAATTATAGGCAAATTTATAAATTCAAAATTATAGATATTGTAAAGTTTGATTCTTTCGTAGGCGTTTGTGATGTGAAGGGCTTTTGTGGATGGCGTTGACTGAGATCAGACCACACGGAAGATGTTACTTAGAACTGGTTCACTCTCAGCCAGACGACAAAATTTTAGGGAACGCGTTGACATGCTCACTGACCGTCGTGCTTTGACTCTTTCAGCGCAAAAATATTTTACTTCTGACCTTGTACAAATGAAAATACAATCCATCGAAACAGAGAAACATTGTTATCCTATGGTTGCGACTAAACAAGCGGACGATATAGATCCAAGATCAGGCTGCAGGTTCTGTGCAGTCTGATCTTGATCTATGCCGTCTGCAAAAGCCCATGTTTTCACCTATGACACTGAAATACTCTTGAAAACCCCGGGTATCGGAGAGAGCAGAATAGAAATTGCACATGCAAAGAGGTGAATCTTTGTGACATAGCTGAAATAATGTTGAAAGCGGCATAAAACACACGGTTGAATCTTTTCTCTCTCTCTCTCTCTCTCTCTCTCTCTCTCTCTCTCTCTCTCTCTCCACAAGCTGAGATCCAAAAGAAGATCCATGCAATGGTAGGATCGATTACTTTCGAGACACCGAGAGATATCATTTCACATGCAAAATGAACATGAACCATGCTCTGTGAAAAGAATGCTTACTGCATCTGCAAAAAGTATCGACCCACGTCAGCCTGCGCGGACTGCGCAGGATGACCTGGGTCGATACTTTTTGCTATTGGTTTCTGCACGTCAAAGGACCAGTCTGCCCCATGATTCAGTCGGTTGTTAGACACAATGGATTTTGTGGATTTTTGATTATGTAATGACTTGCCAGGTAAAATGCATCGTGGAGATGCATCAAGCCCCCTTTTGCCGGAGTATGGCTCAATTTTTTTTCTATTTCAAAAAGTAATTCTTTCATTACGAGTTAGATTAATTTCACTGAATTAAACGGCTACAAATACAGTTCCGCTAGAATATTGTAAAGCGATAGTTTAGGCACAATCTGGAATAAGGTGGTGGACAGTATAGATCTGAGATCAGACTGCACAGAATGTGCAGTCTGATCTTGATCTACACTCTCCATGAAAGCTTCATGTCAGGTGTATGGCAAGGAAAAAGTCAACTCCCCCGTGGCCATGTTATTGACCTGTTTTATCAGACATATCTGTATATTTTACATAAATATATAATTGATTAAAATTAATAAATGACAGATGTGGTTAAAATTTGCACATAAATTTCTTTCAACTTCTGTTTTTATGTCTATACTTATCTCATTACTGTCAAAACGTTTTCCTTTTCTGAAATAACGCTTATCTTAAAGCAGCACAAACCTAGATGTTGACCGTATTTTTTGGCGGAGGGAAAGTTGATATTTTGTGAGGAAAAATAGGATTAAAGTGACCTTTCACTCTCTCTTTGCCACCTCTTGAATTCGAACCTGCGTCCTTCATAACTAAATTCCAGTAACTCGCCAAACTGAGATTTCCGCACCACACACCAGCATGATTGTGTGTTTAAAATGTATTGTCCTCTTGTTAAACGGGATCCTACTTAGCTCAGTCATAAAGTGTTGGCCTCGTAACCGTGGGCCTGAGATTCGAGCCTTCCTGGAAGCACTGGATCTTTCATGGGAGTGTCCTTGTGCAAGACACTTCTTATCCCTAGCCCAGTAAAATCCCTAACTCCTGACACCCAGGCCATACATGAATAAGCCAGCTGCACACTGTGATATTACTGAAATAATGTTAAAAGGGGCGTAAAACATCAATCAATTAATTAATTAATCATACAACTCGCTGTTAAAAAAAATAATGATAATTTGCCACCTCTAGAATTCGAACCTGCGGCCTTCAAAACAAAAGTCCAGCAATTTTACCGTCTGAGATTTCCGCACAACTCACTAGCGTGTTTACCAGGTATTTTCCTATTGTTAAACAGCCATAGCAACCACGTGACAAACGGGATAAGAAATTCGCAGAAAAAGACAAATTTGTAAAATTGGACTTCATTAATATGCTTTTTAACCCTTTACCGTACAATGTCGCCTTTTAACGCCCCAGGGAAAGAAGCCTTTTGAAAACATTGTGGGAAAAGGAGAAAATGCTGGTAACCAGCATTTTCTCCTTTTCCAACAATGTTTTCTACTCAATCAAAGAAAAATTGCACCTTTTGAGGCACACTGAAATTGTCGTCTGGAAATGCTTTCAATTTGAACAAGGCTAAAATTTTGTCGTCTGGTAAAGGGTTAAGCACGTACCCTTGTCCATATCTTAGTTTTAAAGCCATCAATACATGCAAACAAAAGTTATCAGAGCAGCGCTCTGGCAAAAGGGAGTTTAATGCATATCCGTGATGCATTATACAATGCTAGTCATCACATGATTATGCATCTACCTTGTCTAACAAACGACTGAATATGGAGGTATAATGGTCCATAGACATAATGAAATATGACCTATAGCAAAAAATTTCAACTTATAGTCAGCCTGTGCAATTCAGGCTTATCTCATGATAATAGATTTACAAAAAAAAATTAAAAAGTTATGTAACCTTTCATAGATATTTTAGGAAAAAATTATGGCCATGATTTTGAAATTTTAAGTCATTTTCCACCATTTACATTCATGGAAGTAACTTCAGCCCTTCCGTAACGGTAAAGGCCAGTTAAAATTTGATACGTAATCGGTGTTGCATAAATGGTAAGAGCTCGTTACTTAAATTAGAAAACACTAAATATTATTCTGTCCAACTTTTTAACTACACTGGCTGACAAAAAGTAACTTTTGTGGACGGTCTAGATTAAGATCAGACTGCGTAGAACGCGCAGTCTGACCTTAGATCTACACCGTCCGCTAATATGGCTCTAGCATACAACCTGAAAGTTCATTAAAAATGCAGTAGAACAGTGTCTTTAGACTTCAACCAAATTACCGAATTGGTAAGTTTTGCGGTGAAAGAGTAAAAATTTTGATGGATTGATTTAACTCTTTACAAAACGACAAGATAAATAAGACGGATCTGTATTGAAATCATTTGCAGACAATAAATTAGATATGTCAGAGAATGATTAAATTAAGTCTTTGAAATGGTAGAAAAAAACATTGTGGGAAAAGGACAAAATGCTGGTCACCAGCAATTTCTCCTTTTCCGAAATGTTTTTCAAAAGAAAATCTTCTTTCTCACAGGAAAGTTAGGTAAAGAGTTCGGTTGGATCTATAATTATAGATGACTTTGCATGTTTCCTCTTGTAATATTTCATCGTTTGAACGCTTAACCCTTTCCCAAACGACAAATTCTGGACTGGTCCAAATTGAAAGATTTTGCAGACGACAATTTTAAATTTGATGAAAATGGCAGAAAGGTCTCAAAAAGGGTAGAAAACACTGTGGGAAAAGGAGAAATTGCTCGTTACGAGCAATTTCTCCTTCTCCCACAGTGTTTTCAAAAAACTTGTACTGCAGAGACGTGAAAACCAGGGCTTGTTTGGGAAAGGGTTAACCAGACAACAATATTTTAGACTCGTCCAAACTGAATTCTTTTGCAGACGACAAATCAAAAGTTGCTCAAATGAAAGGACCTCTTTTGA
This sequence comes from Tridacna gigas, assembly GCA_945859785.2. Taxonomy (NCBI): domain Eukaryota; kingdom Metazoa; phylum Mollusca; class Bivalvia; order Cardiida; family Cardiidae; genus Tridacna; species Tridacna gigas. The sequence goes on from OX244032.2 coordinate 14,923,196, forward strand.
CCGCGTCGAAAACACTGTGAGAAAGGAGAAAATACTGATATCAAGCATTTTCTCCAGGCTTTTCCCTCAGATTTGTTTTTCAAAAGCATTTTTCCGCAGTCTCGTTCAAAATATGGGATTATTTGGTGAAGGGTTAATTCGTCACCTGCTACAGACGACATTTTGCGTCTTGCAGCGGACTGTTCTTTGCTAAACATTGCAGCAAAAGATAAATAATTCCTTTGTTTTGTTGCTTCAACAGAAATGTCTGTATTGAACAGTAATTCTTGGAGAACTTACATAGAGGTTTTAAACTCGTGTGCTACAAATTGGATGGATGGATGGATGGATGTTTAACGTCGCTTCCAACATCATCTCAGTCACATCACTGCGACAGCTCACTCTTCCATGTATTCCTTGGTTTCATCAGTACACGGCTATGCCCTTTTGTGTCTGGCCAAAAGTTACCACCACGAAGAGCCTAGTGTTTTGAGCCAGGATCGTACCCGGGACATCCAGGTGACAAATCCTATATGACAAATCCTATACTTTACCACTGAGTCACGCAGGTCCCCTACACATTTGGAGATTGACCTTTGTGTGATGAATTGTTGGGAATCATTTAAGTGGCAGACTGACTCTAAATTTGGAGAACTGCGCATTTCTACTTTATATAAAATTAGATATACTCAAACTGAATTTGAGATAAAGAAAAATCACAACTTTTTTTTTTTGGGGGGGGGGGAGGGGGGGTGGGGGATAGGTGCATCTAGCCAAAGTGCCTCTCACATCTATGTTTTGCCTCCTGGATCAGTATAGATCAATATCTGTCTGCACAAAAACGTGCAGCCTGATCTTTGATCTACACTACTCCGCTTTGCCGAGACACTCTGGGGACAAGCAACCTTGAAATAGCAATTCTTTGGTTATTATTTCTAGACTGAAAATTACCTAGTCTTGTCATCTAGAGCTCAAAGGGTTCAACGACTATTGCATCTTCGCAAGCCAAGGTAACGATCACGACATGGATCTTACCGCCGATGACTGATCGAGTCGAAATTTGTTAGCCTTGCGATACAAGTAATCATTGGTTGCAGTCAGCACTGAAAGCACCAATCCAATAGCGCGTTACATTTGCTATCCAACATCAGCAGAACGTAAATAATCAAAGGCACTGAAAGCCTGGGCATCTGAATGGGTGAAGAAGAAGAAAGAAGAGGCCTAGAAGCTCAAAATTTCTATCACATTTGTACAGGCTTGAAACTTCTAGATCACATTTGTACAGACTAATAAAAATATCTCTACACTGTCTCACACTGACAGTCTGTAGAGTTGACAACAGAATGGAAAAACATAAATTTGTAAAGGCTCATGCAACCAATCAAAATGAACAGCATGCAAAAAGGAATAGGCCTACTGCTGATAAATGTGGTCTATATAGTGCACACAACGTTTTTCTTATTCATAAAAGTGACCTACTTTTTGATAGTACACAAACTAATATCAAACTTGTACGAGATGTCATTAAGACAAAAATTCCAACCAATTTTCAAGACTATCTGAGTGAGAATTTCATCTCCGAGTGCAAAAAATGGTTTTCCTACGATTTTCCCCAGTGACCTACTTTTTGACCAGATATGATTCATTTTAAACTTGTCTGAAATATTTATCAAGGCAAATATTCTGATTGATTGATTTATTTATAGTGTTAAACACCCTTTTCAACATAATTTCAGTTACTTCACGGCAGCCTGTGCACCTATCCATGCTTTCCTTGAGTTTCTTTTACCAGTGCTACGCACAATATTCTTTCCAAGCCACTTGCTGATTTCCCACATAACCATCGTCAAAACAATGATCAGCGGTGAGAGAGGAATGAATCCTGTTGCATTGACTATCATCAGTCCTTGGAAAGAAATTGGCCCAGCCAGGGATCGAACCAGCGAATTACGATGAAAGCGTGCTGAACAAATTATAACTGAACCAAACCTTAGGGCCAATTGTCAAGAACCCCCGTTAAAACAACAACACCGAAGCCCATAACATATCGTAGCCCAACACCTAGAAAGGTAAACAAGTCTTTGGCCAAAAGACTTATGTTACGCGACGTTTGATTGGTTTTCGATGACGTAAATCTAGGGCTGATAACAATCAAAACTCAGTAGGTGGCGCGTCTCCGTGCTAACAAATTTCGACACGATCAGCCAAGGGGTAAGATCCACGTAGTGATCGTCACCTTGGCTTGCGAAGATGCGGTTACTGGAAATACAGCTGTCAATTTTCGCCCTAATCATTTGCAAAGGCCTGTTGGAATGCCACGTGATCAATAACGCGCAACGATTATGTAGGATCCTATCCAAGGAGTTACTATGACGTCATATCCGGACTCATGAAAATTCACGAAGTTCCGGACTACAAAACGATCATCACGTTATTTTAATACGAAAATAGCACCTTTTTAAATAAATGAGCCATGCTCTAGCAAAAGGGGGTTAATGCACCCCGGTGATCCATTATACTAAGCAAGATATCACGTGAGTAGAGATCTATAAAATCCATTTTGTCTAACAACCGACTGAATAATGAGGTAAAATGGTCCTTGGACATGCAGAAAATTGACCAATAGCAAAAAGTTTCGGCCCAGTTCAACCTGCGCGAACCGCACAGGCTAGCCTGTGTCGATACTTTTTGCAGATGCATTAAGCCCCCTTTTCACAGAGCATGGCTCAAATACAATTGTCCTATAGGAATGCCACATGATCATATAACGTGCATCGATTATGTTGGATCGCGTCATATCGCGTCATATCTGTACTCGCAAAGATAGACGAAGTTCCTTATGGCAAAACCACCATCACGTTATTTGAACACGAAAATTGCATCTTTTTAACTGAATGTAGCTGTCCAGTTTCTTTATGTTTACAAAAACAAGCATTTTGTGGTATGTAATTGTGTTTTACATAAAAAAAAAATGATTCACGATAGAAAGAAAAAAAAAAGAAAATTGTCATTTCACGTTCCATCCAGACAGGACGAATCTTATGAGATACGCTAATATAAACCTACTCCAACGGTATACAAGTTTTAAGGAAAAAAAAGTAAATTCAATACATTTAAGAAGTACAAAATGATTTATAGTTTCGTGACTTGCTACCACTTGTCAACCATCTATCTACAATTACAATAAAATATTTCAAATAAAAGCCCGTCTGTTTGTTTGTTTGAATGTTATTTTTACTCTATTTTCTTCGTATTTATAATTGTACCTTGGCGACAGCTCCCTTATTGTCGCTTTTCTGTCTTTCATGGGTTTCATCAGCCGTGGATCTGTTGTGCGTTGTCCAAGAACAACCCTAGGTGATTGGTAAACCGAGCGGGGATCTAACCAAGACTCCCATGAAACTACAACCAACGTATTAACCCTTAGGCTGCTGAGCGCGACCCAAGGACCTTTTGCGGATAGGGTAGATCAAGATCAGACTGCACAGGACGTGAAGTCTGATCTTTGATCTGTACTGTCCGATAAGGAGAAAAAAACTTTGAAATTAGCGACATTCAGGTTTTAACCATCGGCTTGAAATTTTCATTAACTTACTTAACACGATAAGGGTTGAAAATAAGCTACAGACGGCCAACTAAAATGGGTGAACACTATCCCAAGTGATAAATGGAGTACTGACCAGCTATAACTTGTTAACAAACAATCAACAATATATGGTATCATATTCACTCAAAGGTGGGAATAAGATGTTCGTTCGGATTATCATTGTATTCGGATTGATGAGGGAAAAAAAACTCGAAACTCCAAGATAGATTACTCTTTTAACTCATAAGCTGCTAAGCCCGGCTAATTGACATTTTGCGGACAGTGTAGATCAAGATCAGACTGCACAGAACGTGCAGTCTGATCTTGGATCTACACCTTCCGATAAGGAGATATCTTCCCCCTAAGAGTCCCTCCAAACTAACATAACCCTGGTTTTTACTATCGGCTTGAAAGTTTCATTTCACTTATTAAGTAGGATAGGGGTTAAACATATTACGGCAGATTACACTAGTTGAGTAGTACGGGAAGTACCCATTTCCAAAATGAAAATAATTTGTTCCTCAACCCCGTTTTAACTAAGAAATGAAATAAGAGCCGTGCTCTGGCAAAAGGGGGGCTTAATGCACCTCCATAGTGCATTAGACCATGCAAGGTATCACATAATTTGGGATCTGTTATATCCATTTTCTCTAACAGATGACTGAACCATGGGGTAGAATGGTCCTTAAGCATGCAGAAAATTGACTAAAAGCAAAAAGTTTCGACCCAGGTCAGCCTGCGCGGACTGCGCAGGCTGACCTGGGTCGATACTTTTTTGCAGATGCATTAGGCCCCTTTTTCACAGAGCATGGCTCATACGTTAAAGTTAGCGACTTCTCTTCATATTGCAGCAGCCGAGCCCCGTAGCTCAGTCGGTAGCGTACAGGACTTGAGAAGAGGAGGTCGCTGGTTCGATCCCCGGCTCGGCCAATTTCTTTCCGAGGACTGATGATAGTCATTGCGACAGGATTCAGTCCTCTCCCACCGCTGACCATTGTTTCGACAATGGCTATGTGGGAAAGCAGCCAGTGGCTTGGAAAGAATATTGTGCGGAGTACTGGTAAAAAGAAATTCCAGGAAAGTATGGATAGGTGCACTGGCCGCCGCGATATAACTGAAATAATGTTGAAAACGGCGTTAAACACCATACAATCAATCAATCATATTGCAGCAGACCAGAAGAGCAATATTTCTGTCAAAAAAGAAGAGGTTATTCGTTCCGAAAATGTTATGCGTAGCTTTGGTGGGGAAAAAATCAGGAAGGCATCAATAGATTGATTCAATGACCATAGTGACGTGGCGAAAATATTGTTAAAAAGGTTGTTAAACACCAAACGACACATCAATCATCATTACAGTGCCAGCTAACTCTTTCGGTGCCTAAAAAGTGTAAAAACCTGTCCTCTTTCAACGACTGAAAAGAAAAAATACAAGTTCGCTCATACTCAGAAAGAATTTAACACTTATGCTGCTGAATAAATGAAACGCAAATTTCTACTTAAAACCCAAACATTGCGGTTTCAAAGTTGTTTTCACCGGAAAGAAAATACCGTATCGGACAGTGTAGATCAAAGATCTGTGCAGCCTGATCTTGATCTACACTGTCCGCAAAGGGTCAGTGGGTCGCGATTAGCAGCTTAAGTGTTAATTACACAAGCTTGAATAGAGAAGCTGACGGTGTAGATCCAAGATCAGACTGCACGCTCTGTGCAGTCTTATCTTGATCTGTGCCATTTGTGAGAGCCCATTTTTATCGTGTCGAAGACACCTAAATTCTCCCTTGGTACCAAAAGGTTAAACTAAAATCAATGGAATAAAAAAAAAAATATATGACAATGTAGATGGAATATGAATATGAGACATGCTCTGTGAAAAGGGGGTTTAATGTAAGAAGGCAGACCCGAGTCGAAACTTCGCTATTGGTCAATTTTTTCCATGTCCAAGGACTATTCCAGCTCATGATTCTGTCGGTTGACCGACAAAATGGCCTTGATTTATTCATAATTATGTGATGACTTGCTTGGTATGACGCATCAAGAAGATGCATTAAACCCCCTTTTGTCATAGCTTTGCTCATATAATTACGCAGTTGGTATTTCAATATATATATTGTTTATTGGTTATGTAAGCATGATGATACCTATTAGATGAACTATTTTAAGCCTAGAGTTTAATTTGGTGACAGTTATGAATGTTTGGGTGTGTTTTTCCCCTAAATAATATATAAAAATAAATATATTCCCTTTTGGGTAAGAAAAAAAGAAATGGAAATCGATCAGCGATATGAGCTTCAGTAAAAATCCCCTTTTTCGGCTGAGTTTGTTTGAAGAAAGGTTTACAACGTCTGGTGCACATGCACTTGGTTTTTGAAAATCAAAACATCTTCTTTAGTCTGAAAGCCACCTGGGTTTTTCGTGGGTGTGTCCTTAGGCAAGACACTTCAGAGCCCTAGCCTGGTACTGGTAAAACCCAGGAAATACATGAATATGTGAGCTGTCGCCAAGATATGACTGAAATAATGTCGCAGGCGGAGTAAAAACGCCATTCAATCAATCTGAAAGCCATGCTTTAGTAAGCGAGTATGATTGAGACATGCTCAGGCAAAATGGGGCTTAATGCATCTCCGTGATGCATCATACCAAGCAAGACATCAAATGATCATGGATACATAAAATTCATTATGTCTAACAACCGACTGTATCATAAGGTAGAGTGAAATTTTCGGCCCGGGTTTGCCTGCGCGGACTTGCTTAATTCTAAATGATAACCTTTTGTCAGATGCCATGATTGAATCGGCAAAATATGTATACGTCTTACGTCGCCGTCATCGATATGATGGCAACGTACGGAATATGCCGAAATAGTATAGGCGATTATAGCCATATTATTCGGACATTTTCGACTGAATGAAACTTACTGTATTTTAGTTTATTACCTTCTTGTCGAATGACACTCCCACGCTGGCAGCGCCATCATCGGGGATTACAAGAATAACAACAATTACGCCATAAGGAGCCATCTGAATAAATGACCTTCACCTTCACCAGCCTCTGTCTCCAAATGGGTGAAGTGGTATCATTAGAATGTACAAATGCTTCCAAAAACTTATATCCTGTGACAAAAAAAATCGGATCATTGTAGTGTTTGGGAGACATGTTTTACATTTCCAGAACACTTTTGAGCTTTTTAATGATAACAGCCATTATGGATAAAAAGTCTATGGCATAAGTTATCGGCAAATAAAACTCTGCAAAACATCACGATTACAGAGGGGTTCCTCTTGGACTCAGAGTCTTGTTTGAGGGCATATGGATATTGAAATACACTTAGGTTTGACATGACTTTGAAAGTGAAAAAAGCCTGTCTTTCGCCCAGCTTTAACCTTTAACCATATATCAAACGACAAAATTTTAGACAAGTCCAAATTGAAAGCAGTTGCAGACGACATAATGTATGCGACTAAAATATTGGAATTTGTTTCGGGAAGGGGAGAAAACATTGTGGAAAGAGAAGCAAATGCTGGTTTTCCCCTTTTCCCACAATGTTTTCAAATGGCTTCTTTCTCAGGGTCATTAAAAGTCGGGATTGTGTGGTAAATAGTTAAAGAGGTTTTCTCATGAATATAGATGCCTTTGAGGCCAGTGTAGATAAAGATCAGACTGCACAAAACGCGATCTGTAATCTACACTGTCCGCTGTGCCGAAACACTGCAGACAAAAAACAAGCATGGAAATGCAGTTATTTGGGTCTAGACTGGAAATGACCGTTCTATGGGCGCTTCAACCTTAAGCTGCTAAGCGCGACTCACTGACATTTGCGGACAGTGTAGATCAAGATCAGACTGCACAGAACGTGCAGTCTGAACTTTGATCTACACTGTCCGATAAGGAGATATTTTTCTCAAAATAATATGTATGAAATAACATTATTCGGGTTTTTACTATCAGCTTGAAATTTTGATTTCAGTTACTTAGCAGGATAAGGGTTAAAGGATAACACAGGACAACGAGAAAAGTTCTCAACAAAACGAGAAAAGAAAACCTTCATTACACAATTTCAATTTTTAGAAATCAGTACGTCCTCTACGTCAATTTGTTTCTATTTAAGTGAAAGGTCAAGGGTACTTTGTCTGTTATTTTCGACTGAGTGACCTTGACCCTGACATTTCAGTTAGCCATGTAAATTGCTCAAACAAGTAAATTTCATCAAACTATTAACCCTTAAACTGCTAAAAGATAAAATGAAAATTTCAACCAACAGTTTAAACCTCTTAATGTTGCAATCTGAAAGAAATGTCAGAGAAAACCAAGCGTATCGGACAGCGTAGAACTAAGATAAGCCTGTGGGTTCTGTGCAGCCTGATCTAGGATCTACATTGCTTGCAAAAGTGCATCGTTTCGCACTTAACAGTATAAGGGCCAAATTCAGAATGACGTCAAATAAATCTAAACGAGGAAAATGCCGATGGTATTATTCGCCCGTTCCTGTCGGAAGGCTAGTTCTGAACAAGGCAGTTTATTGGTATGTAAATGATTACAACCATTAGCATACTATGCACAACGTCACGCCATTTAGATAGCAGCGTAGCTACAAACCAAGGTCGCACGAATGTGCCCTTTGCTTGTAAATTGCAAGTCAACTTGCAATAATTCGGTCTGTCTAACTTAAAGGAAATTTAGATTTCATTTATGTGACGATCAAAGGGTTTATGCATTCGGCATATCATAACCGTGTTAATTACGGTTTTTACGTTTAAGTTAAGCAGTTATGAAACAGTCCCGTGATTTTACGACGTTGAGACCGAGTTCCTGTTGAAAAATTGCGGGAAAAGAAGAAAATACGATTTATCAGTATTTTCCATTCTTTTCCCATAGATATTTTCTAATGCTAGTATTCACTTCAAAACAAAATCTTGTCATTTGAAGGGCATTTGATTCGTGGCCTTTGTGCCATAATGCTTTTAATATTCACGAATTTTGTTATTTTAGTAAAGAGTATAAAAAAAACCCCTTATTTCAAACTAACGTATTTGATTGATCATCAGGATTCTAAGTAATGTCCTGTTTAGATATTCTCCGAAATCGATATCAAGTTTTTTTTTGCTTTGTATTGCACTTTCTTCCCGGTATGATTTACTCAACTCCTGCTGGTACTTATCGTAATAAATGAGTCGTGCTACGTGAAAAGGTGTTTAAATGCATCTGCAAGAAGTATCGGCCCAGGTCAGCCTGCGCATTCAGCGCAGGCTGACCTGAGTCGAAACTTATTGCTATTGGTTAATTTTCTCCGGCATGATTTATTCAACTCTTGCTGGTATTTATTGTAATAAGTGGAAATGTGTTTAAATGCACATGCGTAAAGTATCACCGCAGGACAGCCTGCGCAGTCCGCGCAGGCTGACCTGGATCGAAATTGATTGCTTGTTGTATTTTTTTTTTTCCGCGAAGGCTGACCTGGGTCAAAACTTAGTGTCATTGGTTCATTTTCTGTGTATCAGAGGAGCATTCTACGTCATGACTCACCCGGAATTCAGACAAATACATTGTAGATCCATATTGCTTGGTATAATGCATTACGAAAATGCATTAAACCCCCTTTCCCAGAGCGCCGTTCAAATACATGTAATCCTATAATGTTGATCACTATCGTAATGAATTTAAGTGAGAAGCTCTAATAAAGATGAAGGGTCGATATGAAAGACGAATATCATGCATTAGGTATAATACATACAGGACCTGACATAATTTGAGATAAAATTTCATTTAATGGAAATAATGTTAAATATGAAGCAAGTGAGATTAATGACTATTTTGCAGTAATATGAAATATTATCTCAAAAAGCAACGAAGGTCATATTTCTTCCGTAAGCGCAGTCTCACGAATTGTGGATCAGAATATACGAAACCATACGTACACACGCGGTGATTTTCCATAGATAAACCCGATTCACCTCTCGGAAAGAAGTACACAGAATTGCGTCACATATGACGTCACAAAATGTTTATCTCAAATGTGTGTAAGAAACGATATCCAAATGCTTATCTCAAATGAGTGTAAGAAAAGACAATTAGTACGCTGTATATTTACACTGAAAACAAGAGATGCAATTCAGTCATAATTACTCGCCGACCGGTCTTAAAATTACAAGGATCTGTAGGAAAATTCAATAACGTCTCAGATAAAAAGAACATTTGAAATTTCGAAAATTTTAATTGAAAGATAAGAGATGGAGGGCAAAAAAAAGGTCCCTCTTAAAGTTAAAAAAAAAAGTTTCTGTATGAGCTATATTAACCCGTAAGCTGCTAAGCGCGACTCGCTGACCGTTTGCGAACAGTGTAGATCAAGATCAGACTGCACAGAACGTGCAGTCTGATCTTGGATCTACCCTGTCCGATATGGAGATATTTTTCCTCCAACAATCGGCTTGAAAGTCTCGTTTCATGTATTTAGCAGCTTAAGGGTTAGATAACATTTTCCAACCTTGAAAGTTTAGGCTCAGCTGGCTTGAGCAGTAACCCTTTTATCAGATGGCGAAATTTTATACCGGTCTATATTGAAGGCATTGGCAGACGAGAAAACCGAGACAGCGTAGATTAAGATCAGACTGCACAGAACGTGCAGTCTGATCTTTGATCTACACTGTCCGATAAGGAGATATCTTTCCTCTAAAAATACCTTTGAAACAAGAAAGTTTTGGGCTTCTACTATACTACTATAAAGTTTCATTTCTTTTATTCAGCAGGATAAGGGTTAAATGATGGTATTTGTCTTGAAAGAGTAGAAAACATTGCGGGAAAAAGCAAAATATGCTGGTTACCAGGATTTTGTCCTTTTCCCAGAATGTTTTCAAAAGCCCTTTTTCCTCAGGGTCATTTAAGCACAAGATTGTAAAGGGTTAACAATCCCGAATTTTAACGACCCTAAGAAAGACGGTTTTTGAAAACATTGTGGGAAAAGGGAAAATGCTTGCAACTAAACATCTTCTCCTTTTTGCCTACAATGTCTTCTGCCTTTCCCGAAATAGATTTCAAGTTTTCAGTAACATCATTTTGACGTCTGCAACTGCTTTCAATTTGGATCAGTCTAAAATTTTGTCATTTGGTAAATGAATCAGAACCAGTGATAAAACCACTAGTATTGCGATTTCGTAGTACCTTTTGCCAGGGAAATGTCATCCAATCGGACGGTGTAGATCCAAAGATTAGACTGCACGTTCTGTGCAGTCTGATCTTGGATCTACACTGTCCGCGAAAGCGCATTGAGACACGATTAGCAGCCTAAGGAGTTAATAAGCACTGTCCGTGTCTGAACCTGTCTTAGGACGATAATTTGCACCATTCAAATCGTCAAGACGAATGTTCAGTGTACGTAATAGTGATATCAGATGTCATCAACCATTCTAAACTTTGTCTAAACTTGTATTGGGATGATAATTTCTACTATTGAAGTCGTAAATCAGTGTGTAAAGTATACGTACACGTAATGCTGATGTCTACGAGGGCTGATCCAAAAGTTCGTAGACACCGCTGTTTTCCTGCGTCTTAACGCTTTCATGATATCATGTATCATGGTACAGATTATTCCAACTCTGACTACCAAATTTAAATAAATAAAATCAAATTTTGAAACCGATAGTAAATTCCCGAAAAATGCTATTTCAAACTTACCTTTTTTGAAAAAACAGAAAGAAAAAAATATCTCTACCGGACAGTGTGGATCCAAGATCAGACTGCACGTTCTGTGCAGTCTGATCTTGATCTACACCGTCCGCAAAAGGTCAGTGAGTCGCGCTTAGCAGCTTAGGGGTTAAAGTTTGAATAGAGGTAGTATCAAGATCGCGGCGAAGTCTATTTTTTGCTTTTCCAATCAGGCATGTCCAGTTGCTGTTTGTGCTCTACTGACCACGAAAACATGAAGACGTCCTATTGCCAAGAAAGTAGCGCTGTCTACGAACTTTTGGATCATCCCTCGTACTTGTAATATCACGGCTTCTCTTGTCTAGAACGTTTAGTAAAAGCAGACAGAGCTGATCAAAGGTCATACTGCACTTTTTGAACAGTCTGATCTTGATCTACACTGCCCCTGCGGCCAATCTAACCTATGAATGGCGCTTTAGGGATTAAGATATCTTTCTTTTTCCAATTACCTGCCGTATCTCAGATTTTCATCAGAAAAGTAAAAATGTTAATTCAGCAAACATACCATCATAAAAGTTGGGAAAAATTCTCTTCGCGTGTTTTAGCCATAATCCCCACTGTTTTTTACGCGTTAGCGTGAAGAGGTTTATGGCGGAAAAAGGCAGTCGTGCGTTCAGAGATTGAGTCCTGCTTTTTGAAAATAAAATTGGCAGACGAAATTACAGCACTGAAACAGACACGTGAACATGAAAACTTTGAGATGCGGGCAATTCAAAGTATCCCCCTTACCACCCGCCATCCCCTGCCTTCCGTTTTAACCCTTTACCACACAATCTCGACTTTTAACGACCCTGAGAAAGAAGCCTTTTGAAAACATTGTAGGAGAAGGAGAAAATGCTGGTAAGCAGCATTTTCTCCTTTTCCCACAATATTTTCCCCCCGTTTCCAAAACAATTTCAGTTTTTTATTCACATTGATTTTGTCGTCTGCAAATGCTTTCAATTTGGACCATTTTAAAATTTTGTCGTTTGGTAAAGAGTTAAATTCCCCTGTAAAAATATTTCTGTTTGAAGATTCAGTCTCGAAAACTAGGGAACGTTTCCACCGGACTTATTTTATTCGGTTTTCAGCTACTTTTCAGACGTATCCAGGCAATAATGACAGGTATTTAATAGCTGTTCCAAACTTGAAACATGTAGAAGGTTGACGGTGGCCAACTTTGGATAGGAAATGGACGATCTTTTATGCTACTTCTGTATCTTTTACTCTTTTCTCTATTACCCCTTCTAGTCTTTAGACTGCCATGGTCATATAGCAGACATGCAGCTCTTCCATCTCCACCAGTACGCACTATACACCAATGTAAAGGCAAAACCAACGGATAAGGACGTCTAAGAAACGTTTACTCAAAGATTGCATGTGCTCCTTATTTCAGGCCAGATACGGTGCTCATCCGAGTAGAAACAGGTATCTTTTTTGACGGATCTATATTAATATCTAGAGAGACAAAAATATTTAGAAATAGTAACGGCTCGACGAGCGTAGAAGAACATATCCACTTAGTATAAAAGGTTTGGGCCCTTTGTTGCCCCCGCTCCAAGCGCAACGCATGACATTCCTTGATAATGTCCCTTGACTTGATAGGTGACATTCCACATCAACGTCCTAATTGTACTTTCGATAATATTTTGATTACCTTTCCAGTGACTTTCCCAGTGTGTTTTCTCGGATTAGGGCATAACTTGATGTACAAACTGTCCGGTTGAGGCGAAGGATTACAGACGATGAAGAGCAAAATGTAGCGGGCAACAGGGACAGCCGTAGAGGTTGTGTTTCTGGTCATGATTTTACCATGAGAAGCGACAGCAGTTTGGTCTGTATGACTAGTTAATGGTCAGGCTACAAAGTGCAGATTTCAGTTCCATCTGCAACCTCATTCGAACATTACATGATGTGTTCGATGCGTAAGATCCTTGTCAGAGTTGGTCCGAAATTCACCAAGCAGCACACAATGGTCCGGGGCATCCGTCGAGCCTTGAATGAAGCTAGTTATCAAACTTCGACAACAAGTGTCTGGACCAAGTTAATGGACATGTGCTATGGATGTAGGATCCTGTGTGGGAATCCCAGTTGGTATGTTTTCTTTCCTTTGATGAGTTTAAGATTTCTGGGCTCGCCTAGAGCGGTCTTTCGCTCTGCCGCCATTGTCCTCGGCTTAGGACTTTTCTCATAGATGACATTAAAATGAAGTACACTGTTACTAAGATAATCATGATTGTTCAAAACTATTTTAGTTACCAAAATAATAAATTTATAACTTCAAACTGAGCTATGTGAACCGCCCAGGGGCAACAACGTTTGTAATGAAGGCAGTGGACGGAGTTTTGGCTTTTATCCTTCAAACTGCCACATGAATTAGAAAGAAAAATAAAGGCAATAGCAAAGACCAATAAAATGCGATTTCAAAATTATTCTCGAAGGAAAAAAATCTCTCACAGTATCGGACAGTATAAATTCGAGATCAGACTGCACGTTCTGTGCAATCTCATCTTGATCTACACTGTCCGCAAAAGAGCATTGATTCGCACTAATAAAACGCACACTGGAATTTATAAAACGTCTCGGACATTTCGATCCGATTTGTACGTTACTCGTTCATAAGTCGACGTTACTCAGGCGTTTAATCCTTTACCAGACAACAAAACTTTAGCCTTGTTCAAATAGAAAGCATTTGCAGATGACAATTTCAATGTGGCTCAAATGGTGCAATTTCCCTTGATAGGGTAGAAAACATTGTGGGAAAAAGAGAAAATGCTGGTAACCAGCATTTTCTCTTTTTTCCACAATGTTTTCAAAAGCCTGCTTTCCCCGAGTCGTCAAAAGGCGGCATTGTGCGGTAAAGGGTTAACTTATCGGGCTCATTGGAATCGTTACATTTACTTGAGCGAACGTTTTGGGACATATTTAGAAACAACTGATGCTGTTCTCTCAATCTTCAATGGCCAAAATAAATCTGATGAGACCGTCCACCAAAATCTTAAAACTGAAGCAGGATCGCTAAATGGCAGACAGTAACACAACTTCTGATTGGCTAAACCATATGGTTTAGCCAATCAGAAGGTATGTTACTTTCAAATTTGGACAATTTTGAAGAACGAGACCAAGAATATTCTTAAGAATGGTTGGTGAATACGGACCCAGACCTGACATTTGGGAAATAATCGATTCTAGCACAAACTCTAACATCCGGCTCACCCCTACAAGGTGAGGTGAATGATTGGACTGGTTTCTTATTGTGGTGACTTTTAACCCTTTCCCAAACAAGCCCTGGTTTTCACGTGTCTGCAGTACAAGTCTTTGAAAACACTGTGGGAAAAGGAGAAATTGCTCGTAATGAGCAATTTCTCCTTTTCCCACAGTGTTTTCTACCCTTTAGGAGAACTTTCTGCCATTTTCATCAAATTTAAAATTGTAGTCTGCAAACTCTTTCAATTTGGACCAGTCCAAAATTTGTTGTTTGGGAAAGGGTTAAGAACGATTCTTGCTCTCAAACTCATTGACAGTAGGAGTTTGGACAATACATGTTCCAGGGACTTATGCTAGATATACAACAGTCAGTTTTATACTGTCGAGTGCGCGTACATGTACTGATGTATTTAGAGGGGAACTTAGCCTAAGATCGAATCAGACTGCACATATGTGTGATCTTGTTCTATATTTCCTGCTTCTTTATTAATGGATTATATAATCATCGTTTTAACCCTATACCACACCATCCAGTGTTTTAACGGCCCAGAGGAGGAAGGCTGTTGAAAACATCGTGGGAAAAGGAGAAAATGCTGGTGGGCAGCATTTTCTCTTTTTCCCGTCATGTTTTCTATTTTTTCCAAGACAATTCCCATTATCTGCGACATACCCCAGTTATCGTCTGCAATGCTTTCAGTTAGAACAAGTATTAAAATTTGTCGTTTGATAACGAGTTAAATGCTTATAAGCGGAAGGAAAAAGTATATTTGTACTGGCACCAATATACTTTTGATAGGAAAAGGATTGAAAATTATGTGCAAGTCTTCGAATGACAGAAACAATCTAAAACAAGGCTGGCGAGCTAGCCATATTTTTTTCACATCTACGGCTGACGAAGATGAAATTATTTTCCCGAGTTAACACAGTTCAGCTCGCAAAATTAGATTATGGATGAAAATTAGTGTCGCTGGTGCGAAAGTGAATGTATCAATTGATGTAGCCTCGATTTGGTTTCTACAAGCGAGATGATTCAGAAGAAAAATTGTCGTCTGTCATTGAATGAAAGATCGCTTCCGTTGATACGCACAAAGTGTATTCTCTGAAAAGTACCCGTATTTGCAGAACGCCGGATCACTGGGACGCTTTATTTCCTTTTACGGTTCGTTTAACGCATATAGCACGCGAGCGCTTAATTGATCTCGTGGAATCGTCTGCCACTCTTTTCAATGTGTCACCGTAATGTCACATTTATTTTGTTTGGAATATATCAAATTAAGATAGCATCGAATTACATTATAATCAAACGCTAGGGAAAGCATTAAAAAGCGTCCCCAAGTTGATGATCAAATCCCGTCTGCGAGGAAACCGGAAATTACATTTTTGTAGAAAATTTCCCCGTGGCAGATGGCGGTCGGGGCTTTCCATTTTAAATTTTATGGCATTTTATTGAATCATGCTGACCTTTTAAATTTTCTGGAAGCATTAAAGATGAATCATCGACTTAATTAGGGAAAAATCTGTTTAAAGTATAAAGTGTCAAATGATAGGAAAAAGCAGCGGGAAAATTTTGCTTGGTGACCCCTTGAATCAGCCTTTAAAACACCGAGTGCAAACAAAGTTGAGCCATGCTTTGGCAAAAGGTGGTTTAATGCTTCTCCGTAATCAATCAATCAATCAATGGTTAATGGGTCAGTCTGTTGGCTGTTTAGATAGGCGGAAAGTTGATTTAATGACATGTCTGATTCTTGGATATAGGACTGTTTCATTAACTGGACTTTTTTATTGAAATATTCCCGAATGAGACACTCCAAGGCTTCAGAGTTCTTCTGTACTTCAGAGTATAGGTGAAACCCAGGACAAACATGAAAATATGAGCTACCGCCGTGAAAGATTATAGTCTGAAATAAATATTTAAGCGGTATGAAACACCATTTAATCAATCCGCAATCATTAGAATTATCAAAAGTCAGTGATTTAATTGTCTGTTGTGACGATGAGTGACCTTTGATTGAGTCTACATGAGCCATGCTCTGTCAAAAGGGGGTTTAATTCTTCTCCGTGATGCATTATACCAAGCAAGAGGTCACATAATTATGAAAACATAAAGGCTAGTTTGTCTAACAACCGGCGAAATCATGAGGTAGAATGGTCCTTGGACATGCAGAAAATTTGCCAAAAGCAAAACGTTTCAACCCTGGTCAGCCTGCGCGGATTGCGCAGGCTGACCTGAGTTGATACTTTTGCAGATTCATTAAACCCACTTTTCACGGAATATGGTTCAGATTATTTCCTGATAAATCCATCAGTCAGCTGCTTGTTACATACTTTTTCTACTACTCCCACAATAATTTCTACCTATATAAGGCAAATCTTTCATCAAATAAATACCCTTGTTTACAGAGTAATACAGCCATGACTAATTGTCTTATCTTACTGGTACCAGCATTTTCTCCTTTTCCAAAGATGTTTTCAAAAGTTGTCCTTCTCAAGGTAGTTAAAGTGTGGAATTGTTTGGCAATGGACCAAACCTCAAAGAAAATCTAATGAAATTTTTGTCAGTGGAAAATTTAAAGTTAAGTGTGCAGATTTAAAAATGAAAAATAGAAATATTTATGTGGCCTTTTCTTATATGATGAACATAATAATCGTCGTGAAAACTTAATAATGAAAAATATTTTATAAATGATGTGACTCAGCCGTGTTTTTGAAATTTGGTCAACTGTAAAAGCTCAGATTTCTGTAAAAAAGAAACACCCCGCTGAATGCTAACGGTATAATTAAAAAAAAAACAGCACGCTCATACAAGCACTAGGAAACGTTATAGTGCAAATACGTATTCGTGATCTACATTAAAAACTACATCATCGTCATCAGTATAGATCCAAGATCAGACTGCACTTTCTGTGCAGTCTGACCTTGATTTATACTGTCCGAAAAAGATCATCGAGTCACGCTTGGCATCCTGTTTCTGCCCCTTCTCCTACTTCATTTTTCCCCTGGTTCTGTTCCTTCTTCTGCTCCTGTTTCTCTTCCCTGGTCCTGTTTTTGCTGCTTCCGCAATTCCTCTTGCTTCCTGCGTCTTTTCGCCTCTTTCTGCTTCTTTTCCTTCTATATCCGTTTCTTCTCCCGCTTCTGTTTCTCCTCCTATCTCTGTCTTTTCCTGATGATTCTGTTTCTCTACTGCTGCTGCTTCTTTATTGTTTCTTTTTCTGCCCCTCCTTTTGCATTTGCTCCTGCTTCAGTTTCTCTTCCTTTTTCAACTGCTCCTGTTTCTACTCTTGCTCCTGTTTCTAATTCTGTTTCTATTTGTCCTCCTGCTTCTGTTTGTCCTCCTGCTTCTGTTTATCCTCCCACTTCTGTTTGTCCTATTGCTTCTGTTTGTCCTATTGCTTCTGTTTGTCCTCCTGTTCCTGTTTGTCCTCTTGCTTCTGTTTGTCCTCCTGTTTCTGTTTGTCTTCTTGCTTCTGTATGTCCTCCTGTTTCTGTTTGTCCTCTTGCTTCTGTTTGTCCTCCTGTTTCTGTTTGTCCTCTTGCTTCTGTATGTCCTCCTGTTTCTGTTTGTCCTCTTGCTTGTGTTTGTCCTCCTGCTTCTGTTTGTCCTCCTGCTTCTGTTTCACCCCTCCTTCTGTCTCTCTTCTTGCTTGTGTTTCTACCAAGCTCTCTTTTCCACTCTCTGCTTTTGTTTCTTCTCCCAGTACCAATTCACCACCTGCTCAATTTTTCCTCCTGTTTCCGTTTCTCTTGCTTCTGTCTCCCCTGCTCTTGTTTCTCCTGCTCCTCTTCTTCTTCTCGCTTCTCTACCTCCGCCTCCTTTGTCCTTGTCCTCCTCCTCCTTCTTTTTCCTGCTCATCCTCTTTCCTTCTTGTCCTCATCTTTGTCGTAGTCGTCATCATGAGCAGCAAAAGCAGCATATATTGCGATTACCAAAATAAAACATTCCCTTATTATCAAAAGTTAATTGGAAACACTTATCTTCAATATACAGACTGGTCAAGTGAATTATTTATAGCTAATTTTAGATCTAAAGAAATAGTTTTAGATTTTGTTTACCTTCCTGTCTTTTTCTTATCAAAGATTAAATTTGATTTTTTTGGGGATTTTGTTTGCGTGATATGTGTGGAGTAAAATAAATTTGAACCTTTGAAGTCCGCTGTGAAGAGAGAGGGTCAACATCAGACTGTATGAACATGTTGTCTGATCTTTATTTATATTTTCGATATCTAGCCCACTATAAATTTTGATATTCCTATTCAGAATGTAAAAATTGGTCCAAACCACAGAATGGTCCACGTGACATATCGAAATTTGATATGATAAGGGTTTATCTCTTCATCCCCCAATCCCGGGTTTTAACGACCCTGAAGAAAAAGGTTTTGAAAACATTGTGGAAAAAGGAGAAAATGCCAGTAACGGGCATTTTCTCTGTTTTTCCTTCAATGTTTGCAACCCTTCCATAGACAAATTTCAACGTTTGCGTCACATTTATTTTGTCATCTTCAGTTCTCTTTTCAATTTGGTAAAATGTAGAATTTTGTGTCTGTTAGAGAGCTAAGCTATATAGCGCTATTAGAATGAATGAATGAATGAATCGGTCGGTGGGTGGGTCGGTCAATTAATTAATCAAAAAAGTACTTCTGTTCAGAATATCGGACGATGTAGATCAAGATCCGACGGCAAGCACTATACAAGTCTGATCTTGATCCACATTATCAATTCTATCTGTATAAGCAACTGTAATCCAAATGGATAAGACAGGATGGAACCCGAACGTGAAGTCCAGTAGGATATTTTCATAATTTTAAATCAATGTCTTACAACACCTTTGAAACCAAGAATTTATCAAGAAGAAAAAAAATAAACGCTAAAAATTAGAAAGTTGTTTCCATTTTCAAATTAGCCGTCACGCACTGATTTCTGATATGATTGCATGACTCAAACTATTTTTACTGTTATGAAAAAAAAATTCTGAGTAATTGTAAAATTCTTTGGAGCCCTTTGCTCTCATGCAAGCCCTTTTTATGGCCCCTCTGCAACCCCTTTATGACCTATCTATAGTTTAATGTATTTTGAAAATATTGTGATAAAAGGAGAAGTTGCTCTAAATAAGCAATTTCACTTTTTCGCAATATTTTCAGGGTTTCTTAACATAAAATATTCCGACAATCTGTATGCCAAAAAGGCTTTCAGCACGTAACTCGTTAGTAAATGGCAATTGATTGGTATGTGTGTGCATAGCCTTGGGTCTAATTATAGTAAAGGTTTGCTGCTTCCATATTAAATGCTTTTTTTTAAAACCAAAACTATTGCATTCGTCGAGAGGTTTTTCCAGTGTTTTTTTCTTTTGATCGACCGATTATTATTTTTTTTTTATAATTTTGATATTCCTACTTCAAAGCCTTTTTAACCCTTAAGCTGCTAGTCGCGACTCACTGACCTTTTGCGGACAGAGTAGATCAAGATTACACTGCACAGAACGTGCAGTCTGATCTTTGATCTACACTGTCCGATCCGGTATTTTCTTTTCGGTGAAGTCAGCTTTGAAACCGCAGTGTTTGGGTTTTTAGTACTGAGTGGAAATTTGCGTTTCATTTATTCAGCGACTTAAGTGTTAAAATTGGAATTGTTTAGATATAGCATAAACGATAACTGGTTAGCATGGCAGTCTTTGAGTCTAATAATATCATGTGTTTCACATCATTTCATTTAGGAATGCATTTGAGCCATGCTCTGGCAAGAGGGGAATTAGTTAACTCCGTCATACAATATACCAAGCAAGTCGTCACATAATTATGTAACCCCTTTAAGACCTCCATTTTGCCTAATAACTGACTGAGTCAGGAGTTATTCTGGTCCTTAGACATGCAGAAAATTTACCCATAGCAAAAAGTTTCTACCCATGTCAGCCGGCGCGGAGTGCGCAGGCTGACATGGGTTGATAGTTTTTGCAAATGCATTAAGCCCCCTTTTCAAAGAGCATGGCTCATTCATCATATTTTTTTCGGATAGAAATACTGCACGATATTTATAGTAATTAGAGATTTTCTTAAAATGAACGATTGTTTTGTACAATTCTGCTATTCACTTTACTCCCACACGTTTAATATAAAAAGAAATTTTAACATTTCACACGAAATCTAACAAGAAGATCTTTACTTCTCTTTATAGCAATCGATTTATCTTGAATCATTGTATCTAGAATGTCTTCATTAGAATTTTTTCAACGAGAACAGTGCAGCTGTGCTTGTGGATTGGGCGCACCGGTTACTGTTCCGATTATTTGACCACTTGAAGTATTCAAAATAAATGATGATCGGGCTGCACGAAGTTTGCAGTCTAATCTTGATCTATACTGTTCTCATAAGCAACTGAATTTTGTTCTTGACAAGCTCGTCTCCTTTAGAGGGGTCCTGAGTAGTTAAGTAATATGATGCAGGAATCGAAACCTGGAGGCCCCGGATTCGATCCTTATGCAATACATTTTTCTTTTTTCTTCGGAGTGTCCTTCGACAAGACGTTTCCGAGTTCTAATCTAGTACTTGTAAAACCTAGGACATGCATGGATATGGGGAGCAATCGCCGTAATATGACTCAGCTAATATTGAAAGCGGCCTAAAACACCATTTATTCACCCAACCTCGTCATTAAAAGCCACCCACTGCTCGCTCCGCGAGGGAAGTTTGCAGTCCTGAAATCCGGTCCCCGAACTTAGGACATATGGGACATGTAAATCGACAATTATCGTGAACTCCTATATTTGAGCTATATTCTGGCAAAAGGATGTTTAATGCACCTCTGTGATGCATTATACCAGGCAAGTCATCACATAATCATTGGTCCATAAAATCCATTTTTTCTAACAACTGACTGATTCCTGAGGTAGAATGGTCCTTGGACATGCAGAAAATTTACCAATAGCAAAAAGTGTCGACACAGGTCAGGCTGCGCGGACTGCGCAGGCTGACCTGGGTCGATACTTTTTGCAGATGCATTAATGCCCCTTTTCACAGAGCACGGCTCATACCTATTTTGGGCTTTCATTCAACCGTTACCATTGTGAGAGATGAATGGAAACTAAATTCCACAATTAGAATAGAGAGTGCCGAAGCATGAGTAACGAAATCAAGATTGTTTACTTTTCAAAAGCGCTGACTAAACATTCATGAAAAACATTTTGGAATTGGGAATATTTTTACCCTTTATCCTGCCTAGCTCGGTCACTTTGTATCGGGAAAACAATATCGAAACATCGCAGCAAATGGAGAAATTAGTCTTTATCAACAGTATTTCTTCGTTTTGTCACGACGGTTTCTCAGATACGTGGAAATTACATTTTGCTTGCATAGTTTCTTCTTCTTCATCTTTCGTTGGATATTATTTGTTTTGTAAACGTGCAATAAGCTTATTTTTTTACCCTTTACAACACAATTCCTTGCTTTAACGACCCTGAAGGAGAATGCTTTGAAAACATTGCGGGAAAAGGAGAAAATGCTGTTTACCAGCATTTTCTCCATTTCCCCACAATGTTTCCAAAAATAGATTCCATCCTTCGAAGCTCATAGAATTTGCCCTCTGCAAATAGTTCAGTTTGGGTAAGTCTGAAATGCTGTCATGTTATAAACTGTTAACTACTTACCACACAGTCTCGACTTTTAATGGTCCAAAGGAAGAACGCTTTTGAAAACACTGTGGGAAAAGGAGAAAATGCTGGTGACCAGCATTTTCTCCTTATCCCACAATGTTTTCTACCTCATCACAGAGAGAAATCATTATTTTAGCAACATTTGATTTGTCGTCTGCAAAGGCTTTCAATTTGGTCCAGTCCAATATGTTGTCGTTTGGTAAAGTGTTCATTAAAAGGGACCTGACTCAACATCACCTTTTATGCTACGGCGTAAACATTGCTTGAATCTGTAAACAAATGGATTCTTTCGAGTTATGGAAAGTGTTGTTTTTCATTCTTTTATTTATCCCAAGCTTCTTTTCATCTTTTTTCAATGCTAACTGAATTAATCATTGGACTGGTAAATATACCTTTAACAATTTACCAAACGACAAACTTTGTACTTCTCCAAATTCAAAGCATATGCAGACGAAAAATTAAAAGTGGCTTAAATGATGGAATTTGTCTTTGGTAGGGTAGAAAACATTGTGGGAAAAGGAGAAAATGCTGGTTACCAGCATTTTATCCTGTTCCCACGATGTTTTCAAAAGGCTTCTTTCTCAGGGTCGTTAAAAGTCGAAATTGTGTGGTAAAGGGTTAAGGCTTTTTGCAGAAACTATAGATTAAGATCAGATTAGACATAACTAACAGTCTTATCATGGATCTTCATTGTCCCGAAGTGAGATTTTTCCAAGAGAAAACAGCTCTTTGAAATCGCAATGTTTTGGATCAACATTATTTGGTTTAGAAAATCATGAGTTGTGTTACTTTTAAATTCAGAAAATTCTTGAGCCTAAGACTAGGTATGTTCTAAAGAATGGTTGATGAATACGGTCTCAGAGCTTATCAGAATGCAAAATTGGATGGGCTTGCAAAAATATTTTTTCTTTATACTGGTTGTAAATATGGGTAGTTATATCGAATACTAGTATGAGTATTATCACTATGTTGGTAAATTATCATAACAATAGGCTACGTATCCCTATAAGGTTCGTCATAAACCTAACAGAACCATTGCAGCATAAATTATAGATACTTCCAGGGAAAGTCGTTGGTAATAGCATTTATTATTGTAGTCTAAATGGATGAGAATGAAAAGAACAATTTTATCGCAGATCTTAGTCCAGGCCTATATAAACATTTATCCCTTTTACTCTTTCACAGCAAACGGCGACCTAAAAAAACATTTGCGGTAGGGGTAAATCAAGATCAGACTCCACAAACGTACAGTCTGATCTTGATCTACACCGTACGCCACCTGATATGCAACTATGGTCGAAAACATCTTAAATAGTGGCAATCTACTTTTAGACATCGATAAAAATTCGGATTAATTCAATTGGTAGTGAAACAGTTTACCCTTGTTGCGCTAGATAAATAAGTGTACATTCACAGTCACTAAATATGCAGATGTTACGATATCAAGGCTCTTTTTGTTAGAGTATGTGGCAAAGATGTTGCCAGTGTAGATCCAAGATCAGACTGGACGTTCTGTGCAGTCTGATCTTGATCTACAATGGCCGCTTTCGAGTATTAAATCCAGCTTCAGCTGTACAAGTGTTGATATTAAACAAAAATTTTTTGCGGTTACCGTGAGAATTCGGCTATCATGGTGAATAAAGGAATTTCCTTTGTATGAATCATATCATACCTATGTCACAGATAAAATCTTTTTTCTTCATGAACAAAAACTATCTGGTTTCGTTCTATTTGAGGTAATGTAACGGTACAAAAGGCGAGTTTCACATAACTCGAATTTTATTGAAATCTCAACACAACCTGAAAATACTCGCCCAAAATACGCTCGTGCAGGCAGTATCATTTGATATAATCGTAAAAAAAAAATGTAAACGTCATCTTTCTAAATTTAAATTGTATAACCTGTACGGATTTTTTATATGTAGACCTGAAGCAAATGGGTTTTGTACATATTTCTCTTTTTATATATTTGGAGAGAGTTATTCTGTTGATCTATTGAGATGATACATCTGTTATAGCGGCATGGACTGTTATTTGAACGTTGTCACGTGCGCACATGCGCACACAAAAATCATCGAGGGTTATGTAAACGTGCCGGTGTTAACCCTTTGGCTGCTAAGTGCGGCTCACTGACCTTTTGCGGACAGTGAAGATCAAGATCAGACTGCACAGAACGTGCAGTCTAATCTTGGATCTACACTGTCCGATAAAGAAATGTTTTCATCAAAAAATAAATTTGAAATAGCATTATTCTGTTGTTTTTTTTACTATCGGTAAGAAAGTTCCATTCAAGTTATTTAGCAGGATAAGAGTTAAAATGTTTCTTTTTTCACCAGATGGTTTTCAAAGATGCAGATGCTCGTGTATCAATGATATAAGTTGCTTAAACTGACGGGTTTCTAAAGAAACATAGACGGCTATATTTCAAGACAACTTGTTTGTTCCCTTGACCACTCTGCTCCTTTGAACGTTTTACCAGTGCCGAACAAGACCGCCAGTCTAATAGCTTGAATATTGCTATATCACTGGTTTGGCAAACTTTACACACGTAACCCTTTCCCAGACGACAAAATTTGGACTGATCCAAATTGAAAGAGTTTGCAGACGACAATATTAAATTTGATGAAAATGGTAGAAAGTTTTCAATACGGGTAGAAAACACTGTGGGAAAAGGAGAAATTGCTCGTTACGAGCAATTTCTCCTTTTCCCACAGTGTTTTAAAAAGACATGTGCTGCAGACACGTGAAAACCAGGGTTTGTTTGGGAAAGGGTTAACGGATCTAGCGCCAGGTACTCCGTGGTCTAATGTTTAAAGCTTAGAATTCGAAAGTCAGGTATTATGGGTCCGATTCCGGCTTTATTTAGTCATAACGGACGTATCGGCAAAGCGGTACCTTTCATTAGCCTAAGTACTTGTTCATTGCCTAGGAAAGGACGTATAAATGTACACACTGCCATAGAATTGAAATACTGCTATATCAGGGAAAAACGCCGTCAAAACAGTTGGTCGTGTTTTGACGTGTTCTTCTTGCCTCTCAGAATACGCACGCAGAGATGCCTATAGGCGCTTGAAATTCCGCGTATCTATCATTTCGTAATGACGTCCTTCTGAAAACAGCAAGACAACCTGACGCTGAGACTTTTGTTGGTTTTCCATTACCCAGAATTTGTTCGTACAGAATGGCTACATGAAGCACAGATTTTCACGAGCATTGAATTGTGCATTAAGTTTTTATGGTGGGAAAGACGTTGCTTTCTCACACGTTTTCATTGGCATATTGTTCAATGCTCACTAATACTTGACAGTTTTTTTATTGTGCACAGCAATTGGCACTGACTCAGAGAGCTTTGTGATCACAATAGTGCGCACTGACACTTAGAATTGTGTCGACACTGCATTGTGTGGGCATAGCATTGCTAAATGGCGCCTACCAGCAACTTTTGACAGAACTTTGCATATTGACACGAGAAGTTTCCTTTAGCACAGCATCGCTCAATGACACACAGAGCTGTGTGAAATTCGCGTTGCTTAATGACAATCTAATTGTCATGGGCCTTTGATAACAGGACCCTTCTGGAAAAGATTGTTGCCTGTTGATGCCTAAATTTGGAGGCATTCCACTACCCATGTAAGAAAGCATCGTTGATGATGCTCTAGAATTCGTTTGCAGAGCATTGGTATCATGTTTTGTTTAGATTTTGAGAATACACTATTGCTCTTTGACACTCAGATTTGTGAGTATATGATTGCCCATTGACACCGGAAGATTCTTTAGGACATTAACGTATGAGAACCCTAGGATTTTTAAGGGTATTAAGTTGATGATTGATACTAGTGCTTAGACTATGAACATAGCATTTCTAATTGACTCTCACAATGTGGGTGGTACATTATTCCTCGTTAACACTAAGAGAAACGCGGGTTGGCGTTTAGCGACATGTAGATACAACATTGTGGAGAGCCTCTAAGTGTCAGATTACATTACTAGTAACTGGATAAGTAACAGATGCTTAAAAGTGGACCAGTTAAAAGTGGACCAGTTACCTGATCTAAGCTATGTAGGTTTAATCATCCTTTGCTTATAAAAACTTAACCCTTTATCACACAATCCAATGACCCTGACGACGGAGGCTTTTGAAAACATTGTTGGAAAAGGAGAAAATGCTGGTAACCAGCATGTTGTCCTTTTCTAACAATGCTTTCTACCTATTCAAGGACAAAAACTATCTTTTGAAAAACATTTAAATTGTCGTCTGTGAATTCCTTCAATGCAGATGGGTCTAAAATTTTGCCAAGTGGTAACGTGTTGAAGACATTGGTCTGCCTTTGAATTTATTCTAAATCCAAAAAAGCTTGGATTGCCTCAGCCGATAAGAATTCTTACTCTGGGCACGGAACTTGATGAAACGCTGATATCGGGCCATCAATGAAACCTAAAAGTGAACCCATCAGTATATCATAAACCAGAGAGGAAGGTCTTTGCAATTCGAATAACCTGGTCAATTTAAAATATGACGCTAGGCTTCGTGTATAACAACTTCTAATAAATTATCTCACAAGTTTAAGAAAAACAGCAATAAAGTGCTAAAATGTCAACCCAAAAATCTCGGATATCTGCCACGTAATCTTCAAAATACGATGTATATTTGCATCAGGATATTGCTGAAATCCGTTTAAATAGGTCTAAATACGCTGAACATTTTATTTTGAGATGCCGCAGTGGTATTTGTAACCTCTGTGGATACATTTTGGCCAACCTTGAGGCCAAGTAGCGACAAACAGTGAACAGTGCGGGTGTTAAAATGCATTTGGAACATGCGGTGGTGAAAAAGGGTCTAATTCATCCCCGTTTTATGTTTCGTGCAAAGCAAGTCATCATGAAATTATGGATTCATGATATACAGATTGTCTAACAACCGACGTAATCGTTAGGCACACTTGTCCGTTGACATGCAGAAAATGGACCAATAGCAAAAGGTTTCGACCCAGGTCAGCCTGTGCGGACAGCGAAGGCGGGCCTGGGTCGATACTTTTCGCTAGTGCATTAAGCACCCTTGTCACAGAGCACGGTTCATTTAAATTTAACTCTTGCCTTTTAAAAGTTTTGAATTATTGTGAAGATGACAATCTGCTATTGTAAGATCGGTCCAAGTGTAAGTCGCTGGCAGGAAAATAAATTAAAAACCAGGTAGAGAGAAAACAGAAAAAAGAGCGACATGGCAACTTTTTATCTAGTTTAAAAGTTCATTTTTAGACTAGCGAAGCTAGTCTATATGCATCAAAATTGACCTAGACTCAAACAAAAAAAAAACCCACAGTTGCCTAATACTGCCTCACAGAAAAATACTTCTTTCTGTTAGAAATCTTAATTCTGTTATATATGACAATTTTGACAAAAACCACTAAATCTCTACCACTCCAATTTGAACATGTCGTCTTACAAAGTAATAAACTGAACAAGATGTCATTTACAAGGTACAAGATCTTTGCTTATATGTAAATTAAGTGACCTATGCAAAGCAGAGAATCACTTTTTCCTACACCACTGTAACATTATGAATGAATCTATTCATAGATACACCAAGGTAACCTGTAGCAAATCCCAGTTACATTAACCCTCACTGGACAGGACACCCTTGTCATTCCTTCAGTCATTCATTATTTAGATCATTGTGTACAGTTATACTGTTATGTTAAACTGTTATTCTACTCTTGAATATTAACCCTTTACCAAACAATCCCAAGTTTTAACGATACTGGGGAAAAATCCATTTGAAAACATTGCGGGAAAAGGAGAAAATGCTGGTAACAATCATTTTCTCCTTTTCCCACATTGTTTTCTACCCTTTTGGAGTCAGGTTTCATCAGTTCAGCCACTTTCAACTTATGGTCTCCAACAGCTTTGAATTTGGACTGGTGCTAAATGTTTCGTTTTGTAAAGAAAGTTAAATAGTTAACTACATCTTGTGCTATTAGATATTGATTAATTGATTGCATGGTGTTTAACGCCGTTTTCAACATTATTTCAGTGATATTGCGGCGGCCAAAGCACCAATCCATGCTTTCCTGGAGTTTCTTTTACCAGCACTACCACGACTCAATGACGTTTTGCGAACAGTGTGGATTAAGATCAGACTGCGCAGAGCATGCAGTCTGATCTTGGATCTACACTGTCCGATAAAAGGATATATTATTTTCTCTAAAATGTAACTTTGAAATAGCAATATTCAGGTGTTTACCATCGGCTTGAAAGTTCGTTTAACATTTTTAGCAGGTTAAGGGTTAAACTTAAACTGGATTATAGTTAACTAATAGCACGCATATCCCCAGCAGCTCAGTCGGCAGTGAACAGGACTTAGAAACAGGAGGTCGCTGGTTCGATCCTCAACTCGGCAAATTTCTTTCCGAGGATTGATGATTGTGACAGGATTCATTTCTCTCTCACGTTTCGACGATGGTTATAATATAAATGTAGGAAAGCAGCCAGTGGCATGGAAAGAATATTGTGCGGAGTACTGGTAAAAGAAACTCCAGGAAAGTATGGATATGTGCACTGTCCACTGCTACATAACTGAAATAATGTTGAAAACAGGGTTAAACACCATACAAACAATCAATCAATCAAATTCGCTAGTCTGTCAGTACTTTCAGTACTTTGATTTCTTTGCCAGTGAGTAACTCTTAGACCGATGGTACAATAATAGACTGTCACCTTTACAATAATTTCTGTAATTTTAAATGATATGATTTAAATTCAAATGCATTTCAACACCCGCATTGTTTACTTTTGGTAGCTATTGGGCCTTTAAACAGTAGATCAAAACGTACACCACATGCATTCGGGTCTTGTATCTACACTGACAATAATTTATTATGACATTCTGGTCAGAAGGCCCCTGAAATTTCAATATGTGCTTCCTTTGTATTGCCTGAGATTGTCCTAGATAATTATTTAGCACTTTTTTGGGTAACATTTTAGCAGACGGCAAAGTTGTTCAAATGATGGGATTTATCTTGGAGGGTAGAAAATATTGTGGGAAAAGGAGAAAATGCTGGTTACCAGTATTTTCAAAAGACATCTTCCCCATTGTCTTATTTGATAAAGGGTTAAAACTCTACTCAGGTAACTTGAAATCATTTAAAGTTCTAATGATGACCTAGTTGACAAATTTAAATATGTGAATCAAAGCTTATAAAATCACAGGGAATCGAAAAAGAGGAGCCAAAGATAAGACTTCACAAACGTGCCGTTTGATCTTATTCTACTCTTTTTGTGGAAGATTTTTGAAGAGGGTTTGCGATGGGCAGGAAATGGATTTAATATTTGTGACTAATCTAAGCTATTTAACACTTAGGTCAATAAAGTCAACATGACCCGTCACTTCATTATGGGAATCATGGGAACTTCTGTGGTGGCACCATCTTCAAGGAACCACCATCTAAAACTCTTTGTAGATGAAGACTTGACTTTGAAAGCGATATTCTAAACAAAAACACATTGCAGCAAATGGAGAAACTGTTCATTTTGGGTAATCTTTTTGATTTGGAGCTATGTTTATTCAAAACCTAGCCAAGGTATCTCAGTTGAAAGACCTCTATATTTGCGAAAGGATTTATACTAAATAGCTGTGAGTCAGAAACTTCAGTGACCTCACTTAGATATTTGTAGCCGTTTTCTTTCAACAACAGGGTCCTCTGTTCGAATCTGAATTTTTGGTTGACACGTTTGTACCACCAACTTAATACTTAGATCTCCAAATAATCCTAAAGACAGTTTCATTCTAGAAATAAGACCCACATAACTGCAATTATAAGGTTGCCTTTTAACATAGAGTTTCAGCAAAGCAGAGGGTTTAGATCAAAGATCAGGCTTCACTGTTCTGCAGTCTGATCTTGATCTACACCGGCCGCAAATACAACTATAGTTGTTAAGTGTTAACACTTTAATCCTGTACCCCGTTTTCACACTTAGTCATCCATACAGAGGATTAAGTCTGGAATTTTTACTTCTTTTCCCACGTTTTTCTTTCGACCGGTCAGAGATGACATTGCTTGATTTCTGAATGAAAAGGGCGTGAATCTTTCTGCCGAGTCCGGTAGCGAAGTCTGTAACGTACATGGCCTCCGGGTCGGTGGTTCGATTCCTCAGCTCGGCCAATTTCTTTCCGATAATTGATGATAGTCATTGTGACAGGATTCATTTCTAGCTCTCTGCTGATCACTGTTCCGTCGATATTGTGTGGGAAAGTGGCTTTGGAAGAACACTGGGTGAAAAACTGGTACCCCCAATAAAAGAAACTTATGTCACGCATGGATAGGTGCACTGGTCGCCGCGATATGGCTAAAATAATGTTGAAAACGTCTTTAAACGCCAAGCAAACAAACTCTTCAGTTTATGTCTATACAAGCACTTCATCACAGGTACTGTATAACATAATATATACCAGAAAGCAGGTCAAGGACGAATGCGTCACTGAGGTCAACGAGTTGCGGTTTTCAGCAACTGACAGATCTCGGCTTTTATTATTAGTCTAGAAAACCGCAACTTTTAATACGAAATGCCCCCCTCTCTCTTCCCCTCGGTATAGGCTTACGATAATAAACAAAGTATTTCTGTTAACTTTTTATATCAGACGACAAAATTTTAGACTCATCCATATTGAGAGAAGCCGAGACCTGTTAGCTCAGTTTGTAGCGCACAGGTCTTCAGAACAGGAGGTCGCTGGCTCGATCCCCGGCTCAGCCGATTTCCGAGGATCGATGATAGTCGTTGCGGCAGGATTCGTTCTTCTCTCACCGCTGACCATTGTTTCGAGGATGGTTATATAGGAAAGCAGCCAGTCGCTTGGAAAGAATATTGTGCGTAGTACTGGTAAACGAAACTCTAGGAAAGCATGAATATGTGCACTGCCCGCCGTGATATAACTAAAATAATGTTGGAAACGGCGTTATACACCATACAATCAAACATATTGAAAGCATTTGCAGACACCATGTTAAACATTTCTCAAGCTGTTGGACATGTCTTCGAAAGTATAAATAGCATTGTGGGAAAAGGAGAAAATTCTGGTAACCCGCATTTCCTCCTTTTCCCACGATGCTTTCAAAAACTTTCTCCTTCAGGGACGTTAAACTCTGGACTGTATGGTAAAGGGGTTAAGCCTGTGTTTACCCGTAGGCTCGAACCCATTTCTTTTTAAGTCAGGAGAACTGAAAAACTCTGAACAGAAAAACTATATATATATACATAATATCTTTTGGAAATTTTGGTATTCAAAACAGTTTTTTTTTCCGTTATTAGTACAGAAATCATTATGACTCGTGGATAGATTGCTGATATTTGCTAAATGATTTCAAAGAGCCATCTATTTTCAACAGTATCAGGAAAAGGGTTTAGCATTCTCGGCACTTTAGCGACAATTTTGAAGCCATATCGTAGAATAAACTCTGCTACTTTGAAGACAGCCGACGCAAACGCGTTTAGAGCAATGACTAATTTTTTTGCCATATGTCTT
The DNA here is from genome assembly GCA_945859785.2 of Tridacna gigas. Classification (NCBI taxonomy): domain Eukaryota; kingdom Metazoa; phylum Mollusca; class Bivalvia; order Cardiida; family Cardiidae; genus Tridacna; species Tridacna gigas. The sequence continues at coordinate 14,954,800 of OX244032.2, forward strand.
CTTTTTCTATTAACATTTTTTTCACGATAGTAATATGAAAGTAATTGATAGCTTCGGGAGTGTATATCCAAATATTTAGACATTAATCTAGCTGTATAAATGGGTTATCACCGAGAAGAAATGAAATACTTGAGGATTTAGTTTCTTGTATATATTAAAGTCCTTTTATCCCATAGCAACGTATATAATGCTAAGCTAGCATTCCCATATTATCGTTATTGAGGGGTCTTTTGAGAGCCAGTGGTAAACTCCTAAATACCAGACGAATCAATTTTAAACGCAGCCCCAACTGAAAGCATTTGCAAACGACAAATTAAGTGGGTCTTCAATGACAGAAGTTGTCTTTGAAATGGTAGGTAACCAGCATTTTCTCCTTTACCCCACAACGTTTTTTACTCTATAAACGTTAGGTTTCATCATTTGGGACATCTTGGATAAGACGTTTGCAAATGCTTTGACTGGAAGATTCTTACGTTTTGTCGTGTGGTTAAGGAATAGGTGCTAGGGTTAGGTGCCGTTGCCGCATTTGTCTGGCTAAAATCACTTCACTTGCCGAAGCCCGACAGCGCAGTCGGTCCAGTACAGGACTTGAGAGCATGGGTTTGCTGGTTCGAATACCCTGCTCGGCAAATTTCTTTCCGAGGGTTGATGATAGTCATTGGGACAGGATTCACCGATAGAAAATGCATTTCATTTTCTTGGGGCCATGAAAGAAATCACGATGTGACGTTTCCGGCTTTAATTCGAATATGAATTGATCCCTCACACCATTATAATATATCGGTAGTTTATCTATGTTTACACAGCTGACTAAAGTTTGAACCATTTTACAGTCCATCAAATTTTTACAGCGTTTTTTTTCCCTCTTGAGCTGTAAGGATGTATCTTTAAAGTTTTTTATTGTAGTTTATGATTCTGTAAAACAATAAAAAAGGAGGACAGAAAGGAACTCTACCGTCTCTTTTTTTAATCGTTTTACCAAAGACGTACGTGCTTTAATGACGCTGACAGAGAAGGCTTCTGAAAACATTGTAGGAAAAAGAGAAAATGCCAGTAACCGGCATTTTCTCCTCTCCCATAGTGTTTTCTATCCTTTCCGAGACAATTTCCATAATTTGAGCCATATTTAATTTGTCGTCTGCAAATGCTCGTAAAGAGTTAACCCTTAGACGGCTAACCGCGACTCAAAGACCTTTTGCGGACAGTGAATATCAAGATCAGACTGCACAGAACGTGCATTCTGATCTTTGATCTACAATGTCCGATAAGGAGATTCTTTTCTTAAAAAAATTTTAAAACAGCTATATCCCCCCTTTTTTTTAATCAGCTTGAAATTTTCATTTACATGTAACTTATTAGGCAGAATAAGGGTGACTAAGTAAGATCAAGCAACATTAAAGACAAGTGTAGAAGTGCGGGTTTCCCTTAGAATTCATTTGATCCCAGTATGGGGTCTGTTTCATAGCCCCTCGAGATAAATAAACCAAAATGAGGACTCAAAGACAGTTGAAAAATAATATCAACATAATAATTGGCCCGCAACATGCGAAATGAGACCTTCGAACATTTGCGTAAATTGTCGTCTCGGATTAGCCTGCGCAGTCCGCGCAGGCTAGTCCGAGACGGCACTTTACGACTACATAAGATTTTTTTCATACAGTAGACTTTCATGAAACAGAAAATCGCACAAAGACGGGAAGTGTAGTCTCGGATTAGTCACAGACTGCACAGGCTGATCTGGGACGGCACACTTTTACGCCTATGTCGGAAGGCCCCTTTTCGTGTGTTGCACGCCATATAATATGTATTACACAGGCATTTTGGAAATGAGCGGCCGGCCCACGGGAAAAAGAAAACCGGCATCCGAAGCTGAGGCTAGGAAAAAATAAAGATAAACAAAAAGAGAGCCAATTGTATGAATGCAAATAAATGAATATGATTATTTTTTTTTCATCTTCTTAATGATAATAATAATAATAATAACAATAATCTTTTTCTTCTTCATCTTTTCCTTCTTCATCTTCTCCATTTTCTTCTTCTTCATCTTCATCATCATCATCATCATCATCTTTTTCTTCTCCATCTTTTTCCTCTTCATCTTCTTCTTCTTCTCTTTTCTGCTTTCTTCTTTTTCTTCTTCTCATTCTTCTTCTCCTCCTCCTCCTCCTTCTTCTTCTTCTTCTTCTTCTTCTTCTTCTCTGTTTGCCTGTCAACCTGCCTGCCCACCCGTTTAATTCTTCCTCTCTCCCACCCTCCGATCCCCCTACGGAAAGTGGGGTAACGAAAATTCGTTGAAAGGCCGGAAAACAGGTGGTCAAATAATCTATTCAAAAGTCCATTTTGTCTAACAACAGACCAAATCAAGAAGTATACTGGCACTTTGACGTACAGAAAATTGCGGACTGCGCAAGCCGAACTGGGTCGATACTTTTTGCAGATGCATTGAGCCCCATTTTCACAGACCATGGCTTAAATATTTCTTATTTAAAGGCGTCTAAATTATTTGTTATAAAGCTCATAAAAGTATTTGAATAATCCTTCTAATCATCTCTTTACGATATTTATTTGGTTTACAAACACATTTTTCTCATTTTGTCTCCGAAAATATGCGCCTTTAATCTGTTACCATACAAGATATTTTGAGATCTACCATAAAAAATAGTGGTCAGACTGTTAAAGAAATTCACAGGAAGCAAATGTTTGAAGAAAAAGCCAGACAGTGTCGCTAGAAGTTGATCGTTAACAGCAGTATATCACATCGATAGCATTCGGCAAACCTCGGCAAATCCTTCGGCTGTATTACGACGGGTGATATGCATGTACATGGTCCAAATCTTCGCCGGAAATACACCGCTTTACCGTTCTTAAAATTGTAACGCTTCCACATAAAATACACGAGTCACAATTTCCTATCGAAATCTTTCTAATCGAAATCTTTCTAATCTAAATACGAGTACATTTCCGTCGACAAACAGTTTGTACATTCAATTTTTAACTTGGTCTATCAATGCCGTTGGCTGTTTTCACTTACAGATTGGTAAATGTAAATAACTTCACCGTAGTTGTTTTTGTCCTCGCTAATCGACTTACATGGTCACTGCCATGTTAACCCTTTACCAGACAATCCCGGGTTTTCACGATCCTGGAAAGAAAGTCTTATGAAAACATTGCGGGAAAAGGAGAAAATGCTGGTTACCAGCATTTTCTCCTTTTCCCACAATGTTTTCTACCCTATTAGATTCAGGTTTCATCACTTGAGCCATATTTACTTTGTTGTCTACAAAAACTTTGAATTTGGACGGGTGTAAAATTATGTCGTTTGGTAAAGATTTAAAGATCATGTGCCTGACAGTAGTCCTTGATACGGGCGAGGCTAGATGTGGTTAAGGAATCGGCCGAGTCGTGACAAGTGACCCCGAGAGTTCACCTCATTGGAGAGGTCATCAGACCTCTCCAACAGTGGTGAGTTTAAAAGGCAGACTGCCTCAGAAATTGCTGCCTAACTCCATGCTTTCCTGCAAAATTGTTCTGATACACAGTCTGTTTCGTCATGGTTTTATAAATAAACCGAAATCAAAAAAGTAAAATAGGAAATAGACGTGTTTCGTTTTTATATGACGGATTTCAAAAAGGATTTGTTATATTGATTTGATTGCAAATGACCTTTCCAGTTGTTGTAATTTTTCATTAAACAAATAAAGCTGCATATACAAAAAAGAATTTCGTTAAAAAAAAAGAGAACACCGCGGGAAAAGATCACGCGACTTGAAAACGTGGGAAGAAGGTCACGTGTCTGTCATGCAATCCATAAAGGGTTTCTCCTTTTTACACAGCAGCAATCATATAATGCCTTACTTATTTGTTTACATGTACCAAAATATATTGAAATTAAAAGCAATAAGCTATTTGAAAACATTGATGCCGACCTCTCCTGGCTTCTTTTTTAAAGAAGCCAACTTGTTCATACATGACTGAGTTTTATCAATATCAGACACAGGGCTCCGCAGCGCCTTGTCCAAGGAAATTCCCGTGTTACTAGTTACCGGCCAACGGAAGGCGTCGAATTCGGATTTTCTGATTAAAAAAACCAACGCCTTAAGCACTGAGCCACGGAGGAAACACCTTGAAAAGTAGAACAAGGAAAAAAAGGGTAGCGGGTCAGGTCGCTTAGTACTCTACAAGAAGTTCTGTATCAAAGCCTTTTAATTGTTTCAAGTCGTCAGGTTTTGTTTACCTTACCTGAGGACATTTCTGTTAGGGCCTCCACCATGGGAAGTGGAATCGAGCCATGGAGGGTCCCTTTTTAAAATAGAAATAAGAAGGTAAATAATATCAGAGCAGGTATGGAACTGGTTCATTCTAAGTTTGTCAACCCGTTACTCGTTACCAAACGACAAAATTTTGGACTGGTCAAAATTGAAGCATTTGCAGACGACAAACTAAATGTTGCATAACCTAGGAATTGTTTCTTTGAATGGGGAGAAGACATTGTGGGAAAAGGAGAAAATGCTGGTTACCAGCATTTTCTCCTTTTCCCACGATGTTTTCAAAAGTCCTTTTCCTATGGGTCGTTAAAACTCGGGATTGGGTGGTGCGCCGAATAACCCCAACCAAATAATTGCAATTGTAAGATTAGTTTTGTCCAGAATATCTCAGCACAGAGGACAATGTAAATCAAAGCTCAGACTGTACGTTTTTTTGCAGTCCGATCTTTATCTACACTCTCAACAAAAGCAACCTAAGTTGTAAGCAGGCCTTTAAGGTTTAACAATTTCTCGTGAAGACTCCCTTCAAAGGCGTTTTGGTTGCATCGGTGGTTCGATCTCAAAACACCTTGACTCCAAAGCCCGGTGAATTTTCTTGAAGTTACCACTACCCAGTTTGAAGAGAAAAAAAAGTACGGAAAAGCGAAGGGTCTCCACTGAAGGTCTATGAGTGCTTCACTTGAAGTCTGTTAGCCCTAAACTCTTTGCCAAAAGACAAAACGTTAGACTGGTCCAAATTGAAAGCATTTGCAGACAACAAATTAAAAGTCACTCAAATGATGGAATTCGTCTTTGATAGGGTTGAAAACATTGTGGGAAAAGGAGAAAATGTTGATTACATGCATTTTCTCCGTTTCCCACAATGTTTTCAAAGGGCCTCTTTCCCGGGGTTGTTAAATCTCGGGATTTTGTGGGAAAGGGTTAACTCTTTCCAAAACGACAAAATTTTAGACTGATCTTAAAGCATTTGCAGACGACATGTTAAATGTGAGGGATTTGTATCAGTAAGTACAGAAAACATTGTGGGAAAAGGAGAAAATGCTATCAACATTTTCTCCTTTTCCCACAATGTTTTTAAAATCCTTTTTCTTGAAGTTCGTTCAAACAAAAGCTTCTATTGGTTAAGCGTTGAAGCGCCAAATAAACTAAACCGAAGTTTTCACCCAAGAAAAAAAAAAAACACGTACAAAACTAACCTTTCAAGATTGCTTTTGGTCCAAATGTCACGACAAGGCGGTCAGTGTAGATCAAAGATCTACGTTTTGTGCAGTCTGATCTTGATCTATACAGGCCGCAATAAACAGCTACAAACGTGAAAAGCACTTGACGTCTGTTAATAATTTCTAGCGAAGAACTTCTTCAGATCTCGTATCCATTTTCAAACAGAGCGCAAACTCAGTTCCCAGATATGATCTACAGAATGCGGTCATATTTTACCCCGCTTCCACCCAATCCCGAGTTTTAACGACCCTAAGAAAGGCAACTTTGAAAACCACTGTGGGAAAAGGAGAAAATGCTGGTAACCAGCATTTTCTCCTTTTCCCACAATTTTTTCTACTCATTCAAGGATACAAATTAGATCTATCTTTCGTAAAACATTTGAAATGTCGTCTATAAATTCCTTCAATATGGAGTAGTCCAAAAATGTTGTCGCGTGGTTAAAGGTTACCGTGGTACCACCAACAATAAAACAATTTGTCTTGTAGCAGAGGACTTATGAAAAACATCGTGACAAAAGGGGAAATTGCACGTAACGAGCAATCTCTTTCTATTACCGGAAAGTTTTTAATTGTATTAATGCGTGTTAAGTCATAAGTTATGCACACTATCTATATTTCTCTATCTATTTTTTGTAGTCACTTCTGAGAATTTGTTTCAGAAGGAAATGGGTGAACCCTTTACCACACAATTCCAACTTTAAACGACCCTGACACAGAGGGCAATTGAAAACATTGTGGGAAAAGGAGAAAATGCTGGTGACCAGCATTTTCTCCTTTCCCCACAATGTTTTCTATCCTATCAAAGACAGAAATCACCACTTTAGCAACATCTGCTTTGTTGTCTGCTTATGCTTTCAATTTGGTCCATTCCAACATTTTGTCGTTTGGTAAAGAGTGAAGGTGTTGAAGTAAATGGTATACAAAAACTCTGTACTTTTACATAAATGTCAAAGCTTTCAAAGGTCATTCTTTTTTTTTATGCCAAATAAGAATTTAAGCCACACAACATGAAACATTTTGAAGAAAGAGAAACATCTTTGCAGAGCGAAATACCATCAATATTCATCATTGTAAAATGGGCAATTTCTTGTTAAGCAAAGCAATTTCTCCTTTTCCCGGTATGTTTTCAAAAACTTACAACAGCGAAAGATTTGTTCGAGAGGTGTTTCAGGCGGGCTTATCATTTAAACCTTTACCACACAGTGCCGCCTTTCATTGACCTTGCAAAACAAGCCGTTTGAAAACATTGTGGTAAAAGCAGAAAATGCTGGTAACCAGCATTTTGTCCCATTCCACAATCTTTTCTACCCTATCAAAGACAAACACCATCATTTGAGTAAGATTTAAAATGTCGTCTGCAAATCATTTCAATTTGGACAAGTCTATATTTTCGTTGTGTGGTAAAGAGTTAACCCTTTAACGACCCAGATGAAGAAGGCTTTTGAAAACATTGTGGCAAAAGGAGAAAATACTGGTAACCAGCATTGTCTCCTTTTTCCACAATGTTTTCTACCCCATCAAGGACAAATTTCATCATTTGGGCCACTTTGAAACTGTCGTCTGCAGATGCTTTCAATATGGACCAGTCAAAAATTCTGTCGTATGGGTAAAGAATTAAATGATCATTGTAATTCCTTAAGGGTCACAGTAGTGGAAGGAAATTCAGGATTCGCACCATGTATACAAAAGCAAACTTCAGTGCTGGTTTTAAACCTTTCCGCTCCACAGGCAAAAAACAGAGGCTTTTGCCAAGGCATAGATATGATCAGCCTGCACAGAACGTGCAGTCCGTTCTTGGATCTTTTCCCTCCGCTGGTTTAGCAAAGCCTGTAAGATAAGCCGAGTTTCATGTATTGCAGTTTCTGCTGTTGGAAGAGGTCAGGTTTATTTTTGACGCTGAAAGAGTTGAAAAGGTGTTTGGCGGGATATTTCCTGGAAGTACTAGTGCCATGCTCTGTGAAAAGCGGGCTTAATGCATCTGCGAAAAGTATCGACCCAGGTCAGCCTGCGCAGTTAGCGCAGGCTGACCTGGGACGAAACTTTTCGCCATCGGTCAATTTTCTGTATGTCAAAGGACCATTCTACCTTATGATACAATCGGTTGTTAGAAATAATGAATTTACGGGATCACTAATTATGTGATGTCTAGCATGGTATGATGCATCACGGAGATGCATTAAGCCTCCTATTGCCAGAGTATGGCTCACTAATATTATGATAGCATGGTGTCAATTAGGGTTGGTTTAGCACTGAAGATATTTAATTCAAACTTAACCTAATTTTTTCTATCAAAGTCGGAGCTCATAGCAGAAGGGTAGGTAACTTATACTACATTTTGACACAGTTATGCCCAGTTTCCATATTATCACTGAAAAAGTACCCGCGCCAAGCTTTAAAATCCATACGCGGTGATCTTGTCCATAGTATATAACGGCGAGGTACTTCAGAGTCGATCTAGCAAAAGTTAAACCAGGTAAAGACATGAGAGGGTAAGATGTGCAAAATCTCAAAGTTTTCGGGCACACCGACGACGCAAACGAGACCGACGATGACGACATGGATATGGCAACACCTCGCCGATTTCTTTAAAAACAGCCCAGCTGAGAATCCAGCGCCTGGGACCTCTGGATAACTACTAAACCACCAGAACCATTAAGACACACAGGAGTCTCATGCCAGTTCGGAACACAGAAATCTTTTTTCAAGATATATACAACCGTGCCGACCCTGTTTTGTGATGGCCCATTTTTCCAGACCTTCAGTTTGAAGAAAGCACAGCTGGGAATTGGCAAAAACTCCCTGACTCTTTATAATTAATATCTTTTTCGTAGCTCTTTCAACGAATTTTAATGTACATTTTATAATTGCTCATCCTTTAATATTGTTTCTTTTCCGTGTAACTTCAAAAGTTTTTTGTAATGGCCATCTCTCCGCCATCTAGAAGTCACGTGGGTGTCGAAAGGGCTTGTTCGTTTGAACTGTGATAACGCCGCTTTTAACTTTTTTAGCACCAAGTAATATATGAGCCATGCTCTGTGAAAGGGGGGCTTAATGCATCCGCGAAAAGTATCGATTCAGGTCAGCCTGCGCAGTCTGCGCAGGCTGACCTGGGCCGAAATTTTCGCTATTGGTCAATTTTCTGTATGTCAAAGGACCAGTCAACCTTATGATACAGTCGGTTGTTAGACATAATGTTTTTTTATGGATCCATAATTATATAATGACTTCCTCGGTGTAATGCAGCACGGAAATACATTAAGTCCCCTTTTGCCAGAGCATGGCTGATATAAACTCGACCTCTCTCGATGTCTAAAATTACGATCCACTGAAATTTAAAAGACTTATCTCATTGGCTTGAGTAAACAAACGGGGCGGTATAGGTCCAAGATCAGACTGCACGTTTTGTGTTTTTTACCTAAATCCCTGACAGCATTCATGTTGTTTTTTAAAGGCATATCACGGTAACAATTCCGTAGTTCATGTCTTTCCTTGGTTCCCTTATTTCAGACTGAGGCTCTGTATTGCCTTGCCCAAGGATACTCAAATGTTACCGGCGACAGCATTGGGAATACATACAGGATTTCCAACGTCTTTATGTTAAGTTACGGGTGACCTCGCAGCAGTACTTTCAAGGCACATACCTGGGTAGACAGACGGTACTTTAAAGCCGAAAGGGACTTGTGTTCGTACAAAGTCGCCCTATATGTAAGTGCCCTGGTATTTTAAAGGCTTAGTAGCGGCCAAAAACAAACAGTGTGGGTGCATTTAGATTTAAATTGTACATGTCAAAGTATGGGAATTAATGTATTATTGTACGGTCAGTCAGTGTTAGTCGCTGGCGGAAAAATGACCCTTATAACCACGTAAAAAATAAACATAGAGAGAGCGACTTGGCAACTTTTTACCTACTTTTAAAGTTCATTATTTTTACCAGCGACTAACACTTAGACCGACCGTGCAGTAGCAGAATGTCATCTTTACAATAATTTCCATACTTTTAATTTACATGGGTTCAATTTAAATGCATTTTAACACAGGCATTGTTTAATTTTGCCCGCCATTTCGGCCTTTAATACATAAGAATAATAGTATATATGGCGAAGTTTGTCTCAAAGAAATCAAGTTCCTGTGCTTGATATAGTTCTGGTATGTCAGTCAATCCCTTTGTCTTCAGTTCTACGACTACAATTCAACTCTTGTACCATGCATCAAGACTACTGGCTGCCTTCCCACATAGGCTTAATTAGTGGGGTAACTTTTAAGCAGTGAGAGAGGAATAAATTTTGTCGGAATGACTTTCATCAATTCAAGGAAAGATTTTTGGCTAAGACAATTGGATACCAAACTTCGCCGAGCGCAGTTGCTTGGTCAGTAAAGTACAGCGTTTTAACCCTTTGCCACCACAATCCTGACTTTAACGACCTTATGGTAGAAAACTTCTGAAAACATTGTGGGAAAAGGAGAAAATGCCGGTAACCAGCATTTTCTCCTTTTCCTACAATGTTTTCGAATCTGTCAACGACTTTTTCTGTCATTTTGGATAACTTTAATTTGTCGCCTGCAAGTGCCTTCAGTTTGGACCAGTCTAAAATTTTGTCGTTTGGTACAGAGTTAAAGACATGTTCTATTTACGAGCTTGGTCAAATCCTACCGAGTGTCAATGATAGTCATCCTGACAGGATTCGTTCCCCTCTGGCCGCTGAACATTGCTCCGACAGTAATTATGTGGGAAAGCAGCCAGTGCCTTGGGTAGAATGTTGTAAGAAGAAGGGTAGTAACTTCGACTTGTTTCTACTGATAAATCTACAATTCCATTCTAAATGAAGAAGCATTTTGATTACAATTTAAAATGGAGTAACGAACAGTGTAGATCAAAGATCAGATTGCACGTTCTGTGTAGTCTTGCAAAAGCGGCAGTATCAAAGCTGTCTTTGGCAAAAATAGTGAAACCGAGACTAATGACCAATCATGTCGGCCAAAACTACAAAAACTCGAAAAAGGGTCGTTCAAGGGAGAGTGACCCCTTGAACCCGGGGTCAGGTAGGAATAAATCTAAAAGGGGTTAACAGCGGGTAACAGGGTTCGGCTGGGCACAAATTAGCTTCGTTGTTATCGACACATGGGCTTCGACGTCCTTGTTTATTTGCATTTTCGCCCTGACAGTTGAACGTTTGGGTTCAGATCGACGCGCAGTTACTCTCTTCCTAATAACATCGTATTCGACTCGTTCTTGTTGAAAGCATAAAAAGACAATAAACCAAATTCTTCTTTTTATGAAAAAGAAATGTGGGACTCGTCTAAGGGTAGAAAACATTGTGGGAAAAGGAGAAAATGCTGGTTGTCAGCATTTTCTCCTTTTCTCGCAATGTTTTCAAACGCTCTTTTTCTCTGGGTCGTTAAAACTTTGAATTGTGTGGTAAAGGGTTAACATTGAAAAAGTAGTAAATGAAATTATGTCTCAGCTCGGAAAATAGACCAAAGCATTGCAATTTAAAAGGCTTTTCTGCCAGAATATCTCACAAAATAACGAACAGTGTTGATCCAAAATCAGACTGCTAGTTCTGTTCAGTCTGATTTTGATCTATCCTGTCCGCAAAACGAATTCTAATCTTAATCTGTACTATCTACAAAAAATGACCCGGCATTTGCTTTTAAAAGGGATGAAAACATTGTGGTTACCACTATTTTCTCTTTTTCCCGCAATGTTTTCGAAAGCCTTTCCCTGGGACAATCACGAGTTGCCAAATGGAATGCATTCCAACGGAATCACAGCTTCCAAACAAATTGTTGACCTGAGTCCGGTGGGTCAGTTGGACTAGTAATCGAGGAGTCCAGGTTCTGAATCCTACTTCGATCAACTTCTCTTCGGGAACTGATAATAGTAAAATTGCGACAGGATTCATCCATCTCAACGCTGGACGTGATTCGGACTATGTTTAAAGTGGGAAAGCTGACAGTTGCTTGGAGCGAGCGTTGTGCAAAACACTGGTAAGAGAAACTCTTGGACCACATGGATTGCTGCACTAGCTGCCATGATATGGCTTAAATATTGTTGAAAATGGCGTAAAATACCAAAACTTGACAAAGCAAACGTGAAATTTCGAGGAATATCATTCTCCGACATCAAACTGTCTGATAGATTTAAATCTAGAAATCTCCTAAGTCATCATGTACATGTTCTATCTTTGATTACTTTTCGCTGCGTAGGGTTAATTTTGTTGACAGTAATTCGCCCTGGAAATCCGGTTTGAAATCTTGCTCCAAATCCTTCCGAATTCTCATTGTGCACCACCACAGAAATAACAAATTATCACACTTATATAAATAACATTGCAGTGTTAAACTACATGCAATTTAAATGTACAGCTGAAACCATTAATCAGGGAAGCGGAGAGTGTATACCAAGATCAAACTGCTCGTATGTGCAGTCTGATCTTGATATTCACTCTCCGCAAAATGGATTCACAGTCGTATATGGTAAAGTAAGGGTTGACAATGCAAGCTAGGGCCTGTCAGAAAAAAAATAAACCGTTGCGCAACTCTTCCTTGACATTATCGATAGATCTTGTTTATGATTGCATGTTGTCAATTGTAAACTAAGCCACACGATTGTTTACATAGTTTCTTATTGCTTACTGTAAATAGTTTTAGGTTCGGCAAACATTGGAATTGCATGTCTGAATCGCACGTGCAGTTTCATTTACCATTCATATTCTGCTGCGGTTAAAAAAAAGTAAAACAATTTTGATCCATTGTGCATTTACTTTAGGATTAGAGACATTAGTTACGAGGTAGAAACCCCGCCCTCTCACAGCCCAGCTTCTGGTTGTAAAATCATGTCATTATTGGGGTCAACTGTTTGAACTATCCAAGTCATAGAGAGGCAATTTGGATCAAAGTGATCGATATTAGTTGAGGAACTAGTTCCGCTATAAATGTATCAAACTAAATGAGCCACGCATCTGTAAAAAGAGGGTTTAATGCATCTGCGAAAAGTATCGATACAGGTCAGCCTGCGCTAACTGCGCAGGATGACCTGAGTCCAATCTTTTTGCTATTGGTCAATTTTCTGCATGTCAAAGGTCCAATGCACCTCATGATCCAGTCGATTGACAAAATGGTTTCTATGGATCCATATATGTATAATGACATGCTTGGTATCATGTATCATATGGAGGATATTTGTTTTTTTTCGGTGAAAGATCGAAATTTATTTCATCTCGTGAACATCATCGGTAATATTTTCACTCGTGGCTGCGCCAGCGCGCGCAGCCACGAGTGAAAATATTACCGATGATGTTCACGAGATGAAATAAATTTCGATCTTTCACCGAAAAAAACAAATATTCTATTTATTTCATGCTTCTAACGCCTTTTATTGTCGAGACCTTCCATAAAAATCAGTACAAACTCCCCGTGGTCGGTATTCTCACTGGTCGGACCCGTGTAATATCGAAAAATATTTTCACCGCTATTTCTCGATATCCTACCGGAAAGCATGAAATAAAGATATGCATTAACCACTCTCTTACCAGAGCATGGCTCAAATCTATATTTCTTTATTCACAGCAAGCTTCAATAGAGATATTTAAACCATGTTCAGAGTTTATAAATCACAAGCATTTCCTCCTTTTTCCAGGCTAAATGGTTTCCATCCTTTCAAAAACAAATCCCATAATTTGAATCACAATTAATTTGTCGTCTGCAAGTGCTTTCAATTTGGATAAGTCGAAAATTTGTCGTCTGGAATGAATAATTTACTGTTTAAAGTTTTTAAGGTTTTCTTTATTGTTGCAAGACAAGGGATGGACATGGTTAAAATTAATTATTGTGCATAACCTACAGACAGGAACTGTCGACTTTGTGTATCCTGCTTTCATAGGATTGTGTATCAGCCAGGCAGTGGCTAGTCTTGGACTTTAGGACTAGACTGGGGTCCAACCTTTTCGAACTGCATTCTTAGCCTTAATTAGTTGCAGAAATTCCGTTACTTTCAAATGTAAAGAAAAAAATCTTTGAGAATTAGACTTAAAAATGATTTTGAGAATGGTTGGCGAGTACGGTCCCAATATTTTGAGTGGCAGGACAAGACATTCCCTTGCTAAGCGCTGGTAAGCATCAGGAAATAAACCCTTATCCTGTTAAATAAAAGAAATGAAACTTTCAAAGCAATGGTATAAACCCAGATTCCCTTATTTCAAAGATATTTTGGGGGGAAAGATATCACCTTATCGGACAGTGTAGATCCAAGATCAGACTGCACGTTCTGTGCAGTCTGATCTTGATCTACGCTGTCCGCAAAAGGTCAGTGAGTCGCGCTTAGCAGCCTAATGGTTAATGTTGTTCTACTTGTCTCCACAAAATAACTAAAATGATTTTTGCAAGCGCCAAACATTAAATTGTTATGAAAGCAATATACACCATGGCGCCGAATGCATCGAGTCATGTGACGACCCAGAAGTGAACCATTCAGTTGCACCGCGTGCATTTACGCGTGCTTGAAGTTTTGCGAGCATTATCAAGTTCGATGCTTATCTTATATTAACATTTATTTATGTTAGCATTTACGATAAGGCTCCAGGCAACACGTTCACCATCAAGTCGGAAGTGTGTCAACGAAAGATCTCCGTATACCGCTTATCTCATTTCAACTCCTTTCTTACTGAAATAAATTTGCTGTAAACGTCCCAGCAAACTATTAAGGATACATCCTTACAGCCATAGAGAAAACACCGCTGTAAAAATTTGATAGAATGTAGCATAGTTCAGAATTTAGTTACCTGTGTAAACATAGATAAATTAACTTTATATAAATTATGGAGTAAGCGATAAATACATACTCTATATCGGAAATCTTCGATCTGAAACCTGAAACATTACAACAGTGATTTCTTTGATGGCCTCCAGAAAATGAAATCCATTTTCTATGGGTCGTAATCTATGCAGCCTTGCAACTGTTAGGAGCAACATTTTGCACGAAGGTACAAGAGTGGCTGAATGTTGATAAAATAAAGATGAATGGGGTTCATAACTGGCCGAAAACGAGTATAGATGCATCTTTAAACAAATAAATTAAAACGAACTGTGGTTTAATAAATGAATATAATTACCTGAAAAAAAAAAAATGTGGCCAGGTGAGAAATCATTTTAGACAATATCACAATATCTTACAAAAGGGTTACGTTAAGAAAAAGGTTATTTGCAGAATGTAATGAGTATAAAAAAGGAAAAATATCAAATGATTTTGCATTCTTCTCTTGCTTGAATAACTTAAGAAATCTTGTTCGACTTGAAATTAAAGATATGCTTATTCGTATTTCATAAATTATTATAAAGCATTGTTAACAACGACCATTTATCCTTTGATTCTTTATCAAACGACAAAAATTTTAGACTTGTCCAAATTGAAAGCGTTTGCAGACGACAAATTGAATATTGCTCAAGTGGTGAGATTTGTCTTTGATAGGATAGAAAACATTGTGGGAAAAGGAGGAAATGCTGGTTACCAGCATTTCCTCCTTTTCCCGCAATGTTTTCAAAAGGCTTCTGCCTCAATGTCTTGCTTGGTGAACGGTTAATCTAAACATCTAATTTCACTCTCTTCTTGAGGCCATCGGCCTGTGATCGTTAATACTTACACTACTTAACACTTAATCTGCTAAATATGTGAAATGAAACTTTCAAGCCGATGGTAAAAACCCAAATTTTGATATTTCAAAGGTATTTCATTGGACAAAGATACTTTCTTATTGGACAGTGTAGATCCAAGATCAGACTGCACGTTCTGTGCAGTCTGATCTTGATCTACACTGTACTCACAAGGTCGATGAGACGCGCATAGCAGCCTGTGGGTTAAATATTGGAAGATCAAACAATGATGTATCCCCACTTCAATCGTGCATTGATTTCATGTAATTTTCGTTAGAATTACTTCTTCATAAAGATTGACATCTATGATGCCCCGTAAAGTGATCAGCATAATCAAATATATGTGAGGCAGAGATCCAGATGAGGGAGTGATGATACTCTAAATCCATTATTTCTCTTCCAAACCCTATGTTGTGGGTACTCATTAGATTCGTCTCGATGAGACGATTCTAATGAGTACCCATAACATGGGGTTTAGTGGAGACTAATTCATATTTTCAATTTCAAAATCAAAATTACTCTCTCTGTCTGGAGCTCTGTGTGAGACATGCCCTGTGAAAAGGAGGCTTATTGCATTCGCAAAAAGTATCGACCAGGTCAGCCAGCGCAGTCCGCGCAGGCTGACCTGGGCCGAAACTTTTTGCTTTTGGTATTTCTTTTTTTTTTTCTGCATGTCAAAAGACCAGTGTACCTCATGATTCAGTCGGTTGTAAGACAAAATCAATTTAATGAATCCATCGTTGTGTGATGACTTGTTTGGTATCATGGATCATGGAGATGCATTAAACCCCCTTTTCACAGAGCATGGCTCATGTGATGCGAGTATAATTCATTTTCATTTCACATAAGTTTTGGTATGGAATTTTGTTTGGAATACACAAACATTTGGAATCTTTTTTGCAAAGCCGGGAATGCTGTCTGTTCACATTTTCCTATTTCAGTGAACGGCTCTTATTTCAAGAACGTTAGACATTCAAACAGTTAAAGAAACATCTATACTCGTTTTCAGCCAGTTTTTAGGCCATTTCATCTTTATTTGATTCAACTATAATCATTCTTGTATCTTCATGAGAAACGTTGCGTCTGACGGCTGTCAGGTTGCACAGATTACGACTGATAGATAATGCATTCATTTTTTTTGTGCCCATCAAAATTACTGTTGTCATTTCCAGTTTTAAATGAAGACAAACCCCTTTAGTTTCTCTATCGCTTACACCATACACATTGGTAATTTAATCATGTTTTATACAGCTGACCAAATTCTGATCCATTCTACACACTATCAAGTTTTAACTCTGTTTCTTATTCTCTCTCTCTCTCTGGATGTAAGGATGTATCTTTAATAAACCGAGGCCAGCAAAAGTACCTTACAAATAGTGAAGGTACAAAATTAGTATGCACATTCTAGTACATATACGTAAACTTAAATCACAGCTTTGCTTATTGGGAATTCAAAAGTAACGTAGATCTGTATCAATAATCAAATACCAAGCCTCTAATTCATGTACACTTTAAAAAAAAAAACCTGTTAACAAGAAGATGGAGTTTTAGGCGTGCCCAAACCCTAAGCATTTGAAGGCGATAAAATAAATGCAGTTTAAGCAGTGATACTAGTGTATTTGGCCAAGAAGGAATACAAACCATTGTAGGAAAAGAAGAAAATGCCGGTTACCAGAATTTCCTCCATCAGGGTCGTTTAATACTAGACTGTTTGGTAAACTGTTATAATGAGGAAGGGCTTTGGAATAAAAATTGCTGTCTTTGAAGCAGAAAAATGCCACAATGCCGTCACGTTATAAAATCAGCAGATGTTGGCAATATTCTGGCTCGCACTTTATCTCTGTCAAAAATCAGCGGGAGATTCCAGTAAAAAGTTTACAGTTTAGCTCTTTAGGCTTCTAAGAGCGACTCACTGACCCTTCGCGGACAGTGTAGATTCAAGATCAGACTGCACAGAACGTGCAGTCTGATCTTGGATCTACACTGTCCGATAAGGAGATATTTTTCTCCAAAAGAATATTTTGAAATAGCATTATTCGGGAAGTTATTATCGGCTTGAAAGTTTCATGTAACTTATTTATTAGGTTAAGGGTTAACTCTTTACCAGACAACAACATTTCAGACTCGTCCACAGTAGAAGCATTTACGAACGATGAATAAAATGTTGCTCGAATGATGGAATTTATCTTTGAAATGGTAAGATACATTACTGGAAAAGTCGATAGTGCTTTTTAAGAGCATTCACTTCTTTTCCAAGAATGCTTTCAGTAATTTCATTCTTGAAAGCTGTTATAATACGGGGTCGTTTTGTAAAGGATTTTAACACATGTGTAAATTGTTTACACGAAATAAAGCATTACGACGACCAAGAGCCATGGTCTATGTCACTCAACCGCTCATGTCTGTCATTACGTGGTTCGCACAGCTGCCGCAGGAGGTCGCTTTTCTTATCAATTTAAGGATTAGTGAAACGGGCAGTTTGGAGTACATCTGATGGGAAAGACATTAGGAATTCCAAACCTGTACGCTCTATGTAAATAAAATTGTCAGCTAGCTAAATGATCCAACATTTCTACAAAAAAAAAATGAATTACCATGGCAACACGGTGTCCTGTTTGAGCTTACAAAAACCGTTTTGGTGCTTAACTCAGCTGAGCATGACATTTCAAAGTTAACTGAGTGTAATTTCAACAAATCGCACAGTACATTCCTTACTTGAAAAACTTCTCTTTCTTTGGTAATTGAATGAAAGTCTTAATCATCAGTTTTCTAACACTGAAGGATTCATGAAAATAACACTGTAATATAAAACATGAAAGGCAGTTAGTTTAACCGTTTGTTCATGCCCATGATTACAATGCAAGCGCGAACTGAAATTGTTCAAACGCCTTTATATCTAGCTTTCGAGATTAATGGTCTTGTCTTCAAAACGCAATATCGACAAACATACAAGGGAATGCATGCAAATAATAGTTACGAACAAAAATTACGAGCGGGTAGGTACACTACTATAGTTAGACGGTATTGAAATAGACCCATTCTCTACGCTAATGCAGCCACAAGACATACATACAACCTCGCTTTAACCCTTTAACAAACAGTCCAGAGTGTTAACGACCCTGCCAAAATAAGGCATTTGAAAACTTAGTGGGAAAAGGAGGAAATGCTGGTTACCAGCATTTCCTCCTTTTCCCTCAAAGTTTTCTACTCTTTGACAGACAGATTCCATTAAATGAGCCACATTTTATTTTGTTGTCTGTAAATGCTCTCAATTTTGACAAATCTAAAATTTTGTTGTTTAATAAAGAGTGAAACTAAATCTTATTTTTCAAACTTGACGTAATGAAGACACCGCCTTTCTGACATTAGAAATCTGTACTTCCGAGGATCGGCTGAAAAAATGTTGAGTAATATCCAGTCATACAAGTAGACATAAATTGATCGCAGTGGTCACCTTGGAATTATTCATATTTCATTCATTACAATGTTTATTGGTATACATGAAATAGTAAGTTTTGCAGCCTTTTGACTAGACCATTTTGCCATGTGCTATACAAATGTGTCGAAAACGTGCTTGTCAACCTATAACACTGCAAATAAAACCCGTTTTAAGTAAGCAATAGAAATATCCAGTGCGGATGTCATGCAAAGGGCGCACATAGTTATATGGAAAAACAAAATGTACAAATGATCATGAGAATCTGACTTGGAACACCAGATGCCACTATGTTTATTAAGGTGTGTAAACTACATGCTGATTTTAAACATCAAAACTCGGTGTGAAATGACATTGGGTGTGTTTTGAAGTATCATTACATGATGTAGTTTTAATCAGCCAGAACAGTTTCTAAATTTCGTTTTGTATCGTGATGACATGGCACCAAAAAGATGGATAGACAGATGAGCCAGACTCTGGGAAAATGGGTTTAATGCACCTACGTGATGCATTACCCCAAGCAAGGCATCAGATATTTACAGATCCATATAATCAATTTTGTCTAACAACCGACTGAAATGTCAGGTAGAAAGGTACTTGGGCATGCAGCAAATTTACCAAAAGCAAAAGGTTTTGGCATAAAAAAAAAGTTTTTGACTGCGCAGGCTGACCCGAGTCGATACTTTTCTGGACACATTAACTCCCCCCCCCCCCTTTTTTACAGAGCATGGCTCACATAGACTAGAAAAAAATCTTGCCTGTTGGCATGTAGGGCAGCAACAAAGGACCTCCAACGCTGTTGATCCTCGGTCATCTTCGCCCCATCATCCCCCAACCAAGGTTCATTCATTTCCGCCTCCATTGTACTGCGCCAGTGCTCTTGGAACTGCGACACTTTCGCTTCCTTTCGGTTGCCCAGTGTTAAGGGTATTTTTTGTACGTTTTCATCGCTGCAGTTACTTGCGCTAGCTTACCCGTTTCATACATGGTTTAAACATTCCAGAAATCTATTCTGGTCTTTGTTTCGGTGTTTACGACTTATATCCTTCTGTCAGAAGCTTCTGAATGGCTTCCACCTCAGACATTCATACGAGTATATTGCGATGACTCCGTTGAACACCTCCTCATGTACTACATTCCACATGCGCACCTCTAATTGCCCTCACAATGTCACAATGTCAAGACGTTATTCAATTTCCCTCCATATGCGCTGCAGCACATCAACTTCAACTGTTTGGACAACTTCATCAATGCGTCTACGAAGTGTGGCAAGATCATGAACAGGAGTCTGGTTGACATCAAAGGAAAAAATCCAACGGGGTAAGATCAGCAGGGCGAGGTGGCCATGCTCTTGGTCCGTCACGGCCAATCCATCTTCCGGGGAAATGTGCATCCAGAAGCGTCCTAACATCATCAGACCAATGGTGCTAAATGTAAAGAAGGCTTGAAAATGTACCACAAAAAACTGCAATACTCTACATTATTATGGCCTCTGAGCAATAAATACATGTAATGGTACTGGACTTTATGGACACCCTGTACTATCATGGGAGTTATATCTTAGACGTATTATTAAAATACCATTAGTTGATTGGTCAACTCGCCATTCACATGGTCTAGCGAAAAGATACATAGTGACTTTACATGTTAGATACATTAAGTTACATTCGAGCACTTTTTATACGTCTTCTTCAATGCTACCGTAAGAGAACCCTTGAAGATAGCAGCTTTTAGATCTAGAGAGATACTAAAGGTACCAGATGACGTTACTGATATGGTCAAATTTTACTATTAACTCTCCGAGGCGCAGTGGTGAACTCAGCTTGGAGACACCATGTTTGGTCCTCTTTCGAGGCGCTGAGTTTTTTCCGCAAGGGTATCCTAGGTTAGGACACTCCAGAGCGCTAGCCTTGAACTGGTGAAGCCAGGAACACACGTGAATAAGTAAATTGTTACCATGCTATGGCTGAATTAATGTTGAAAGTGGAATAAAGCGGAATAAAACGCCATTCAGTCAAACTACAAACTGGTACCCGTTGAATACTTCGTTCGATAGACAGGTAACTCCCAATCTACGGATGGCAGACGTTGGATGCTTTTCAATTTTCGCTGGGCTGTTTTCGAAGAAAACGTCGAGGTATTATCATAACCCTGGCGTCGTCTGCGTCGGCGCCGTCATCGTCTGTGTCGTCGTCGTGCAAAAACTTTGATATTTTATAATCATTATCTCTGTCATTACTGAGATATTTACTTAAAACCCGAACTAGCTGTTAACTATCAAAAGGGAAACCTATGAAACAAAGGCAGGTAACCATCAAAATAATTTTTACATAGTATTGACTCAGAATTTTACTAAAAATCAATCTATTCTTAAAGGAGATGCAGCCGGGCGTTGGCACCCATAGGGAATGCTCTTGTGTATATCGAGAATCAGGTCATGTCTTGCTGATAGATCAGTCGTCTGTGTAAGTCCGAGGTGGCATTACTCTCTTCCAAACAAGCTTAGGTGAATCAAAAATAAAATGAAACTCCGATATAGGTTTTAAAAAATCCAAAAAATATTATCCTCTTTTTTCTCCGGGAACCTGACTCATGCAAGTTAAAGACATGTAACGCCGAGAAAGTTATATATTACTAGTACTAGTATATGCTTTACAGGATGGCATAATATCTTTTACAGCACCAAATATATTAACTCAAGCTCTCTCGTTGTTTGAGAATACAATCCACCGAAGCCAAGAGAAATTCCTAATCGGAAAGGCTTGACTAAACAAGCGGACGGCATAGATCCAAGATCAGAGTGCACATTCTGTGCAGTCTGATCTTGATCTACGTCGTACGCAAAAGTCCTTGTTGTCGCTTATTGTGCTGAAAGGGTCAGGCAATTAAGAAATTCTTACTTAATCCAAAAAGAACATTCTATTTTAAGGGAACACTCCCTTCTTATCTACGAATGACGATCTGTTATAAACCATTGCAGTGTGGTGGGTTGCTTCAAATATCATTCATTTGAAAGCAGAAACACTCTATACGCCTTCTTGTTTCTATTTCAAGTACAAATCGTGCTAGAAAACATTCAATTATAAGCTGCTCGAAAAAAAAAAAGCCTTCTGGAAGTACATCTACTTTGCTGACAGTTCTGAAAAGGAAAAAAAAAATATTAGAATAACACTGCTTCAAGATGACAGATCTGTAAAACCTTTCAACACTTTACCAAAATAAAAAAAAATACTAGTATATAAGCATCCAAATTGATGACGTTTACAGACGATAATTTGACTGTGGGTCAAATGATGGGATATGTCGTTGAAAGGGTAGAATTATATTGTAGGAAAAAGGGGGGGAGGGAAACACTGATTACCACAATGTTTTTAAAAGGCTTCTCCATCGGGGTCGTTAAAACTCTGGTTGTTTTGGTAGCTCACTCGTAATATCAAAATGTATACAATAAAAGAAAATATCTAAACGTATTTTACGTTTTGTAAATGTAACACTGAGATAATGAATGATCAAAGAAAGGCTAAACCTAATAAAAATAATCCTCTGAATGCTAAAAACTTTTTTCTTCAATTAGAGGAAGTCTCAACGTTGATTTGGACGAAATACTCGGTCACCTTCGATGAACTGGAACCGGATGCATCAAGAAGAGATGTTATGGTCAATGCAGTGTGATTTTGACAGTTAAAGCAATTCGAATGGGCCAAACCATTAAATATCTTTAATGTCCATTTTTTACATTAGTTGATAATTAACATGCTTGTGGTTGTTTCAGCAATTTATTTGAAGCTAAATTTCAAAGAAAATCATTGGCTTTCATGGAATGCCATAGATTTAATTATGTATAATGCATGTTAGGTCACGTGCTGTTACATTTCGTTGGCAATCCCGTATCTAGTTGAAGGTTAAGAAATTGACAACACGTAACAGTGTTTATCATTTTAGATACTAGTGATAGGTTGTGTTACGTCATGATTTGATTTGCGTTGTCACGTGATCTATGTCACGTTAAGTTTCAAACATGGCGTATTTTGCAATTCTATAATTTGTATATGTATGTTAAGTCACGCGATTTCGTGTCATATTTTTTCTTATGAAAAAAAGGCTGCGCTCTGTATTTTCATGTTATGTTAAAATAAGAAAATTGCTGTCTCACAGGAAAAACAATCTAGGGGAAAAACTTTAGGATATAGATTATTGCCTCGAATTTTTCTACAGCAAAAATCCCGGGAGTAATTCCTGTTTTTCTTTAATGTTGAAATTATTGTCAATTAAACGGGAACATGGCGTCCCAAACGATTTTAAGATAACGTAACGAGGTACAACTATGTTTCATTGAACCTTTTCCCGTACCAGGAGAATACTATAAGCTATTTACAAATCACAGCAACGGAAGTCGTAGATTTCCTTTGATATTCGGAATCCTTCTCACTTAATCCTTTTCCAAAACAATCACGTGTTCTGACAACCCTAAATAAATGGGTTTTTTAAAAACAATTTCGGAAAAGAAGAAAATGCTGGTAACCAGTATTTTCTCCTTTTGCTACAATGTTTACAATCCTTTCCAAGACAAATTCTGTTGTTGTTTTCGTTGTTTTTTTTCATTAAACCCATCACTTTACCAGGTGGATACTGTTTACTGTTAATAAATCACAGCAACAAATTCAACAACAGAAAAAGCAGATTTGAGCCATGCTTTGCCAAAGGGGACTTAATGCATCTCCCCTATGCAATATACCGAGGAAGTTATCAGACCTCCAGATAAAAGGGAGTGATAGTATTCTAAATTCATTATTTCTCTTCCAAACCCTATGTTGTGGGTACTCATTAGAATCGTCTCGATGAGACGGATCTAATGAGTACCCATAACATAGGGTTTAGTGGAGAGCGATTAATATTTTAAATTTTGAAATCAAAATCACCCCCTCTATCTGGAGCTCTGAGTTATCACGGTATTATGGATCCATAAAATCCAGTTTGTCCAACAACCGAATGAATCGTGAGGTACACTGATCCTTTGACATGCAGAAATTTGACCAATAGCAAAAAGTTTCGGCTCAGGACAGCCTGCACGGACTACGCAGGCTGACCAAGGTCGATACTTTTTTGCAGATGCATTAAGTCCCCTTTTCACAGAGCACTGCTCATTCCCTTTGATACTGAAATGATGCTCTTTACCACACAATCCCGACTTTCAACGACCCTGAGAAAGAAGTCTTTTGAAAACATTGTGGGAAAAGGAGAAAATGCTGTTACCAGCATTTTCTCCTTTTCCCACAATGTTTTCTAGCTTCCCCAAAACAAAATTTCAGTTTTTTAGTTACATTTATTTTGTCGTCTGCAAATGCTATCAATTTGGACTAGACTCAAAATTTGTCGTTTGGTAATGTGTTAAGCCTGTACCAAACAACAATATCGCTCTTATCGACCCGCCAAGCCCCCATAGCTTAGTCGGTAGCGTACAGGACTTGAGAACAGGAGGTCGCTGGTTCGATCCCCGGCTTGGCCAATTTCTCTCCGAGGACTGATGATAGTCATGGCGACAGAATTCATTCCTCTCTCACCGCTGACCATTGTTTCGACGATGGTTATGTTGGAAAGCAGCCAGTGGCTTGGGAAGAATATTGTGCGGGGTACTGGTAAAATGAAACTCCAGGAAAGCATGGATAGGTGCACTGGTCGCCGTGATATAACTGAAATAATGTTGAAAACGGCGCTAAACACCATACAATCAATCAATCAATCAATCAAATACATCAGATGCGACATCAGCAGAGAAAATGAAGTTTAGATAAAAGAGCTATCTCCGAGGAATTTCGCTGACGCAAAAGTTCTTTTTTTCTTTGAAATACAAAAACGAACCAAAAAGCGCTCGCCGATAAACATTGTTAGTTTTACTTTGCTTCACCCATAGCCCATGATTCACAACCTCCATTGTCTATTGCGAAAAGAGCAGAACAAAACCAGCCAGCACTCCGGTGATTTCTGATCTTGATCCACTCTCTTTAACCCTTAACCCGCTAAATAAGTTTTATGAAACGTAAGTGCCAATAGTAAAAGCCCAAATACATGGACATGTATTGCTATTTCAAAGTTATTCTTCTGAGAAAAATATCTCCTTATCGGACAGCATAGATCCTGATCAGACTGCACGTTCCGTGCAGTCTGATCTTGATCTATACTCTCCGCAAAAGATCACTGAGTCGCGCTTAGCAGCATAAGGGTTAAAACTCAATTCGTTGTTTAATCTGTTACAAATCCACTTAAGATGAATAATGTCCAATGATGGGTTTCCTTATTGTTATCTATCTGTCTCAGCGCCAAAGATACTCGAGCTCTATCAACTGCTGAAAATACGATCCAGTGACACTGATTTAAGATTTTTATCATAAAGGCTTGACTGAACAGCGGACCGTATAGATCCAAGATCAGACTGCACGTTTTGTGCAGTCTGATCTTGATCTATGGCGTCCGCAAAAGCCCTTGTTTTAGCCCATGGCGCTGGAAGGGTGAATTAGGCAGTAAAAAAGAGAAGTTTTCTAACTGAAAGGCTGATTTCAAGTAGCCTTGTTGCTGATAACAATTACATAGTTTATGTCTAGAATATATCTTCAGGTTTTTTGTTCACCCTTTGTCAAACAACCCCAAGAGAGCTTTTGAAAACAATGTGGGAAAAGGAGAAAATGCTGGTAACCAACATTTTCTCCTTTTCCCGCCATGTTTTTTTTAACCTTTCAGAGACAAATTCCATGATTTTAGTCACATTAATTTTGTCATCTGCAAACGCCTTCAATTAGGAAAAGTCTAAAATTTTGTCGGTTGGTAAAGAGTTAATATTGAATGTACGATAAGCACTCTTTTCATATTATGTGGGCATTTAGTGTTACACAAGAGTTATACCTATTTTTCACTGATTGATTGATAATGGTTGATTGCTTGCGTGCCTACTACCTTGCTTGATCGATCGGTCGGTCGATTGACTGACTGATTGACCGACCGACCGTCCGACCGGCCGACCGTCCGGCCGATCGATCGACTGATTGATTGGATTGATGCCGCTTTCCGTATTATCTAAGTCATATCACGGCGACACCTCACTTTTTATTTTTCCTTGGGTTTCACTAGTACTAGGATTGTGCTCTGAAGTATCTTGCCGAAGGATATTCTCGAGTGAGAAATCCAACACCTTAACTTCCCAGCCACGCAGCACTTTCCTAGTCTGTTGGGATTTGACTTCGAAAACGCTAGCAAACATTGCGGGAAAAAGACGTAAATGCTGGTTTTTAAAGAAAAAATAAAGGGCGGTTAGAACACGTCATTATTAGGTAAAACTGTAAGGGTTAAAATTTTATTCTTTTCGATCATGTGATGACATAGACATTCACTGAGGGGGAAAGAGAGACAGAGACAGACAAACGGACAGGCTGACGGACAGACACACAGACAGACAGGGGAAGACGAGGACACTCAAAAGAAAGATGAAACATGACCTGTCTGAACTTACAACTTTACTCTGACCTGGATCAGTGTTTAACGATGAAAAAGCGGACAGAGAAAAAAAACTTGAAAAGAAAAAATGATACTGTTAACATTAATTTTGTAAGACGGGAAGAAGTCAAATTGTTTTTTGACATTTTAAAAAGGGCGCGACAGGTTTATGAGGTACAATTATTGCGGGGACACGACATGTATTGTGCGAGGCATGTCTATGTCATAACTTGTTCGTAACATAATCTGTTCTCCTTGTGGTGTTAAACTTTTTCATAGTGACTTGTGAGCTTAAAATAGCTTTTCGAGGACGGACGGTGTAGATAAGATCGAACTGCTAATACCATGCAGTGATTGTTTGGACACGATATCTATAATGCGGCGGATGTCTGCGTTATAACTTGCTCATTACATGAAATGTCGTTCGTGTGTGGTGCAAGACTTTGTCATTGCCAATGACCACTTTTCATAACTTTTGCAGACAGTGTAGATCAAGATCAGACTCCAAACAACATGCAGTGATTGTGAAGACACGACATGTATGTTACTGACATCTCTATGTCGTTAGATGTTCGTAAAAAAATGCCCTCCTTGTTTCTGGTGTTACACTTAAAGCTTTGCGGACGGCGAAGATAAAGATCATACTGCACATAATGTGCAGACTGATCTTGAATCTACACCGGCCGCAACTTGATATAAAGTGATGACAACTGCAGCAGAACTGTTCCTTTTGACTTTGAAAAGGTCGAATTGTTTTAGTCGGCAGGAAGAGATTTACCAGTGTTTTTATCACTGTTTCCGTTATAACGTTAATTCACTGCGCCCAATTTATGTACTCATGCGTCCCTAGGATTTCTTCTATCAGAGTGCTGCGCACAACACTCTATCAAAGTCAATGGCTGCTTTCCCACAAAGGCATCTTCGAAACAATGTTTAGTGATGGAAGAGGAATGACAATCGTCAGACAAAAACGACTATCAACCTGGAAAAGAGAATGACCGAGCTTTGATTCAGTCCCACGACCCAGGATTACGAGATGATATAGGTTACCGACTGAGCTTCCGGGCTCACAGTCATCCTCCTTGACTTAGAGTTTGAAGCTTTGGTTTCTTAATCAAATAAATCTGGTTCGATCTCTGCTGGTATCGCTGGCCATGTTGGAATACCCTTCGGCACATGACTTCAGAGCCCCAGTATGGTATCGCCGAAACCCAGGAAAGGCATGAGAACAATTTAATTTGTGCAAAAAAAAAAAAAAAATTATGACGATTTACATTTGAGCCACACTCTGGCAAAAGGGGGCTTAATATACCCCGAGATGCATTGTACAAATTTAGACTTCACATAATTATGGATCCATAATCGCCACTTCTTTTTTTTAACAATCGACTTCGTCTTGAGGTAGAATGGTCCTTGGACTTACAGAAAATTGACCAATAGCGAAAAGTTTCGGCCCAGGTCAGCCTGCGCGGACTGCGCAGGCTGACCTGAGTCGATACTTTTCGCAGACGCATTAAGCCTCCTTTTCACAGAGCATGGCTCATTTGTATAAGCCAATAAAGCCTCTGATTCTGATTCATAAATTAGAAAAAAGCAAAAAGGACAATTCAAACAAACAAACAAACAAACAAACATACATACATACATACATACATACATACATACAAACCTAGTAAACACGTCTAGGCCCCAAAATATTGTCTTGATCAGATAAATCATTGGTAGAAACACTGGACAAAACTGAAAACAATCTAGTTTCATCAAAGTACACAATTCTTTTTTCTCTGAAGATATTTCCTGTTACTATCTTTGACAAATCTTAACCCAGTCTAAATATTTGTTGTCTGGTAAAGAGTTAACAATTCGTCGGTTAAAAAAAAAACAACACTATATTGCAATTTCACGACTTTTTTTGTATGTCATAACACAATAACGGACAACGTAGAGCCAAGATCAGACTGTATGTTTTGTACAGTCTGATCTTGGGTCTACATTGTCCGCACAAGCAAGTCAAACCGTCCTTGGGTCTGTCATGGGAAGTGGTTCCGGCTCTTACGTCGATGGATGAAATAAGGAGGATGACGTTAAAGTCTATACTCTTTATCAAACTACCAAATTTTAGACTTGTACAAATTGAAAGCATTTGCAGACAACATATTCAATGCGACTCAAATGATTTGGTTATAAATATATATATTTTAATGGTAGAAAACAATGTGGAAAAAGGTAAAAATGCTAGTGACCAGTATTTTCTCCTTTTCCAACAGTGTTTTCAAAGCCTTTCTTCGTTTGGTCATTAAAATTCGGGATTGTTTGGCAAAGCGTTAACCCTTGAAACAAATTTTCAGCAGACGACCATGAAAATTTTCCAGCAAAAAATGAATAAATGATAGGAATTATGATTAAATACGTGCGTATTTGATCAAAACATTGCGGCTGAAGAGAAATTATTCGTAACGAGCATTTTGTCTGTCACGTTGTTTCTAAAACGGGTCTGCTTCAATAGGAAAAAAACAAAGAAAGTGTCGTCTGCAGGATGCAAAGCGTTAAAAACAGAAGATTCTTTGTCGCCATTTTGACGTCACGGATATTTAAACAGGTCAATTGTCATTCACTAAGATGATCTTCAAAACACTTTCAAACAGGATTAGGTGTTTTCATTTTTGCTTTTACTTTTCCGTAATCTGATACCGTTCACTTTAAGTAACCAAATATTAATTTTAATTCTTATCTAAGAATCTCGTGATGTAACGACATGGCTGAAGAAAGCTTTTGAAAACACTGTGGGGAAAAGGAGAAAATGCTGGTAACCAGCATTTTCTCCTTTTTCCACAATGTTTTCTATCCTTTCGAAGACAAATCACATAGTTTGAGCCACATTTGATTTGTCTTCTGCAAATGTTTTGAATTTGGAAAATTTGTTGTTTGATAAGTTGTTAAAGAAGATCCGTTACACATCAAAGCATTGAAGGTACTGATAACAAAGGTCTTGTTTCTTGCTGCAAAATGGCAAAATATTGCACTTTCTGGATCAAACCAAATTCATAAATGCATAATATTTATTTGCATAAAAAGTAGAATTTTGCTACAGTTTTACAAATTTCCCTTTGCATTGTGGGGGGAATTACAGGTAATAGATTTGGTAGACAGCGATATTCAATGCATTTACAGTTGAAAACCTCATCAATAGCTGTCTGACCCCCCTCCCCCTACACACCCCAAGGTATTTTATGTAATATCCTTGAGTAAAAGAAATAGACAGGTTACGAGTATGGTACATTATGCTGTGTTATGTTATTATAACAAAAGTGTACATGGTACGTACAATCAAATTCTTAGTTTACCGTTCCTATTTTAATTCCAGAATATCCCGCCCGGGTAGCTCAGTGGTTAGCGTATTTGACTCGTGACCTGGTAGTTGCGACTTTTATACTCGGTTGAGGCAAACATTCTTTCTGGTGATTTTTCGCCTCTCACCTCTGATGCATGTGAGAAAAGTAGTTACTGGCTTTGGAAAGAAAGTTGAGTAAGTGCTGGTGTGAGAAAGCCAGGAAACACAAGGGTGCGTCACTAACAGCCATGACATGACCTGAGCTGTTAAAATGGTGTTAAACTTCAATACAAACAAACGAACAAACAAACAAATTCCAGAATAAAGTTTTTAGATAAGCTGTGGAAGGTCATTTGAGTCGGAATCTCAATGGCAATTCCATTCTGTTTCTTTCGGTGAGAGTAGAAGCACATCTACGAGCATGTGCCAACAAACCCGCATTCACAAAACAATAACAGTCCGGTCTAGTTCTCAAGAAGTCTTAAAATTTCAAAGTAGCGCCATTACTGATTGACCAAATCGTCTGGTTTAGCCAATCAGGAATTGCGGTACCTTCTTCATCTAGAAAAAGTCTAAGAACGAGAATGCATTTCAGAATAATTCAGAATAGTTAGCGAATATGGTCGTGAGTCTATGTAGCATTCCGACTGTAAACTGCAGAAGTAACTTTTCTGATTTGCCATGATTTTTTTTTTCGCCAGTTCGAAAACTTGAGTGTAGACCGAGCTGGGAATGAATAGACGTGGAATTTTGCATCACAGTCTTCATAAAGGACATCTGAGGTCGCTAAGCACACGATATAGGTTAAGCACTCAAAACTTTATTTTCCTCATCACTTAACCGCCCGGATATAAGTGCTCATCCACAATTGGAGGTTACAGTCAATCGTCTTTTTGGAATCTAAGTAGATATATCCTACTGTCGTGGTATAGTGGAAAGGATGCGATTAGTTCTCTTTTCACTTTCGTCTTTATCTCAAGGAAACATTTATCTGGGGCAATGCACTGTAGAGTCATAGCCTAGTGGTTGTGAAACGATGAAAGGCGTGAATAGGTAAGCTGTCGCCGTTTAATCGTATTTGAACCATGCTCTTAGAAAAAGGGTCATAATGCAAAAAGTACAAAAAATATCGACCCATGTCATCCTGTGCATTCTGAACAGGCTGACCTGGGTCGTAACTTTTTGCTATTGTTAAATTTTCAGGATATCCAGGGACCATTCCACCTCATGATGGATTCGGTTGTACTTGTTAGACATAATAATTTCATGGATCCGTTATATCATTATTTGATGACTTGCTTGGTATAATGTATCACAGAGCTGCATTAAGTCTCGTTTTGCCAGCGCATGGCTCAAATATTTTACATCGATTGTGAAACAAGTTCTTTAACCCTTTCCCAAACGACAAATTTTGGACTGGTCCAAATTGAAAGAGTTTGCAAACGACAATTTTAAATTTGATGAAAATGGCAGAAAGTTATCAAAAAGGGTAGAAAACACTGTGGGAAAAGGAGAAATTGCTCGTTACGAGCAATTTCTCCTTTTCCCACAGTGTTTTCAAAAGACTTGTACTGCAGACATGTGAAAACCAGGGCTTGTTTGGGAAAGGGTTAAACTATATTTGCCGTGCATAGGGAAAAGGGGATTTAATTCATCTCTGTGATGCATAGTACCATGCAAGTCATTATATAAGTATGGATCCATAAAGTCCATTATGTTAAACTTGAAATAGAATGGTCCTTTGACATGCGAAGAAATTCAACAATAACTAAAGGTTTCAACCAGGTCAGCCTGCGCAGAGCAGACTGCGCAAGCTGACATAGGTCGTTTTTTTTCCCCTGATGCAATAAAACCTCACTTCACAGAGCTCATATTAATCACTGTTGATGATTCCTTTCTTTAGTTAGTCTCGTGCTCGCTGGGGTAGTTCCTTAGGTTGACTCTGCTTGTCACGATATTCGAACACGGAACATCTAATGTGGAAGGCGGACTTTCTACCTGTAACTTGTCACTGATATGACTGTTCAGCGAGAGGAATTGATATACAGTAATTAGCTATAATCACTCCTCGAAGAGAACTTTGGTAACACAAGGGTTCAAACTTGCAAATCCTAGATAACAAGCCGCCCGTATTCACCAACTATTCCTAATTTCATTCAGTCAAGATTTAGAAAATAACGTAACTTCTGATTGGTTAAACCAAATGGTTTAACCACTTTCAAAATTAGAGAATTCTTGAGGACAAGACTAAGGATGTTCTTAAGAATGCTTTGTGAATACTGACCCTGGACATTATTGCTAAGCTACCTGGCTCGATCTTTAACCCTTTACCAGACGACAAATTTTAGCATTGTCCAAACTGAAAGCATTTGCAGACGATAATTTCAATGTGGCTCAAATGGTGCAATTTTTCTTTGATAGGGTAGAAAACATTGTGGGAAAAGGAGAAAATGCTGGTTACCAGCATTTTCTCCTTTTCCCACAATGTTTTCAAAAGGCTTCTTTCCCAGGGGCGTCAAAAGACGGCATTGTATGGTAAACGGTTAAGACTTTAAAGTAACAATAGCTGCCAAAAGTGAAAAAGCGGGTGTTAAGACGCATTTGAATTTAAATCATGCCATTGAAAAGTACGGAAATTATTGTGAAGATGACAATCTGTTATTGTGCGGTCGTTCCAAGTGATAGTCGCCGGCAGAGAAATCAATTTCCAAACTAGGTTAAAAACTGCCAGGTCACTCTACCCTCTGTTACTTTTTGCTTGATTTTAAAATTCGTTTTTCCGCCAACGACTCACACTTGAACGGACCACGCAATAACAGACTGTCATCTTCACAGTATTTTCGATATTTTTACATGATGTGATTTGAATTTAAAAATGCATTTTAACATCTCCGTCGATTTTTTGGTCGCTATTGGGCCTTTAACCGAAAATGGAACGAGCTATTTTCGTGGAATAAAGGCTTGAATAGATAATTATTATCTATTTGTGTATTGAAAGTGGCTTCTCGAGAAGCACTCTGGCTGCTTTCCGGCCCTCCCCCCAAAGTAAAGTATATAAAAATTAGCACTTTAAATGCCCAGCATAAATTGCTTTTGCGTACAGTGTATATCAAGATCAGACTGCACAGAATGTGCAGTCATATTTCTTATCTTCACAGTTCGCTACTCTGCGAGATAGACTGACCAAAGGGCCTACTGTTGGTTTTTTCCCACAGACTCAAGAAGTCAATTTCAGTACTGAAATTTGCTAAGGATTAAGTCCGTAAATTTTTCACCGTCAAAGGCGAAGAAAGGGACTTGTTGTGCACGGTATTGATCCAAGATCATACTGCACAGAACTTTCAGTCTGATCTCGAATCTATGCCGTTTGCTTGTTTAGTCAAGCCTCTACGATAGAAAGCTTTCTGAGTTTCAGATGATTGTACTTTCAGCCTTTGAGTTAACTTGGAAGCGAAAGGTTTTAAGAAAAAGTGGTATCACTTCACTTAATCAAATTACGACTGATCGTGACATTTATGAGTGATGTTTATGTCCAAACTTTGGACTCTTTCGAATTCACTTCGTCGAAAAGGAAAAAAATGTTGCGATTGTTTGGAGTTTACTGCCTCTTCAGTCCTCTATTAACCTTTCCACACGTTTCTGGTGCTTCTGTATGAGCAATGCTCTGGCGGAATGGAGATAAATGCACTAAGTGATGCATGACACCAAGCAAGTCATTACATGATCATAGATCCAGAAAGTCCATTTTTTTTTCTAACAATCGACTGAATCATTAGGTAAACTGGTCCTTTCGACTTGCAGAAAATTGACCAATAACAAAAAGTTTCGGCCCAGGTCAGACTGCGCAGGCTGACCAGAGTCGATACTTTTACTTTGCTATAATTTTGTCTATATTTAAGGAGGAGAACTTTCTGTACATTCAAATGTTTCGGCATTTGTATCACTTGCTATAGTTCTCGGTATGTAAAGGTATAGTCTACAGAGTGATTGGGTAACGTTCTCTGCTAAGGAACTTCCTGTTGCAGTGTCTTTCATAAAGCCGCCGAACGAGTGTTGGCAGAATGTGGTTTTCAACTCGCAGCCCCTGCATGACAAACCCTACAGGTTACCGACTGAGATACCGGGGCAGTTGGCTACAAAAAATAGAAGGATGATGGTGACTGACATGTAGATATGTTCGGTCTTCTTGTTTTATAAGCATTCCGAGCCAATGCTTACTTTTTTTTTCCATACCAAACAAAGCTGTGCATGAAATTTTAATGTTTCCAAGACTAACAGTTTCTGAACAGCTAAAGCTTTCGTTTGCCTTCTAGAACTAGATCTATAATATGAGGCATGCTCTGGAAAAAGGGGGTTTAATGCATGATACCAAGCAAGTGATCACATGATTATGGATCCATAAAGTCCATTTTTGTTTAACAACCGACTGAATCATGAGGTAGACTGCGCAGGCTGACCTGGGTCGATGCTTTTCGCAGATGCATTAAGCCATATCAAATTGTCACTTTCATAGCATCTCACAAAATGAAATATAAATGGGACTCTAAGTTTCACAGAAAACTACGTAGCGGCTGAACTAAAGATTTGAAGCATAGACCCAGGTTTCACACCATCTGGGCATCTGGGTTTGCTATCCTGTCAATGTCTTCGTTCGTCTGTCCGTCTGTCTTCCTAATCGCCTCCCTTCCCCCACCCGCGCCTTAATCTCGATTCTGCAATAACTCATAAACGTTATGGGCAACCACCATGAAATCTTCCCATGGGATAGATGACAGATGCAGATGACACACGTCCCTTCATTTTGGGACAACGCTCAAGGTTAAGGTCACTTCAGGGAAAAGAGCATTTTCAGATTCTCACGGATCTTTTCAAGGATCTTGTAAACATGCTTTTTTATTTTATTTTTTTTGTTTCTTTCTTTCTTTTTCTTTTTGTAAAGGGGATAAGCGACGCTGTTTTGCGACAAGACAGTATTTTTAAGGGCCAGTCATTATTATATTTAATTATAACTTGTCAGTCTATTTACATTTTACAAGAGCCTAATTGTGCTAATATCCGTCAGCTTTTTTACAATAGCCACTTTTAACGCTTAGAGCGTTGAATGAACTCTTTGCCAAACGTTTAAATTAATCCTTTAGCACACGATCCCTAGTTTTAAAGTTACTGAGG
The DNA here is from genome assembly GCA_945859785.2 of Tridacna gigas. Classification (NCBI taxonomy): domain Eukaryota; kingdom Metazoa; phylum Mollusca; class Bivalvia; order Cardiida; family Cardiidae; genus Tridacna; species Tridacna gigas. The sequence goes on from OX244032.2 coordinate 14,989,354, forward strand.
AAGAAGGCCTTTTGAAAACATTATTGAAAAAGAAGAAATGATGGTAACCAGCATTTTCCCCTTTTGCAACATTTTTTTTTTCTACCCATCCAGAAATGAATATTAATTTTTGAGTCACATTTATTTTGTAGTCGGCAAATGCTTTCAATTTGAACCTCCCTAAAATTTTGTCGCTCGGTAAAGAGTTAAAAATCAAGGGCAGACTTTATATTAAGTGTTGGTTGAGTAATGGCATCATTCTTCAAAACGGTAGAAAACATTGTTGGAAAAAGAGAAAATGCTGGTTACCAGCATGTTCTATTTTTTCCGCAGTGTTTTCAATAGCCTTCCTTCTAATGGTCGTTAAAACATGGGATTTGTATGGTAAAGGGTGAATAAAATGGACTTTTCAGTAAGGAAAAGCTATTGAAAGATTTATTTTGGCCAGAACAGTTCCCAAAGTAGTGAGCGGTGTAGATCTAAGATCAGGTTGTATGTTCTGTGCAGTCTGATCTTGATCTACCCTTTCCACAAAAGCAAATTAGTCCGGTTCTAGCGTATTTACCACCCAAACCAGAGTTTTAACGACCCTGACAGTGAAAGCTTTTGAAAACATTGTGGGAAAAGGAGAACCAGCGTTTTCCCCTTTTCCCAAAATGTTTTCCATCCTTTGACAGGCAAATCTCATAAGTTAAGCCACGTGTTTAATTTGTCATCTGCAATAGCTTTCAATGTAGATGAGTCTAAAGTGTTGTCGTCTAGATCAGGATTTATACTTACCCTGCTATATAACTAAAATGAGACTTTCTAGTCGACAGTAAAACCCCAAATTTTCCGATTTCAGAGCTAATGTTGGTATATATAGACATCTCCTTATCAGAAAGTGTAGATTCAGGATCAGACTGCACGTTCTGTGCAGTCTGATCTTGACCTATTCTGCCCGCAAAAGGTCTGTGAGTCGCGCTTAGCAGCTGAAGGGTTAAGGGAAAACGACTATATGCGCTCTCTGGATATTGTAAGATCAAGATCAGACTGTACAGAATCCGAGTTTTGGTCTTTGATCTGCACCCTCTGAAATGTTCAGATTTTTCCCGGTTTATGAAAACTAAATTCACAATTTATCTGGGTTGTCCCCTTAAGCTGGAAATTTTCATTTTTTTTTTCATTCTGCAGTTTAAGGGCAAACCCTTTGGCAAACGACCAGTGCGATGCTGAAGCCTTAAAGAAAGCTCTTTAAAACATTGCTGAAAAAAGAGAACATGTTGCTAATCTGTATTCTCTGCTTTTCCCACCATCTTGACCATAATTTACAGGCAAATACCAACATTGAAGCGGCCATATAATTTGTCGCATTCAAATGCTAATTTGACCAAGTCTAGAAATTTGTTGTCTGGTAAAGGGTTAAACCATTTACCTTTCAATCCTGAGTTTTAACGACCCAGAGGAATAAGGCCTTTGGAAACATTGTGTAAAAAGGAGAAAATGCTTGTGGCCAGCATTTTCTCGTTTTCCCAAAATGTATTTAGTCCTTTCACATACAACTGTTATTGTTTTAAAACGATTGATTTTGTCGTCTGCAATTGCTTCCAATTTGAACCACTCCAAAATTTTGTCGTCTGTTAAAGGATTTAACAGGATACTTTTAAGGAGCATTTACTTTTTTGTTATGATCATATGTTAAACACACGATTTAGCGTTTTGTTAAATAATTTCCTTCTTCCTCTATAGCAGTACTCGCCGCTGTAACCTTTGACCGTGAACTGATGATGTGAAAATCACGACCATCAATAAAACACTTAGTAATTTTGGTCATCCCTTTACCACACAATCCTGAAATTAAGACAGAAAGCGTTTGAAAACGTTGAGGGAATTGGAGAAAATGCTGGTATCTTATAAAGTGCCCATTGATGAAGTAATCAGCTGTCAATAGCTCGAGATGAGCATGTTTCATCTAAATACTTTATCAAAGGACAAAAACACTAGACCAGTCCAAATTGAAACAATTTGCAGACGACATGGTGAAAATGGCTTAAATGAATGGATTTCTCTCTAGCAAGGAAGAAAACATATTGAGTAATAGGGGAAAATGCTGGTTACCAAATGTCTCCTTCCTCAAGGTCGTTAAATGCGTTATTGTTTGGTAAAGAGTCATTTTTTCGTCGCGCATGAAGCGTCAGCTGCCTCGGTTTAGCATTAAATAGCCAATGAAATCGATTCCTCTCCAGGAACCCGTGATTGACTTCCGGCATTTCATGACATCTGATTGGTGCGTTATAGGTGAATAATTATGGGGTTAACTGATTTACCTCCCTAGTTGGCAGCAGACGACTTGGACAATATCAAAGTAAATATTTATCAAAGATCTGATTGGTAAATGTTTTCAAAATAGGGTTTTTGCAAGGTAATGTAAACGCGTTTGCAGATGTTTTTTTGTGTATTTGTATTGGAGTTTAATGCCGTTTGAACAGCTAAGGTCATATCATGGCGGAAAGAAAGTTTGCCTCAACAGTGTATCGAACTCGCAACCACTAGGTCACGAGTCAGATACGTTAGCCACTGAGCTACCCGGGCGGGCTCGTTTGCAGCTGTAACTGGCCAGCCGGCTGTCTGGCTGGCTGCCTGGCTGATTTTGATTGATTGATTTTGATAGATGGATTGGCTTCGCTCGCTGCTTTCAACATTTTTTTTTCCGATTATCATGGTGACAGCTCACTTATGTGTGTATGGCATGGGCTTTAGAAGTATTAGGACAAAGTACCGAAGTGTCTTGCCCAAGGACACCCCCACGAAAACTCTGGCAAGTACTCCGAGTGATCATCAAACCCGGGCCACCTAGATTTCGGTTTCTGTATCTTACCACGGATCCTCGCAGTACCCTGACAATACTGAATTTAGCGTCAGCAGAAAATAATGAGAATCATTTATACAAGGGACACTTTTTAAGTTCGTAGAGTAAGCCTATAACTTTTTAACGCGATTATGAAGTTGCACGATTTTTTACACAGAACTTGCGTAATCATTCCTCTCTCGAACGGTGTCACGGTATGCGGCGCACGAGGTCCACGTGCGCGCTGCGCTGGGTATTTTCAACACGTGGTTTTATACACTATAGTAAAATATAGCGTTCAATATGGATGGAAAAATCTCTGAACAGAGGGTATATTGTAAGATTCGAGCACAGCTCGGGTTTCCGCCAACAGAAATTCATGCTGATTTGCAAAAAGTTTATGGGAATGGTGCTTTAAAATATGCTACAGTTTGCAAGTGGGTACGTCGTTTTAATGATGGTCGGGAGCCAATTGAAAATGACCCTCGGGTGGGTAGGCCGGTTTCCGTTTTGACGGAAAAGAACGTTGCTACTGTGAAAACGTTAATTGAGGAAGACGCACGTTATACCGTGCAAGAGATAGAAGAATTAAGTGGCATTCATTCGTCAAGTGTTTTGAAGATCTTACGTGAACGACTTGGGCAACGTAAGATCTGCGCGCGCTGGGTGCCCCATTTGCTCACTGACGAGCAGAAACAAAGTCGGGTTAGACTTGCATCGCAAGTTATAGAAAAATATGATAAATGTGACCCACGTCGTTTGGAAGAGATAGTTACAGGTGATGAAACCTGGATCTATCATTTTCAACCCGATTCTAAGGCTAAAAATAAGGTTTGGGTTTCATCTGAGGGCGACAGACCTGTCATTGCGCGCCGTTGCAAAACATCAAATCGCATGTTGTATGCGATATTCTTGATTCGAAAGGTCCAGTCCTTCAAATTCCAGTCCCGAAAGGTAGTTCTGTCACTGGAAAGTTTTACAGAGAAAGTGTTCTTACTCAACTTGTTGATTTCTATCAGAAACGCAGACCGCGCACCGGTGTCCGCGGCATCAAATTACTCCATGATAACGCACCGGCCCATAAATCCGCTACGGTATAGGAATATCTGAAAGAATCTGGGCTTGATGTCTTAGATCATCCCCCATACAGCCCTGACCTGTCCCCCTGTGACTTTTGGTTGTTCCCAAGACTAAAGGAAATGCTGGCAGGGCACCGTTTTGAATCCCGTTGTGGTATAGGCAGTGCGGTCTACCAGTGTCTGCAACATATACCTAAAGAGGACTACCGGGCGGCGTTCCGGAAATGGGTAGATCGGTGTAAAATGTGTGTGGAGGCAGACGGGGCATATTTCGAAGGTCTTAGATAAATAACATTTTGATATTTCAAGCGGTTTTAAAAAGACCGCCCTACTCTACGAACTTAAAAAGTGTCCCTCGTACATTGACATGGAGTCCTGCAATATGGTTGGTACCCAGCTTTTTCAACTCTTTACCCAGCGATACCGTGTTTTAATGACCGTGGGCTAAGAGGCTTTTGATAAAATTGCAGGAAAAGGAGAAAATGCTGACAATACTCAGCATTTTCTCTCCCCCCTCCCATTTTTTCTGTCCCTTCAAGGACGAATACCATCATGTTAGCCATGTTTATCGTATTACTAGACGACAAAAAAACTAGTATTAGACTTGTTCAAATTGAAATAATCTGCACACGATAAACAAATGTGGCTCACTCGATGCTGGGTACCGGCATTTTCTCCTGTTTTTTATAATGTTTTCCGAAGCATTTGGTCTCAGGCTTTAAAATTCTGAAATGTGCGGTAAAGGAATTTATTCTGTCGTCTGCAAATGCTTTGAATTTGGTCAAGCACAAAAGTATGTCTGGCTTCCATGTTATAACAACCTATAACCCGGAAATCGTAATCTTTAGTCGCGCTCTGTGAAAAGGGAACTTAATGCATCTGTGAAAAGTATCGACTCAGGTCTGCCTGTTCAGTCATCGCAGGCTGACCTTGGCCAAAGCTTTTTGCTATTGGTCAATTTTCTGCATGTCAAAGGACCAGCGTACCTCATGGATCAGTCGGTTGTTATACAAAATGGATTTTATTGATCCATAATTATGTAATGACTTGCTTGGGATCATGGATCACGGAGATGCATTAAGCCCCCTTTTGCCAGAGCGTGGATCAATTACACATTGTCGATGTGACAGTTTGTTTTCTGTCAAAATATGAAGTCAAAGGTAAGCCAAATAAATAAAGTTTATTTACCCAATTATCCTTTCACTGTGGTTAAGCTAGGCTCCGAAGCGGCGCCTTGTAAACTAATTTCCTCGTATTTTATTTTTGGGCTCATACATTGTTTATTTGTTTCTATAGTGTTTAAACGCCATTTTCAACATTATATTCGTCATATCGTAGTGGCCAGTGCAACTCTCCATGCTTTCCTGGAGTTTCTTTTTACCAGTGCTTAGCACAATATTCAAGGCTTCCAAATCCACTGGCTGCTTTCCCATATAACCATTGTCGAAAAACCGATCAGCGATGAGAGAGGAATCGCAAATAGAAGAAAGAGACTTAGAAACAAGTCTTTGAAGTGTTTACTTATTTTGACTCCGCAATGATCAGCGGTGAGAGAGGAATCTCAAACAGAAGACGTCGACTCGGAAGCAAGACTCTTTGAAGTGTTTACTAATTTTGAATCCGGTTCGCCAAAGAAACCGGATCTGTCACTTATGAAGCAAATTTGCAGAAAACGACTTTGAAAACGTCCTCGTTGAATATGGACTATCGATTTGAATCAAGTTTAAGTTTGACATTCGTACTTGTTTGGAAACACAAGGTCGTTGTATGTTCTGAACAACACTGTGCTGCAAGACGGTCAGTCCCACGGCAGTTTAGGCGGGAAAACCGTTTCATCTAATCAGAAATGGCCTTTGCGGTTCTAGACAATCAGAGTCGATGATTTTGCGCAGTAAAACATAAATAAAGAGTGGTTGCAGCTTTCGTGCAATATTCTGAAATCCGGTATGTCACTAGGGGCAAGGCGCCTGATGGCCCCTAGCCCAAACAGGATCATCTGCCAGGAAATACCAAACTAATTGACCTACCTTTCCGTTACGTCTTGCTGTATACTGTTTTCAGCTGATTCTACAAAGCTCCTTGGGTTCATATTTTAGCTGTGGGAAAAGGAGTTAATTCTCTACCAAACGACACAGTTTTAAACTGGTCCAAATTGAAAGCATTCGCAGACGACAAAATAAATGTGATTGAAAAATTGAAATTTGTTTTGGGAAGGATAGAAAACATCGTGGGACAAGGAGAAAATGCTGGTTACCAGCATTTTCTCCTTTTCCCACGATGTTTTCAGAAGGTTTCTTTCACAGGGTCGTTAAAAGTCGGGACTGTGTGGTAAAGAGTTAAATGCATCTTGGTAGCGCATTGTACCAATCAAGTCGTCACATACGAGCACTATGTCTAAAAACATGCTGAACCATGAGGTCGAATGACCCTTTCATATTGCAGAAAGTTTACCAATAACAAAAATTTCGACCCAGGTCAGCCTGTAAGGATGGACTAATACCTTTTGCAGATGTATTAAACCACAGAACATACATCGCTTTTTCATAGAAAAGTACATCTCATTAATCAGCTCTTATGCTATCCGTAGAAATCAGTTTTATGAACTTTGTTGTAAACAGACTTTACATCATCATTTCCTGAACAATTTTGCGGCAGACCAATGTAGAAAAACATCTTGAATACACGTGATGTAATCAGTCTGATCTTGGCTACCATATGCTTAAAAGCATTGAGATACTCCAGAACTAGACTGATCAAGGTCAAGGTCGAAATCCTTCCTATTGGAGAAACCGATGATTCAGTCATCTGGACATCAGAAGGAATTAAATACTCTGCCAAACGACAATTTTGTTTTTACTCAGACGACAAATTAAAAGTGGCTCCAATAACGGGATTTGTTAAAAAAGAAAAGCTAGAAAAAATTGTGGAATAAGGTGGAAATGCTAGTTACCAGCATTTTCTACTTTTCAAAGAATTTGTTTTAAATGTCTTCATTCTCATGGTCTTAAAACGCGCGATCGCCTGGTAAAGGGTTAGAGAGGCGTCCAGCGATCATGATTACTGCCTTGGAAATAGTTAACAATATATTTCTGGACAAATTATAAGTATTTCCTCGTGCTTGCAATGTCTTGTATTTATTTAATATGATTCTAAGAAGCAGCCGCATATCTGCATATGTAATTATAGCAAAAAGCCGCTATTGGGACCGAACACATTGACAAAATTGGCAATTACTGTCTCGCATTTGATGGCAAATTAATGAAACAATTTACTTTAAACAGTTCCGACCAGTCAGCAGACAGACTCTCAATGCCTTCGGAACGACTTTGATTTCTCAGGCAGAATAATTGATCCCACAGGCCGAGATGACCTTTGGCATCTGACCCCGGTGATATTTCCCGAGCCAGCTAATCCCGGATCGAATCATGAATCCCTAATCCTGGTAATAATGGGTGGGGGAAATAATCATGGTTAGCTCGAGTCTTTGATGGTGCTTTTGAGTCTGTCCTCACAAAATCAAAGCGTTAAGCAATTTAGATCTTTACTGAATATTAGTGAACATTTTCCGAGAACAGTCACATGATTTACGAAGCCCGGGACCGCCGAAGATAGAAATAAAGATTGGTGTGTCAACAATTATATAGAACCTGTGACCGAATTATGGCCAAGCAACTGAGCCAAGCTCTGTGAAATGGGGTTTAATGCATCTGCAAAAAGTATCGAGCCAGGTCACCCTGCGCAGTCCGCGCAAGCTGACCTGGATCGATGCTTTTAGCCATTGGTCTATCTTTCTGCAGGTCAAAGGGACCGGTCTACCCCATTATTCATTCGGTTGTCAGACAAAATGGATTTTATGGATCTTTAATTATGTGATGTCCTGCTTGGTACTATGCATTGTGGAGATACATTAAGCCCCCTTTTTGCAAAAGCAAAGCTCAAATGTAAAAAGCAGTTCGGGATTTTTATGCCGTTTCAAAGATATTTTTGTCAGAATATTCCACAAGATGACGACAATGGTGATCCAAGATCAGACAGCGTGTTCTGTGCAACCTAATTATGAACTGTGCTCTAAGCAACCATGAGGTCGTTCTCATCATTTTAATGGTTCATAGCCTTCGGAAATTAACACTTTACCGAACGACAAATTTTCGTCATCTTCCAAAATGCATAACCATTGATAAAGGTGCGGAGTGTGCGGACCAAAATCACACAGCTTGTACAGGCTGATCATGGTCTTTACTCTTCTCAAAATTCATCGATGGTCACATGATTATAGCAGAATAAGATTCGACTGAGCGTTTCCTTTCACGCTTGGACACGATTTCCGAGTTCGTTACCACGAATAATGCCGAAGCAGGAGATGCTGATAACCCAGGGGGCCAGGCGTCAGAGTCCTAAATAAATGAATTGACATTTCCAGACACAGTGATTGAGACTGAGACATTGCAAGGTCAAGGCTGTTTTGGCATCAAGGTCGTGTTTGCCAGATATGTTGGGCAGTGTCCTAGCAATTGCTTTAACCAATCAGAAAGCTCGCATAAAATGTAATTGTGATTTGGTCGTTTAACCATTTACCACACAATCCCCACTTTTAACGACCCTGAAGAAGATTCCTTTCGAAAACATTGCAGGAAAAGGAGAAAATGCTGGTAACCAGCCTTCAGCAAATGCTTTCAATTTGGTCAAGTCAAACATTTTGTTGTGTGGTTAAGAGTTAAGTGGGTTTGTACCTGGCTTTCAACAACGTTTCATCCTAGGGGCTTATTTGTTCGGACTGGTTCGTCCCACGTAAGTATAAGCTACTTCACAAAATGTGTCACCGCGACAGCTCACTTATCCCTTTACCATACAATCCCGACTTTTAATAACACTGAAAAGGACAGCATATGAAAACCTTGTGGGAAAAGGAGAAAATGCTGGAAAGCAGCATTCTCGCCTTTTCCCACAATGCTTTCTATCCTTCCAAAATCAATTTTCAATTTTTGAATCCTAATTTTCGTCTGCAAAATTCTTCCAATTTGGACCAGTCTGAAATTTTGTCGTTTGGTAATGAGTTTATATTCCTCATGTTTTGGCTTCGTGGCCATGCTGTGGCTTAGCGATGCCTGCCTTACCAAAGGCCATTCCTATGTCACCAGAGCCGCCAGCGAATGTCGAACCAGAACTTCTTGCTTGCTAAATCGTTGCCTAAGGCACTGAGCCACGCGGGACCACAGTGTAGTTATAAATTATTGAATAAGAATTTGAATTATGGTCAAACTAGCAATTATAGACACTTGCACGCATTCTCTTGCTTCACAAACGAAGCCCTGGGTGCGTCCGCTGTGCGCTTTATTCTCTCCCAGAAAACAGAAAGTAAGACCTATGTAATGAGAGCATTTGCTAGTAAAATTTTAAATGTGGCTAAATTAATGCGAATCATCTTCGAAAAATTGAAAGCATTGAGGGAAAAGGAGAAAATGCTGGTTACCGGCATTTTCTTCTTTTCCCACAATGCTTTCTAAGGCCTTCTTCTTCAGGGTCGTAAAAACCGAGGGCCGAATGTCTAAGTAGCGTCACGTGTCAACCATGGATTCCTCATGTCCCAAAGAATGCATGAAGAATTCCATTCGAATGATTGAAGAGGTCAAGTTTTAATTAACGTATTTTCGCAAAAATCGATGATGGCCCCTAATCCCCATTTTTTCATTCAATACCGATTCGAGAATTAAAAGTCATGGAGTGAAACCCTAATGAATGCAGTTAAGGATTCGCCTGTCACATGGTCAATGCTTTTGGCTATAATTTCCAACTTTGGCGTAGATTTTTGCCTCGCTGCTGGCTAAAAGGGCCTATTCAGATTTTTATAATCAAAGAAAACTTTTAAAATGTTTTATCACTGAATTAAGTCGAGCAATAGCCAGCAAACATCATTGAATGAGAATGAAAAGTATAAAGACAAAGATTTTAACGGTGTATCCTCAACGGGCTACGTAGCCCATGTTTAGATGTAGCCCATGTTTAGGGTAAGTTTAAATAGATATTTTATTTTTGTCCTGACACGTTCGTAAGTACATAGATTTCGCGCAAGTATTTCGCAAAGAATTGTGGACATAGCACAAGATCAACAGCAACAATCGATTATACGAAATCATAATAATAAGAATTATTACGTCATATCTGAGCTCATAAAAGATAACAGACTTTCCGGATTTACGACCGTACCGTTATTCAACCACCTAAATTGCACCTTTGTACAGAATAAATACACATCAAGTTGCTTGTAGAAAAACGTATAATGACTGGCCATGATCTGCTAAAACAGGGGTTTCATGTAACTGCAAAAAACTTAAAAGTATCGACCCATGTCAGCCTGCGCAGTTCGCGCAAGCTGACATGGGCCAAAACGTTTGCTATTTGTAAATTTTCTGCGAGTCAAATGACCCCTCTACCGAATGATTCAGTCGCTTTCTGTATAAGACACACTGGATTTTGTGGATGATTTTGTGGATGATTTATTTAGTATACTGCAGTACGATGATGCATTAAACCCCGTTTTTGTCAGAGCGCCGCTGACAATTATGTTGCAGTATTTATCAGTGTTTAAAGAAAATACCACAATGAAATCTAAATAGTCTTTCTAAAAGGGTCTCTTTAGATATTTCTTTGGTTGTGAATCATTTTTGTGCTTGAAATGTTCTCGTCTGCTAAAAAGTTAGGTACTTAATATACACGTATTTATAGTGATTTTCCAAGGGTAATTTTGTTTCAGAGAGATCGTCACGAACTTTTTGCGTCCACGAAGCCATTTTCTCTCTCCTTTTTGGAGACCGTCGATATTTTTAGTTCTGAACAAGAAAGCCCCGGCTTCATAGGGCCGAAGAGCAGCTTACGTTTTTTGTCCCATTTTCTGTGTTTCACCGCCCCCCCCCCCCCCCGCAAAAAAAAGAAGGTACTGATGTGACCTTAGAATGGCAAGGGTTTGAAAAAAGATAGATTCGCGTCACCAAGATAAGTGTAATTTGGGTTGTATTGGCCACGTGTCCCCGAGGGTAGAGCTATCATAAAGCAGCACTATTCTTCCCAGTAGCAAGTCATGTACGCTCCAGATCGAGTTACCGACTCACTCCCATTACGTTCTTTAATTGCACCGTGATCTCATGCAAGAATTGTTTCTCATCCTTTTCTGAGATGCCTTCTTTACCCTTTACCACACAATCCCGAAATCTAACGACCCTGACAATGAACAATTTTGAAAACATTTTGGAAAAGGAGAAAATGCTGGTAACCAGCATTTTCTCCTTTTTCCACGATGTTCTACCCTTCCACAAATAAATTTCAATTATTGAGTCACATCTGTGTTGTTGTCCACAAATGCTTTCAATTTGGACAAGTCCAAAATTTTGTCGTATGGTAAAGAGTTAAAATACATTGTTGTTAATCCAAACGTGTTGGACAAAACTGGCTTATTTTTGTATATAGATGTATACGAATTTGTATACCCCTGTTGACAGCAATGGAAAACTTTCTAGAACTTGAGACGGAGTAACTGCTTTCTTCAAGGAATTGCTCATTTTTCCGTAATGTTCTTTAGACAACAGACGCCTGATTTATGACCAGTTTCAGCCTCCACTACTACGTGTATGTCAAGATTTATATAGTAGTGATATAAGAGGCGATGTCAAAATCCAAGTTTCTTTGCTCTAAACTGTTGAGAAAAAAAGAACAGTTTTTTTTTTCATTCTTTCAAATAATTGTACCGCCAGGACTTTTTTTTAACGTTTTACTCTGTACCAAACAACAAAAGTTTAGACTCTTCAAAATTCACCACATTTGCAGACGACCATTCACACTTTGCTAAACTAAAGGTTTTTGTTTTTGCTAGGGTAAAAAACATGGTTGGAAAAAGGAGAAAATGCTGGTTACCAGCATTTTCTCCTTTTCCCAGCAATGTTTTCAAACGCTTTCTCCTCTAGGATCTTAAAAACTCGGGACTGTATGGTGAGGGTTTAAGAAGGCCTTAAAATTTACCACTGTGCAGTAACCAGCCTTAATGGGCATGCGCAGGGGCAAAAATTCCAAAGTTTGAATATCTCAACGCGGAAGGGGTAGTTTGGGAAGCCGTTCTAAGCAATCTTCGCGGAAGCGGCACACGACACTCCGAGCAGATAACGCTATCGAACCAATGTCGCCTGGGATCGGATTACCGATGATGCGGGGCCGCGGATTAAAAACGCTAACACTAATGGGTGACAAATGTACCCCAGCTGTCGTCTGACAAAATCTGCAGACGACAGTTTCGCGATGTTTCAGGATTTTTAAGGATTCTGAATGACACGTGGGGTCAAGTGTCACGCTTATTTAGCCCGAGGTGCTCCCTAAATTGGTCTAAAACCGGAAATGGGATCTCTTCCGATCGATGAATATGAGAAAGGATGGCTTTCTTTTGATGTCTGCTTTAACGCATTGCCGGCTTAAACAAAATTTACAGCAGAGGATATTGAAAACGTTTTTTTTTTTCTAAATATTGATAATTAACTTGAATTACGCTTTGATACATGGCTACGTGTTAAAACGTTGTGGAGAAAGGAGAAATTACCCGTATCGAGCAAAGTTTCCTTTCACCATTATGTTTTCAAAAGTGGTCTTTTTCAAGACCGAGAGGAATCGCCTGCCCGGTTGTAATGTATAAATCCTTCGAGTGCTAAAAAATGTGTTTCAAATTAATGTAATTCATTCAGTTTGTGAGGTAAATCGAGATATCGCAATTTAAAGGCGCTCTTAGTGAAAATAACGAATAAGATATAGGCAAAAAGTGATCCAAGATCAGACTGCACGTTCTGTTCGGACTGATTTTGATCTACATTGTCTTCAAAAGCATTTAATTTTGTCCTAGGGTCCAAAGGGTTTCAGCTGAGTCAGAATGCAGAGGTCCTTTTATTAATGGGCAGTTTATTATCATGCCGTATGTGAAATTGTTCTTAGTACGCAGAACAATCGCCCATAATGAGCTGTTTAATTAACCTATTGCCTTACAGGCTATTTTCAAATACCGTGACAAATCTGTTAAAGTGGCACAAAAAGATAAACTTGACGGGAAGGATAGTTTCTTGTCTGAGTGCCGTGCATAACATATAAGCAATACACCTACTCTGTGAAAAGGGGGTTTAATGCATATGCAAAAAGTATCTACCCATGTCAGCCTGCGCGGTCCGCGCAGGCTGACATCGGCCGAAACTTTTTGCTATCTTTAAAATCGTCTGCATGTCAAAGAACCATTCTACCTCATTATTCAGTCGGAAATAATGGTTTTATGGAGCCACAATCATGTGATGACTTGCTTGGTATGATGCATCGAGGAGATCCATTAAGCCCCCTTTTACCACAGCATGGTTCATATTTAAAACAAAAAAAAAAAAAAAAAAAACGAATTTCAGCCAGAGCTGCGAAGGCAAATTCATCATTTTCGAGAATTGATATTGCGATTGCGTCTTTTCCTACAGTTTTCAAAACACCACACAGTTTTGAAGCAGACATACAGTGCTTGTGTACAGTGATAAAGTTTTGTTCTGGTTTCTCTACGAAATCATCATCATCACTAAAGACAACAACAACAACAACAACATGACAAGGAAATGAATAGCACGACCTGTATTCGAACCATCCTTCTCAGCGAGTCATTCAATTCACCTTTAGTCTGCTTTATACATATCCTGTCGTTACTGCATATAGTTACATTGCCGATTTGTGTGGGCTAAGATCAGACGGCATATACACGCAACCTGATCGCGATCCATATCCCCTGCTTCTCTTTTGACATTTTCAGACATGGTAGTGATCCCTAGTTAACTGCACATAAAGTGAACGAGTTTTTTTTTTTGTAAACAATATGATTTTGACATTATCTGACAGTATCACCATGGCATAACATACTGGTAACGAACGAGTTTTTAAGCACTTATGGATTTTAAATGATTCAAATAAATCTCAAACAACTTATAGTATCGAAAAGAGTGAACCAAGACCAGACTGCACGGATGTGCAATCTGGTCTTGGTCTACTCTTTTCGCAAAAAAGACATTAGAGGTCGAATACCCAAGATCGTGGTCTAAAAAATTAAAACACTTATCTTTTAATAGAAGAAAACCTTAATGGGGACGCTCTCTCTCAAATTAGAACATGTGGTCTTCATTACCGTGGGTAGTCAGAGCGAATTTAAAACCACTTGGGGTTTGAAGATTCAGGGCGCATCAGCGCTAATCTAGAGTCGTAAAAGTTTGAAGGGCTTTGGGGCAAGGGAAGGGGTAACACCTCTATTCAATGTATGAATTTTACTCTCCAGACTGTACCTTAACTCTTTACCACACTATCACGAGTTTTAACGACCCTGAGAAAGGGCCTTTTGAAAACACTGTGGGAAAAGGAGAAAATGCTGGTAACCAGCATTTTCTCCTTTTTCCACAATGTTTTCGACCTTATCAAAGGCAAATTCCACCATTTTAGCCACATTTAAATTGTCGTCTGGAAACTCTTTCAATTTGGACCAGTCTACATTTTTGTCGCGTGGGTAAAGAGTTAAACAAGAGCACTGCGTGCGGGTGCCAACGCTCGGCTGCAGGTGCTTGATTTTCACTGAAAAATTTTAAGTCAAGAAAGGGGCATAACTGTGTTAACAATATCTTTATGGTTACCCGTCCTTGTTGTATGGGCGCCCTTTTTGATAGTAAACAACTAGTCCGAGTTTGCATTAAATATCTTCAGTAATGGCAGAAATATTATGTCAGAGTTTTTGCTACTCGTCACAACTCGGCCGATTCCGTACCTACATCTAACCTCGTCTGTATAAGGGAGGCTGCCATTTTAAACTACCAATCACATGATCTTAAACATGGCGGCGCCCCTGTAGATCGCTTAGTAACGACATGAACAACCACTGTGAAGTTATTCACTTCTATCGATCTGTCGATGAAAGCTCCTAACGGAATTGATAAACCACGCTAAAAATTGAATGTACAAACTGTTTGCCGACTGAAATACTCTTAGAAAGATAACGATAGAAAATTTACCCATGCGTTCTTTCTAAAGAGGAGCCTTACAATTTCAATAACGGTAAAGCGGTGTGCTTCCGGAGATGTGCGAAATGTACCGTGTAGGTGCATATCAAGCTACGTGATACAGCCGAGGGATTTGATCACCGGATCACCCGAGGTATGCCGAATGAGTTTTTGCATCACGACAACGAGGTAGACGACGATGACGCAGACGGCGACGAGGACAACGACAGGGCTATAACAACACATCGATGTTTTCCCCGAAAACAGCCGAGCTAATATAACCATTTGTCTTGGGTTACAATAAGACAACAGAAGTTGCCCGTAACGAATTTTTTTCTAGTATCATGATGTTTTCACTTGCACTCATTAATTACACCTGAACTGTCTTTTCCAAGCAGCAAAATCTTAGACTCTTTCATATTCAAAGCATTAGAAGACGACAAGTTCAGTGTTACTCAAATGATTGGATTTATCTTTAACCCTTAGAGTGCCGAATAAACCTGTTCAGACTAGGAACACGAACCGAATAATTTATTTGCAATTTCATCGTTGCTTTTGTCTACAGTGTTTCAGCAAAGCGGACAGTGTAGATCAAAGATCAGGCTGCACAGTTTGTGCAGCCTGATCTTGATCTACACTGGCTGCAAAGGCAACTATAGTTGTGACAGGCTCTTTAAGGGTTAAAGGTTTTTCCATCACCATCCTATATTTCTAAACTGCGTTTTTAGCACTAATTTAGCTTATTGGTAAAATCATTCCCCCATCCCCCACCCACCACCCCAAAACGAATTATGGAATCTTTCATATTCAAAGCATTAGCAGACGACATCTTCAATGTTGCTCAAATGTTGGGATTTGTCGTTGAAGGTTGTCATTCCCTTCATATCTTTCTCTGTCATGTTATTAGCATTAATTCAGCTTATTTAGTAGACTCATTCCTGCCTGAAATCAAATTGCATCTGATGGTTTTGTCAACAGCCGTGAAAGGAATGGATAAGCATCATAAATTAGGTTGATTGACTCATTGATTGACTGAATGGCTTTTTACGCCGCTTTTAACATTACTTCAGTCATACCAAGGCGACAATTCACATATTCATCTATGTCCTGGGTCTCACTAGTGATAGGCTGGGACTCTGAAGCGTCTTGCTAAAGGACACTCCCACGAAAAACCCAGCGCTTCTAGTAAGGCTCGAACGGCGGGGCCTCCACGTTACGTGTCCTATACTTTACCACTGAGCCACTTAGGACCTCCATAAATCAAGATTAGTATGACTATGTACATGGGAGAACTACTGTCAAGAAAAATTCTTTTTGCTCGTTTTAAGTTATTTCTCCTTCTACCACAATGTTTATAAAACTAGTGTAGTGCAAGGCGAAAAGGTTGCCTGAGGTAAGTAATTAAGTGGATTTTCATACTGCCTCAAACCTGACTATTTGGCAGGTACGCACCTTGATGTCAAATCACGCATGCATCATTCACCGGCCGTCTTGTTTATTATCTGTCGTAATTAATTTGTAGTCTATATCGATTACATCATGACATAATTAGTTATATCACTAAATCTGTGTACGCCGAACCCATTGACCCATTTCGGACCTTTAACTCTTTACAACATTATCTCGAGTTTTGACGACCTTGAGGAAAAGGGCTTTTGAAAACCTTGTGGGAAAAGGAGAAAATGCTGGTAACCAGCATTTTCTCCTTTTTCCACAAGGTTTTCTACTTTTTCAAATAAAAACATCATCAATTAGAGCCATGCTCTGGCAAAAGGGTGCTTAATGTATCTTAATGCATGATACGACGAATGCTAGTAATTATGGATCTGTAAAATCAATTTAGTCCAACAAACAACTGAATCATGGGCCTAGGATGGTCTTTTGGCATGCAGAAAATTGACCAATAGCAAAAGAAATTCGACTAAGGTCAGACTGCGCAGGATGACCTCGGTCGATACTTTTTTGAAGAAGCATTAACCCCCCTTTTCACAGAGCATGGCTCCTTTGTCGTATGCACATGGCTGCAAGTCAGACAATTCTGAAATTTTGTCGTTTGGTAAAGAGTGAACTTTTTGCTAAACGTCACAATATTTTTTTTAAATACTTTTCCGTACTGAGAGCATTTGAAGAAGTCAAATTAACCAAGATTCAAATGATGGCAATTTTCTTTGAAAGGGTAGAAAACATGTTGGTACAGAGAGAAAATGCTGGGTTACCAGCATTTTCTCTTTTTACCACCTTGTTTTCAAATTACCACTTCCATAGGGTTAAATCCATTGACTGATAGTCAAAGCCTCTTTTGCAATGTTTTTTGATGAAGATCTAGAAAACAATGTGAAAAAAAGGAGAGAACCAGTCGGTGACCAACAGCTTTTCATATGCTGTTTTCAAATGAAAACTTTCTCAGGGTCGGCAAAACCAGCGATCGTATAATATACGATCCCTGGTGAAACACTGATTTGTGTAGAATAGTGTTAAATTCAAATTCTAGCTGCTTGCCTACGGTAGTTTTTGGAAAAATAGTGCAGAGATATAAAAGAAATGGCCATAATTTATGTCAATATTTCCCAAACATCATACTTCATTGATTTATGCCTTTACTGGTGTAGACATTCGATTGTCAAAAGTCGACAAATAGTAACCAGGGTTATTGGTTAACACTTATCTAGCGCCAAGTAAACCCATTTTTAGACATTTTAACTCGAGAGATACGACCAGTAAAAATACGATTTCAAAGTTTCTCTTGTCCAGAATGTCCCATCAAAGCGGACATTGTAGATCAAAGATCAGACAGCACGTTCTGTGCAGTCTGATCTTGATCTACATTGGCCGCAAAAGAAACTAAAGCCGTAAATGGTGCTGACAGGGTTAATTAACACAGCCTAGATAGGGGCTCTCAGCATGATAGGTGTTTGACCTGTTTCTGATAATGCCATCACTGATCGTAACAAGTGCGATTAGGTCATCGATTACGTCATATAGTCTAACACTCCCAGCTGGCACGGACTTGTTTATTTCATCACTATTTTGTCTATGACAGGTTGTTTTTCCAAAACCAATATTCTATTATACATCTACATGTTAACAGGGGTACAAACGCGTTCATTGGTCAAATACCTACATGTATAATGTTGAAATGTCAATACACAAAATGCGATCTAAGTTAAACCAAGCCTGAGACTCATTCTATATCCAGTTCTTCGAAATTCTTTGTAGAGGAAACAGGGAGTAAAGCCAAATTTTGAGACTGTACCAACATATTAGTATTCGTGTTTGTAATCTATTTTGGGTGGCAAAACACATACGGTAATATGACGAAACGTCTATCTTGTACAAATTTTAAAGCCGAAATTGCTCGTTGACGACAGACCTGTACAATCAAGACTGGTATGAAACGACTAAAAGTCTCAGTAACAAAGGAGTAAATACATGCACTGTATACTTGACAGACAGCATTTGCAGACAACAAATCAAATGTAACTAAAAAATGAAATTTGTATCTTATAGAGTAGATAACATTCATATTTTCTAAAGCCTTCCTCCTCGGGGTCGTTAAAAGTCGGGATTATGTGGTAAAGTGTTAAAGATTAAAATAATCATAATCAAAATTGACCTGTCAATTACTTGTATAGTTCTTTGATTAGGTATTTCTATCAATATTTTTACATGTTGACCAAAATAATACCATCAAATATTTCTTTACTGACAGATCACTAGATGGTGATGCTCAGTCTCGGTACAGACAAAGCCGCTTTTATGAAGACACTTCTTGAATTCTTGGCAAATGTACATTCAATAAGCCATGTCTAAAATGCAAAAGATCGACACAACTGTCCTTTAGCAAATGAGAATTTGTTTCCGTCAAAATACTTCTTGAACTCTCTACCAGTGCCTAGATGTTGATGTACCGTATTAAATATTTTGCCCCAAGGACTTTTCGAAAATCTAGAAAGTCTTATAATGGAATTTTAATTAAAAGACCCCGCATTTAATTCAGATCATTTTAAAGTGTAGATCTATTCTTATGAATCTGATAATGTATTACAGTGCAATCTGCCAAAGTGTCAGTTGCTTTCAGAAAAATGTATCGTAAAACTAGGACAAAAGTTGCCTACTTTTTTTTCTAGTTTTACCATAGATCTACACTTTTCTGCCAGAGAGTAAAACTTTGACAGATTGTACTGTAACATATCGTCACACTGATATCTATATTTTAAAATGGTATAAATCAAATATGTTTGCAATTGGACTTCCGAATCGTTTACTTATTGGGTGCTGGTGTGTCTTTAATGTGTAAAGATACTGGACGAATATACTAAGTCGTCCAACTTCCCTTTGCAAAAAGCTCGTTGCATTCTAAGGTTTCGAAATCCCTCGTAGATACATCTGCATGCACCCAAGGAGTTTTTTCCCAGACATGATATGCCAAAGCCAACAAGAGGGGCTTCTGCGGACAATGTAAATCAAGATCAGACTGCACAGAACGTGCATTCTGATCTTGATTTACACTGTCCAATTATCTATTTGTTGTATCATTCAGCAACAGCACAAGAATTACAATGACTACCGACTTAAATTTTTATCAACGTCAAAATTTCATTCCATGATAAATGCATCTACTGACGACAACATTCACTTGGATTCATTTTGGTTCTGAAGAATTTAAAGAATTGTGAGAAACAGGAGAACATGCTGCTTACCAGCATTTTCTCGTTTTCCCGCAATGTTTTCACAGTTATTTTCCTCCCAGGTCGTTAAAATAGTCTGGGGAAGAGCCAAAGTATCAAATCATTTAGCAGCCTAGAGACCAAAGTGTTTCCATGGCGCGTCAATCTGTCGGCAGAATCCGATGACATTAGCCATACGCAGGTGTTGATTAACCATGTCTGAGACTAGTAAACATATAAAATTTGCAATTGTCCACCAAATTATCGAGTTTAGGGACAGTCCGTGGGGTCGGAGCGTGGTCAAGTATCGACCCAGGTTTTGAGACGAGATATTTTTTTTGTTATTAATTAAGCCATGGTTTTTCTGTAGGAATCTTCAGATTATTTGTATAGGAACAAACGCGTGCTGCGGAGGCGATCGATTATATGTGGTTATTTTGCTTGTTTGAAAGAGGTTTTACGCCGCTTTCAGTAGTTTATCAATCTTATCACAAAGGCGGTGGACGGAGGCTTGGTCCAAAAAAAGCTTTTGCGTTCTATTTTTTTTTTAAATTCTTTACCACAGAATTCCGAGTTTTTAACGACCCAGAGAAAGAAAGCTTTTAAAAACATTGTGGGAAAAGAAGAAAATACTGGTAACCTTACCTCACGATGTTTTCTCCTCTTTCTCGGCCAAATCTCATAAGTCTAACTACAGTTAAATTGTCGTCTGCAAATGCTTTCAAATTGCTTTCAGTTTAGTTCAGTTTTGGTAAAGAGTTAAACATGTATTGATCTACGTATGTATGAAGTATATTTCTTAATGTTCTGTTATGAAATAGAATCATGCTTGCCTGATCGGTTATTCTTGTTTAATGTCGTTTTTTAGCTTTGATTACCATTACTACAGCGGTGAGAGAGGAATGAATCCTGTCGCAATGACGATTATCAATCGTCAGAAAGAATATTGGCCGAGGATCGAACCAGCGACCCTGGGTTTCAAACCCTGTACTTTACCGACTGAGCTACCGGGCTCAGCCAAAGAATCTTTCGGGGACCGAACAAGTGCCGAATGCCACTAGGCCTAATTGTATCAGTTGGTTCCCTTAGCAAATTTATATGAGCCATGCTCTGGAAAAAGTGGGCTTAATGCATCTCCGTGATGCATTATACCAATCAAGCCAACACATAATTATGGATCCATAATAGCTTCATTTTTTAACAATCGACTGAATCTTGGGGTAGAATGGTCCTTGGACGTACAGAAAACTGACCAACAGCGAAAAGTTTCGGCCCAGGTCACAGGCTGACCTGGGTCGATACTTTTCGCAGATGAATTACGCCCCCCTTTTCATAGAGCATGGTTCATATAAATATCCACAAAATAGGTACTTGCAAAAGGGAAAAATTCCGTTGCCTTTACTCACCCAGTATTTAAAGCTGATATCTATGTAAATGAAGCCAAACTATACCATGTTTTGCCGCCACGCGCCCATCCATCTTCCAGTCGCCTATTGTATTCTATACGTACCCGTTAGGTGACAGTTGGTGATTGCTATCTACGTTTACTCTTCCATAACATTGGTTTTATTATTCGATATTCAGTAAACTTCCCAACTTCCGCTACAATGGACCTATCTAGGTCCTTGATCGCAGTTCTATCATGATCTGGCGCCTTGGCTTGTACGTCAAGGCTGAGAGCCCAAGTAAACAGAGCTAGAATGGTTTGGTTTTAATCTTTACCAAACGACAAAATTTTCGACCAGTCCAAATTGAAAGCCTGTGCAAAGGACAAATAATATGTAGCACAAACGTTCGTATCAGTCTTTGGAGCTGTAGAAAACATTGTGGGAAAAGAGGAAAATGCTGGTTACCTGAAACATTTAACTCTTTACCAAACGACAAAATTTCGTCCAGTTCATATTGAAAGACTTTGGAGGCGATAAATAAAATGTGGCACGAATGGCCATATCAGTCTTTTAAGCGGTAGAAAAAATTGTGGGAAAAGACGAAAATGCTTGTTACCATCATTTTCTTCTTTTCCCACAATGTTTTCAAAAGCCTTATTCTTCCTGATCGTGAAAACATGGCATTGTTTGGTATAGAGTTTTAATTTAATCTTAGGCCAGTGTTTAGCAGGCCATTCTTAATTGCATTCATAGTGAAACTCTAAATTTAGAAAGTAATGCAACGTCTGGTTGGCTAAACCATTTTGTTTAGCCAACCAGAATCTGCGTTACTTAGCAATATACAAAATTCTTGCGGATTAGGCAAAAAATGTTGTTAGGAATTGTTGGTAAATATAGGCCATGTACGTACCCGTTTAGTGACAGTTGGCGATCGCTATCTACGCCTGCTCTTCCATAACATTGGTTTCATTATTCGGCATTCATACAACTTCCGCTATTCTAAACGAATCTAGGCCCGTGAATGGAGCCCCTCTAAAGATCCGGCGCCTGGGCTTGTAATCTAGGGCTGAGAGCTGAATAGAAGTCGAAGCTCAAACCCTTTACCAAGCGATGTCGAGTTTTAAATACCCAAGAATCTATACTTTTTGAAAACATAGGGAAGGGGAGAAAATACTGGTAATTAACGGTCTCTCCTTTTCCAAAAATGTGTGGTTTTTTTTTCACACTACTAGAAACAGAGATCCCAACATTTCAGACAAATTTTATTTGTCGTCTGCTGATGCTTTAAATCTGGACAAGTTTCGGGTTTTTGTCTGGTAAAGAATTAAATCTACTCCTGTGCCCAGTTTCACTCAGCAAAATATTGGACTTAAGCCTGTGAACTCTGTTTAGTCAGTTTTGTCTTTTATTTTTACTGTGAATTAAACTAAAAATGTTATTTTAGGAAATGTTGGTAAATACGGTCTCAGTGCCCCTATTCACCATCCATTCTTAAGAACATTCTTTGCCTTATTTTCCATGATTTTCAAAGTTTGAAAGTAACACAACTCCTGATCGGCTAAGCCAGATTGTGTTAGCCAATCATAAGTTGTGCCATTTTCAAATGAAGTAAAATTTGAAGAATAAGACTGAGAACCTCCATAACAATGATTGGTGAGTGCGGACCCTGGTATTTATTTGTGAATGTAGATAAAGCCGAAGTAATGTTTTTTGCTACAAGGCACTCATTCATCACCCAGCCGCCATCTTTACTCTGCGCATACCCGTTATATAGATGGCCTGTTGTCGATTGCCATCTAGATCTACAGCACTAGATCAGTACTTTTATCACTAAGTATTCAAAAACTTCCACTAATCTAGGTCCATGATCTAAGCCATTCCGAGCCGCGGCGCCTGGGCTTTTTGTCAACAGCTGAAAGTTCAGTTAACTCATTAGCTACCGGAAAAGTCTTGCTGAAGATGACTCTAACTTTCAACCAAACAATCTCGAGCTTAAATGAACTGAGAGAGAAGGCTTTTGTTGTTTGGAGTGTAATGCTGTTTCAAAATTATTTCAGTTATATCTCGGCGGCCAGTGCACCTATCCATGCTGGAGATTCTATTTACCAATAATTCGCACGACATTCTTCCCAAGCCACTGGCTGCTTTACCAACAAGATCAGCTAATAAGACTAAGAATGTGTCTTAGAATGTTTGGTGAATATCCGAAATTTCTCTGTCTCGGCGTGTGTTTTTTATGAACACAAACAGTTTGTATTGAGAACTTTTTGTTGGAAGCACAGCTCCACCTCTAATCATTTCACAAAACAACGTTATGTAAGTTATTTTTGTAGAATAGTAACTTGATTTTGCTAATTATGGTTGTCTTTTTCAACAGTTTACAAAATAACAATTGTACTTTGATTTCGGTTTTCTGAAAAAGGATGATAATATTACATAACAATGTATAATATGGACAGATGTGGGCGACGGACTTCATGCGGCTGTTTATTTCGTTTTTGACAGCAGCCGAAATTAGTCCGCGGGAACGCTTCAAGCGCTAATTAATCACTTGCAATGTAAATTTATGGACGACTGCCTATCTCATTAATTTTTTATCCCCACCGAATGGGAAAACTTATCAGTTCAAATTGTCCAAAATATCGTCTGCCTTTAAAGGATAAATCAATAAACGACAAGGCGCCATAATCTCCAAGTCGCCATTTTGTCACGTCGGCGGCACGTGTCACAGCACTGAGCGTCCGTTGACATTGTATTTTATCGGGTTGACACATACAGCTAACACAAGTCTTCAGGTTCCCTTTGACGGGGGGTATCATGGCTTATGCCATCTTAAATAACGACCCAATAGGGCATTATTAGTCTTTTCACACCCTCCAATAGAAATAACCATAGTCCAATTCCGTTGTTATGGATACAGCACTGATATTAAATGCGATTAGCACATCCTTCTTAGCAACGCAACACTGAAGAACAAACCAGATAGCTAGTTGGGTTTAAAGTTGTTTATTTTACATCGATTGTGTAATTATTCCAACAATATAATTTATGAGGTATGTTGTATGAAAAGGGGTTTGATGCATTTGCAAAAGGCATCGACCTCGGTCAGCCTGCGTAGTCCACGCTGGCCGACCAGGGTCGAAACGTTTTGCTATGGTCAATTTTCTCCATATCCAAGGACCATTCGACATCCAGATTCAGTCGGTTGTTGGTTGAAATGAACTTTATTGAGCCATAATTATGTTATGGCTTCCTTGGTATAATGCACCACAGAAATAAATTAAACTCCTCAAGTTAGCAAGAGCACCGTTCATATATTGTTTACTCTAGCTTATTGGCTCTTTGAAAAAAAAAAAAAGTACAGGTAGAAATTATGCCTTGATCTGGAAAAAAATTAAAAAATTGACACCGTTCATATTGGCATTCGGACCAATAACCGCGGATGTGAAAGGTTAACGCCTTACCTCTTCACGTGCTGTCTTCCAGAAATAAACCCTAAAGTGTAAAGCGTGCAAGTCCCCACTGACAGGCAGATTAGACTCTTTATGTTTTTTTACTTTTTGAAATATATGTTCATTGATAACTTTGTTGAAAAATTGTATTCTAACCCCTAGTCTTGAAAAAGCGTGCTAATTTCAGGGTTTTAAACCGAAGTGTAATGTCAACAACCTACAACACCGTGATGGCGTTAGCAGTTTATTTTTCGTGTCTACGAGTGTGATTAAAATGGTTCCTTTTTCTAAATGTTTTACAAATGTATCAGAATAATCATTTCCTTTCCTGATGTTCTCCTTCGAGACGGAAATATTATTTAGAAAGTAGATCTAGTCCCAATTGTTTACACCAATCTCTTAATGAACAAAATTTCGGCAGACAATTTCGAAAACAGCCTCACGAAAATAGGTATAGTCATTATGAGGTAACAGTTTAAATGCAAATTTACGTGAAAAGTAGAGTTCGCCCTGTAGGAAAATTTTCTTGTATTACTACAATATTTTCAAAAGTGGTCTGCTGATGAAGGGATGCAAAAAAGTCGTCTGCGGGTGGAAATGTGCTGAATTCAATAGATCAAGGTCAAATACATGAAATATGTGAGCCATGCCCTGTGAAATGGGGCTTTGATGCATTTGCAAAAAATATCTTGGTCAGCCTGCGCGGACTGCGCAGGCTGACCTGGGTCGATACTTTTTGCTATTGGTTAATTGTCTTCATGTCAAAGAACCAGTCTAGCCCAGGATTCAGGTGGTTGTTAGACAAAGTGGATTTGATGGTTCTATAATTATGTGATGACTTGCTTGGTATAATGCATCACAGAGATGCATGAAACCCCCTTTTGCCAGATCACGGCTCATTTGCTCAGACCATATAAGCAAAATGATGCAATGATCTTTGACATCCTTTGGTTGGTATCGTCACATATGACCAGGGGTCCATAATTTGATTGCAACCCTTTAGCGCACGGCGCACGGCTACCGTCAATAAACGATCCCGAGGAAAGAAAGCTTTCGAAAAGTTTGTGGCAGAACGAGAAAACGCTCGCAACCAGCATTTTGTCCTTGTCCAACAAAGTTTTCTACCCTTTCATACAAGAGTTTCATCATTTGTGTAACAATTAGTTTGTCGTTTGCAAATGCTTTCAATTTCGACAAGGCTAGAATTTTGTCATCTGGTAAAGAGCGAAATTCTCCGTTCGTCCCATTGCTTTTGAAATGACGATGCATCTTGCAAACGAGTCATGGTAAAATTTTGTCCTATTCTGTTCTGCTTTTAAAATAGTTCAATACACTAGTCTTTATACCCTTTACTAAACAATCACGTGCTTAAACGACCAGCAGGCTGTTGAAAACATCGTGGAAAAAGGGGAAAATGCTGTTAACCAGCATTTTCTCCTTTTCCCACAATGATTTCTATCCCTGTAAGAACAAAATCTGTCATTGGACCCACGTTTATTTTGTCGTCTACAAAACTTTCAATTTGGATTAGTCCAAAATCAGTGAGCAAGTGTTTTGGTTGGCAAAGACTTAACTCCACTTTTGAGTCAGGCAAGGGACCGACCTGATACTAAAGATAATTTGACCTTTGATCTCTTCGACATAATCATCCAGTTAATCTGCTGACCCTGCAATCCGATTTTAAGCACGATCAAGGTAGGAAGATTTGTAAGATAACCAGTTTTAGTAAACAGTGCGTTGAAACGAATGACTGACGGCTCTCCACAATCAAAGTACTGAAAGTACTGTTGGAAGGCGAGATTAGAATGGCCCTGAAGTTGTTCACTTGAGCTTGCTGACCAAACATGACTTATTTTCAATCATTTCCCAGATAACATAATCATTCTAACAAACTTTAACAAACATTAATGAGTATTGGACTGAAAATGTGGCTTCTAGCGGGTATACAAGGTTTTTTCAAAGATTTGTCTCCATGACTCGGTGTGAGCCATTTTCAAACTCATCAAAAAAATCATCAAGACAAACATTCTAATTTTCATGAGCAATGGACTGAAAATGTGGACTCTTCAGCGTATACAAGGTTTTTAGCTCCACTGGCCGAAGGCCAGCGGGGTTATGTCATGGCCCGGTGTCCGTCGTGCGTCCGTCCGTCCGTCCGTGCGTGCGTGCGTGCGTCCGTGCGTCCGTCCGTGCGTTAACTTTTATTTCAAACATCTTCTTCTCTGAAACTACCCATCCAATTTTCATGAAACTTCACAGAAATAATCCTGCCATGGTCCTCTTCAGAATTTCTTGAAAGAATTTGATTCCTTCAAAAACTCTGGTTGCCATGGCAACAAAACTGAAAAATATTGGAAATCTTTAAAAATCTTCTTGTCTGAAACCATAAGGCATAGGGCTACCAAATTTGGCATGTAGCTTTATGTAGTAGACTTCTATCATGTTTCTTGAAATTATAGCCCTGGGGTCAAAATGGGCTCTGCCCCAGGGGTCACAAGTTTTACATAGGCTTATATAGAGAAAACTTTAAAAATCTTCTTGTCTGAAACCATAAGGCATAGGGCTACCAAATTTGGCATGTAGCTTTATGTAGTAGACCTCTATCATGTTTCTTGAAATTATAGCCCTGGGGTCAAAATTGGCTCTGCCCCAGGAGTCACAAGTTTTACAAAGGCTTATATAGAGAAAACTTTAAAAATCTTCTTGTCTGAAACCATAAGGCATAGGGCTACCAAATTTGGCATGTAGCTTTATGTAGTAGACCTCTATCATGTTTCTTGAAATTATAGCCCTGGGGTCAAAATTGGCTCTGCCCCAGGGGTCACAAGTTTTACATAGGCTTATATAGAGAAAACTTTAAAAATCTTCTTGTCTGAAACCATAAGGCATAGGGCTACCAAATTTGGCATGTAGCTTTATGTAGTAGACCTCTATCATGTTTCTTGAAATTATAGCCCTGGGGTCAAAATTGGCTCTGCCCCAGGAGTCACAAGTTTTACAAAGGCTTATATAGAGAAAACTTTAAAAATCTTCTTGTCTGAAACCATAAGGCATAGGGCTACCAAATTTGGCATGTAGCTTTATGTAGTAGACCTCTATCATGTTTCTTGAAATTATAGCCCTGGGGTCAAAATTGGCTCTGCCCCAGGGGTCACAAGTTTTACAAAGGCTTATATAGAGAAAACTTTAAAAATCTTCTTGTCTGAAACCATAAGGCATAGGGCTACCAAATTTGGCATGTAGCTTTATGTAGTAGACCTCTATCATGTTTCTTGAAATTATAGCCCTGGGGTCAAAATTGGCTCTGCCCCAGGGGTCACAAGTTTTACAAAGGCTTATATAGAGAAAACTTTAAAAATCTTCCCTTACCTAGCCATAAGGCCTAGAGCTACCAAATTTTGCATTTAGCTTGATCTAGTTGGGGTCTACCAAAAGTGCCCAAAGTATAGTCCTGGGGTCAATTTGGCCTCATGCTTGCGGGGGGGGGGGGAGGTTCATAAGATTTACATGGGTTTACATAGGGAAAACTTTTAAATCTTGGTGTACATAGCCATAAGGCTTAGGCTACCAAATTTTGCATCATTATAGCATTATCTAGTGGACAATTACAAAGAGGGCCCAAGTTACAACCCTAGGATCAAGTTTGGCCCTGCACCAGGGGTCACAAGTTTTACATGGGTTTATGGAGTGAAAAGTTCAGAAACCATCTTGTTACTAGCCATAAGGCCAAAAACTCCCAAATTTGGCATGTTATTCTTCTAATACACATATTCCCCATTTAGTCCGACTGTAGCCCTGGGGTCAAAGTTTTATAAGGGCTTATATAGTGAAGACTTTTCTTCATGGTTTATATTTATAAGCCAGTGGAGTGATACTGGGCCATCATGGCCCTCTTGTTTAAAGATTAAGCCCAGTGACCTACTTTTTGACCCATTTTCAAACTTGTCCTGAAAATCATCAGACCTCTCTGACCAACTTTCATGAGCATTGGACTAAAAATGAGGCCTCCACAGTGTACACAAGGTTTTTCTATGATTAGACCAGGTGACATACTTTTTGACCAGAAATGACCCATTTTCACACTCATCCAAAAAGAAGCGTAAGGAAGGTTTTTCAAAAATTTGATCCAGTGACCTAGTTTTTGACCCAGTATGACCCATTTTCAAAAACATCAAAGAAATCATCAAGATAAACATTCTGACTACTTTTCATAAGTATTTGATTGAAAGTTTGGCCTCTAGAGCGAACACGAGGTTTTACAAATATTTGACTTAGTGACCTAGCTTTTGACCCAGTATGAACCATTTTCAAACTCATCCAGGATGTCATCAAGACAAACAATCTGACTAATTTTCAAGAGTATTTGACTAAAAATGTGGTCTGTTGAACAGAAGGGTTTTTTTTCAAAAGATTTTATCTGGTTTCCCAGTTTTTGGCCAGACAGGATTTTTGTTCTAAATTATCAAAGAAATCATCACGACAAACATTCTGACCACTTTTCATGAGTATTAAATTTGGCCTCTAGAGGAAATATAAGGTTTTCCAAAGATTTGACCTGGTGACTTGGTTTTTGACCCGGTATTACCTATTTTTAAAACTCGTCTGAGATATCAAGAAAAACATTCTGACCAACTTTCAAGAGTATTGGACTGAAAATGTGGCCTCTAGATCATACACAAGGTTTTTCAAAGATATGACCTGGTGACCTCGTTCTTGACCTGACATAACCCATTTTTATACTCATGTGAAATATTATCAAGCCATAAATTCTGACGAAGTTTCATGACTATTGACTGGAAATGTGGCCTCTCGAGCGCACACAAAGTTTTGCTAAGATTTGGTGTAGTGACCCAGATTTTGACCCAACATGACCAGTTTTCAGTCTGGACTGAGATATCATACAGACAAACATTCTGACAAAGTTTCATCAGTATCAGATTTAAAATGTGGCCTCTATCTAGAGCATACACAAGGTTTTTCTAAGGTTTGATCTAGTGACATAGTTTTTGACCCAACAAAAATCATTTTCAAACTTGTCCGACAAATATTATCAAGACAAACATTCTGACTTACTTTCAAGAGTATTGGACTAAAAATGTGGCCTCTAGAGCGTACACAATATTTTTAAAAGATTTTAAAAGTTCTTCAGTCCATGTGACCCATTTTCAAATTTATCTGAAATATTATCAAGACAAACATTCTGACCAAGTTTCATGAGTATCTGACGGAAAATGTGGCCTCTAGATCGTGCACAAGCTTTTTCAAAGATTTGACCTAGGAACCTAGTTTTTGACCTGATGTGACCGATTTTTAAACTTGTTCAAGATATTAGCAAGACAAACATTCTGACAAAGTTTCATGAGTACCCCGCTGAAAATGTGGCCTCCAGAGCATACACAAGGATTTGATGTTGTGACCTTGTTTTTTACCCAACATGACCTATTTTCAAACTTGTCCAAGATATCAACAGGATAAAATTCTGACCACTTTTCATGAGTATCAGACTGAAAATGGGGCCTCTAGAGCGAACACAAGGTTTTTCTAAGATTTGACCTGGTGACCTAGTTTTTGACCTGACATGACCCATTTACAAACTCATTTGAGATGTCATCAAAACAAACATTCTGACCAAGGTTCATGAGTATCACACAGAAAATGTAGCCTCTAGACTGTACACAATGCTTTTCTAAGATTTGACCTGGTGACCTAGTTTTTGACCTGATGTGACCTACTTTCAAACTTATGAGATATCAAGACAAACATTCTGACCAACTTTAGTGTGTATCTGACGGAAAATGTGGCCTCTAGAGTGTACACGTTTTTTCTTAGATTTGACCTAGTGACCTAGTTTTTGACCCGACATGCCCCATTTGTGTACTCGCCCGAGACAGCATCAAGACAAATATTCTGACCAAGTTTCATGGGTATCCAACAGAAAATGTGGCATCTAGAGTGTACACAAGGTTTTTCTAAGATTTTACCTAATGACCTAGTTTTTGACCCGACGTGACCCTTTTTCAAACTCGTCGGACATATCATCATGAGAAACATTCTGACAAACTTTCATGAGTATCTGAAAACATACGGCACCAGAGATATTACCAGATACCTACACTTTCTCCACATCCCACAATGTTTTCTGTATTTTCAAAAGCAAATTTGATTTATAGAGCATAATATGTGTTCCAACGGCAAGCTAACGAGCAGAGATTGAAAAGCTTTTTGTAAAACACATCAGTGGCTCGTAAAAAGTAATTGCTCTTTTTCCCTATTTGCTCTCAACAGGAAAACATACTTTTTCGTAAAACACTGTTGGAAAAATTTAAAATTCTGATTACCCGCATTTTATTCTTTTCTTATGGTGTTAAGAAGATTGTTCTTTCTCTTGGTCATTTAGACAGGATTGTGCCGAGCCCCGTAACTCGGTCGGTAGCATACAGGACTTGAGAACAGGAGGTCGCTGGTTCGGTCCCTGGCTTGGTCAATTTCTTTCGGAGGATTGATTATAGTCATTGCGACAGGATTCATTCCTCTCTCACTGCTGACCATTGTTTCCACGATGGTTATGTGGGAAAGCAGCCAGTGGCTTGGAAAGAATATTGAGCGGAGTACTTGTAAAAGAAAGCATGGATAGGTGCACTGGCCGCCGTGATTTAACTGAAATAATGTTGAAAACGGCGTTAAACACCATACAATCAATCAATCATTAGACAGGATTGTTTGGATAAGGCTAAAATGGAGACTTTACACACTAAAAAATCTTTACCATGCTCAATTCATATACTTTTTGGATAAAAACATTATGGAAAGAGAAAGCATAACTTGTTTGAGTAATGGTTTCTCCTAATACATTTTTTTCTTAATCTTCCAAGCACCATTATTTCCAAAACCCTAGACAGAATTTTTAGCTAAAAATCATTCTCTTTACCAGGGAAGAAAATTTCTGACTGTCAAATTAAAAGCATTTGCAGCAAACAAATAGATAATGGCTCAAAGGCTGTAAATAATGTTAAAGAGTTACGAAAATATTTTGTCAAAAGGAGAAAAGCTTACTACCAGCATTTTCTCCTGTTGCCACAATGTTTTAAACTTTCTCATGGTAAGAAAAACCAAGTTTCAAGGAAATTCAAGTACACATGTAATAAGACTTGTCCAAATTGAAATTTTGCATCACTCATTGCAATAGTCTTCAAAGGGCTAGAAAATATTATGAGAAAGGAGAAAATATGCTGGCAACCACCATTTTCTCCTTTTGCCACAATATTTTCAACTTTCTTATGTTATGTAAACCTCAGTTCAGGAAATTTAAGACTTGTCGCAAAACGATTTACAACGATACTTTCCATCGATCTTAGTATATGGGACTATTCAAGTCAAACCATTTGGTTCAGTTTTTTTAGAGAACTTGCAACCTTTCGCAGGGCTGGCCGATACTCTGAATATCACTTTCTCTATCAATTTTGACAACTTGCAAAATTTTGGACTCAACTCATCATTTATACTAAGTGTCAGTTTCGCTGCAATAACTTTCATTACCCCAATACTCTATCAAACAATGAAGAGTATTTTGACAACAATTGCTCTACAGAACCAACTTGGCGAGTCCAATTAAGTTTCTTCTAATCAAGCTTGAGTTCCATTAACCCTTTACCGCACAAGTCCGCCTTGTAATGACCTTGGGAAAGAAGTCTTTTGAAAACATTGTCGGAAAGTAGAAAATGCTGGTAACCAGCATTTTCTCCTCTTCCCACAATGTTTTCTACCGTATCAAAGAAAATTTGCACCATTTGAGCCACATTAAAATTGTCGTCTGCAAATGCTTTCAATTTGGACAAGGCTAAAATTTTGTCAACTAGTAAATAGTTATCCAGTTTCTTCCAAGTAGAGAAGGACTGGTCATCTCCACTCACAACAATTAATGGTAGACTTTTCTTTTGATGACCATATTTGAGAGTTACTTTACCTTGTCTAGAACTCTATATATTGTGTAAGTTTTCAGCAACACAGTTGCTCAAGTTTCACATGACTCAAAGTACTTCAGGGTTCTCACTAAGATTTTGCAAGTTGGATTCCAGGAATCCAAAGCAGGAAAAGGTTGGATTCCATGCTGAAAAGTTGGATTCCCCTAGAGTCAGGATGAATTTTCATACACAAGCAATAAGCATCTAAAACCTGTAAATTTAGATTTGTGCATCATGGAGACATAATGTCTGTAATGGACAAGTCTACATTTACATTAGAAATTACTAGCTAAGACTTTATTTGTAAAATTTTTGCGCAAAGGATAAAAGAACTTTTCACTTTATCTTTTATTTAGATGAATGTAAATAATTCAACATGATAATGCATATTTTAAATATTCATGATAATAATGGACCGAGCCCCGTTAGCTCAGTGGGCAGCATACAGGACTTGAGAACAGGGGGTCAATGGTTTGATCCCTGGCTCAGCCAATTTCTTTCCGGGGACTGATGATAGCCATTGCAACATTCCTCTCTCACCGCTGCCCATTGTTTCAATGATGGCAGTGTGGGAAAGTAGCCAGTGGCTTAAAAAAAATATAGTACTGGTAAAAGAAACTCTAGGAAAGCATGAATAGGTGCATTGGCCGCCCCAACATAACTGAAATAATGTTGAAAACAGTGTTAAACACCACACTGTCACTATCAATCAATCAATAATAATGATGGAAACAATTCTTGACCCATCTTCACAAACATTTGTAAATTCAATTCTAATACCATTTTAATTTGTAATTAGAATTTAGAATTATCTGTCCATGTGGACCATGATGTCAGTTAAATCTTTTCAATGACAATGTCTTAGACCTGTCCAAATTTAAAGCTTGTATAAATTTGCAGATGACAAGATTAAGATGGTTTGAACAATCTATTTGGTCTTTAAAATGTTGAAAACTATGTGGAAAAGAAGAAAATGCTTCTTTATTCACAATGTTGTCTGAAGCTTTCTTTCTCAAGATTGTTAAATTCTGGACAATGGACTGTTTGGTAAAGGATTAATTAGCTTTATGTTTGTTTGTTTTTTTAACTTTCACACTTGTCTGATCACTAGGCTGATCTGGAGCTTTCCTTTTAATCCCCAGAAATTTCTAAGAAATTCTTCATTTTGAAATTTGTTCTCCGATCAAATCAAGCACATGTAAAAAGAGAAAAGTTTCGTGGAACACTGTTCTCAATTAAATAACTGTTTTTATTCGAAAGATCGATTAAAAAATTCAGCTGAAAGTTGATAGGTCATGGACAATACTCAATTATTTATTACCAGTGCTTCCTGTTGATTGCATCATAAGATGCTCACCGCCTTTCTTTAATCGAGTACATAGATCAACATTATCTCTAAAAAATGGTCTGTAACCTGTTGATTGATGCATAATTTGCAATTGTCAACATGCGGGTAATTAGGGTGTCAGCTACTCGTCATCCACAGTTCAACAGGTACTGGACGGGTAATAAAGAATGACGCATGGAATTTTTCCAAAACAATAGTCATCGAGGCCCCTGCATCTAATCCCACATCAGAATCTTTACTCTCAATCTGCACTGAAACATTGCTTTCTGAGCTTGATGGTGATCTTAGGTTCAAAAGTGGCTATTCTCCCGCATTTTCATTTTCAGACTGACTGAAAATTCGATGTTCAATCAGCAAATGAATTTTGGACTTTTCCTTATTTTTCTTGTCCCGTTTGGCCTTAGGCTGTCAACGTATTTCAGTCTTTTATAGTCTTTTTCGGACACACCTTGCTTATATGACCTGACCTTTACAGCTAACACACTTTGCATTCTTGTAGAAACATGTTTGTCATGATTAGTTTTACCATACCTAAACCTGTGTAAAGACTTTTGTAATCATGGGCCCTTGGTTTCCGACGCCTCATTGTCCACCAGTTCCAAACTAACAGACACACCTACTGCCTTTTTCACGGTTAATTCTACTTCTGACAACAACATTCTGAGTAAGTGTTCTGTAACCCACAGACAAACCAATCTCTCGGCTCATCTAGAAATGTCCCAAAGTCACAAGACTAACTTAGCCACATCAATTATAGTCTGTCAAATACAGGGTTACAGTATCATTTTCACTTTGCATCTTACAATGAAACTTAAACCGTTCTCCAATGATGAGCGTTTTCAGTTGCAGGTAATTTTGAATAAAGGTTTTCAACTTTGTCGAAAGTCTTATCACTTGGATTTTGAGGTGTAGCAAAATTACGGAGCAGGCTGTAAGTCTTAGATCAGACTGTAAGTCGTAGAAACAAAATTAGCTCTTTTCTGATTATTATCAACGATGCCATTTGCATGGAAAAGCGCTGTTCCCCGTTCTCCACCCAGCTGTCAACGTACAGTCGAAAGTGAAACTGTTTACCAAACATTTCAGGTTATATTTACTGTATACGGAGAGTGCGAAACATTCTTGTCGCTACTGTAATGTTTTTTAGGTCCGGACAACAGCCACGAGCAGCATAAATGTAGCTTTTTAACTTTTTAATTATGGAAATTCTTTACTCTCGGAACACAAATGCTTAACTACTGTACAGTACGATTTATCAAAGTACATTAAATACTTCCAGTTCCACCTAAGCGGATCAAAGTACTAAAATATGTAGTTAAAACGTTAATCAATGACTTATTTAAACAAAAAAAAAAAATAATAAAATCGTGTATCTAAGCGTTTTGCGTACAGTTATTGTTGTAAGGAAAGTGCTTTTGGGTGTAATGACAGTAGTTTGGGGTGATTTTCGAGTGGTTTTGGGTGTTTCCATACTTATTCACCTGCGATACACTAGGCCATGTCAAAGCTGCGGAAGGAGACTAATTTCAAATTTAGAGCGAATACTATGACACTTAACTATGAAATTCACTGATTGTGTAATTAGCTTACACAGATTTTTTACTCGCATGTTAATTTCACACATCAAATAAAACAGACGCGTCTGTTTGTTGATCTACGAGGACCTATTTTTCTTGAAATAGAGGACCGAATCGTCTTCAGTCACCTTCCAAAAAGCTATCCGATTGGTTTAATTATTTATGCATTGTGGAGAAAAGTAGGTCATTTTTGCTGCTTTCGACTGGCTTATTACAACTACAATTTATTTGTTGCTGTGGCAACACGATCATAACAATAAACTGATCCAAAATATTTTGCATTTACCTGAAACTATGTTTTTCAAGAATTTGATTTCATTCTTTTTGTAAATTTGAAGTTTCTCCTTGTTGGTCTGATTCAATTTGCAATGATCTGGAACTGTGTTTGTCCTTTTGTACTCGAGATGTATCGAACTATTTGAAAGGTGGTTGGATAAAACTGTTCAGAGGCATTTGCAGCAAGCTGCTGAGTGATTACATATGAAGGCTCTCGCCTTCCAAAAATGTTGGCAAATAAGACCTAAAACAGAAAAATGTGAACCCTTTAAACAACATCAGTTTCCTACCCGCCTATGTAAATCAAAATTAGACATCAAAAAACGTGCAGCCTGATCTTTGATCTACTCTGTCCACTTTGCATTATATTGCTTAGACATGGTCAAGCCTGAAATTGCAGTAATTAGGGACTAATTTTGTACATTTGGTTCATTTGCCATTCTAAGGGTCATGAGTATGCCATATTGACGACCACCGAAGCACCGTCACACGGGGCCTCGTTTTAACGTCTCACCCGAAAGACTATTGGTAATTTTAGGTGGCTAGCCGTTGGGCTCGAACCCACACCCTCAAATGACCCAAGACTTGATGGTTACAAGTCCTACATGGCCTATTTACCAGCAATATATTTGAAGGTCTCTGAAAGTGGCGAAATACGTGTAATGTTAGAATACACCATAAACTAAACTGTCCTGTGTATGTATTTTCATAAAGAATTTCCAGATATTGTGGAGGCAATGAAAATATGCTGGCAGTCAGCATCTCAGTCCTTTTCCGACCGTTTTCTACCCTTCCAATGACAAATTCCATCCATTGAACTACATTTGATATAATTTTCATCTGCAAATTTGATGATTTCAATAACACAAGTCAGAATTTTTGTTTTTCGGTGAGGATTTAAAATCAAGAATTACAAAACGTAATCACAGGCTCAGTAAAATTCCCGTTTCTGACAAGTTGGGTTTTAGGGGCCACAATCAGTGACTGACCCCACGTTGGACCCTGTGGCCGCGGTCAGTGGGTGAGGGTGTCGTTCATAGTTAGATAACAGGCGTTAAAAGATAGGACCGGTCAGCAGCCCAATGGTTGCGGATGAAGAAATTCGGGGATAGGTCATTCAAAAACCGCCCAGCAGTCATGAACCTATGACCCCATTCCTTCACTTTATTCTTGACCAAACTGTAACATTTTAGACCCGTCAATATTGATAGTATTTTGTGGACGAGAAATGAAATGGAACTCAAAAGATCGAATTTGTCAGTGCAAGGGAAGGAAATATTGTGGGAATAGGAGAAAATGCTGGTCGAGATTTCTTCAAAACGTTAAAGCAATCAAGACTTAAAATCTCGTGATTAAGTTTAATCTTTACCAAACGACAAATTTCTTATTTGCTCAAATCCAAAGCATGTACAAATGTTGCTCTTATGAAAGGATTCGTCCTTCAAAGGCTTGAAGACATTGAGGGAAAAGGAGAAAATGCTGGTTACCAGCATTTTCCCCTTTTCCCACAATGTTTTCAAGAAGCTTCTCCGTCATGGCCATTAAAACTCGGACTTGTGTGATAAAGGGTCTAATGGACATACCACAGTCTAAGCGTTAAATTTACTTGGGAGAAGATCGGACAAAGATCAGAATGTATGGATGTTCAGGCCTATCATGATCGACTCCCTTCGCAAGGGACATTCGGTTCGTCTCACACTGTTTAATTCTGTTGAACAGTCCCGTGTTTTTACAACCATTAGCAACAATGCCTTTAAGAACATTGTGCGAAAAGGCCAAAATGCTGGTTAGCAGTGCCCAAGGTTACTCCCACGAAAAACCCAATGGACCCAGTAAGGCTCGAATCAGGGGCCTCCAGGTCGCGAGTCCTACATTTTACCACTGAAGCCACGCAGGAAACCCCCTCCCCCACCCCCAAGAGAGGAAAGGTGCTACATGGAAGTGCACTTGGTATATATACAAGAGGGCAGTGTATGGGGGTGTTTTATGGTTATTTTATGACATATAATCTACTTGTAAATACGAAGATGATACAGGCTATCT
Organism: Tridacna gigas; assembly: GCA_945859785.2. Lineage (NCBI taxonomy): Eukaryota > Metazoa > Mollusca > Bivalvia > Cardiida > Cardiidae > Tridacna > Tridacna gigas. The sequence continues at coordinate 15,026,984 of OX244032.2, forward strand.
CTTACCATGATCTTCTTATCTAGTCAATACTGCACGTTTTAACCCTTTACCTCCCAATTCCGAGTGTTAAGGCCCCTGAAAAAGAGGGCTTTTGAAAATATCGCGGGACAAGGAGAAAATGCTGGTGACCAGCATTTTCTCCCTTTCCCACAATGTTTTCTATCCTGTCAAATACATTTTCCATTATTTCAGTAACATTCAGTTTAACGTCTGCAAGTGCTTTCAATTTGGAACTGTCTAAAAGTTTGTCGTTTGGTAAAGACCTAAAGCATACCTCTCATAGATCTACACAGCTTGTGTAGTGTTAAAGTTCCCCTTAAACCAGACAGCATTTTTTAAAATTTTTCGTAGAGTCTTAAATGTTTTATATAAAGTACTCGTAATTATTATCAAACATGATTCAAAACATTAATTTTTGATCAGTTCTTAATTACATCAGGGGTCCTGTATATGCTATACAATCGACTGACTGCCATTTTTCAAACTTCTTGTTTAGGCCACTGTACACATATAAGAAAGAAACAAATATCAAAGCTTTGGGTTTGCCAATAAAAGTACAGCAGGGGATCAACAAATGATGATTTTCACTCTGTTGTCAATGCAGTAAAAACAATGCGTTGGTGTGACACCTAGACAGAACCCTGGCATTTTATATGGTCAGCGCGGTTTTTCATCCGATCTGATATATAATCTATTACTTGATTTCATTGGCGTCGATGACTTTTCCGTAGCATCTCTCAACCTTAGACCCACATCGCAGATGTAAAATTGTACGCGAAAGGTTGCAATGGGGGATCAAAAGGTCACTGTAATATTTTACACTAGCGCAGGGTTTTATTGGTGTGCAAGTTTTATTGCCCGAGACATCCAAATTTGCGGGGGTAAAACTACAAAAATAGTTTCCCTGCCATTCATATGTAATTTACCGTGAAATTATTTTACATGTCTTGCTGGTTGATGTATAGAAGTCCATTTTCAGTTACGGGCATTTTACGTTTTTGGGTCTATTAACAATCGAGACGACACTGAAAAAATAGACTTGTCCAAACCAAAAGTATTTGAGCCATGCTCTGTGAAAAGGGGGCTCAATGCATCTCCGCGATGCATGATACCAAGCAAACAATCACGTAATTATGGATCCATAATGGCCACATTTGTTTGACAACCAACTGATTTATGAGGCAGAATGGCCCTTTGACAAGTAGAAAATTGATCAATACCGAAAAGTTTCGGCCCAGGTCAGCCTGCGCGCACTGCGCAGGCTGACCTGGTCGATACTTTTCGCAGATGCATAAAGCCCCCCCCCCCTTTTCACAGAGCATGGCTCATTTGTATCTGCGAATGATAAAATAATCATAACTCCAAAATATTGAGATTTGTCCGAGGATGGGTAGAAAACATCGTGGGAATGGAGAACATGCTAATTTTCAAAATCTCTATTTTCGGGGTCATTAAAACTCGGGATTGCTTGGTAAATGGTTAATCTGGTGAAAAAAAATTGTGGTCCCTTCTTCGGAAAGTATTAATAAAATGGGCAAAGTAGATTTAAAACGAAACGGAGGATTTGATTTATGCACAATTTAACCCTACACCCAAACAATCCCGTAGTTTTATAACCCTCGGGAATGAGGGTTTCGAAATTACAGTGGATAAAGGAGAAAATGATGGGCACCAGCATTTTCTTCTTTTTCGCTAATGCGTTTTACACCTTGTTAGTTTAATCATTTTTTGCCATTATCTAATTCGTAGTTTGCCATTTCTTTCAATATATATGCTTCAAACTTTGTGTCATCTGGTGAAGAATTAACAGCCTTGTGTTTCGATATCTGATGCTGTTAGTATCAAATGCTATTCACCTCCAACACATATACAAAGTTTCAGTCTCCGGATCCAATCTTTGAATATATTTTCATAGTATTTTTAGGTATACTATGAAGACACTGGAATATTGCAGAACCGTGGTGTTTGCGCTAAACAAATTTTCGACCTGAAAGGTATTTTTTTAAGCTTGGAAACACAAAGAAGTCACAAGGGGCAAGGCCAGGTGAATACGGAGGTTGGGGGAGCACGACCTTTTCCTGCTTCAGAAAGTCTTGCACATCGTACAAAAGACAGTGACTGAAACCGATGGTTTACACGCGTTGAAATAGAGTTGACATAAAATGAATTCCAGTTTCTTCATAGTATGCCTAAAAAGACTATGAAAGTGCCTTCAAAGACTGAAACTTTGTACATGTATATCTGTTGGAGGTGAATACTTTGAGGGAACAAAATAAAAATTTCAGTGAAACCTACGAAGAATCAAAATTTAGGTGCTTAGATGCATTCATATTTGAACACTCCTGGTATGTGGGAAAGCGGCAAGTGGCTAGTGATTTGGAAAAAATACTGTGCGAGACAGTTGTAAAGGAAACTACAGGGAAGCATGGCTAGGTGTACTGACCGTCGCGATATAACTGAGGTAATATCGAAAACTTCGTTAAACACCCAACAAACAAACAAGTAAATCGCAGGCTTCCATCCCCAGGCAATAAGGGCAATAAGAGTTTGTATTTTTGTACGGATTCAAACATGGTCTCGCCAAATCAGAATCTGAACAATAATGGGTACGTACCACTGTTTTTAGGAAACATTTTCTTTTCTACCTAACCTAAAGAAACAGTGTACAAATTCTTTACGCCACTTGGGCCTCTTTCCTACTAAGTGGAAGAAACATCACAGAAACATCCCGTGTTCACACAGAAGGTATCTTAAATCGACAATGGTGTGTAATTGAAACAAATTGGCCATTCACGGCCAATGGACACGTCAGATCTGAAAAAAAAGGTGACCGGTCAGTGGTTCAAAAAAGAAAGAAAACGGCGGCAATGTTAGCGGATTAGCGGATTTATGAGTGTTTTAGTATCGATAAAAAACCCCTGACACTTTGAATGTCAGATGGGAATCGTTTAGATGGGATTAGATTGTATGTAAAAAAGAATACTACTTGTGTGCCTTATTAACTTTTACAGGTTTTGACTCTTTACTTGACGAGCTTTACGGTTTTAAAGAGCTTAGGGAAAAGGCGTTTTGAAAACATTGTGGGGAAAAAGGAGACAGTGTTTGATAACCAGCATTTTCTCCTTTTCCCACAATATTTTCTACGCCTCTTAGGACATATTCAATAATTTTAGAGACATCTTCTAGTAACTTGTCGTCTGCGAATTCCTTCAGTTTAGACAAGACTATAATACATGTACATGTATTTTATTTTTGGTAAAGAGTTAAACTTTTTACCCAAATGAGTTCTTGTCCTTTACGAGGTTAGAGAAGATGGTTGTTTAAAAACATTGTGGGAAAAAGGAGAAAGTGCTGGATACCAAGCATTTTCTCTGTTTCCTGAAATGTTTTATAACCGTTCAGAAAGGAAATACTGTCATTGCAGGATTTTCTGTGCTAATGCTTTCTGAATGGACATGCCTTCAACTTTGTTGTGTGGTCCGCTAGAACGCCGAATAAACCAAAATCTGGACACTCTAAGTCTGGAAGTAAGACCCAAAATGAATGCAGTTTCAAGATTTCATTCTTCTAAAATGTCTCGGCAAAGCGGACAGAGTAGATCATTGACCAAACAGAACTTTTTGTGCAGTTTGATTTTGATTTTCACTGGCCCCAAAGGTAACTACAGTTGTCAAAAGGCTCTTATGGGGTTCAATTTTGTTGTTCTGATGAAGGGGTGCAGGCCATTACTATGGGTATACTTTAGATAAACAGTCTTTGAAGCGCGGATAGTGTTTGCAATTACTGCAATAAAAAGTAAAAGCAAAATATGTTATTTTGTATTGTCTGGCGAAGATACGGTAGGAGAAAGGTTAGATAACTAATGTTAGAGCCGTGATTATTCCAGACTTTACTTAGGTGTTGTTACAGTTGAAAATTCAGAGGACGCCTCAAAGTGCTTCAATAAAATAATATAAACGCACGAGAAAATTTACCAGTGTCCAGTTGTTATAAGTGTATTAGTTCCCTGCTGTAAGAGAAATGCTTTTAAGAAACGGAGCTTGTACCTAAAAGGAACGAAAAGAAACCAACGTTTCTCCAAAACGATCGTGAAACCCAGGAAAACAAAAACAGTCAATTTCCAGCGCGACAGGGTCCGCTAAGCCATCGGCTAACAAACGCTCCCGCAAATTGGCAGCTTGTAGGAAAATTAGTCGAAAAGCAGCTTTTGCCTGTCTCATTTTCTTGTTGAGTTTTATTTGTTCCTTGCTCTTTTATTTTTGTCTTTTGTGTCAACTGCCCTAGTATGTAGATCTGGAATGACATGTAGGCCTATTCGGTGTTGTCCTGACTTGTGTTCTGATACAAGTTTGCAGCAGCCGACTTTGATCATGTCTGCGAATTACAAGACATCCTCGTCAGAAAGCAGACTATAAACACGGATCACTGTTTGAAGAATTAATACTTTTGAAAACATTATGATTAAACACAAAATTTATGTTACCGATGCAATGTCTGTTTTGGCTACAACGTTTTCAGAAGTTTTCTGTTCTAAGATTCTAAACGTCTTCTCCATGTTGCAGTTACGTGTAAAGAGCAGGTCCTTTCAAAATGCCAAAGGGGCTTTGATCTTAGTTTCACATAATTCCCACGGGACAGGTAAGCCCGAAAGCCCAATATGCTCATCAGTTAGTGACGTAACTCGTCTTTGCCGATACAGACAGAATTTGCTGAGCAAACAGTGTTGTTTTCTCTTTAGGGACCACAACCCTTTGCCAAGTTTTCCCGATTTTAACGACTCCTACAAAAAAAAAAGCATTTGAAATCATTGTGGGGAAAGGTGAAAATGCTGGTAACCAGCATTTTCTCCTTTCCCCACAATGTTTTCTATCCTTTCTATGACAAATTTCATCACTTGATCCACATTTAGTTTATCGTCTGCAAATCCCTTCAATTTGGACACGTCTACAATTTTGTCGTTTGGTAAAGAGTTAAGTCTGCTAACTCATGGACGTAACGCTGTAATTCGATCGAACATCTAAAGAGAAGTACCGCCTTGGTTGTTGATTATCCCATTACGAAAGAAATTCGACCTCTTTGCGCCCCCACTGCTGCAGACGGGTTTTCGGGGCAAAAACATAGTGGGAGAAGGAGCAACTGCTCGATACGAGCAGTAGTATCTCCTCTAATAATGTTTTTAACTTCACAGAGAGATTAAGATCTAAAGAAAAAGTGATTTTCTTTTCTTTCAAATATTTTTGTTTGTGTCACCTATAGAAATCGAAAGTGTGACAGCAGTCAGTGGCTTACAATGAACATTGTGCGAAGCACTGGTAGCAGAATCTCCAGGAAAGCATGGACAGGTGCACTTGCTTCCGCGATATAACCGAAATAATGTTAAAGACGGCGTTAAACATCAATGCAATCAATCAATCAAAACTAACAACATGAAAGGAAAGGTGAAATCAAACTGACTATATTGATTGTTTACAAAGGCGCAAGATTGTTTGTTTATTTAACTTTGTCAGTGATACTGTCGTGTGTAGGGGCAGGATATTACCCAGTTCAAATAAGCTGTTCGAAATGCCTTATTAGCAGGATTGAAGTAGTGTAATAGCTTGTTTGTATGGTGTTTAACGCCGTTTTCAACATTATTTCAGTTATACCGTAGCGGCCAGTACACCTGTCCCTACTTTCCTAGTGTTTCTTTAATCAGCACTTCACACAAAAATCTCTCCAAGCGACTGGCCGCTTTCCCAGATAGCCATCGTTGAAACAAAGATCAGCGGTGAAATAGGAGTAAATTCTGCCACGATCCGAATGAATCCTGTTGATGGCCATCATCATTCCTCTGAAAGAAAATGGCCGAGCCGGGGATTCGAACCAGCGACCCCTGGTCTCAAGCCCTGCATGTTACCTATTGAGCTACGTTTTGTCTGACCTTTATCGACACCAACCGGAAGGACAACTATAGCTGTGAAAATCACTTTAGGGTTTAACATTAAAGTGACATCCATTATGGTTGGATGCTGTCATTAAAGTCTCGTTTAGCTCTCAATAGGACAGACGTTTTACATTAACTAAGACGCACAGGTACACAAATGAAACTTGAGCCATGCTCTGGCAAAAGGGGGCTTAATGCATCTCTGTGATGTATTATACCATGCAAGTCACCACATCATTATGGATCGATTATATCCATTTTCTCTGACTGATGATTGAGTCCTGAGGTAGAATGGTCCTTGGATATGCAGAAAATTGATCAATGGCAAAAAGATTCGGCACAGGTCAGCCTGCGCGGACTGCGCGGGGTAGCCTGGGTCGATACTTTTTGTAGATGCATTAAGACCCCTTTTCACAGAGCATGACTCATCACAACCAAAGGTCGCTGTAACTATTTTCCACACAAAACCGTGTCTCTAAGACGCTGAGGAAAAATGCTTTCGAAAACATTGCGGGAAAAGGAAAAAAGTGCAAGTAGCCAGCGTTTTCATCTTTTCCAACAGGTTGGTCTACTCTTTCAAACACAAGTTATATCATTTTAGCTACCATTTATTTGACGTCTTCAGTGCTTTCAATTAGACAAGACTAAAACTTTCTCGTCTGGCAAAGAGTTTACCCTCTACCACACAATCCCTACTTCTTTGGACCAAGAGGAAGTCAACTTTGAAAACATGGTGGGAAAAGGGGAAAGTGTTGGTTACCAGCATTTTCTCCTTTTCCCGCAATGTTTTCAAAAGGTTTTTTTGTCGAGGTCGTTAAAACATGGGATTGTTTATTAAAAGGTTAAATAGAGATCACTATTATGTCCTTATGGGGGTATTTTTTGGCTTTCGCTTTTTAGTCGTCTATCTGAATATTTTAATCGCTATCAATAGCTTACAAAAATTAACAGATGAATAAAACAGAGAGGAACGGCGAAAGATGCTTAACTAAACCGTGGTCAACGGTCCGAACAAGACCAGGGCCCGTATTCACCAACCATTCTTAAGAATATTCTTTGTCTTGTTCTGCAAGATTTTCTAAATTTGAAAGCAACGCAACTGCTGATTGGCTAAACCAAATGGTTTAGCCAATCAATAGTTGCGTAACTTTCAAATTTAGAAAATTCTGGAGAATAAGACTGAGAATGTTCTTAAGAATGGTTGGTGATTACGGACCCAGACCACGCTCTCAGTCGAATTTGCTACTGCAAAAACTGATGAAGGAATTGTGTTTTATCAGCAATTTATCCTTTTATCACACTATTTTCAACAGTTGTCTTCTAAAATGCGAACGAATAGTTTACAGGTAGCCATGTGTTGATTATGTAAGAATTTGTCAACTAACTGATAATAGATAACAGGACGAAGAGTAAGTTTATAACAAACTTAAATCATAACAAAATTAAAAAAAAAATCATGGACGCATACCGAAATTCTTTCAGGTTGAGAGCATGAAAAACGAATTCTGAAATGTATCCACAGAAATAAACCCAATCGCCAAAATTAAAACGGTTTTATTGAACTTGTCAAACGTTGGCGTCATCCTTAAGTCGAGCCAGGGACCCTGCGGCCATAAGTCGCTCTCCCTCCACCATTATCTCACACGATCTTATGTTAATTGCATCACCTGTTGTCGGTAATGATCGCTTATTATGTTGTTAATTCTTTCACAAACAATCCGAGTTTTAACAACCTGTAGGAAGACGTCCACTGAAAACATTGTGGGAAAAGGAGAAAATGCTGGTAACCAGCATTTTCTCCTTTTCCCACAATGTTTTCCTGCATTTCAAAGACAAACCCATTTTCTTTGGGATCCACGTTTCATTTATGGTCTGTAAATGCTTTTAGGACAGAAGATGCTAAAGTTTTATCGTCGAGCAAAGGGACGCACGACAACATGATACTATGCCTGGAGCGCCATCTGATGAATCATAAAAGACCTAGTAATTCGAACATTCGATACATCGAATCAATCGATATATCCGAAGTAGGGGCCCAGGTGGGAAGGAATTTTTAGCTTTAAAAAATATACTGTATTTCCTTAACTCTTTATCAAACGATAAAATTTAGACTGGTCCAAATCAAAAACATTTGCAGACGACAAATGAAATATGGTTTACATAATGGATTTTTTTTTTTTTTAATTTTGAAAGGATGGATAGAGAACATTGTGGAAAAAGATAAAATGCTGGTTACCTTTTACACCGGCACAATGTTTTTAAAGGCCATTTTTGCTCATGGTCATTAAAACACGGTAATATGTAGTAAAGGGGTAAACGAACAAGAACATGATACCATGCTTGTTGGGACATCTGATGATTTATGAAGCATTGTTCACAACCGTTGCGAGCTTTCGAAGTTTCCAGCGTTTCTTCCATAATTCGTAAACACTGATAACACAAATTAGCATCTTGATTCCTGTCGTATTCAAATTATCGAGGTTTTACGACACTCTTAACAGTTTGGCAAATGCGTACGTAACAATATGTCAACACATTAACAACTCAAGCAATTTCACGACAACTCACCCAATTCCAGTTTACAATCCTCTGACGAAGACAGACTTTGAAAAAGAAACTGAGGAAAAAGGAGTTACTTGTCTTAAAAAAATCACTCCTTTTTCGGTGACTTTTCCATATCATTACAAACATAGCATTTATATTTCCTTTAGTTGTTTGTTCTCTGTGTAATTTAAAGAACCAGGGCACGTTAAAGAACCAGGCGTAACTTAGGGTGGCTTTCGTTCTGGCTCTCGTTACAAAAACTAACATGTCTTCTTGGGACGTCACCCATATGGGCAACCGTTGGCAACGACATATAAACGAAAATCAAACAGACTCTTCATCATTAAGCAGTTCTTAAGTATATCAACGATAACGTGTTTAGTAGGTTTTCAACTGTTGTTTTTCCTTTATTATTTTCTTGTCATCATAATTATCAGCATTTACCTTTCCGTTGAGTATCTCCAAGTGGCGTCGTTTGGATCTGGTAAATTAGAAAACCTAAAGAAACATGTGTGCTTGATCTTTAGTTGATCTATGCTTTGTGAAAAGGGGTTTTAATGCATCTGCAAAAAGTATCGACTCAGGTCAGCCTGCGCAGTCCGCGCAGGCTGACCTGTGTCGAAACTTTTTACTACTGGTTAATTTTCTACTTGCCAAAGGACGAGTCTACCTCGTCATTCAGTCATTTGTTAGACAAAATAGATTTTATGAGTCCATAATTATGTGATGACTTGCCTGGTACAATCCATTACAGAAATGCAATAAACCACCTTTTGACAGAACACAGCTCATTTGATTGTCTGAAAGGCGTTTTACGTGACGTCCAATGGCATTTAAAGTAAGCCATATATCCATGTATGGCAGCTCGTTTAAATTCTATTCGTAGTTTTCCCGCTGTGTTTCAACACTTCTAGGCTCTGGCTATGCAGTGGCTTGTCCAATGACATTTCTACGTGATTAGAGCAACCATAGGGATCGAAGCAGGGACCGTTACTGGTTGCAAAATTTCAGGCACGGTGGACCAACCCATAGCATGTATAACGGTATATTATAGCATCAGCTAAGTTACGCTTTTATTTTGTTGTTCGTATCCAAAAACACACGTGAGCCATGCTCTGATAAAAGGAGATTTAATGCGTCTCCTTGATGCATTATACCAAGCAACTTATCACATATTTATTGATCTATAAAATCCATTTTGCAACCGACTAATTTATGGGGTAGAACAGGCCTTGGACATGCAGAAAGTTAACAAGTACCGAAAAGTTTCGACCCATGTCAGCCTGAGCGGACTGCGCAGGCTGACATGGATCGACAGTTTTTGCAGATGTATTTAAGCCCCTTTTCACAGAGCATGGCTCACGTGTTTTGATACGTTTTTAGCGAGGAGTTGTCAAGTTCATATTTGAAACATTATATTAAATCAAACAGAAATTTTATGCATAATTTTCAGATGAATATGGCAAAATCGATACGGGAACGCCGACAAACGACATCTGAACCGACTAGAGGGCCATCTGTTCGTGTTTTTCAGGGGAAATTATCTCTATAAAAAGCGAGGTAGGGGCATAATTTGGGGCCTTTGCGGGGTTCCCGGGGATTTTCACGGTGAAATGTGAATGATTATAGGCCTTCGAGCGTCATTGATTTTTCTAGCGATTCTCCAATTAATTAACCCTTGATAATGTAAAGACTAACTTACAGCTGCATTTGCGGACAATGTAGATCAAAGATCAGACTGCACGTTCTGTGCAGTCTGATCTTTGATCTACACTGTCCGATATTCTGTAAAATATTCTAATCAAAATTGCTTCTGGGTTGTAGAATGTGGTGTTTTTAACGAGCGAAACCCTTTATTTTATGTTTTGTCACTCGAAGGGTTAGTTCTTTCCGGCATTTACAGTATCTGACATTTCTGATCACTGGAAAGGGGGTGCGGGATGTAAATAGGCAAATGTTCGAGAGAATAGTCAACAAACTTTAACTAAATCATAATTCTTTGCTATAAACATTTCTCAGACAAAATGCTCAAAGCCTTATCAGCCCTTTTCTATATAATATGATTTCATATATAATACATCATTCCATTTCCACCGTAATAAAAGGGTAACCATGACGAAGGGTAGCCACGGCTTTGGTACCCTAACGCTTATCCTGTTATACTCGACTATCAGCGCATTTTGAGGAGAAAGTGCGCCAAGCCTTAAGCTTCCACATAAGAGGTCTAAATTCTGCATTTCTCCTTTAATGTTTTCAGTCATTTAACTTGCTAAAATATACATTTAACATAAGTTTTTGAAATTTAAGAACGTCAATGCGCATGGACATAGTTAAAATACCTTTCTTGTAAGCTGTTTGAAGGCTTTTTCCAGAGAGTTTGTCAGTAGAGGATTCAATGGATTACAAACGCAAATACATGTATGTGTAGGCTTTTCACGAAATCTTTGTTGAAGATACCCCTATAAATGAACCATGCTCTGTGAAATTGGTTTAATGCATCTGCAAAAAGTGTCGACTCAGGTCAGCCTGTGCAGCCCGCGCAGGCTGACATTGGTCGAAAATATTTGCTGTTGGTCAATGTTCTGGATGCCAATGGACCATCCTACCGCACGAGCCAGTCGGTCGTTAGACAAACGGAATTTATGCCAAGAGGTTGAACTTTTGAAAAGACCCCAGATTTCACACAAATAATAAAATTATATTACTGTGTTGCACCCTGTGGCATCTATCTGAGGTTGTCAAGTAAACGTCGGGCTAGTTTTGTCCCAAGCAACCATAAATTGCTTCTATCGTTTTATTGTAAATTATAAAGTTTAGAGGGAATGGTCCGAAATCATAGCACATGTACTTATATAAGCATTTCCGTGTCAGTTAGAGTAGCGTATTGCTGCACCCTGTTTATGTTAACCCTGATCTTGGTCCACGCTGACCGCATTAATATATGAGACATGCTCTGGCAAAAGGAGGTTCAATGCATCTCCGTGATGCATCGTACCAAGCAAGTAATCATATAATTATGGATCCATAAAATCCGTTTTGTCTAACAATCGACTGGGTCTGGATGTAGAATGTCCTTCGTCATGCAGAAAATTGACCGATGCCAAAAGTTTCGCGGCTTGCGCAGGCTGATATGAATCGATACATTTTCCAGGTGCATAATGCAAATTTTCCACAGACCCTGGCCCAAAAAAATGTGGGTTCGGAGCTGCAAGGTTTAAAAAAAGATGAAGGTGAACCAAGCTAGAAATCACAGGAATCGCAAAACTTTTGTACTGCCATCTCGAGTTACCAGAGTTTATGTGCTAGAGAGAGAGAGAAAAGTGCTAGGAGTTTGTCTTTGCTCTAACAGCTGTTTTCTATGTAAGTTGCATGTTGTCTTTATACTGATAACGCTGAGGCTAGAACATATTCCATATGCCAAATCGTGTAGTGTACCGGAAATTTGACTCTTTACCGAACGACAAAATTTTAAAGCTGTCCGAATTGAAAACAATGTGCTGACCACAAACTGAAACTGGCTCAAATAATGGGATCTGCCTTTGAAAGGCTGAGAAAACATTTAGTGGCAAAGAGTATTCTGGTCACCAGCATTTTCTCTTTTTTTTTTCATTGATATATGCAAAAGCTTTCTACATTAGAGTAGCCAAAGACACGGAGTCGTTCGGTAAAGGGTTAAACCATTGAAAGAGCCCATAAACCCTGACTCTTTGCTTCTAGGACACATGTCACGTGGCTATAAAACTCTTGCCTACAAGTGAATATTAATTCAGCCATAATAACGCCCAAATAAACGAAAAAGATAGACAGGATTGTAAGGAAAAGAATCGTTTATTTGAGAGTTTTGTGCCAGAATACCGGTATCTTTCGAAACTTTGGCCAGTGTAGATCAAAGACCAGACTGCATGTTCTGTGCTACTCTAAAATAGCATGAAGAACAGTGAAGGTTAAAAGAAAATTTAAAGAGTATCAAATGAAGGAAAAGAGCATAATATAAAAAAAAAATCTACAAAACCTCGCTTGTTGCTATAGACAATACGATAGACATTAGAAAATGAAACAGTTTCTTAATGTAAATGTTTGTCCATACTTCACACAATTTTCAAAAGACACTGGGGTGCAGGTGCGGCAGAAAGGGTTCTTTAACCTTATGAGCGCCGAATAAACCACTGGACATTTTCAGATTTGAAACAGGACCTGAAAAGGAGAAGAAATAGGAGAAAATACTCCTTGTACCAACACTGTTTTCTTCCCCGTCAAAGAAATTAAGATTTTTTTTTTTCATTTTCTAACATCTGTGGATGCTTTTTATTGGGAGAGTCTAAAATTTAGTCATCTGGTAAAAGGTAAGGATTTAATGTAATTCATTGCAGACATCTGAAAACGCTCCTAGAATTTTATCAGTGAAACATATGTCTCCTTATAACATCATATACTTTCTTACCGATGAAGCAATTTGGACTCCTCAAAATTGAAAGGATTTGTAGACGACAAATCAATCAATTGATAGCATGTGTCCTTAAAAGGGCAGAAAACAATGTGGGAAAATGAGAAAATGATGGTAACCAGCATTTCCTCCTTTTCCCACAATGTTTTCAAAGGTCTCTTTTTGCAGGGTTGTTAAAATTGAGATTGTTTGGCGAAGTGTTAAAATGCTCGGGTTTCATTATAATTATCAGGACGGTGCTGTTACATAAGCATAGCATTCCAAATAGAATGGAATTTTGCGCTGCACGAAAGATGAAAGTTCATACTGTTAAATCTCAACAGACTGTTGAATAATTGGTGTACTCGAAATATCTAAAAACTCTCTTAGAACCTCAGTGGACATTTATTTCTTTACCGGCTGACAGAATGACACGTTTGTGCATCGTAAAGGAATCTGTAAAATGCAAATTGTACATGACTTATGTGGTTGGATGCTTCTTTAAAAGGGTCAGTAAGGATGGAAACCGGCATATTCTGCTTTTCCCTCAACGGTTTCTACCTATCAAAGACAAATTCAGTACTAAAGTAATACTTATTTTTCGTCGACAGTTACCTTTTGTCAGGACAAGTCGAAAATTTTGTCATCTGGTAAAAAGGTAAAATAGTCGTATTATTGCATGGTGGAAAAATTGTTGTTGAACTGAACACATTCTTATACTATTAATAAAAACAAGTAAATGTGGGTGTCCCTCTCCCTTTTTTTCCACTCGCAGTTCCTTTTTGATATCGCAAAAATAATCAGATCGTTATTCAGTTCATTGCTCCAAACACCAATTTACTAGTATGCCTCCGCTAGTGGAGACTTTGAAGTACAAAGTGAAAAATGGAGAACTAGTTAACAAACTCTACAATTCCGAGGTACCCGATTTCTTTTTAATTTCAGAGTTTTTGATGAACTGTCGGTAACTTGGGATTTTTTACAGACCTGAACATCAGCAGGTTCCCTCACCATCTCCCCTGAATGATTAAAATTCTTCATTATATGATAATATCCTAAGCAACTTGACAGTGCTGATTCAAGATAAGATTTCACAAAAAGTGCAGTCTGATCTTAAATATAACCCAGGCTCCATAAGACAAAAAAATTGAGATTAACACCAAATACATAAAATTCGATCTCTTTTGACCTCTGAAAATGCAATCAATCCCACGATACTCAGAAAGCTTTTCATCTTGTGGGTTTGACAAAAACAAGCTCACGACATAGGTCAAAGATCAGACTGCACTTTCTATGCAGTCTGGTGTATCTATGCCGTCTGCAGTAGCCGCTGTTTTCTGCTATAGTACTAAAAAGGATAAATACTGTTTCTGCTGCACGACACTAAAACCTAATACTCAGAACTGTCAGCACTTTGATTTTTATTTTTCAAACGGTTTATGTTCGACATTTAGTAACGCTGATATATCCACCATTTTTTGTGTGGTCTATCCCTAGTTTACTTTTTCTTTTTAATTGTAATTGAAGCCTAGATTAAATAAATAATCTTTGGGGGGGAAAGTTCCTGCACAAAAACAACTGCTATGATTAAAAGAATTCTTTTAATAGCCCCTAACTTTTCAAGGAATTTTTACGGCTCTACGGGAAACTGCTTTTTTTTTCCGAATATTGTAGGAAATAGGGCAGTTGCTAGTTTTAAAAAAATGTTACTAGGAGACGTGAAAGTGCTCTTGGGCAAGATATTAATGCTCCCAGGCAATGTAACTGATGAAATCTAGGAAAACCACAAATAACTTAACTGTCGCCGTTATATTACTGGAAAACTTGTGAAAGCGGCGTGACCCGATTTTGGTTGACTTTTCCACTGCTTTAAATAACTTTAGCGAACGGTATAAGTTCAAGATCAGACTGTAAAAAACGCGCAGTCTGATCTTGGATCTTCACCGTCCAATAATTGATGCCAAACTCTGATCAAAATCATCTTCATTAATTTTGTAGTTAGTTAAATGTTAACCAAACAAAAAACTTTTAGACTTGTCCGAATTGAAAGCATTTGCAGACGACAAAGTAATTATGGCTCACATAACGTGACTTGTCATCTAGAGGTTAGAAAATATTGTGGGATAAGGAGAAAATGCTGGTTACCAGCATTTTCTCCTTCTCTCACAATATTTACAAAGCTTTCCTGTATAATGGTAACTAACTCTCAGGATTGTGTCGTAAAGGGTTTATTGTGTATACAAAAAGAAACCCTGCAACATCAATTAGTTATAAAACTGAAGATATTGTGTGCTACGGTAAAGAGTTTAAATTTTCAAACAGTTATTCACCTTCGTTGACTCTTTACCACCCAAAAATTTTAGCCTGGTCCGAGTTAAAAGTATTTGCAGAGGAGATATTAATGTTACTCAAAAAAACAGATTGTACCTTTCAAAGGGTAGAAACATTGCGGGAAAAGGAGAAAATGCTGGTTACCAGTAGTTTCTTCTTTTCCCACAATGTTTCTAAAGGCCTTTCTTGCTAAGGGTCGTTAGAACTGGGGATTTTGTGGTAAAGGGTTTTAGTAAGCACACAGGCAGAAGGTAAAAGAAAAATAAAAATGTTGAAGAAAATGTATTCCTTCAGATCTTATCAGTACGAAGAGTTGCTTTTCCCATTTCCGTCTCTCCATGGCGCGTGCAAAATTACCGCCTGTGCTCGAGTGAAATTGAAAACACATGTGCGACTTGAAATTCGTGTCAACAATAACGTGATGCCTGGCGCTTTATCCCGCATTTTCACGTTTTTAGCCTCTTCCAGTTCGATTGGTAGTGTTTTAAGCCGTTTTCAACAATACGCGTATTTCAGTCATATCACAGTGACTGCTCATGTTTTATTTATGCCTGTTCATGGTTTCACCAGTGTTAGAATCGAATTCTGACGTGTCGAATTCAGCCGAATATTTCCGCGAAAACCAATGTCTCGACTAAGAAAAGACCTCAGGACCCTTAGATTACAAATCACGCACCTTAACCGATGGGCCATTCATGACACATTCCTTTCAAATAGAAAAAGAAATCCGATGCACTATTCAAATAATGACAATGTTTCGTTTAATATTCGAATAATACGAATATTCATGTTGCTGAGACCAATAGGTTCTTACCAGCAAATCGATGCTCAGCGGTGTTCGTGCTCAACTTAAAATTTCATAAATGCCTCTGACAGTGAGAAAATTTTGCATTAATCTAAGGAGCAGAAGGAAGAAATTGCTCTAAAAGCTAGTCTAAAAGCTAGATATTTACTACATTTGTTGTTTTAAATTATAAGCACTGGGCAAGGTCTTGGAAACATTGGGATTTTTGAAGTTATCCAGACCCTGTCTACATAAGAGAAAGGTTGAAAACATGAAAAGAATTCTAATACGTTTTTCATCATCATAATTATCATCTTAAATCTTTGTGTGTCTTCAAGAACGCGGGGTTTCATAAGCATCTCGTCTCCTGAATTTTTCAGTTCTTGGAGGTTTTTCTTTAACGCTTTACCGAACAAATTCCTAGTCTTTACAGCCCGTAGAAGGATGTCGTTTTGAAAACGTTGTTGGAAAAGGAGAAAATGCTGGTGACCAGCATTTTCTCCCTTTCCCACATTGTTTTCTACTCTTTCGGAGAAAAATTCCGTTATCTGAGCCACATGGAATTTGTCGTCTGCAATTGCTTTCAATTTAGACAAGTCTAAAATTTTGTTGTTTGGTAAAGAGTTAAATTATGTGGTCTTTCTCTACATATTACCGTCGATAGTCTACGTTTTTCATTGCAGCGGCAGACCATTTCTGAAAACTTTGTTGAAAAAGGTCTGAGAAATTCCTCGTTACGGAGAAATGGCCCGTAACGAACAATATCTCATTTATCCACTTCGATTAAATTTAGCCATGCTCTTTGAAAGGGGGCTAAATCAATCTGCAGAAATTATCGACTCATGTCAGCCTGCGTAGTGCACGTAGGCTGACGTGGGTCGAAATTTTTTGCTATTTGTAAATTTTCTGCATGACGAAGGACCAATCTCCCCTCCAGAGCCGGTCGACTGAATGGATTTTATGGATCCATGATTATGTAACGACTTGCTTGGTATCATGCATCACAGATATGCATCAAACCCCTTTTGCCAGAGCATGGCTCAAATGTATTTGTGTGTAAATCATGCATTTCGGGTGGGTTATACATATTTTACAAAAAAGTTTTCATAGCCATGTGCTGCAAATTCGTTTCAACTTGTAATGAGTTTATTATTAAAACCAGTTCATGGTTTACTGTTTTTATATGTATGTTTCGTTTCTATCAACATCAATTAAGAGCATTAATTTTGTTCCAACCTATCTATCAAAGTTTAAGGGCCTGTATCTTGTTTGAATGAATTATTGATTTTGATTGATTTTGATTGATTAATTGACTGATTGATTGATTGATTGATTTCAAAGTCGAGTTCAACATCATTTCAGTCACATCATAGGGAATGCTCATATATTCATAATTGTTATATGTACTGGGTTTCACCAGTAACAGGCTAAGGCTCTGAAGTGTCTTACCCAAGGACACTCCCGCAAAAAGCCAAGACCTTGCAGTGAGGCTCCAACCTGAGGCCTCTTGATTACGAGTCCTATACGTTAACACTGAGCCACGCAGGACCATGTCTGCGTGTATGTTGTGGAACAAGTTCTACAGCATGTCGATCACCCGAGATGACCCGGCATTTCATGGAAAGTAGAAATCTAGCTAGACCTTTTGTTATGGTGTGAGTAGTTCCAAACGGTAAAACAGCACCTCCCCTCATCAAAAGATTCGCACCAAGAACCTGTGTTGCTAGAGTTTCAGGTTGACGCTAGACTCCCATTATGGATTCTCAGACCGAGTCCATAGGTTACCTATGAGGTCTTAGGTGACATTTTAGAGTCATGAATCAACCCGAACTATTCTCTCCCACTGAAGTTTGACATGTGAAATTCATTAATTCTAATTAAAATAAAAGTTAAGATTTGATTGGCTGTAATGGCATCGACCAGGTGGCGCTTATATAATCCTGATCTTTGAGACGCATTTGAGTCCATCGCAAATGACACGGAATCATGTCACGTGTGCAGAAACTAATCTTTTCATTTCCCGCGAGACCGAAGAGGCCATATTTCACTGAAATTAATCTTGATTTTTTACAGATGCATGAAGTTTTTCTTTTTTTTCTCCCTCGCTCGTCTGCCGCGTGAATCGAATCCCTGAAAAGGGATCTTTTTTAATGTCACTCTCGAGATAATAGGGGTTGCTATGGGGACCGAAGATTCTCATTTAGCGATGTTTTCACGCCTGACCAGTACTTTACGAGCACCAAAAACTCTCGAGTATGCATTTTTACGGGAAGATATTTCACATTAGTTTAAACCCTTACAGTGCAAAAACGATTTTAGCTGATCTGGCAGACAGTGCAGATCAAGATCAGACTGCACAGAACGTGCAGCCTGATCTTGATCAACACTGTCCGCTATTTAGTGAAAGACTGACGTCACCGAAACAAATAAAATTCAGATCTTTAGATCTTTTTACTGACTGAAATTGCCTTTTTTTCATTTTTATCAAGATTCTTAGGGTTAAATTTTATCAGCTTTTCGGCTTCAATAAATGGCTAGGGTGAGACATTTACTAAATGTTTTGCCAAATGCGTCTCTACCCGTCGATCTCTTGCTGCCGGCGAGGCTTAGATCAGATTAAAACTCTTATTTGTTTGTGTCAGGGAATGATGGATGGTTTCAGCCGTTTATCTTTATCCTTTCGAATAGATATTAACCCAGGGAACCAACAATTTAAGGGTCCGTTCATTGATTTAAATGGACATGGCTAATTCTTGACGCTTTATCACACAATCTCGAGTTTGAACGACGGTGAGAAAGAAACCTTTCGAAAATATCGTGGGAAAAGGAGAAAATGCTGGTAACCAGCATTTTCTCCATCTCCAACAATGTTTTCTACTTACCCAAAGACAAATACAATTACGTGTATTTGAAAATCTTTTGTCAGTCTATAAATTTTCTTCGGTATGGACAAGTCTAAATTTGGCCATGTGATAAAAGGTAAAAGCGCTGGATTCGCCCAAAGTTGCTCTTTGCCGACAGTGTAGATCAAAATCAGACTGCACAATCATTATTATTATTATTATCACAAGAATCATTGGCATTTGTCCATTCCAGGAAATTATACTAGTTAACCCTTTACCAAACAATCCCGGGTTTTCACGACCTTCAGAAAGAAGCCTTTTGAAAACATTGTGGGAAAAGGAGAAAATGCTGGTAACCAGCATTTTCTCCTTTTCCCACAATGTTTTCTACCCTTCCCAAAACAAATTTCAATTTTTGAGTCACATTGATTTTGTCGTCTGCAAATGCTTTCAATTTGAACGAGTCTAAATTTTTGTCGTTTGGTAAAGGGTCAACCGTTATATTCGAATTATTGTTTGGATAAGATATTCCATTGTATTAGTCACGTACATCAAATGTTCCATAACTCGAAACCTCGTAAGTCGAAACCTCCATATGTCGAAACCTTGTAAGTCGTTTCCCTCTTGTTCGAAACCTTGTAATTCGAATCTGCATAGATCGAATCTCTTATTTCGAATCAGTATCTGTCGAGACCACGTAAGTCGGACTGCCTAGTGGTCGAGTGTAGGCTACACACACTGGAAGAACCTGGGATGTCAAAGTTCCAACACAGCAAGTAAGTCCTCTTCCTATGAACCACATGAAACAGATTTACAGTTAACAACTTTGAAAACATAGTATAAAATAGAGATAATTACCTGGAATTAAGGTATAACCAACCGGGACTGCTTGTGAAAACAATGTGGCAAAAGGATAATTTGCTTTTGCCACAATGTTTCACAGGTGGGTCTTTGGGAACACGCATATTGTCGATTGCAAGAAATAATTAAAATTCTAGTTTTTAATATTCTGAATATGCATACTTTTATGTACATTCTTTTTCAGCCAAATTAATCTCTTTCAATTTATATATTGAAAAAAAATCGCCATTTTGAAAAGAAAAAAAAAAAAAAAAAAATTAAATCGGTTTCATTACTATCGACAAAATTGATTTTTATCCGGCAGACCAGCGGTCAGTGTCAAAAACCAGTGCTTGTTTGCATATCGAAATGAACCATCTTATTTCTACATTGATATGGAAGGGAAACCATTAAAGTCCCAATAAAGTCCAAAATTAGAATTTTTTTATGCTTAAAAAAAGGCACGAATCTGTTAGATTTACTCTTATTTTGTCGCCAAGGGGATAGGGGCGTTCATTGCAACATCGGTTCATGTCACAGAACCATACAAAAAATCCTAATATTTTTTATCAATTCTCCCAAGTGACGTTGCCACGCACTATTCGGAATCATTCTAGTGTCCTATTTGTAGACACCATGTGACCGATGACGTATTACACAGACGATGTACTTTCTCTCCTTAAAAAACGTTGCGAAACTTCGGTAAGTCTTTAATTTTCGTTAAATTACCAGCGCTCATCGTATCTAAGTTATTTGTATGCATTTGACTGGTAAATCGGAGTTGTGTTATCTTTATTTCGATCATGATATGCCTATTTCTTCTTGTCAAGAGTCGTCCAAACATCGAATGACATCTCGGCCTATAACACTTTCGGCCTATTACAATTTCGACTAGTAAGAAATTCGACGCATATACAAAATCGAATGACTACACAGGGTATAAAGGTTTGTAATATGAGCCATGGAGAATAAGTCAAACAAAATGTGGACATTTTATAACGAAGATCAGACTTTACATTATGTGCGATCTGATCTTGATCTTTGTAGGTAATGAAAAAGTTAAGAACTTTGTGGTGTTTTTTGGTCTGTAATTACTAGCGAATTTTGACCCGAGTTTAGCATCAGGTGGTGGACGTTTTATATGGAAGGTCAGACCTCTTACTAGGTGCAATCTGATCTCGATCTATGCTGTCAACAAAGGATATTTCTCAACTTTCAAGAGTTTAGTAAAACACATCGCTTATAGATATTTTTACTGCTAGTTTTTGAAGACAGAGTTGATGTTACTTCATCAATCAAGTTATTGCATGCAGATGAACCATACTAATTTACTTTTCAAAATTATAGATACATATTCCAAAGCTGATAAATACATGTATTTCAAGTTGTTGGAGTTCAAGACAATTGAAGACAAAAGTAGAAGTTTACTAGTACTCAAGTAATATTTATCTACCACATTGTGATTAAGAAAAATATTTTTTGTCATTTTTTACTGATCTCTTTTCTTTCCAATCTAAAAACAGTATATCTTTTTAGGGTGTGATACAGAGAGACCAAGATGTTTGTTAACTGACAAATAGATATCCCAGTCTGGTGTTATATCTCTGCTGTACGACATTTTTATTTTTTCACAGATTTTAGCACAGTCCATGTCAACAGGTATTTGAATGATATTTAGATCTACATCTATTACACATTAATGTTAGAACTTTGAAGTCTATTATATTTCAAGCTTAGAAAGGATCAGCTGCTGAAGGGATAATTGATCAAATACAACTTTTTTACACCCTTGCCATAAATTTTTGAAAGGAGCAATTGTTTGCTACAAGCAACTGCTCCTTTCTCACATTTCTCCATTTAGATGATTTTTTTTTGGGGGGGGAATATTCCCCAGTTGTCGGTTGTTTAAGGCCATTTTCAACATTATTTCAGTTTTATCACGGCAGCCAGTGCACCTGTCCATCCTTATCAAGAGTTTCTGTTTCCAGTACTTTGCATAATATCCCACTGGCTGTTTTTCCACATAATCATTGTAAATACAATGATTAGCATTGAGAGAGGAATGTATCCTGTTACAAGGACTATCATCAATCCTGGGAAAGAAATTGGCTGAGCTAGGGATTTGAAGTAGCAATCCCCCAATCTCAAGTCCTGTATGCGACTAGCTGCACCACCAGGGCTTTGCAGTAGTATTTCGTAAAAGTAATGTACTCTTGAGAGAGAAAAAGGCATGCCTTGGGGCTAAACCAAATTAAAGTCCAACTCTTAGTAAGCAAGCACAAAAGGTACACTCAAAAAAGTTGTTTTGAATTAAGCCAGCGCCAAAGAGACTCTCAAATTGTGTTGTTTTTTTACCCTGAAAAAGAAGGCTTTTGAACATAATGAAAAAAGGTGAAAACCAACATTTTCTACTTCAAAAGGTGATTTTATCTTTTTAGACAAGTTCCGTCATTTGAGCCACATTCAATTTGTTGT
Organism: Tridacna gigas; assembly: GCA_945859785.2. Taxonomy (NCBI): domain Eukaryota; kingdom Metazoa; phylum Mollusca; class Bivalvia; order Cardiida; family Cardiidae; genus Tridacna; species Tridacna gigas. The sequence continues at coordinate 15,049,147 of OX244032.2, forward strand.
TTGCAAATGCTTTCAATCTGGACAAGTTGGAAATTTTATCAGCTTGAAAAGAATTAGTATAAAGGTGGCCACCAGGGCAGGGTTTACTGTATAAAGAAATGAACACATCTTGTAAAATAGTTCTAGAGATACAATCTGAGAGTAGTAGATTAAAAATACATGTGTTTTTCAATCTAAATTTACTTACTTGATTGATTGAATGGTGTTTAATGCCGCATTCAACATTATATCAGTCATTTCATTGCATCAGCTTGCTTGTTCATGTATACCCTGGGTTTTAATGGTACAAGGCTATGGCTCTGTAGTGTCATGCCCAAGGACACTCTTATGAAAAACCCATTGCTTCCAGTGAGGATCAAAGCTTGGACCTCCGGGTTATGAGTGCTACACTTTACCACTGAGCCAGGGAGACCTTGTATAAATTTGTATTTCAGACTCAGAATACGAATGCAGTCTCAATGGCTGTGTAAGATACAAGGACATAGTTGTTAAATGGCCTCTTTAGGAGTTCATTTAACTCTACCAAACAACAAAATTTTGGACTAGTCCAAATTCAAAGTATTTGCATCCAAAAATTTAACTGTGGCTCAAATGATGGAATTTGTTTTTAATAGGGTAGAAAACATAGTGTGGAATCAAGAAAATGCTGGTTACCTGCATTTTCTCCTTTTCTCACAATGTTTCCAAAATGCCTGGAGATGCATTAAGCCCCCTTTTGCCCAAGCATGGCCCAGACATACTTTGCATTATTTAACTATTTACCAAACAACAAAATTTTAGACTGAACCAAATTGAAAGCATTAATTTTGCAGACGACAAATTAAGCATTGCTAAACTGATGATTTCTCTTTTTGATAGGGTAGTAAACATTGTGGGAAAAGGAGAAAATGCTGGTTACCAGCATTTTCTTCTTTTCCCACAATTTTTTCGAAAGCCTTTTCTTTCTGGGTCATTAAAAGTCGGGATTGTGTGGTAAAGAGTTAAAAAGAAATATGTTCTTGTCATTTCAGTATCTCATTCTGGACAGAGTGACGTGACATTTGAACAGTGTGGACAGGGAAAAAATCACTCTCAGTTTATAGACAAATATGGACAATATTAGTGCATCTACTAACGTAAAAATATACCAGTAACATCGGAATGGACTATTGCAGTGATTGGTGATTGTAATTTTAGAAATTTTGGATCAAAATTGTGGATTTTGGAGGTTTCTTTTGGAACAATTTGAGTGAGCAGCCAGTGGCTTGAAAAGATTATTGTGTGAGGTACTTTAAAAAGTGCTTTTGTCGGTTCAACCCTTTACTAAACAATCTTGAGTTTTCACGACCCTAGAGATGAAGACTTTTGAAACCATTGTTGAAACTCTCTGGTTACCAGCATTTTTTTTTCATTTTTCCCATAATGTTTTCTATCCTTTCAAAGACAAATTTCAATACTTGAGTCCCATTTATCATCTGCAAATACTTTCAAGTCTAAGATTTTGTTGTTTGTCAAGAGTTAAAAACTATGTGCAGAAATGGGTTAACCATTTACCAGATGACAGATTTTGGACAAGTCCAAATTGGAAGTGTTTTTAGACAACTACTGTAATTCAGTGTGGGTAAAGGATTAGATTTGTCTTTGAAATGGTAGAAATCATTGAGAGAATAGAAGAAAATGCTGGTTACCAACATTTTCTCCTTCACCCACGAAGTTTCTAAAGCTATCTCCCTGGGGGTCATTAAAAGACGAGACTGTCTGCTAAAGGACCATTGTATGCTTGATTTAAAAGCTTGAAAATAAGTAGATAGTGAAAACAATTGCAGTTTGCTCAAATATACTTTTTACTGGTCTCGAACTTTGTAAGATATGGTTTTATTTTAAAATTCATAAACATGAATTAAAACTGTAACCCTTTACCAAATGACAAAATTTTATGCTAGTCCATATTGAAAGCATTTGCAGTTGACAAAATAAATGTGACTCAAAAATTAAGATTCTTTTTGGGAAGGGAAGAAAACACTGTGGGAAAAGGAGAAAATGCTGGTTACCAGCATTTTCTCCTTTTCCTACAATGTTTTCAAAGGGCTTCTCTCTCAGGGCTGTTAAAAGCCGTGAGTGTGTGGTAAAGGCTTAAACTGGAAATAGAGTTTAGTATCTTTCAATAATTTTCCTTTTAGTAATAAAAAACAATGGTCACAAAAATATCACACTCAACTCTTTACCACACAATCCCGGGTTTTAATGACCCTAAAAAGAAGAGGGCTTTTGTAAACATTGTGGGAAAAGGAGAAAATGCTGGTAACCAGCATTTTCTCCTTTTCCCACAATGTTTTCTATTCTTTCCAAAACAAATTTCAATTTTTCCATCATATTTATTTTGTCGTCTGCAAGTGCTTTCAATTTGGACCAGTCTAAAATTTTGTTGTTTGGTAAAGAGTTAATCATTTTGGTAATCTTAATTCAAAATTCTTCATGACTGGTGTAAAAACTTAATACTGGCTATCTGTATCTTGGGCAAAAATACTGTTCACGTAAAACTTTCCATCATAGAGCACCTAAGGTAGGAAGAGAAACAGAAACAAGTAAATGTATTTGACTGATATATGTCACAATGCAATAAATCTATTTTCAACAGTATTTCAACTGTATAGCAGTTGCTGTACACTTACTCATGTTCACTGGGTCAATAACTGATATCCCTTTACCACACAACTTCTAACAACCCTGAGAAAGAAGCCTTTTGAAAACATTGTGGGAAAAGGAGAAAATGCTGGTAACCAGCATTTTCTTCTTTTCCCACAATGTTTTCTACCCTTCCCAAAACAAATTTCCATTTTTCAGTCACATTTATTTTGTCGTCTGCAACTGCTTTCAATTTGGACCAGTCTACAATTTTGTCGTTTGGTAAAGAGATATTACTGGCAATAAAGCTGGGGGAGGTCACTTTTTGTAGGAAACTACCTATCAAGCTCCAGCTACAGTTGAATTTTGAACACGTTTTACAAATCATATCAACCAAAAGGCCATGGTGGGCTTGCAAGCATTTTCACGTCCTTGTTTATTAACTCTTAACCACACAATTCCAGATTTAAACGAATCTATGGAAGATGCCTTCTGAAAACATTCCGGGAAAAGGAGAAAATGCTCGTTACTAGCATTTTCTCCTTTTCCCACTGTGTTTTCTACCCTACCAGAAACAAATCCAAATTTTGAGTCACATTTATTTTGTCGTCTGTAAATGCTTTCAATTTGGACCAATCTGAAATATTGCTGTGTGGTAAAGAGTTGAGTGTCATTGCAACAGAATTTGATCCTCACAAACTCCTGAACATGATTTGGGTTTGCTCATGGGGGAAAACAGCCAGTGAATTTTAGAGAATTTGCTGAGAATTACTAGTATATGAAATAGAGGTAAAAGGCGCATTATTAAATTTAAACCTTTTTCAAACAATCCAAGTTTTAACAACTCTTAGCAAGACAGCCTCTGCAAATATTGTGGGATAAAGAGAAAATTTTGGTACAATATAGCCTGTAGAAAAAGCAGAAAATGTTGGTAGCCTGCATTTTTTTCTTTTTTCCCCACACCGTTTTCTACCCTTCCAGAGAGACATTTATTGTGTTGAGTTACATGTACTTTTTCATCTGCAAATAGTTTCAAGTTAGACAAGACTAAAATGTTCTTCTCTTGTAAAGATTGGGTGTTTATTTGTTGGAGCATTTTGCACCACTTTGAACATTATTTCAGATTTTTATTCATGTCAGTGTGACAACTTATTACTGTCTTTTCTGTATTTCACCAGCACAAAGCTGGGGCTCTGCAATGTCTTGCCTAAGGACATTCCTTAACCCTTAAAGCCCTGGATTGATTGATTCTATGGTGTTTAATGCCATTTTCAACATTATTTCAGTTACATCGTGGAGGCCAGTGCACCTATCCATACTTTCCTAGCGTTTCTTTCAGCAGTGCTTCACACAGTATTCTTTCCAAGCCACTGGCTGCTTTTCCCACATAGCCATTGTCAAAACAATGGTCAGGGGTGAATCCTGTCGCAATGACTATCATCAATCAGCGGAAAGAAATGGGCCGCGTTGGGGATCGAACCAGCAACCTCCTATTCTCAAGTCCCTTACGCTACAGACTGAACTACAGGGTGCTGCTTAAAGCCCTGGAACCAACTTAAGTTGTTTTTGCAGACAAAAGTTGTGTTTGCAGACAGTGTAGATAAAGATCAGACTGCACATACGTGTAACATGCAGTCTGATCTTAGATCTATACTGTCTACTACTATGAAACAAGTTTTGTCAAAATAAAGCAAAGCCCCTACCGTTTTCTTACTTTCCAAGCAGGTATGCAGCCCTTTACCAGTTGGTAAAATTTTAGAAATTGTTCAAATTGGAAACAATTGCAGATGGAAAATTGGACGTGGTAGCTCAAATGAAAAGCTTTGCTTCAAGAAGAATAGTATACATTATGAGAAAAGGAAAAAATACTGGTTATCAGCAATTCTGCTATTTCCAAAATGTTTCAAAAGCATTTTTCTTTGTTAAAATGATTAAATAGTGCTTTACATAACAACTTGGATGTTTTGGTTAACCCTTTACCACACAATCCCAACTTTTAACGACCCTGGGAAAGAAGCCTTTTGAAAACATTGTGGAAAAAGGAGAAAATGCTGGTAACCAGCATTTTCTCCTTTTCCCACTATGTTTCCTACCTTTCCCAAAACAAATTTCAGTTTTTGAGTCCCATTTATTTTGTCATCTTCAAATGCTTTAAATTTGGAAATGTCCAAAATATTGTTGTTTGGTAAAGAGTAAGGGTTGAGGGCAAGCAATAGCTTCTAACATTGCTCTGTATGTATGAATATATATTTTATTTTGTCCACAAATTCTTCTTGTAAGACTATTGTGATGTACATGTATTTAAAATAATAAAATAATATTACACCATATTGCCTTGCTTGTTGCATGAAACATATCTGTCTATGTAAGAGCTGTATAATACAGGAGAACTGTGATGCCCTAAGTGACAAAAACAAAATTCAGTTGCATAAGCAAAGCAGTAGCTTAATCAACTGTCTACCGGTATTTTGTCCAACAGCATATTTTCAAGAATTCTGCTTCATTTTCATCCTGGCCTATAATAAGGGTTTCATTCAAGATCTAGATGAGACAGCAAAAATTTCTTGCAGTATACCAGTAATATTGAATCTACACTGCTTCTTTATAGGTATAGCCCAGGTGGTGGGTAGAGGTGAATCCCTGAAACTGCAGTAAATTGTTTTGAATTTTCATGACTTTACCAATCATGTAAATTTTGGAATTTGGCTACTGAAAATAAAAGTTGTTTTATCTGATTGAGACACATGTACCTGAAAAGAGGTCGCCAAATTCTGAATCTACTGGAATGGATTCACAATCATGACAGAGTCAGAAACCAAGGCTCATCTGCATCTGCATAGTCGGTATAATTCAGTATGTGTATCATCATGTAGGAGGATCCATTCACATTGGCCAGAGATGTGTAAAGTAATTCTCTCCATACTCTGGAATATCATTTACATATCATTTAACATACTGTGCTAGAAATATAGTGGTGTTTTACTCCACTTTCAACAGTATTTCAGTCATATCATGGCGACATCACACAAATTCATGTATTTACTGGGATTCACCAGTACTAGGCTAGGGCTCTGAAGTGTCTTGCCCGAATACACACCCACGAAAATACCAGCCAATCGAACCCCAGACCTAATAATGTGCAAATTCCCACTTTAACTTTTTACCCAATGACAAAAATTTAGACTTGTCCAAATTGAAAGCATTTGCAGACGGCAATTTAATGTGGGCCAAATGATAGAATAGGGTTTTGATAGGGGAGAAAATATTGTGGGAAAAGAAGAAAATGCTGGTTACCAGCATTTTCTCCTTTTCCTACAATGTTTTCAAAAGGCTTATTTCTCAGGGTTGTTAAAACACAGGATTGTGTAATAAAGGGTTAAGATACAATCCAGTGCTGTAATGACCCAGAGGCATAAAACTTTTGAGAACATTGTAGGAAAAGGAGAAAATGCTGCTGGTGACTAGTATTTACCTTTAATTCAACAATTATTTCTCCTGTTTCAAATACAAATCATGTAGATCCAATACAAGCCATGTCGTCTGCAAATGGCTTCAATCTAGACAGATCCAAAATTTTGTCATCTGCCAAAAAAAAAATCACCAGGATTCCATTGATATGTGCACTGACCAGATTAGGGAAAGATAATTGGGTTCTACGTTCAAATTTGTGACACCCAAGAAATTCTGCCAAATTTTTTAAAAAATGGTGCAGATTTAATTCAGCACATTGAGTTTCAGTTGCATTTCTAAAGTTATAAACACACACACACACACACATACACACAAATAACAAATACTTAGCCTTGTCCAACACTAAGGCATTTGTGGAAAAACAAATATTTCTCAAATAATGAAATTTGTCTGTGATACAAGAAAAATACTGTGGAAATAGGAGAAAATATCGGCTTCCAACTTTCTCTCCTATTTCCACCATGTTTTCAAAAGCATTTTTTCAATGTCGTAAAAACTAGGGATTGCTAGGTAAATGGCCAATCTCTGAATAAATATGCGTCGCGTATATCCGAGGTTCAGACTACATTCATGCACATTTAATCATTATCTGCATTCTTTGCATAGAAAATGGGTCAATCGGGTGCTGCGCAAAAATGAAAGATCATTTTCATCTCACAGGTGAACGGCGAGCGACAGTATAATTCATATATTACACACTGAGTAATAGTAAATTAGTGTGTAATATATGATTTATACTGTCGCTCGCCGTTCACCTGTGTTTCATCTTACTAGCCGATATTCATTAACCCTTAAAGCCCTGGAACCGACTCCAAGTTGTTTTTACAGACAGTGTAGATCAAGATCAGACTGCACAAAATGTGCAGTCTGATCTTGGATCTACACTGTCTGCTAATATGTTACATTTTCTAATGGAGAAACCTTAAAATAGCAAAATTTCAGACTGTTTTTCCAGATTAAAAAGGTCCAAATCTTAATTTCAGCACTCAAAGGGTTAATCAAAAAGTGCTTACGTATCCTGTTCCAACAGTAAATGGGGAAATCAATACAGATATAGCGATAAATCTGTTTTTAACACAATAAATATAAGATGAACGTGCGGCTTACCGATTCAAGAATGCGAACTGAAATCCGCATCTGTTTTCAGACAGTTCGCTCATTCTGTATATTTACACGGAGCTTCTTGTTCAAAACAAAAGAAACAAATCCTAAAATAGACACCCGTTTGTTCTTTGTGTGTCGCTCTTCGGCAAATTCGGTAAACGAACTTGGTTTTCTGTCGAATATGATTCTCACACCGTCACACCGTCCTCCATTTTGTTTTTCGTTTACCTTAGCTCCTAGGTATCACGTGGTGTACCTACGTCATCGTTATTGATGTAAACAAAAGTTAGAGATACCTGGTAGTATTTTCTGTAGTTTTGAAATTAATTCTTCTGCCAGCGAATGGAACTTTGACCAATCGCACATTAAGAGTGTGTCATCGTCATATTAATCTACATAGTTTTAAATGGTATGATTAAAATTTAACTTAATTTTTTACCCCGCATTGTTTACATTTGGACTTTATTGGGACTTTAACTTCATGTGCAGTCATCTCGGCATACCCTCCGATAAGTAGCACAATACCATTATTGGTCATTTCTACTGAAATCCGTTCTAAAGCCTGATAGATATTTGATCCAAGATCACATTGTTGATTCTGTGTTGTCTGATCTCACCCTACGCCTTCCCAAAAGGGGGGGGGGGTGGGGTGCGGGTGTCGCTGGTTTAGCTCCAAGCTCGGCTAATGATAGTCATTCACTCCTTTCTCATCGCTTTTACAACGATGGTTATGAAGGACAGTAGCCAGTGGCTTTGGGAGAATATTTTGCGAAGTACAAGCATACTTGTAAAAGAGACTTCGGGAGAGCATGAATAGGTGTACTGGCCTCCGTGATGTCACTGAAATATTGTTGAAAACGAAGTTAAACACCAAACAAACATACAAATCTAAAAAATCCGCTACTCGAATCTAACTATGTACAACAAAAGGGTATCCATTTGCATTTTTTTACTCCCAAAAACGACTTATTTATTTGAGCCATGCTCTGTGAAAAGGGGGCTTAATGCATCTGCAAAAAATATCGATTCAAGTCAGCCTGCGCAGTTCACACAGGCTGACCTGGGTCGAAAATTGTAGCAATGGTTAATTTTCTGCATGTCAAAAGGCCAGTCAACTCATGATTCATTCGTTTTTATACGAAATCGGTTTTATGGATCCATAATTATATGATGACTTTATTGGAACAATGCATCACAGATATCCATTTAACCCCCTTTTTCCAGAGCGTGACTCATTTAACACTTTACCACACAATCCCGACTTTTAACGACCCTGTGAAAGAAGCCTTTTGAAAACTTTGTGGGAAAAGGAGAAAATGCTGGTAACCAGCATTTTCTCCTTTTCGCACAATGTTTTCTGTTCTATCAAAGACTGAAATCATCATTTTAGCGACATTTAATTTTTCATCTGCAAATGCCTTCAATTTGATGCAGTCCAAACTTTTGTCGTTTGATAAAGAGTTAAATGAAGGCCAAATAGTTAATCTATTAAGTATAGTATTGGGCACGAAAACGGTGAATCGAATGCAGAGCACTGGCCCATAATCTACTATTGGTTGACCTGTTTTGTGTCGCAAACCCTTAGGCTGTTAAGCGCGACTCCATGCATTTTTGTAGATAGTGTAAATCCAAGATCAGACTGCACAGAAGAATAAATCCAGGAGCTATTCGAAGAAGAACTTTGATATGACACCATAATTCCTCGTATCTGATTTCCTCTTTCTAGATGTCCGTACCACATACGCCCGGAGTATATAGGTACGGATCTACAACATCTGTAAGAATATTTAACTTCATTCTCGTTCCCTCTCAACTGTTTGCATAGTCGCAAGATCGTCCGTTTCTTGGTCGTCTCTCTTTTTAGCTCTCTCTGCCTGTCTGTCCCTCAGATCGTCCATTCTTTGGCCTGGCTCTCTCTCTCTCTCTCTCTCTCTCTCCCCCTCCCCCTAGAACTTAAATGGACCTTCTTACTACCGATTGACCCGAAATGACTTTTTTACCGAAGTTAGTCGGTCAGTGGTCTTAAACTGACCCTTACTTGAAAAAGACCAATTGCTTTTTAAATGACAGTAATTTTAAGGGACTATTAAGAGGTACTGAAGCACATAAATTATTCTATAAAAATAAAAAGGAAAACACCTGCCCCCTTCTCTTTTTCAACCCCGAAGGGGCAGGGTTTCCCTTTAACATGCATGTACTTTCAGCCCCTTTTCGCGTAAAAAATGCTCAGGGGGTCTTCTGTGACCCTAAAATTAACACATTACCAACCGACTTGTCCAAAATAAAAGCATTTGCATACGCCGATGTACATGGGACTTAAGAACTGAAATTAGTCCTTTTACAGAGAAGAAAACATTGCGGGAAAAGGAGAAAATGCTGGCTACCAGCATTTTCTCCTTTACCCACAGTGTTTTCAAAAGACTTCTTCTCTAGGGATCGGTAAATCTTAGGATTGTTTGGTTAATTAATTTCTCCCTGAAAAGAACTTAATTATAGATAAGAATGAAAACATTGGGAGTGACATATAAATATGGTCGAAAATGTTCTGCCACAATGTTTTCAAAATCAGTGAGCCACGAGACACGAGAAGACCTCCGACCTCCGATTGATTACATGTTATCAAACGCCGTTTTCAATACTATTTCATTTATATTGCGGTGGCTAGTTCACCTATCCATGCTTTCCTGGAGTTTCTTTTACCAGTGGGCTATAGCTACTTCGCACGACATTCTTCTCAAGCCACTGACTACTTGCTCATATAACCATCGTCGACACAATTATCAGCGATGAAAGAGAAATGAATCCTCCTGTTGCAATGACTATCATCAATCCTCGCCGACCTGGTAGCCAGCATTTTCTCCTTTTCCCAAAATGTTTTCAAAACCTTTTTTTTTTTTTTTTTCTTTTTTGTTAGGTTAGATTTTTATTTTTTTAACAGCTAATAATGAGTTTCTTTGAAAGATTTAATGAGATTTAACCGTTTAATATATATAACCCATTAACTTGATCCGAGGTGGTATTTAGTCCCACTGATAAATATTATTTTGCATTCATTGAAAAAAAAAGAATGAAAGCTCAAAGTTTGAATTCACCTCACGAAGCTTTTCAATATGGAGGAGGGGATACCGTCTAAGGCTAAACCCTTGGAGCCCAAAGACAACTTTGGGTCCGTGTTACGGACGTTGTAGATTAAAGGGCCATCAGTCACCAAAATAAACATTTCGGAAGTCAAAATGCAACCAAGTTTGATTCACGCCATATAACACTTATCCTGCTAAATAAGTAAAATGAAACTTTCAAGTTGACAGTAAAAAACCCAACTTTCGCTATTTCAAAGGTATCCTTCGGAGCAAGTTAGCTCCTTATCGGACAGTGTAGATCCAAGATCAGACTTTACGTTCTGCGCTTAAGGGTTAAATTTGCCTGCATTTTTGACCACAGATTTGTTTTCTTTCGGCTGCAAGTAAACCTTTTAAATCAGAACGCATAGTTCGGGTAACCTTTACTGGAATCTGCATGTTTTCAAAAGCGTGCTTTCTCTTGAGTCGCTAAAACTAGGTAATGTTTGGTAAATGGTTAAAATGCTTTGTTTCTGGATTAACTTCTGTATAGAGTGATGCATAAAAGAATACAAATACCGCTAGTTCGATTTATGTTCCAGTTAAAATACGTGTAAGTTGAAAAATATTTATTTAGTTTTCTGTATAATTATATGATCCATGCTCTGTGAAAAAGGGGTTAAATTCATCTGCAAAAGGAATGGACCCATGTCAGCCTGTGCAATTCGCGCAAGCTAACATGGGCCGAAACTTTTTGCTATCGGTCAATTTTCTGCTGATTGACGGACCACTGTTCCTCATAATTCAGTCGTTTATTATGCAAAATGGATTTTATGGATCCATAATACTGTGTTGACTTGCCTGGTATCATGCATCGCAGAGATGGATTAAGCCTCCTTTTGCCAGAGTATGGCTCAGCTAACCCTTTCCCAAACAAGCCCTGGTTTTCACGTGTCTGCAGTACAAGTCTTTTGAAAACACTGTGGGAAAAGGAAAAATTGCTCGTAACGAGCAACTTCTCCCTTTCCCACAGTGTTTTCTACCCTTTCTGAGACCTTTCTGCCATTTTTATCAATTTTAAAATTTTCGTCGGCAAACTCTTTCTATTTGGACCAGTCCAAAATTTGTCGTTTGGGAAAGGGTTAATAATGTATTTGTTATTTGAACTTAATAACCTTTAGTACTTTGCTCGGTAGCAGGTTCATTTGAGTTCCAACGAAGTTTTCAACAAAATTTAAGTCATTTCTCGTTAACTAGTTTTACGCCGCTTTCGAAAGTCCAGATTCCCTATTGCTATACACAGTGCTTGTACTTCTTTGGCTTCACAGAAGGAGAAGAGCATCGAATGTCGTGAAATAATTTGGGCTTTACCAGACGACAAAATTAAAGTTAGACCCGTCCATTTTGAAAGCATTAACAGACGACAAATTAAATGATGGGGTTTGTTTTCGAAAAAGTCAGATATTGTTTGAAAAATGGCATTTTTTTCAGTGGGATGGTTTGGCAATGCTTAACTCCTGAAAACTGTGTTGAAAATAGACAATAAACAATACTAGAGCAAACAAATGTTCGAAGCCGTGAAACCGGACGACCAAGGAATGTCCTTGGGCAAGACACTCCAAAGCCAAAGCCTTGTATTGATGGAATCCGGGAAATACATGAATATGTGAGCTGTCGCCGTGGTATGACTTAAATAATGTTGAAAGCGGCGTAAATCACCATTCAGTCAATCAACCGGACGACCATAGCCACTACATACATGTATTCCCCCCCCTTTTTTTTTATTAAAGCCAATTTAAAGATCGAGTCTACGACCGTCTGCGCTCCTTGGCTACATTCTAAACCCCAAGCCACGTGGGCGTCAGACACACACACAAATACACAAACACACAAACTCACCTACGAAAACATGGCCCCGAAATGCCGTATAATAAACAGTCCACTTGACATTTGCGGTGACTGAACCAAAAAGGTAATATTTGAATAAGTATGACTCGTCAAAAGATGTATTATATCAAAGTTTGTGACCTAACTTAACATTTACCTGTGTTTAACTCTTAACCGAACATTCCAATGTTTGAAAAACTTTGAGGAAAAGGGCTACTGAAAACATTGTGAGAAAAGGAGAAAATGCTCGTTACCAGCATTTTCTCCTTTTTTCACCATGTTTTCTATTCTTTAAAATACAAATTCCATCATTTGGGCCAAATCTAATTTGTCGTTTGCATGTGCTTTCAAATTGAAGGAGGCTAGAATTTTGTCGTTTGGTAAAGAGTAAAGACGACATTTAAGTCCTCTATTACAAGATTCTTTCCGAAAAACATTGTAACAAATGGATAGCTTCCTCACGATAAACGCTTTCTCCATGTCCCACAATAAATTTTAACAAATAGGTCGAATAAGGCATTTGGCAACATCGTATGAAAAGGTGAAAAAGCTGGTAACCACAAGTTTCTCCTTTTCGCACTATGTTTTCCACCTTTCCAAAGACAAATTTCAACATTCAAGACTCATCTGATTTGTCGTCTGCAAATGTTTGAGTTTAGGCTAGTCTAAAATGTTGTCGTCTGCTAAGGATTGAATTAAATGAGTGCAGCAAACGAAAGATACTGCATTAAGTATTGAAAAGATCACACCAAGTTCAGACTGTTTCTGCTAGCAGTTCGTTGACCATTAATGTCCTTTTTCATATACAAGATAATGAAGATCAGTTTGCACCTATGTACGATCCGATCTTAACCTACTCTCATCGCAGAGGACATCAAGAGGTCACGATGCGCCTGATGATGAAATGGGATAGGTAAAGATTAAAAGAGCGGAAGTACAAATCAGTCAGAAATCAAATAGGATTATCCGTCCATGTGAATAAAAGCAAGTCACCCTTCAGACATAAAAACACGTAAAGAGCGTACTGTCTAAGTATTTTTATGTCCTACGTCAGGTATCGAAAAGAGTGGACAAAGATCAGGCTGCACGGATGTGCAGCCTGATCTTTGTCCACTCTTTTCGCAAAAGACGTCAGGAATCATTCTCCGCAGAATTATTATGGGATAGGTTTGTCGTCCATGCGAAAAAGCCAGTCGCTCTTCCGACAAAAAGACGGAGCGAGCGGACTACGTAAATATTTTTGTGTCCTAGAAAAATATTTTTGTAAGACCCTTCACTATCATTTTCATTACATTTTTTTTTAAGGAGGGGTGGAAAAGCGGAGAGTTTCACGCCGCATTCACAACGTTCTATGTCATTTATTTGTTTGTTTGTTTTCTTGCTTACCCTATCTAGTTTAACGCAGTTTTTAACGTTATTTCGGTTAAATCGCGGCGGTGAATGGACCTATCCATATTGTCCTGAAGATTTTTACAAGAACTTCGAATTTCATTCTCCTCAAGCCACTGGCTGCTTTTCTTCATCAACATCGCCGCAGGAATATTCAGAAGTGAGACAAAGAAATGAGAAATGAATCCTGTAGCAATGACTATTATCGATCCTTGGAAGAATTTGTCCCAGTTTTGAAAATCGAACCGTCGACCTATGGGTTGCTAGCCGTGTAGGTACGACTGAAATGCCGTGCTGGGCTACCTGGACTCTCTGTGTCAGAAGTACACCTGCGACTGGTAAAAGTACGGTTCAAAATAATACAGGAAAAACTGAATAACATATTTTGATACAGCTTCAAACACAAAACAAATGTACATAACGATACGATGTTATACAGAGTTGCTGAACTATGACTGACTAAATTTCACTTACGAGCCGAACCCCGATTAGCATAGGGTATTTGGGTTCGTTCAAACATTTCTATCGTTAACAAACGAACCCAAGTACACTGTACGTTTGTTGTGACAGTGCAGTACAAAAAGTGGTGGGTTTTTTTTTTGGGGGGGGGGGGGGGAAGGGGGGGGGGCTTGGAATCCTAAATAAAACCTGAGAAAGGGTAGATTGAAAATGTCAATTTAAGTTGTATATTGCCCTGAAAGTTTGTAAACAAGCCGGTGTTTTAACGACCTTGAGGAAGAAATTCTTGAAAATTGGCAAAATAAAAAGTTTTAGCGGTTTTTCGAGAAAAAGCGAGTAACATGTATTTATTATCATAGCTTTGACACCAGCTGTCCTTTATAGAGTTTGCCTCATATATTGTATTCCGGAATTTCTAATAAACTGTGCTTCAACCATCATGATTATGCTAATTATGTGTAATTATGGTCATAGAAATTAACAGTCGTCACAGTTCGGCTGATTCCGTCACTTTATCGTACTGGATCAATTGACCAGCCGAGGTTTGCCGAATGAAAGATGTCATGTTAAAGGTAGCCAATAAAATGAACTGTACTGTCGCACCGGCTGCCTCGTTTTCGATTGCGCCACGTCTGTCGCCCACCTCCCATACATATTTAATGATGGCAAGAATTAAATACCTCATTATATTTAACTGTGATGAATATTTGATCTTACCCTTAACCGGCTAATCCAATGTTCTAACCACCTTGAGGGAAATGGCCTTTGAAAACATTATGGGAAAAGGAGAAAATGCTGGTAACCAGCATTTTCTCCTTTTTCCCAAAATGTTTTCTCTCCAATCAAATACAAATCCCATCATTTGAGCCTGGTTCAATTTGTCGTCTGCAAATGCTCTCACTTTGGAAAAGTGTAAGTTTTTTGTCGTCTGGTAAAGATTTAACATAGCAATTATTCCATTTGACAAAGTTGTATATCATAATGCCAGACGACTTTGACTAACAAAAGATTTATTGCGTCATTTCCTGTTTAACCCACTCCCCCTTGAAACAAATTTGCAGCAGACGACTTTTAAAATATCCACATATTGGATATGGAGAATCGCCATAAATACATGAAATTATATGCAAGGAAATATTGCTCTTCATAAGAGCGATTTCTCCTTTTGTCTCAATATTTGCAAAACCGTTTAGCTGCAAGTCGAGAACTATTATCTGCACGAGTTCATGTGTTAATTAAGTTCTAAACATGTTAATTTCAGTCATATTTTAATACTTAGTGCAGTGGACACATTCGGAAATATTTTCAGAAATAATGATCTTTTTAGGATAAGATTTAACCCTTTCCCAAAAAAGCCCTGGTTTTCACGTGTCTGCAGTACAAGTCTTTTGAAAACACTGTGGGGAAAGGAGAAATTGCTCGTTACGAGCAATTTCTCCTTTTACCACAGTGTTTTCTACCCTTTTTGAGACCTTTCTGCCATTTTCATCAAATTTAAAATTGTCGTCTGCAAACTCTTTCAATTTGGACCAGTCCAAAATTTGTCGTTTGGGAAAGGGTTAATGTTGTTTTTGTTGCCGCTACCACCGTCGTCGCCATCGTCGTCGTCACTCTAATCTGCACTCAGAATATATATTCTTTTTTCTGAACCTTTTTATGATAGCAATTCTGTAGATGTGAAACTTGGTTTAGAAAACAGGACATATCACTGTTGAATTACATTTATACATGTACATACACTTTTTTTAGACTAGCAAACGCTAGTCCATTGCCATCGAGTGTGACAGATTCAAATGTAACCAAAAAAACCTACTGTCGCTAAATACTGTTCCACAGAAAATAATTCTTTCTGTTAAAAATCAAAATTCTGTTAAATATGACAATGTTGACATGAATTACAAAATCTCTGCCACTCAAATTTGAAGGATGTCTACTTACAAAGTCATAGAGTGAACAAGATGTCAGTGATAAGATACAGGATATTTTGCTTATATGTAAATTAAGTGAGTGACCAATGCAAATCAGGCTCATTTTCACTAATCCAAACGCAAGCTTTTTCTCCCTCTTATTTTTGGCGGGTGTTATAAGTCTCGTTTTGCTCTTAGTTCGTCTAACCGATAAGATTGGAAACTTCATCTAAAAGTGAACTATAGAAAGTATTCAAATGCCAAATAAAAATGGTATGTTCTTTATTTGCTTTTATTTCGATGAAAGATTAACAAACAGAAATTTTCCGGGCATTTCCTATTTTGCTTAGTAAATTGCTATGAGCAGTGGTAAAGTCACTGGAGTGAGCCGGATTGAACTTGATACCCATATTGGACCAGGCCGGACCAAATCAGACTCAATTACCGGATTAGACCAGATCGGACTTAAAAAAAAACGGATTGGACCATTTTTTTTTTCCATCTTGTATGAACCAACCAAGTTTAATCTATATACATAGTAAAATTAGTGTTGCACCCCCTGTGTTTTTAACGTGTTTAATTTTCTGGCGTGAATGATATGAAATGGGTTGGAAATTAGAATCTGGCTGCTGTATACAAGAACAAACAAGTCTGTTGTCTCTGAAATGGAATGAACTGAGGTATCCCTTAACCTCATGGCAGCAGCTACTGATCGAGCTGTTTCAACCTCTCGTGAGAGGTGTGAGACAAAGACTGCAAGCTGTTTTGCATGCCTCGGTCGGAAGTACGCAATATTGCCTGATTTTGTGTGTCCATTCTCTGCAGGTCACTTTCAACCTGTCGTAAGTTTTGTTTCGACATTAAATTCCCTGTTTCAACCAAACTTAAACGCTTCTCGTTATTAAATTTGAAAGCAACATCTAGGTAAAAGATTCCCACTTACCATGAAGTCAAGGGATACCTCAGTTCAGTTCATTTTATAGGCAAAAGACGAGTCTGTTGGTGTATGCAGCAGCCGAATTCTAATTTCGACCCAATTTTATCTCATTCACGTCAGAAAATCAAACCCAGTAAAAAACACAGGGGGTGCAACACTAATTTTACTATGTATATATTAAGACCGCTAATTCCACATTCTCTCGTCTCCCAGTACTTTCAGTGCTTCGATTTTTTTTTTTTTTTTCATGAATAGTTTGAAATAAAATTTTCAATATTCTAGAAAAGCGTTTAGCGACATCTTCTGCCAAAGTTGAGGAAACGATTAAGTAAACATATTTGCTTGTTCCTCTGGCGCTGAATTTTGGAACTTTTAGAAAAGGAGAGATTATCAAACGTTAAGATTTACAGGGCTCGTAAATTCATGTTCCATTTTTGTACAAAAATGATGGAACAGTATCCCAAATCAAGATTTTTCGTGATGTCGTCTGCTCAAGTGATCTAACATTTTCGTCTGTAACGTGAAAGACAGCGTTAAGTAAACACGTTTATTTATTTAAAAAAAAAAAACGATCTTCAAAAGTGGTTGAGCTTATCATTTTTTTTTTAAGTTCATTTTCTTTCATTTGTTTTGTACTATTTTTATAAGTCATGCTCCATGAAAAGGGGGTTTAATGCATCTGCTAAAAATATCGACCGAGGTCAGCCTGCGCAGTCCATACAGGCTGACATGAATCGATACGTTTTGCTATCGATCAATTTTCTCTGTATGTCCAAGGACCAGTCTACCTCGTGATTCAGTCGGTTGTTAAACCTTTACCAGACGACAAAATTTCAGCCTTCTCCAAATTGAAAGCATTTGCAGACGACAATTTCAAGTTGGCTAAAATGGTGCCATTTTTCTTTGATAGTGTAGAAAACATTGTGGGAAAAGGAGAAAATGCTGGTTACCAGCATTTTCTCCTTTTCCCACAATGTTTTCAAAAGGCTTCTTTCCCAGGGCGTCAAAAGGCGTCATTGTGCGGTAAAGGGTTAAACAAAATAGATTTTATTGATCGACAGTGATGATTTGCTTGTATCACGGAGATTATAAATCCCCGTTTTGCCATAGCATGTCTCTTACCATTCTAATGTATTTATGTACGGGCTTTTAAAGGCAATGAAATATTGTTAAAAATAATTTGGCCAAGTAATAAACTTATTTGAATCTCGTTTGGACATTAACGAAAAATGATACAAGCCAATCTTATAATGTTTTTTTCAAAGATGGCGTTTTCCTATTTCAGCTGCTAACCCTTTACCAAATACCCCCGAGTTTCAATGACCCTGTCGGAGAGGGCTTCTGAAAACATTGTGTGAAAAGGAAAAATGCTGGTAACCAGCATTCTAGCCTTTTCCCGCACTATTTTCTGTTTTTCAAAGACAAAATTTAGCTTTAGAACCACATTTAACTTGTCTACAAATGATTGGAATTTGGATTAATCTTACATTTTGTCTTTTAGTAAAGAGTAAAGTGAGATCAGTTGTCGTCTGTAACGGGTAAACAGTGCTAAATCTTTAACAGACGACAAAATTTTAGACTTGTCGAAATTGAAAGCATTTGACAAATTATCTGTGGCTCAAATGGTGAAATTTGTCCATGAAGGTGTAAAAAACATTGAGGGAAAAGGAGAAAATGCTGGTAACGAGCATTTTCTCCTTTTCCCTCAATGTTTTCAAACGTTTTTCTTCAGGGCCGCAAAAATACGGGATTATTTGGTAAAAGGTTAAGTAAACATGTTTGTTTCACCAATTTGGGAATAAAAGTCGACAGATGGCGCTTTTCAGATACAAAACCTGACCCATGTTACCCCCCCTTGACCCTTTCCCCCAAGGGAACGCGGGAAAAAAGCGTTTGCAGGAGAAATTTTTCATAGATGAAAATATTTGGCAAATGGTTGAATTAGCTGTGAAGAACACAGTTTTTCCGTTAGCCGCAATGTTTTAAGGATATAATACATACTCTTTAATTAGACTCAGTTAACTTTTATATTCTTGGATGACTTAGGAGAGCAAAGAGGAATGTTTCACTTTAACCCATTTCAACACAATCCAGACTTTCAACGACACGGAGAAAGAAAGCTTATGAACACACTGTGGGCAAAAGAGAAAATGCTGGTAACCTGCATTTTCCCCTTTTCCCACAATGTTTATCTACCCGTCCAACAACAAATTTCAATTTTTGAGTAACGTTTATTTTGTCGTCTGCAACAGATTTCAGTATGAACAAGTCTAAAATTTTGTCGTTTGGTAAAAAGTTCGGCAAACAATAGGAACTTGGGGGTTCCTATTATAGGGAAAAACCACCGTTATTCTAACCCCGGTTTATTTTTCCGACCCCTATAATGAAAGGGCCGCCGAAATACCCAGGTAAATAGAAGCGATATTTGAACCCCAAGTAGTGGGCTCACTTCAAAGACTTGGGTTGTGAAAGCAAGGCCCCAGCAACTGTCGCAAGCCCATTTTAATGAAAATACAAAAAAAAATATAAAGTCCAAAATGGAACAGATGGTCGCACACAACCCTATTAAAATTCATAATATACATGGGTGGGTTTTCAATCACATGGCCCAATTATCCAGTTACTTATGCTAATCTAATACCCTTTCTGATAACAAAGGGCTTTTGCGGACGGCATAGATCAAGATCAGACTGCACAGACGTGCAGTCTGATCTTGGATCTATGCCGTCCGCTTGTACAGCCAAGGTTATAATCTGAAAATTGTACTGCGTTTCAGAGGGTTGTATTTTCGACCGTCAAAAGTAGTCGAGTTTATAATATTCTGTATATTGCCGCTAAAAAGGGTTAATTTTATAGGTCTAATTTCCTCTCCCCAAACGTCACCTCAAAAATACATCTGCCACGAGCCGAGAGCGAGCGAGAAAAAAAGATAGATAACATTATGTATACTAGATGGCGAGAGTTGGGTGTCCTGTTTTTGTATTTATGAGATATAAGAAACTTCGTCGCCATATTGAAGAAACAGGGTGAAACATAAAGGGAATGTTGCATCATATTTCTATTTAGAATATAATAAATCTTCTGGTTAATTCGATTCACTTCTGCTCTAACAAATGACAGATAAGGAGGAAAAATAAAGGGAAAAAAGGGTCAATCAAACTATATAAGGTAATATTTTATTTCTCGAACACCGGGCCCGAGTTGTCAAATTTTTGTGATAGATATCGCTTTGAAGTGGGGGTACGGCGGCACGCGTCATAGCTCAAATTATGGATACCTTCATAATCTTTTGATTAAATATTCAGTTCTTAATAGTTCTATACCCTGGTAACGGTACTTAAAATGGAGGTCAAAGTTCGTGTAACACCTGCTCGGTTTACGTGTAAATTTAACACCCTGACAGACTCGGGGTCTCTCGAATATTTTGGTTATTATCACCCCAAGCTTTTGTTCGTCGACCTTTTCAATGCCGGCAGAAGGTACGGAACCAAATGTTCAATTTGGTCATGTACCGGACAATATTAGATATGGCGTGCGACACACGAAAAGGGGCCTTCGAACATTTACGTAAAATGTCGTCGCGGATTAGCCTGCGCAGTCCGCGCAGGCTAATCCGAGACGACACTTTACGACTACATAAGATTTTTTCATACAGTAGACTTTCATGAAACAGAAAATCGCACCAATACGGGAATTGTTGTCTCGAATTAGTCACAGACTGCAAAGGCTGATCTGGGACGACACACTTTTACGCATATGTCCGAAGGCACCTTTTCGTGTGTTGCACGCCATATGATAGTATATTTCACTTAAAAGTATTTAATAATTACAAACAATACTGCAAAGTTTCATCAGACTTACAAACTTGACTAATTTGGTTTGCAGTAATATTGCCTGTCTTTATACCAATGAGCCATGGTCTGGCAATAGGGGGCTTAGTACATCTCCGTGATGCATTGTACCAATCAAGCCATCACATAATTATGGATCCGTAATAGCCACATTTTTAACAACTGACTAGATCATGAGATGGAATGGTCCTTTGACATACAGAATATTAACCAATAGCGAAGGTCTGCGAAGGCTGATCTGAATCGGTACTTTTAGCAGATGCATTAGCCCCCCCCCTTTTTTTTTTCAAAGGGCATGGCTCAAATTAATTTTCTATCAAGGGCTGTGAGTTATAGAACTGAATTCCCCTTCTATGCAATTTTTATCACAAAACATACCCGATCGATTTTGATTTTGATGATATCAAAATATCAGATGGATGCTTGATTTTTTTTTTCGTGCCTACATGTTTTATTACATGCATTTTTGTCGCTGTTGTTGTTTTAATGTTGTTGGTATTATTGTTGTTGTTGTTGTCTTAATGTTGTGATGTCTTCGCCGCAGCCGGTGCTGCTGCTGTTGTTGTTGTTGTTGTCGCTGATGTTATCATTATACCGTGCGATTCTGGTCAAGAGGGAGTGCCCTTGAGCAAGGTATAACTGAGCTCAAATCTTGAACAGGTGACAATCCAGGGAGACATAACTAAGTGAACCTCCTGAAATAAGTGAGTGGCAGTCTTCTTTTGAGACCTCATATCCTATGAATAATGAACACAAAGCACGGTTTGATTGTGAGTGACATGAATAAAGGTGGAAACATTGTGGCAAGGGGAGTACATGCTGGCATCGAGTTATTTCCTCTTTTGTCACAATGCCTTTTTTTTTAATTGGTCTGCCGCAGGACGTAAAAATGTCCTCGCAGGTGGAAATGTGTCGAATCCAACTTATTGAAAAGCTGTTAATTTTCGTACCGATAATTTCCGGGTTAGACCAAATAAACACAAATTTTGCTGATCTCATTCGTCTTCATGTGGTCAGTGTCCTAATTCATCCTTTACCAAACAATCCGGATTTTCAACGGCCTTGGGACTGAAGATAAGGCTTTGAAAACATTGTGGGAAAAGGAGAAAATGCTGTTAACCAACATTTTCTCCTTTTCCCACAATGTTTTCTTATTCTTTCAAGGAAAATTTCCACTATTTTTGCTTCCTCTAATACGGCATCTGCAAAATGCCCTAGATTTGGACTAGGCCAAAATTTTGTCGTCTAGGTTAAGAGTTAAATATTGGCGACATCGTGACAGAGACAGCCCCACTGGCTATTGCTGTCGTGTCGGTATATAACACAAAGTCATCATCACCGTCTGTATATTGGTCAGCCTCCATAGCTCAAGGTCCGCATTCACCAACCATTCCTAAGAATATTCTTTGTTTTAATTCTCAATAATTTTTCTGAATTTGAAAGTAACGCAACTTCTGATTGGCTAAACCAAATGGTTTACCCAGTCAGAAGTTGTGCTACTTTCAAGACTAGAAATTGTTTAGCACAAGGTTGAGAATATGCTTAAAAGTTGTTGGTGAATACCAACAGGATGTAGAGAATGTTAAATCTCAGACAACTTGAGGGCGTGGGTTCGAACCCCACGGCTGGTCATCTAGAATTTCTCGTAGTCTTTCGGATGAGACGTTAAGCCTAGGTCCCGTGACGGCTATACACTGAGCACGTGAAAGAACCAGGCGTAACTTGGGCTAGGTTTCGCACTGTATCTTACACTATCCTCTGTAACATAGCTAACAGCCTTCAGGGCGCGTCGCCCTTATGGACAAACCATCAATGAACGGAAAATCAATCAAACAGTCTGAAGAATCAGCTCGAAAGGCTTCAATGGTGGGGTAGGGGATTTGTAATCGACAACTGTGCAAAACTTGAGGGTGTAGGTTTGATCCCCACGGCTGGCCAATTTAAATTACTGATATGTAGTCTTCCCGGATGAGACGTTAAACTTAGGTCCCGTGTGACGGTGCTTTACACTAAGCATGTTAATTAAAGAACCAGACGCAACTCGAATCAGTTTCTTCTGTATCTTGCACGATCCCTGTAACATTAACATGAGTCTTTTTGGGGCGTTCCCCATATGGGCAACCGATGGCGACGATAAAAAAAACTGAAATCAGATCAAACCGTCTGCAGTGTTAGCCCGAATAGCTTAAATAGTAGGGCACGAGATTTGTAATCGACAAATTTTCGAATACTTGAGGGTGTGGGTTCGAGACTCACGGGTGGCCACCTGAAATGTACTAATATTCTTTCGGGTGAGACGTTAAACCTTGGTCCCGTTTGACAGTGCTATCAAGCACGTTAAAGAACCCAATGTAGCTTGAATAACTTTCGTTCGTATCTTGCACTATCCTCTGTAACATAACTTACAACAATCTAGGGACGTCGCCCTAACGTCGTCGACAATCGATTAAATCAAAATCAATCAATCTGCAGACGACTCTTGCCTTGTTGCTGTAGACACCTTTTGAAAACATTGTGATAGAAAGAGATATAGGCAGTATTCATGCCCAAAATGAGATAAGTTGAACCCTACCTTGTTAATCATTCGGTACAATGAAGATGACAAAAGCTGACAAAACCATATACAACCATCACTATAGCCCACTCATTTGCATACAGATCACACATGTGTTACTTTAGACTAACAGCAACATTGTAACAAAAGGAGATTTTCCTTTATTTATGTCTATTTGAAGACATTCTGAATACCTGTCCGATCTTGTTTTTTTGTTTTCCTTTCATATATTCGGACGTTATTTTGTCAAGAATGACAAATGATAACTAAAGAACCGAACAACAGTTAATTGCCACTGTGCTCTGTGAAAAGGGGGCTCAATGCATTTTCTCCTTTTCCCAATATATTTGAGCCATGCTTTGTGAAAAGAGGGCTTAATGCATCTGCTAAAAGTATCGGTCCAGGTCAGCCTGCGCAGTCCGCGCAGGCTGACCTGGGCCGAAACTTTTCGCTATTGGTCAGTTTTCTGTATGTCCAAGGACCAGTCTATCTCATGATTCCGTAAGTTGTTAAAAAACGTGGCTTTTATGGATCCATAACTATGTGATAGCTTAAATGGTACAATGCCTAACGGAGATGCATTAAACCCCCTTTTGCCAGAGTGTGGCTCATATGTTTCGATCGACCCCGCGATAAGGGGTGATTAAAAAATACTACCGTCTGGACAGGCTAAGGGGAAGCTGACAGTTGAACTTCATCTATATCATGTACACACTGAAGGTGACATAGGCTGACAAAATCATACACAATCATGACTAGACTTATTTATATACAAACCAAGCAAATATCACCATTGTCTTGCAGTATCATTGTGGCGAAAGGAGAAAATTCTTTTTGGTAGACATGAGATCATGTTCATTTCCAGGTGAAATAAGATTAAACTTCTTTTTTTTCTGGGGGGGGGGGGGGGGGGGGGGCGGGGAGGTTTAATGCCTTTGCAAAAGGTATCGACTCAGGTCAGCCTGCGCAGGCTGACCTGAGCCGAAACTTTTTGCTATCCATTAAGTTTCTGTTTGTCCAAGGACCATTCTGCTTCATGACTCAGTTGTTTATTAGACAGAGTGGATTTTATGGATCCATAATTATGTGATGACTTGCTTGGTATAATGCATCACGGAGATGCATTACCCCCCCCCCCCCCTCCCCCTTGCCACAAGATGGCCCAGCTGTATCATGGGGACAATATAGGTGACATAGTTCCACGAAATCATACACAATCTAGACTGTGCTCATTTGCACACAGACCACACTTCATGTCTCATATGTATTACTGTGGTGTTACAGAAATACGGTGGCAAAAGGAGAGTGTTCTCTATGTAAATCTAGGAGACGGTAAGAGTTAAATTTCAGCGTTATTAGTGGCACACTTAATGTGATACATCTATAGGCAAACTAAACTTTACCATGGCAATACTAATTTGCATACAGATCGCTCGCGTGTTATCAAATCAGTTCAAATCAGTTTGGTGTGGCTTACTCTAACACTTGCTATAATATCTTAACATTTTTTTTTTTAAAAATCGTATTGTCCCCCAAATTGAGGAAGATAAAAATCACACGTTTCCACCTGTATGAAATACAATGCAGAAAAAAGAAGTAATTCTTTGTTTGGTAACGGCACCTTTTCCTATGTTCTTTTCAGGCGTTTGAAAACCCTATGATAAAAGGAGAATATGCTGGTAACCAATATTTGCTCCTTTTTCCACAATGTTGTCCATCCTTTGAGATCAGAGAAAAAAGCATATATAAGCAAAATTTGGGCCCGATTTCATGTCTCGTCTGCAATGTTTTCAATTTTGACAATCCTAAATTTTGTTGTCTGCCAACAAGTTAACTCTTTACCAAACGCCAAAATCGTTGACCTGTCCATAATGAAAGCATTTGCATGCAGACAACAAATAAAATATGGTTCTAACCGCTGCATTTTTTTCTATGAAAGGTTAAAAAAACAATGTGAGAATGTTTTCAAAGGGCTTCTTCATCAAGGTTGTTAAAACTCGGGATGTTGTGGTAAATGGTTAAATCAGCTTTGTATTACAGCGGCGTAAAAAGTCGCATTTGTTCAGGATCTAGAAGATGCCATGCATAGTTACCGCGTTATCGCCTTAGCGTCCAAACTCTTCCTATCCCTTGAGCCTCCTGGAAAAACAAACATCACGTGATACCAAAATAATCTGCGAGATTGCAGCACACACGACTATCAATTTTCTGATATCTTCAGATCAAAACCCTAATCAATTAGTGCATTTATCAGAAATTTACACTGTCCGCTGTTCTAATTTCGGCCAATTTTTAAACTGAGATAAAAATCGCCGGTCTTGATTATTTGCGTTTGAAATGGACATCTGCCATTTTTGGTCTGCCATGTTGCCGCTAGGGAACCTCTTATATTTACAATGGACAGAGCTGTCCGAATGTCTCACCTTTTTCTAAAATCTTTGAGCACTAAACAAATGTTTAATCGTTATAATATACAAATGTAGATCTATCGCAATAGATCAAGAAAGTGCCGTCTGATCTTGGTCTACACTGTTCCCCCTTTTTTTGTGAAAATTTGTGGAACCTCGAAATTGCAGCGTTTTGGCCTGCTTTCGTGATTGAGAAAGGGGCCTTCTAATCGCGCTTTATGGGTTACCGTGAAAGAATGTGTCGACTGGCTAATGTTTTAGCCAATAAGAAATCATATGTACGTTACTTTGACATTTAAGAGTTCTGATAGTAGGTCTGAGGTGCAATGTAGAAAAAAAACATTAACCAATCAGAAACTGCGTTTCTTTGGCATCTGGACTATCCTTTAGAATTAGAATTAGAGTGCAACCTGGAATGGTTCGTGAATATAGGCCCAGCTTCGCCACTGGGGCTCGGGCCGCTGAGTCACATTGTAGACCATGTTCGAACGACGTTAACCCTTAAGCTGCTAAGTGCAACTCGCTGACCTTTAGCGAACAGTGTAGATCAAGATCAGACGTGCAGTCTGATCTTTGATCTACACGGTCCGATAAGAAGATTATTGTTCTCCAAAAATTAAGTTTGAAATAACATCATTCGGGGTTTTTACCATCGTCTTGAATGTATAATTTGACTTATTTAGCCATGCCCCGGTAGCTCAGTCAGCGGCGTACAGGACTTGAGAACAGACGGTCGCTGGTTCGATCCCCGAATACAATCAGTCAATCAATCGACGACGTTAACAGATGAAAATTTCGTACTGAGCTATTAAAGGTTATTTTACCCATGACTTGTCAAAACATTTTATGATATTTATTACGTTGCGATAAATATCAAGTAGACGACAAAAAACGGGCTGTCGCGTGCTCAGCGTCTGTGAATCCAATAACTAGATTTTTTTGTGTGTGTGTGATTTTAACCCTTTGTTATCTATACATTGTTTTCTATCATTTAAACAATATTAAATCATTAAGAAAAAAAAAAAAAAAGTCGGAAGAGTGCATTGCAAATGTAACCAAGTATGAAAACTTAAGTCTTTACCAGACGACCAAGTTTTAGGCTCTTCAGAATTGAAAGCACTTGCAGACGACGAATTTAATGTGGCTCAGATGATGTGATTTGTCTATTAAAGGTTAGAAACCATGGTGCGAAAAAGGAGAAAATGCTGGTTACCAGCATTTTCTCCTTTTTCCAACATGTTTTCCAACGGCTTCTCTTGGGTCCTTCAAACCAGGATTGTTTAGTAAAGATTTAATAGATTCGTAACATTTACTGACCAAATTTATTTTTAGAATTTGATGATTCTTTACTGCATCTTCTTTTATTGTTCATAATCTTTATAGTTGTGAGCATATCGTATTCATATTTTCACGAAGTTGTAATTACAACATGGCAAGTGGAAAGGATCGGGGCGAAAGCATAGAAGCCCTTCTTATATTTAATTCTTCTTCAAATACATAGCGGTGACGTCATTTAAGTAGTATCTAAATTTCATACAAGCGAAACTTGAATACAAAAAGAACTCGACTTTAGCGGAATTATGATACTGAACACGTACACGGAAACATAATCGTGCCGAAATTTGCTTCGGGTATCAAATCAAACTTGTTTCAACA
The DNA here is from genome assembly GCA_945859785.2 of Tridacna gigas. Classification (NCBI taxonomy): domain Eukaryota; kingdom Metazoa; phylum Mollusca; class Bivalvia; order Cardiida; family Cardiidae; genus Tridacna; species Tridacna gigas. The sequence continues at coordinate 15,076,433 of OX244032.2, forward strand.
GCGAATGTTCTTATTATTCAATATCTCCACGTTTTTTTTTTGAAAATTCGGATCGCAAACTCTCTAACTGAGATCGATTATACCGGAAGCAGATACAGTCATATACGCATGTACAGTAAGCATTCCACTTTCAGTTTCAGCAAAGGCATCTCAACCTCGAAAAAGTCGCCACCTTATACATGAATATCGCAGATGTGTACACAGAGCTTCAATTAAAACTACCAGAAAGTTGCATCAGATTGATGTACAAGCGTACTACCACATGATCAAATAACTATTCATAAGGGCACCCTCATACGCACGAAAAGCACAACCTGGTGGGATGACCGAACCTAAGCACTGCTTCCTCTGTACCAAACTAGTCCAAAATTAAAGGAAAACATTTGAAGAAACACATTAAAGGTGTCTCAAACGAGAGAAACTGTCTTTGAAAGCATTGTGGGGGAAAAGGGAGAAAATGCTGTTTTCTATCTTATGTTTTAATAAGCCTTCCTCTTTAGTGTCAGTAAAACACGTCGTTGTTTCGTAAAGGGTTAATCAATTAATTTATAAACATATATTACATGTGATGAAAAGTTTATCTATTCACTCGTCTGTATCATTGCTAAATACTCTCCGAAAATGCCTAGCCCAGGTAGAGCAGTGAGAACAGGCGGTCGCTGGTTCCAATCCCTGGCTCAGCCAATTTCTTGCTGGGGATTGATGATAGTCATTACGACAGGATTCACTCCTCTCTCCCCGTTGATCATTGTTTCAGCAATGGTTATGTGGGAGAGCAGTGGAAGTATTGGTATAAGAAACTCCAGGAGAGCTTGGATAGTTGCACCGGCCGCTGTGATATAACTGATATAATTTTGAAAACGGCCTTTAACACAATACAAACACACACACACTAAAACCTCACAAGCTCCACAAATCCATTAACAGGACTTTCAGTCCTTTGATTTTAAAAATTGGAAAAAGAAAGGGGGGGGGGGGGCTGTATTCACCAAACCTATTCATAAATTTGCATTCTTAGTCTTATACTTAATTTTGAAGGTGGGGCAAGTCCTAATTGGCTGAAGTATTTGGTCTAGCCAGTGAAAAAATGCGTTGCTTTGAAATCAAGAAGAACCTTGAGAATTAGATAAAGAATATTACATGTATTAAGAATGGTAGGTGAATACGAAAAACCTACTTCGAACACCACTGGTCCTGCGTCTCGTGCAAGCACATGCTTTTGGCATGGCATCACAGAGACAAGGCAGAGCACTGGCAGAACCAAAAAGACATAATGACCGAGTTGTCAGTCATCATGAAATGACAAAATTACTGGGTAATACCCTATTAAAAAGAAAAACTTCGGGCCTTCCAACCTTCGACATACGACACTTTTTGGTTACTGGGTTGACGTAAAAATTTTGTCATTTAACCCGTTTGCACATAATCCCGTCTTATTATGCTCCTGAAGAAAAACAAAAAAACTTTTCAAAACATTGTGGTTAAAGGAGAAAGAGCTGGTAACCAGCCTTTTCCCCTTTTCCCGCAATATTTTGTATCCTTTTCATACAAATTTCATTAAAAGAGCAACATAATTTTGATCTCTGCAAACACTTGCATTACTGACGAGTGCAAAAGTTTGCCGTCTGGTAAAATATTTAAATATTTCGTTTCTTTCGTTTCAGTGAAAAAGATTAAGGCATTCTTTTGTCACACTGTAAGAAGCTGATGAATTTTGTATATAGCTAATAAAGTTCCGATGCCTGCCCATGAATAATTTTGTACTCAAACCCACAAAAATCTCGCAAAAAAAAAATATTCATTCTTTTGAAGTTTTTTAATGTCACCAAAATTCAATATAATCAATCAGTTCGTTGCGGGCGATATTTTAACCTTTATTAACCTTTGACCCTGTACCAAACGACAAATATTTAAACTTGTCCAAATGTAAGCATTTACAGACGACAAATCCAATGTTTCAAAACACATGAAATTTGTCCTTCAAAGGATAGAAAATGTTGTGGGAAAAGGAGAAAATGCTGGTAACCAGCATCTTCTCCTTTTCCCACAACGTTTTCATTAGCCTTCTTCCTCAGAGTCGTTATAAATCTAAATCATGTATTGAAGGGTTACAGCGTGTATCACAACGTACTTTGGCTTTTCGGACAGAGTAGATGAAGATCCGACTGCAGAGAACGTGCAGTCTGACATTTGGATCTACACTATCTGTTACGTATGGATTTTCTGGTCAAAAGCATGATTGATATTAATATGTTTTTGCGACTTTCTTTTAACTGGTGTTACTTGACTGTGAAATGGCGATTTTGGTTTATTTGGGCACTCTAGGGGCTAAGGAATCTTTTTATCTAACCAGCTACTCGGATCCGAGGTAATCATGTACTAAAATGTTTAAATTGATCAAATTTCCAGTCCCAACGGGGCGATTTCATTGGTTGATAAAAATGACAGCTGGCGATGGTCGCGTGCCCTGCTTAATTGACTACAGAAGCGCGACGCACCTGCCTTTGACGTCACAAAAATGATATTCGCACACGAGTCATAGTTGAATATATTTATTTGTGAACTCATTTGCACCTCTGTTTCTAAAGGTTGTGAATTTCAAGTGGACTCAAACAGAAAGACGATGACAAGTTTTGCCCAAATCCAAAAATATCTATTAGCACGTAACGTCCGAGACAGAAGTGCACCAAGCAAGTTCTGAAACAGCCTTGTCACAAGAATAATCAGCACTGACTTTTTCGCTACCAAAGTAAACGAATTAGACTTTTTTCGTGGTCGTAAAGTAGATTTCTATTTTAATTGAAGATGATGCATGTATTTGCCAACATTCAGCTTCAGGAACGGACTGTGTATATAAAAAAACTTTTTTTTAAATTTGCCTTTAACAAAGTAAGCGTTAGTAAGGTTTGAAAGGTACATGTCATGAGAAAACGCTGTGGATAGAGTGCAAAATCGCTCTTTCGAGAAAACTCTCCTTTTGCCGCAATACTTTAAAAAAAGACGTCTGCTGAAAGACCGGAGAAATCGTCCGCAGCTGATGTGTTAAATATGCATCCTTACAGTCAGAGAGAGCAAACGCTGTTAAAACTTGATAGCGTGTAGAAAGTCTCAGAACTTAATCAGCTGTGTAAACCCAGATAAATTACCAATATATATGGTGTAAGGGATAAAGCAACTCAAGGAATTTGTCTCCGATTTAAAACCGGAAACGACAACAGTGATTTCTTTGAAGGCCTCCAGAAAATGAAATGCATTTTGTATCGGTCGTGATCTGTGCAAACCTGCAACAGTCAGAGGCAACATTTGGCAAGAAGATACAGGAATGGTTATAGTTTCATAAAATAAAGATGAATTGGGTTAAAAACTGGCTAAAAAAGAGAACAGATGTACCTTTAATGGTATTTGTGTGAAACTGGCATTGACCAAGACAGCTGTAATCTCTAATTGTGGTTGACTGAGCCCTGTTCTCTTTATGTGAATAATCCGGTACCACCGCTGCTTCAATAGTGTTGGGGCAATTTCTCCATTTGCTACATTGATTTTTTAAAGAGGTCATCAGCTGGCATTGAGTTAAATCTTTCCACACAACAAAAATGTAGAATTGTCCAAACTGAAAACAATTGTAGACGAAAATGCTAATATGGCTCTTATGGTGGAATTTGTCTTTGATAGGGTTGAAAACATTGTGGGAAAAAGAGAAAATGCTGGCCACCAGCACGATGTTTTCAAGGGGCTTCTGTCTCAGGATCGTTATAAGTCAGGATTGTGTGGTAAAGGGTTAACCATAAGTACGTGAAACTTAAACAGACCAATACAGCTGCCATTTCTATGTGATCGATCAACACTACATGTGGGCCATTCGCTACCATCGACACTTTATTAGCAGCAGGAACAAATTTTCCTTTCGCTGCAACGTTTCTGAAATCGTCCGCAGCTGGAAATGTGTTAATCAGACCGATAGGAACTTGGTACTGACCACTACGAGCAGCTGCCATCTCTATTTGTGGTCGATTTCAGATGACACTCTTCATGTGACCTAATCCACCGTTGCTTTTAACCCTTTACCAAACGACACAAGTAGAGTAGATAATACTCGATCTAGCACATTACCCTTAAGATCCTCATCCCCCCTCACCCCCCTCACCCCCCTCACCAAATTTCATGTAACACGCCCTCTAAGCCGCATGCTCATAAAATTATCAAAACCAATAGGTGAAGCATTCATAATTAAATCAAACTAACCTCTATCTTAATCCTTTTACCTTTAATTCAATTATTATAACATATCAATCCCTTATGTAGTAGATGAAAAATTTTCGAAAAAAAAAAAAATTAATTTTAAAAAAAATTTCATCATCTCGCGTCATTACATCAGCTAACCGGCTAACCAACACATCAGTTAACCTGCTAACCAACACATCAGCTAGCCAGATTATCAGTTAATTATTACATCAGCTAACCGGCTAACCAACACATCAGTTAACCTGCTAACCAACACATCAGCTAGCCAGATTATCAGTTAATTATTGCATCAGCTAACCGGCTAACCAACACATCAGTTAACCTGCTAACCAACACATCAGCTAGCTAGATTATCAGTTAATTATTACATCAGCTAACCGGCTAACCAACACATCAGTTAACCTGCTAACCAACACATCAGCTAGCCAGATTATCAGTTAATTATTGCATCAGCTAACCAGCTAACCAACACATCAGTTAACCTGCTAACCAACACATCAGCTAGCCAGATTATCAGTTAATTATTGCATCAGTTAACCAGCTAACCAACGGCATCAGTTAACCAGGCAAACCCTTACATCAGTTAATCGCTTAACCTCCCCATCAACCAACGCGTCACGCAATGGCTAGCCAGTTTATGAGTTAGTGAGTGGGTTGGGATTTTGGTAAAAAAAAAATTAAAAAATCGCTTGCCATGATTAAATATTTTATTTTGTTTTTGGTCTTGCCCCCTATGCTTCATACATTTTTCTATCTTCTTAAGTTAATCCTTGTAAGCTATAATGCCCATGTGATAAAGTTCTATAACTACCATCCAAGAGTATCAAACCCTTTTTATCATCTTCAAAGCTTAATGCTATTTTATTCATTTTTATAGTGGTTAATTCATGATGTTTACTTTTTATTCCTCCCATAGTTACACAAAAATCTTTTTTAGTATCCAAACAATCTTTATAAGTTTTAAATCTTAACTCATTTTTAATCACAGACTTTTTAACTCCTTTACATTTTTTAGTTTCTGTTTTCTCATTATATACCATATTACCATCTTTATCTTTTTTAACAGGTTTATCATAAATAAATTTACCATCTTCATCAGTTAAAGCATTATCATTTTTATCTTTTCTTAAGATAAATTTTTTCATAGCATAAGTTTTTGCTCCAGGACTTACAAATCCAGTTAAAAGATCTCCCTCTAGTTCATCCTTAAACTTACCCAACACATTACAATTTTTATCACTATATAATGGATGATTTTTTGGATAATTGCTAAAGTCAAACAAATCATCGGCATCCTCTTTTAAATCTTCATACAAATCTTCAGTTTCTATTTTTAAAACATAACTATCAGTATCAGTATAGCACATAAATACTTTATCTTCACCAAATTTATTTTTAAAATAGTTATAATAATCTTCTAACATAGTTGTTTTGCTAATATCAAGTATGCTTACTCCTAAATAAATTGGCTTATCATATTTAATACTTGTTTTTTTCATATGAACAGCAACCAAATTTTCATCAAATATAGTATGATTATGAAAGTTATGTTTTGCTGTTAACTTTTTAAATCGTTCACTATTTTCACCATTAACTAATTCTATGTTTACTCTATTTCTTATATTTTCCATGGTTTTACCAAAAACAGAATTCATTGCTAACTTCCATAAATTATCTAAAAATTTATTTTTATCCTTCTTTGCTTGTGTTCTTAAAGCCACACACTTATCAACATATTTTTTAATAGCGGTACTCTCTTGATATTTAATTCCACGATGTATTTTTTTAATTTTTAATCCTAATCTCTGGTAAGTCTTTAAAGCTTCATGATGAAGTATATATTTTTCCTTATCATTTAAGTTTGGTATTAACTTTTCTACTTTACTAACTTTTAATTTTTCTGCTGCTAAAGGCATTTCATTATGCAAATCATGTAACTCTTTAGGATACTCCAAATCAACCTCCAGGGAACACGGATATTTTTCCCAGTTATTTAATTCTTCTTCTGTCATCCACTTAAAATAGTTTACAGGTAAAGGCTTACTCATAGCCCAAGGATAAAGACTGTTTTTATCAATATAAAACCCATATATACTAGGTTTAGTTGAATCATACTCTTCACCCATATACTTATTGTTTGCTTCAAAATGTCTAATACTTGACATGCAAACACCACCCCTTTTTGACGCTTCAAAAAAGTTAAGCATATCAATATCAGTAAGTTTTTTTAATTTTATTTCGCTTACCTTAAGCATAGCATCCCATCCATATCCAGGTAAAGTATAATACCAAGCAGGATCTAAGTCAAATTCTTTAAGCAAAGACAATCTAAAGTTTTCCATAACATCAGCTAAAAGTACAACATCTGTTTCATTGTATAGTTGTAAATAATCCTTAATATTTTTACATTCAAAAACACCCCAAACTTTTAACGCGTGTGCCAAATCTTTTTCTTCAATTCCTTCTCCATTTAAGCTTGAATAAAATTCTTCTATAGGTGGTAGTTGTGTTTCTTTTAACTTATCAAAACTATCCATCCATTCATAAGGAAAGATACCCTTTCTACTTAACAATTTTAATTTTTCTTCTGTATAACCACCACGATGATTTTCTAAATAATACTTTAAATTTTTAAAATTTTCATCTTTTAAATTTTCTACAATTTTTTCTAAACTACTAGCTAAAAACTTAAAACTATCAAGAAACCTTAACTTAATATGTTTATTTCCTACCATAAGATTTTTTGTAAAACTAATATATTTTTCTTCTGTGTTAGGTAAACAATCAATTCTACCACTAGTTTTACCAAGATACTTAATAAAAATATGTGCATCATAACCAGATAAATTATGAAAGATAACAGGTATAAAATTTGGAACTTTTGCTTTAAGATTACATTCATTATGTGCGGCACCTCTATAATTACCAGTAAAATGACAATGATCTCTTACTTTATAATTTTCATGAGTAAATTTACCACCACATATCCAACATTTTACTTCATTTTTATGTTTTCTAACTTTATCTTCAGTTAATTTTTCTATTTCTACTGGGTTTTTATAAAATTCTTTATAAAGTTGTTTGGCATCCTTAGTTAAAGTATCTATAAAATGTTTTTCTGCATCCTCACCTACATATCCTCTTAATACTGGTTTCATAATTTCATCATTAAAAGGACAAATTAAATAGTTATAACTTACAGGTATATGCTTTTGTGTTTCAATAGTATTACTTTTTTGTTGTGGTTCTATTTTTTGTAATATACATTCAAAATCGGCAATAACTACAAATGGTACCTTAATTTTTCTACAATAGTTTTCAAACTTTATTAAAATTTTTTCAGGATTTTTAGGATCAAACTTAGGCATTATTAAATCAACTCCATCATGATCTTCACAACGCTCCATATGCTTTTTTAAAAGTTTTTCACTACCAAAATGGTTCATACAAAGCATACAATAATCTACATTATTATTAGAGGCAGTTTGTGTTCTCAGTAAAGCATTAATATTTTTTATTAAAACATAATGAGATTTTTCACCATCTTCTATATATAACAAATTTACATGGTTTTCTTTTAAACTTTTTATAGCTCTAATACGTTTGATTTTTTCCTTACCTTCTACTATCCCAAAAACATTAACGCTAATTGTTGGATTAAGCCTTTCAAATTTATCTATATCAAGTAAAGAAACAGGATAATTAATTCCTTTCATATTTAAGCTATTTTTCTTAGATTTTAAATCATTATCAACTCTTTGTGGATTTTTTTCTGTTGGATTTAAATACCTTAAAATACAATCTGTAAAACATTCATCATTCTCACTTTTCATATTAATACATGCCTTTTTATTTTTAATCCAATCAGGTAAATCTATCCATCCACCTGCTCTTAATGGATCATAATTAACACTATGCAACTTTAAATGAACCACACTAACAAATTCCCACCCACTACCACTTGAAACAAAATTAACAAAATTTTCTAAAATTCTATTTACCATTTCATAGTATAATTCTATTACATTTGTTCCTTGTAAATTAATCTCATAATCCTTACCTTTACCATCTTTATCTTTAGAAGAAAAATTTGCTTCTACTCTTTGTTCATTATTACCTTCTCCTCTTCTCATAATACACTGAAGATTTAATTTTACTTTTTGACCACGCATGCTATTTAAAAGATTTATAATTGATGAATGTGTTAGTTCTAAAAACTCTTGTGGTGTAGCAACAGGTATTCCTTCTATTTTATGTTCAGTTGCATATTCTTTTAAGGCAGATCTACTTCTTATTACGTTTATCTTATTCAATTTATCATATATACTTTTTATTTTATTTTTTAAAGCATTAAGTTCTGGTGTTATACTTGGTTGTTCTACTCTTACATTTTCTAAGCTCCTTAGCAAATCATTAACTGAAGTAGTTTGTTGCCTGGTTGGTCTTTGTCTTGGAGGAATATAGGGCGTTGGTTGTAATATTGGTGCATCAATGGCAACTGAGTCTCTATCTAATATTGAGGGTCCCGTATTAATCAAAAGAGTTATTAGTTCATCACGTCTAAGCCTTGAGTATCTTCTTAATCCCCTTTCCCTTGCTAAATTTCTTAATTTAGTTACATTTAATCTATCAAATTGACGATCCATTTTTTTTTAAATATAAAAATCTTTCCTTAAGTCAAATTTTATTATTTTTTCATTAAATAATAAAATTATTGAATATCAATTCTATATTTACCATTCCATACTCTACCATTCCAGTTTTCAATCGTTTGTGGACATTTATCTATATACTTAGAAGCCTTGTAAATTGATGGAAACTCTTTCACCTCTTCAGTTTCTACATCCTTTAAGGTAACCCTTTTAGGGTTTTTAGCAATATCCTTTAATCTATCATAATTAGGAATTTTTTTTAAAAATTTTTTTTCTTCCTCTTCAGGATACAAACCATGCTCTTTTAACACATCAATATACTTTTTCTTGTTCCAATAGGAATACCACTTAATATTGTTATCTGTTAATATTTTCTTAAAATCAGCAACCTTTTTCATTTTATTTAAGTAAAAATTTACTTAATATACTACACTCATCTTATTCCCATCACTCTGAAAGTTAATTAGTCTATCACTAAGTAAAACTGCATAAGCTTCGGTATTTGCGGGAACCGGAGCAGTGAATGTTGCTTTAACATGGATATCAGTAACAGAATACTTAAGTCTTTCACTTTGTTTTGTCATATCAAACACAAACAAAGGAAAAACATCTTTAAATTCTAATGGGGTAATATTAGGGTTTTATACCAATTCATCCATGTTAAAAAACTTTTTTCTAAACGTGGATGCCTCTCCATATATTCTACTAAAATGATTTTGAGTAAAATTTATATCATGATCATAAGCAGGGTATTTTTTTGAACCTAACATTACATAAATATTTTTCACATTTATGTGATTAAACACGGCCGGGTTTTGATTTTGTTGATTACTTTTGTCGGTTTGAAAACCAACAATTAAAAATCGAGGCACTTCAGGAGATGATTTAGATGATAACCTCCAAGTAAATGACGTTGTTTGTGGAACCGCAATACTATCACTTTGTATCATTCTATACCCAACTGGGAATTTTTCTTTCTTCTCAATAAATTTATAAAGTTCCATCCTATTTCCATCTTCCGGTTCAACATGAGGAATAAACCAAGATACTTTAGATAATTCCACTCTACCAAGATCAATACCAGCATTTCTAAAAATTGCGTCATTATCATTATTTCTTGTTAAAGTAAGGGTTTGTTTCATACCATATAAAACTTTGTTGTAATCTTCACAAAAACCGAATATATGTTTCAATGGTATCCTAAAACTAAATGTTCCAATTGGATCGGAAGTAAAAATCATAACTCGTCTAGCTCTAAAACCTAAATTTGTGGTTGGATCGTTAGTATCATCATTATCTTTGTACCAGAGTTGATTTAGTCCCTGTGATTTAGAAAAGTCATCAGGGTATTTTAACAGTCCTAACATTGTGGTAGTTTGACCAGGATAATTAATGTTTTCTATCTCTTGGCCACTAAGTTGATATCTAATATTTTTAAATAAATACATCAACCCATTATTTATTAAGGTAATTCTATCAGCCGGTCCATAATTTCTGTTTGCACCGCCGACAGGAACTGCATTTTTTTCTAATTTTCCCATAATTTGTAAATATGACTCTGAAGGATGATAAAAAATATCTTGTGTTTCAATATCAATCCTAATATTTCCTCCAGGGTTGTTTATATTGGTTCCTGTAATAGGTAAATATTCATAGTATTCATATTCATTAATACTATCGTCTTTAAAAATTGGCGCTTTAATATTTAAAATATCCATTTTATTATATGCAATTATAATTTTTAAGTCAAATTATAATTGTTATATTAATTTGCCCATAGTTGAGGGAATGACTTGTTTTCATCATTTACATACACACCCTTAAGTTTAATATTTTTAAGTTTTTCTACTGAAAGGTTTTTTTTCATTTTTAGATAAATTCTATTTCCGTAAAGTATGGTTACCTTAGACATATTATTTTCTTTTAGATAATGATTTACATCTTCTTCAAATTCTTTAATGATATCAGCTTTTTCAGGCGACAATTTTAAAGCAATCTTTTTATAATCATAATTTGTATCACTGCTATCTAATACTTCACAATCTTCATCAAGTTTAAAATTTGCATAAAGGATACTAACCTTTTTTGTGTTGTATTTTTCATAATGCGTTAAATTAAATTTTAGATTTGGCATTCTTTTTTATTTAATGTAATATTTTACTTAACTTAACTTAAATTTATAATACTTTAACTCCACCACCATTACTATTTAACTTCTTAACTAAATCTTGAATAGCAATGGCACTACCATCTATTAAAGCATTAATATTTTCCATCGCAGGTTGAGTAGTTGTGGTAGGCTTTTGAGCATATTTTTCTATAATCTTTTTAGATTTTGGTGTTAAAGCCTTTTGAACTAACTTTTTACCTGCATCAATTGCTGCCGTCTTTCCAACCTCTAATGCTTTCTTTGCTCCTTCCTTAGCTACGCTCTTACCAACATCAACTGCTGAAGATGCAATTTGTTTAGCAGCGCTGCTTGTAAAGAGTTTTGTAAGAAAATTGGTTAAAGTATCAAATATTCCTGTCCCTCCATATGCATAACTTCTTTTAAATCCTCTCTTTTGTGATGTAATCATTTTTTATATTATAGACATTAATTTTTTATAAGTTTTTGTATTTAAAACATGTTGTCTTTTTAATTCATCACAAATACTTATAAGCTCATTTCTTACACCTGTATGACCAGCTTTTTTACTTGCCATTAAGAGGTCTAATCTTTCTAATAGTGCATTAGGGTCAGATGGGATAATAGTAATTCCACTTCCTGTTATAATATCCCAAATTTTACTAAGTATTTTTTTCCACTTTGGCATCCCTTTAGCAGATTTATGCCTAGTTTCTAATGGATCGTTATTGCGATAAAGAGCATTGGATTTTGCCATTATTTCCCTATAAAAAATTAAATCATTTTCATCATATTTCGCTCTGTCTGGGTCTTTAGCAATAATTAATTCCCACAAACCAGATGTAGTAGTTTCGTAATCTTGTTCACCAACTAACACAAAGACATCACCCAAAATATTAACTTCTTTATCACCAATATATAATTTTCCATCCTTTTCATAAAACCCAAACGTTGTATCAACTTTATCTTTATCATCATATCTTTTTAACTGTTTTTTTGCAATTTCTCCAAGAAAAAGTGGTGTGATTAAACCTTTCTCTGCACTTTCTGTTAATATTTCACCTATTTCATCAGTATCTAATTTTTCAAAATCATATGCTAATACGGAAGGAAAACCTTTTAAATTAATAATATTTTCCAATTTTCTTATTCCTCTTTTAATAGGACCTAGTTCTCCTGTAATATCAAATGCTGTTTGTTTTTGTGCTTCTGTAACAGGTTTAAAAAACTTAGAAAGCTGTTGTTGATACCTTAATCTTCCTGTTCTTTCTGTAAGATTACTATCTCTTATTCTTTTCTTTAAATCAACAAATTCTTTTACTGTTTGTTCCCTTTTTAAAGGGTCTCGGATCTTTAAAAATGACATTTTTTTTAAAAAGTAAAACATTTTTTTAATTTGTATTATCTATCTCACATGCGCAAGAACATTTAAACTTAGGCGGTTTTAGTTTTAATTTGAATGCCTTTCTACAAGTCTCCTGAATTCCTCCCGTGCTTCTATTCGTCCCTTCTCTATTAAACTCTCCGACTCCTCTAGCTTGCTTTTTTTCTTTGACTTACTTCTAATTTCTTCCTTCATTTGTTTGTATTTTTCCAATTCTTCCATAATTAAAGTAAATTCTGAATGATCTATTTTGTTGTCTGTTATTGCTTTTGATATATGTGTAAGTAGTGTGTTTAGCTTTGAATCAGCCAACATTTTAATCTGAAGATGTTTTTCAGATTTTGTTCTGCTTCTTCTAACTACAAACTTACCCACTAAAGCGGCTAACCCAACAACTAAAGCACAGCCTTCTAGAACCATAGTTGCAGGTATCGCTACTACGGTTGATAGTAAAGCGATTCCCCCTGCTCCTGCGCCTAGTGCTATAACGGTTAGTCCAGCTTCTACATTGTCCACATTCTTACTAATCTTTAAATACTTTTTGCTTAGTTGCTCTCTTTCCTTAACTTCATTTTCTAGAAAAGTCTGAATTTCTGATATCTTTTGTAACCTAAATGATTGACCGTTATCTCTTGCAGATATTACTGGCTCTAATGATGGTGCATTTGGTATATTTCGTGCTTCTGGTAGCTCTGGATAAATCTTTTCTTTTAGTTCCATTTTATTAACAGCAACTTATTTTTAAATAGAATAATAAAGACGACATAAAAATGTGTTTTCTTGCATTTTTTTTATTTTACCAGAGTTGTTTGTAATTGTTGCTACCATGTCATCCACTTCTTCTAACGTAACTTCATTTGTAATAGATAATTGATTAAGTTTAAGATTATAAGATAGAGAAGCTAAAACAAAACCTTTACTCATATTGAAGCCCATACCTAAGGCTATCGTCTTCGTTTGTCCTCCTTCTATTACTAACGGTTGTTGAGTAAAAACATCCCATGTAACAGGATTAACTTTTTTAGCTGGATACTTAACTTCTACAGGTTTCCAAAAAATAGTTTTTGGTTGAACTATTTTATGTTTTCCATTTCCAAATTTATGCACATTCATTTTTTTAATTTATAATATTGCACCTAATATAGGAATATTAGCAAATGGACTATTAGGCCCTAAAAGAAGACCTTTTCCATCATAAATTTTACCACCTTGTTTTAAATACAATCCATCACCAACGGAACTCAATCCTTTACCTTTAGCTGGACCAAGAAATAATCCTTCACCATCAGTTTCTACTCGACAGACACAACCACCTTTCTTAAGATACAATCCATTACCCATTGCTTTTTGAACTCCTGTTGATGCCAACCCAGATAGTGCACCAACTCCCAAAGCAGGTAAAACGGTCCTTGCTAATGTAGGTAGAACTGATGAAGCTAATCCTGCTAACAAAGGTAAAAATCCTCCTTCTACTTTCATATTTTGCTTAAGTTGTTTAGTTGACATTCTAAACGTTGCCCCCTTACCACCTTTATAAGCTTTTACAAGTTTATTTACTTGTGGTTTGGTTAATGCTATTACATCATTACCATGAATATCCTCATGCTTTAAACGAATACTTGCTGGAGCTTTGTTTCTAAAAGAATGTAAAATTTTTTCCTTTTGTCCGTCTGATATATTTATTTTAGCGTTAATATAGTTTGTCATTTTTATATTTATCTTGCTTCTCTTATATGAAATCTAATTGTTAAATTTTCCCCTCTAAGATTGAGTAATGTTCCATCTTGGTCAGTAATTGTCACATTTAAATTATGTATTTCATTTAATGTTAATGGAAGGTAAACTAAATTGACTGGATTTTCTATTATTTTATATCCTGGTGATACATTTGGAAAAAAACTATAAATTGTATTTTTTTGTGAACCGTTAACATAACTACCTGAAATTAAATCTATATTAACTAGTAAGCTATTAATACTAAGAATATTTACTACATTTTCAGATTCATGAAATCCTTGTTCATATTTAGCACGAGAGAACCCTAATACTTTGGCAATAGAATTTTGTTGGTTAAAATCAACCTGATATCCATTTTCTAAAACAAGAATAGACTTTAAAGTATTAGTATTTGCTGTGATGCTAATATAATATTCTTCATTAACAGCATCATAATGACCCGTTTTTCTCATTTCTTGTTGAATTACATCATTAATATCAACTAGATCATAACTTCCTTCAGGTATTCTTATTTTTACCCATGTTGCACCATTATCTGGTGTATAAACAAAAATGTTATTGCTTGCATCAATATTAGGAAATGAATAATAAGTTTCAAGGTTAACCAACGCTATTTCATATTCTTTATCTTTTTCTAATAAAAGAGGAGGAGTAAATCTTGTTCTAATCTCTGTTTTGTTATCGCTTACGATAATTTGAAATGAAGTTTTATGGTTAGTATTTTTTACTATCTTTTCAAGTAATTCTACTTCCATTTTATAATTTGTAAAATATATTTTTAATGAAAAATATATTTTTAATAGTAATCTTTGTAATTTCGTGGTATGTAAAAGTTATCAAAACCACATCTATATTTTCCATCATTACGGTTCTTAGTTAAATCTAACACTACAAAACCATGAGGTCTTTCCCAACATTTTTTACAAAAATTGATAAACTCTGTTTTAGTCATATCATCCCCTACATGATCACTATAAATATGGTTAAGATTTTTTAAGTCTTGTCTAAACAAGCATATTAAGTTTGCATTTTCTCTAATAGTTTGACGGGGTAGTCTAAAATAATTTTGTGCCAGATAAAAACAATCAGCATTACTATGTCTACCCCTTACATAATAGTTTTCACACTTGTTTTGTCTTTCTAAAAGTAAGTCATCAAATATCATTAAGTTTTTATTTGATGCATTTAAATCTCTTGGGTCAGGAACATCACTTGCATATTCAAAAAATTCACAATTGATATCAGATTTTTCCTTAATTGTTTTTGCCCATTCTTCAACTAATGCTGTAGGTGAAATATCACGGTTTTGAACTTCATCTTTAAGTGAAAACAGCCTTAATATATATTCTTTTGGTATTTTTTCTTCAAAAGCTTTTTTAAGTATACGATATTCTGGTTGAAACAAACTTTTACCAAAAACGTATAAGTTACCATAATCTAACCAATCAGGTCTTAACAAAAGGTTAAGTAAAAGTGTAGTTTTACCACATCCTGATTTACCTACTATTAAACCTCTGATACTCCTAGGTAAAAGGGGATGGTTAAATCTTTTTGCTAATGTTTCATTCCAAGATAAATTAACAATATCCATTTTATATTAAAATATATTTTTTAATAAAAAAAAAATGTATTGCGTTAAATGTAAAGAGAAAACTGATACTACTGATATAGAATATGTAGTAAGTAAAAATGGTAAAAATATGGCACGAGGAAAATGTGTTAATTGTGGTACAACAAAAACACAATTTATTAAACAACAAGAAGGTGGTTCGTTGTTAAACAAAGCAATCAATAACTTACCTGTTGAAATGCATTTACCTGGGCATAACTTTACTGGCCCTGGTACAAAGTTAAAGAGAAGATTAAATCCTGACTTAACACCTAAAGATTGGTCAAAGCCTGTAAATCGTGTTGACAAAGCGGCTTATCATCATGATATTTGTTATCTTAAGCATAATGATACTAAAACACGTAATGATGTGTGTGATGCTAATATGCTTAAAGAGTTAAACGGTATCTATAATCCAACTATTAAGGAAAGAATGGAAAGAGGATTGGTTTCCACATTGATAGGAACCAAGAAAAGATTTGGTATGGGTGTGAGTAAAAAAAAAAATATTCACTAGCAGAAGAATTACATAAACCTGTAAAAAGAAAATTTAAGAAAAGGAGAGTTAGAGTAAATGGTATTGATAGAATATGGGCAGCAGATTTAGTAGATATGCAAGCATTTTCTAAACTAAATCGTGGAGTAAAATTTCTTCTTGCTGTCATTGATATCTTTTCAAAATATGGATGGCTTATACCATTAAAGGATAAAACAGGAAAATCTGTTTCTGCTGCACTGAAGAGTATTTTTAAGGAAAGAAAGCCTGAGAAAATGTGGGTAGATAAAGGTAAAGAGTTTTATAACAAAGATGTTAAAGATTTGGTTGAATTGTATTCTACTGAAAATGAAGAAAAATCAAGCGTTGTTGAGAGATGGATTAGAACAATGAAAGAAAAAATGTGGAAGTATTTCTCTGCTCACTCAACAAATGTATATATTGATGTATTACAAAATCTTGTTAAGGAATACAACAACACGAGGCATTCTTCTATTAAGATGACGCCAATTGAAGCAAGTAAGAAGAAGAATGAAAATAAAGTTTGGACAACATTGTATCCTGATTATGACCAAGTAAGGGAGGATATCAAACCAAAGTTTTCTGTTGGAGACAAAGTAAGGATAAGTAAAAAGAAAAAGACTTTTGAAAAAGGTTATACTACGAGATGGACTGAAGAGGTTTTTACAGTTACAGAAGTAAAACATACGACACCTATAACGTATAAAATTAAAGATTTAAATGGTGAAGAAATAAAAGGTTCTTTTTATGAGCCTGAACTACAAAAAACGAGCCAAGAGGTGTATAGGATAGAAAAGATTATTAAAAAAGGTAAAAAGAAATCTCTTGTAAAGTGGAAAGGTTATTCTGATGAGTTTAATTCATGGGTTGATAATAGTGCTATTGTAAATATTTAACTATAAAAAAATGAAAAATATTTTAATTGATAATATAACTTTACCAAATAAACCTTTAAGCAATTTTGAGCTTGAGGATGCTGCAAAAAAATTAAAAATAAAAAATTTTAGAGGAATATTTTTAAGAGATACCCTACCTAAAAAAGTAAGAAATAAAGAATGTGGTATATTTAATCTTGATGACGCAGGCGGACCTGGTACTCATTGGGTTGCTTGGTTTAAAGATGGAAAGAAAAAAATGTATTTTGATAGTTATGGTATTCAACCGCCTCTTGAAATTATAGATTATTTAAAAAGTCCATTACATTACAATACGGATCAATTACAACAAGCAGGTGAAGTATTTTGTGGACATTTATGTTTGTACATTCTTAAAGAATTGTGCTTGGGTAATAAATTTCAAGATATTTTAAATAAACTTTTTTAGCAATATTAAAAATGCCTGTTGATAAATTTGGAAGAATGGATGAAGTTAAAACAAGCGGTGATGGTGTATCACTTGCTTACATCTCAAATAATTTTTTACGTAAAGATGGAACAACTCCCGTTGCTGGTTCTATAAATATGAATGGAAACACACTAACGAGAGTTAGTAATCCAGTAAATCCGCAGGATGTTGCCACTAAGAGTTATGTTGATGCAAACGCTGGTCTGTTAGATGAAAATGGTGGATATCATATGACGGGATATTTAAATATGGGTTTTAATAAAATAAAAAATATAGCGGACCCAGAGAATCTTAGTGAAGCTGCTAATAAAAAATATGTAGATGCTGCTGAAAGTGCTTTTGTTTTGGGAGCAGATGGTACAGCAAGAGGAGACATTTCTATGGATGGATTTAGGATTAACAATGTTGGTTCACCTATAGAAACTCAGCAAGTTGCAAATAAGTTTTATGTTGATACCGCTATTGAGGCAATAACTGCAGGTAATAATGCTTTAACAAAAAACCGATATGGAACTTTCTTAGCAACTGGTAAAATAGATATGAACACTCACCCACTTACTGGATTGCCGAATCCTAAAGATCGTGATGCTGCTGCTAATAAAAATTATGTTGATAATGGAGGAGCCATTGTAAAAAATCCTGATGGAAGTTTTACGGCAATATCTGATGTAGATTTTCAAGGTTTTACTATAAAAAATGCCGCGGAGCCTACAGAAGAAAGAGACTTAGCAACAAAATCTTACGTGGATGGAAAAGTATCACTTCCTTCTCTCATAGGTCCTAAACCTATTATAAGCGTGCATGCTGAGGAACAAGGAGAATTAAAAATTGGTAGTTATGAGTTTGCTTTTGGTAATGGAGGAAGTGGAGAAAGTCATGGGTTAGGAGGTTATTGTATGTCTGCTCCTGGTAGAATTTTAAGAGGAACTTTAATGGTTGTTAAAGGAACCGGTGCTCTAAGAGAAGAGTCAAAAGTTAATATTGTCATAAATGGAGTTGAACAACCTAACTACTCCATAATAAAAAATAAAGGAGAAGGTTGTAGTTGTACAGTTTTTCCTATACCTTTAGAGGTGGAGCAATGTGATGTTATTAACTTTATAACAAAGAGAAACAATCCAAACGCTAGAAATGCATATTTGACAATACTGATAGAATTGGACTTGTAAATTATTTAACCCAGTAAAAGGGTTAGATAATTACAATGTTAACATTTTTTAATGAGTTATAAATTAAGTTTAGTATATCAAATTTATCTAGTATCTCTCTTCTAAACAAAATCTTTCTTCTTATGTTTGGATATCTTTTAACCATGTTATCAATTTCATCTAAAACATTGTTAACATAAGAAACCGTTATTAACTTCATTTGATGATTTTTATCCTCTCCTTTAGGCTTAGGAAAATGGATAAATTTTAATATATCATAAAAGGTTGCATTAGAAATAGTCTCGGTGGCTAAAATTTGTTCAATTAAATCTATAAAAGATTTGGCAACCTCGGTAAGGTCTTTAGTTTTAATTTCTCTTAAATTATTATTGTTTTTCGTGTAAGAGATATATGCTTTTCTATTAGCTCCTAGGGCTCTTCCTCTGTTCATGTTTGTAAACTGTAGGAATTTATAAATTTTAACTCAAATTTATAAATTATATAAACTTAAAGTTTAATATTCTATTTCTGCTATTTCATCCACGATGTCTTCTTTAATTTTTTCATATTCTTCTTCCACCACAGCTTTCAACTGTTGTTCTGGTACCGTGATACCCTCTTTCTCTTTCAACAAAAGATTTTCTAGTTTTTTATAAATTTCATCCTCTTTCTTTTCTAAATATGATCTTATTCTGGCCAGGGTTTCTCTTTTAAAATCACCATAAGCATTGCAAAACTGATCTTCCATTTTAGTTAAGCGACTATCTGTTGAAAAATTGTCTTCTAGTTCTTTTTTTTCTGATATTAGATGATTTAGATAGAAACATTCGTCTGCAAAAACACAATTTTTATCAAACCATTCTTGCTTTACACCATCATATATGCTGTGGGTTAGGAAGTAAGTATAACAATTTATTTCTTCATAAAACTTTTCTAGTTCTCTATGATTTTTTATCACATCTACCACGTGTTCGTATTCTTCATCCTCTGTGGAAAATGCTTCACATGCTCTATTTGTTATTTCTTTAAATAACTCATGTGTATGATGAATATCTATAGATGCTCTTGATAGGAATTGGTCTATTACCCATTTGTCTTCTACAGTTTTACTTGCTTCTATTTCTTCCTTTATTTTTTCCATATTTTATATATCTCTGGTTTTTTAACTAACTATGTTTGCTAAAAACGTTTTAAGTTAAATTCAATTTTTTATTTCTATCTAAGGAATAAAAAATTTAAATTTTTTTTACCAAAATCCCAACCCACCCACTATCTCATAAACTGGCTAGCCATTGCGTGACGCGTTGGTTGATGGGGAGGTTAAGCGATTAACTGATGTAAGGGTTTGCCTGGTTAACTGATGCCGTTGGTTAGCTGGTTAACTGATGCAATAATTAAGTGATAATCTGGCTAGCTGATGTGTTGGTTAGCAGGTTAACTGATGTGTTGGTTAGCCGGTTAGCTGATGTAATAATTAACTGATAATCTGGCTAGCTGATGTGTTGGTTAGCAGGTTAACTGATGTGTTGGTTAGCCGGTTAGCTGATGCAATAATTAACTGATAATCTGGCTAGCTGATGTGTTGGTTAGCAGGTTAACTGATGTGTTGGTTGGCCGGTTAGCTGATGTAATAATTAACTGATAATCTGGCTAGCTGATGTGTTGGTTAGCAGGTTAACTGATGTGTTGGTTAGCCGGTTAGCTGATGTAATAATTAACTGATAATCTGGCTAGCTGATGTGTTGGTTAGCAGGTTAACTGATGTGTTGGTTAGCCGGTTAGCTGATGTAATAATTAACTGATAATCTGGCTAGCTGATGTGTTGGTTAGCAGGTTAACTGATGTGTTGGTTAGCCGGTTAGCTGATGTAATAATTAACTGATAATCTGGCTAGCTGATGTGTTGGTTAGCAGGTTAACTGATGTGTTGGTTAGCCGGTTAGCTGATGTAATGACGCGAGATGATGAAATTTTTTTTAAAATTAATTTTTTTTTTTTTCGAAAATTTTTCATCTACTACATAAGGGATTGATATGTTATAATAATTGAATTAAAGGTAAAAGGATTAAGATAGAGGTTAGTTTGATTTAATTATGAATGCTTCACCTATTGGTTTTGATAATTTTATGAGCATGCGGCTTAGAGGGCGTGTTACATGAAATTTGGTGAGGGGGGTGAGGGGGGTGAGGGGGGATGAGGATCTTAAGGGTAATGTGCTAGATCGAGTATTATCTACTCTACTGACACAATTTTAGACTTGTCCAAATTGAAAGCATTTGCAGAGGAAAAGATAATTGCGACTTAAAAGAATGAAATTTGCTCTGAGTAGGGTAGAAGACATTGTGGGAAATGCTGCTTACCAGCATTTTCTCCTTTTCCCACCATGTTTTCAAAAGGATTCTTTCTCGGGGTCGTTATAAGTCGGGATTATGTGGTAAAGCCATAAACGATATCGTCGAATGTTGGAAAATAAACGTTTTCAAAGTCTGATAAAAATGGTGCCAATTAAAAGTACTCCCTCAGACAAAATGTTTGAAGGGTGCACATTATTCTCTGTGCAGCGAGTTGCTTTACGAAAATTATAATGTTAACTGTTCGAGCGTAGAGTGAACTAAAGCAAAGCAGACAGTGTAGATCCAAGATCAGACAGCACGTTTTGTGCAGACTGGTCTGATCTACGCTGGCCGCCAAAGAAACTCTAGGATTCGTATTCCAATCAGATTGATGACGTCATATCTGATGTATAATAAATAGACGGATTTACCGATTGCAAAATGACTATCGCATAATGCAGATATCGATGTTACTGCAGTACTTAGACGCTGGATACCATCAAATGTTATAAATAAATTTTGTAATATGTTATTTTCAAATGAAAACGGACAGTGGTCTTATTCATCCCAAACTATTGGAAAAACTAGTACTGTCCACTACGTGCACCTGCCATCTCTGTTTGTGGCTAATTAGGGATCACACTCAGTGCTTTTCTAGGTCCTTTGTATGATATTTCTATATTTCATTCAATTTACATGTTCTTGTCATATTTTTCATTATGTATTGTTATAGCCAAAAGCTTTACTTGTGCTGATTTGCCGAATGAATGAATGAATGAATGAATGAATGAATGAATATGTGGCCTGATCTGCAGACCAAGTGAGCTCAGTTTCTTTTCTGTATATAAAAAATAATTTCAAGTGAAAACACACGCTCTCAGTTGCAGCTGGTTATCAGCATTTTCTCCTTTTCCCATTATATTTTCAAAAGCTTCCTTCGCTGTTCAGGAGGATCAATGTTCCTGTCAAGTTTATATTGTGGACCTTATGGTTGAATATTGTGCCCGAACCCATTTAAATCATAAAGCGAAAAATGGAGGCCGATATCATACTTTACGTATATATGCCACCCGTTCTTCCTCTACACTCTCTAAAGTGCATCCATATGGTCCTTTATTGCAAGATAATGTTTAGACAGAACCGGTGGGTAGGCTGACTATTGATCTTCGATCTTCGCAAAAAAAAAAACACACACACACACACACACACAGAGCGACCGCGATTTTAAGAGTAGGTTTACGAATTTTGATGGTATAATCCATGCAAAGTAAAACAAATGAACCATGCTCTGTCAAAAGGGGGCTTAATGCTTCTCCGAAAAGTATCGACCAGGTCAGCCTGCGCAGTCCGCGCAGGCTTACCTGGGCCGAAACTTTTCGCTGTTGGTCAATTTTATGTAAGTCAAAGGACCAGTCTACCTTATAATACAGTCGGTTGTTAGACATAATGAATTTTATGGATCCCTAAATGTGTGACGACTTTCTTGGTATGATGCTTCACAGAGATGCATTAAGCCCCATTTTGCCTAAGCGTGGCTCATATAGTTTCTTTAAGAAACACACACTGATATTCCTAGAACTATACCACAAGTCTTGTACCAAAAGGTGGAGATACAACGATGACTCCTTTGCACGACATTCATGATTGTCAACAGTGATTCGTTGACCGATAGAATTAAGCCATACAGAGTTATCTTTCATTACTTTACTATTCGACATAGCTAGCATAGTCGCTGCTACTCTTTACATATTTCACCCGATTCACTTCCTAATACTTACTTTCTAAGAAATAAAGCGGTAAATATGGATGCTAAAGACTCCAACTAAAGTAATTTATCATAACATGAAGAATCTCAAAACAACCATCGTACATATACCTACCACAAAGGTATGGAGAAAATCCAGGCTTAATGATCAATACTGGACCAATCCCTAATGAAATTAATGAACATTTAACAGGAAATAGTTGCCGATACATCGAACCAAATTGGACCATGGAGATCAAAGATCTGAGTGTTTGTTTTGTGCTTTCTGATCTTGACCACCAATGTCGGTAATAGCAAGTACTATCTTGTCAAGGCGTTCTAAAGGTTTGGGAAAGGTCTACTCCACAAATTACACCTTTGCAGTAAGGAAGTAAGCAGCTTTTGAAACCATTGTGGGACAAGGAGCAATTTCTTGTGACAAGCAATTATCACTTTTCCCACAACGTTCTCCATAAGTTTGAAAAATTGTACTTTCTTACCCTTCAAAATAATCTTCCTTTTCGGTAATTTTAGTCGTTTAGGGTAGAGGTAGACGTAAAATAGCGTGTACTGTAGCGAGCTTAAACACCTCACTTGTGATTGAGGCTATCTTCTTTCACACTGAAAATTGTTTCGGCTCTTTATCAAACGATAAAATTTTTGGACGCACCACACTGAAAGCATTTCTAGACAAATTACTTCAATTATGATTGTGCCTTTGATAGGACATAAAACATTATGGGAAAAGGAGAAAATGCTTGCTACCAGCATTTTCTCCTATTCCCATAATGTCTTCAAAAGATTTCTTCCTGAGGGTCATTAAAACTCTGGATTGTATGGCAAAGGGTTAATTAATGAAAGTTAAAGAAAGTCAGCGGCGAAAACAGAAATTCTATACGAACTCAAGTAGAACGTTCTGTATCGCCCCCTTTTTCCTGACTAGCGGGCCATGTGATTGAAATAGTTTCGCTGACTTTCTCATTCATGAAGGGTCACACTGAGTCATGTTGCTCGGCGGTATAAAACGTACAACCCTTTGCTCTTCCAGCTCTTTCACTTACTTTCGAAGAGGTAATTACGCGTTCATTCGAGCAAGAAATTAATATAAACTTGAAAGCGTCAATGTCTGTCTGTCTCTGTATCTGTGTGTCTGTGTGTGTATCTCTCTCTGTCTCTCCGTGTCTGTGTGCCTGTCTGTAACCCCCCTTTCTTCCCCACAACAACTGTATAGGCCTATCATACATTGCAAAGCATCAGGGCATGTACGAAGTACAAGTTTCCTTATTGCGATGGGCGAACATGCAAATTATCATTGGAAGGAAACATCATTGACTCGGTAAATTTGGTGTAGTGCAAACTCAGCCGAAACCTAGATTCTTTTTTAATCGACTTATCGTGCCACTTAAACCTTCGGCTGCTCAGCGTGACTCAAGGACCTTTTGCAGACAGTGTAGATTAAGATCAGACTGCACAGAATGTGCAGTCTGATCTTGGATCTACACTGTCCGATAAGGAGATATCTCTCCCCCGGAAATACCTTTGAAATAGCAAAGTTTTGGATTTTACTATCGGCTTGAAAGTTTCATTCTACTTATTCAGAAGGATAAAGGTACATTTGCCGATCCTTGTCGTGAAGACCTCGTGTTACTGTTTTTACTGCAGCATCGTAGAAAATGCTTCGCGATAAAATGCGACACGGGGCTTTCGTTGATTTCGTGGTGCGTTACGTCGCTTTGGATATTATTTAACCCTTTAACGCACAATGCTGACTTTTAACGACGCTGGTAAAGAAGCCTATTGAAAACATTGTGGGAAAAGGAGAAAATGCTTGTAACCAGCATTTTCTCCTTTTCCCGCAATGCTTTCTACCCTTTCAAAGAAAAAAATGCACCATTTGAGCCACATTAAAATTGCCGTCCCCAAATGCTTTCAATTTGGACAAGGCTAGACTGTTGTCGTCTGGTAAAGGGTTCATAGATATGTCTTGGCAACAGCCTACTTACTTATGTGAAACAATGGTTTCACCTGTGGCCAGATCGGGGCTCTGGAGTGTCTTGCCCAACGGCACTCCCGCGAAAAGAACGAATGCCTTAACCCTTAAGCTGCAGAGCTCGACACACCGACCTTTTGCGGACAATGTAGATCAAGATCAGACTGCACAGAACGTCCAGTCTGATCTTGGATCTGCACTGTCCTATAGGGAGATTTTGTTCTCCAAGAAAATAAGTTTCAAATAAAATTATTCGGATTTTTACCATCGCCTTGAAAGTTTTGTGTTACTTTTATAGAAGGATGAGGGTTAGGTGTGGATCAAACCCGGGACCGCTTGATTACCGTCTCCACAGGGCCACACAGGACTCCCAGGAAATGGGTTAAATCAGCTGTAAAGAAAATTAATGTGGATTCAGACATAAAGGGTGTTACTGCTGACTAATTTAGATCGTAGGCCAGCACAGTGACTCTACCTTTTTGTACCTTCAGTGTATATTTACACCAGGCGATCTATTGATAATCTTTTTCTTCCTCTCAAAAAACACTGAATAGATTTTTGCCATTAACTCTTTGGAATTTAGGCCCCGACACTTCGCTCTTTGTCGTTAACACGTGGAGAGGTTTGTTAACGAAAACGTAGAGAACCTGTTGTCCATTTTTTTGCATGACCAAGTGGCTTAGGGCCGGTTTTTGAAAGACTGGCGTGATTACAAGTCTCTTCGTGGATTGGTGTGAGAATCGAACCCCGAAACTTTCCTCCCACCCCTGGTTGGAACTTAACGCCTACCTGATTCATGAAAAGCATAGTCTAATCTCTTACGTTCCACAACGCGTTTCAGTCGCTTTTTGTGGACAATGTAGACCAGGATCAGACTGCACATTCTGATCTTAATCTACACCGTCCGCTTGTTTTGTCGAGTCTTTAAATATCCATCAGAGATTCAGTAGATTGTATTTTCATTCGTCGAGAGAGGTCGAGTTAATATCTGTGGTGCAGAAAGGGTTTAAACCTTTTACTCTGATGACTAAAACCGACTACCATCGATAACAACTGGTCATGATTCACTAATTGATTTTGTGATGGGCTTTTGTAAAACTTAGGTATAAAACAACCGACTCACTATCGAAGAAGGTAGATTAAGATCAGATTGCACGGATGTGCAGTCTGATCTTAATCTACACTCTTCGTAAAGGGAAGGCATCAACGGTCGCTAAACGCCGGATATAGGTTTAAAAAATGTGTCAGTGGGGGTAGCGGAAATCGACAGCGAACAATTATGTTTAAACGCTCTAACAATAGATAATAGACGGTAAGCCAGGACTAGTAATTAAACTGATGAAAATCTTTTAAAAATTTTTACACAAACCTTTACCTGCTTACAAAGATATGAACACGTAGTTCTTAAAAGCGATTTCTTTTTTGTCGTCTAGAAGCCTGTAGACATTTTAGAGAAACAGTGTGATCAAAGGACGAGAAGTTTCACCTGTAAGCGCCACTGGGTTTACTTGGTTTTATGTATTAAACATTTATTCGCGTTGATTTTGCTTATCACACGAGGATTTTTCCAGTCGTCTGTCCTTCTTTTGCAGCAATGTTTTTAAAGGCCCTTCTTCCTCAGGGTAGTTCAAACTCTGTATTCTCTGGCAAGGGGTTAACGATTTCCTTCAAGCTATTTACTGTAGGACTCTATGTTTTATCATCGGATAGCTGCGAGTTTAAATCGGGATTTAGATGTATGAGCACGATATAAAACTGCGTAACAAGATCTGACAGAACTGTACATATTGGCCTACATCTTAAAAGCGATTGGCGTTTAAATTTAGAAAAAAATAGTGCCTAACCTTTTAGCAGACGGCAAAATTTAATTCCTAGCCAAATGCAAAGCAGTTAAAGACGACATATCAAACGTGCGTCGCGTGATAAGATTTGTCTCTTTGGATAGGAAACGTTATTGGAAAAGGGGAAAACGCTGATTACAAGCATTTCCTCCTTTTCCAACAATCTTTTCGTTAGACATTTTTCTTGAGGAACGATGTAAACTGGGATAGTTTGGTAAAGAGTTTAGTGTCTACAGATAGCGAAACCTGTTATCTGTTTTCTATAGATAGATCGTAAAGTGTCAGTTAGTTCACCCTGTTATGATTAATACCGATTTCGATAGTCCCAGCCCACGTGTAAATATCACTATTAACTAAGTGCAAGATTAGTTACGAATGACAAACCCTAAAAAATTTACATCGATTGACAGAAATATCTATCCAAAATTTCAGATCGCCCGAAAACGCTGAATAACTCGTTAAAGAAACTCCATGATTTTGTACTGTGTGTGACTTGGTGCGCACCCTTTGATCTCGGGTACTCTTCTAACTAAAACCATCTGCCGGTTTATTTCTAAACTCGAAATTCAAATTGATTTGACCTAGATTTCATACAGTATGCCCAGCAACAGATACCGATTCGACGAAAAGCGTATGCTCCGCCTATAATATACGCCTACTTCGCTATGATTGGTCAATTGCGACAGCTTGCATGGTCGGTATAAATACTGGGCGCTTCGCGCTTTTCGGCATGAGATTAAACGTCTTCCGAAGAGTGCAAAGTGTCTTAGAGCTTCTCAGTGGAAAAAACAGTCCTTCTCTGGAAGGCACTGTGTATTTATAAAATAAATCAGGGAATTTACAAATATATTATCAGTCGTGAATTTGGATTCTTTATATGTATGAGATAGTTTAACAATGGTTCCACAGAACAGTCCAAGTGCCTCGAGTGAATATAGCGACGACGGATTGAAAGATGTTGTCTTTGGGTCTCAAATGATCGACCCAAACACCAACACGCCTTACTCCGATGCCACAATGTGCAAGAAAGCCACGAATCACGTCAAGAGACCGATGAATGCATTTATGGTTTGGTCTCAGATCGAAAGACGAAAGATTTCAGAAGTTGCGCCCGACATGCATAATGCAGAGATCAGTAAACGTTTGGGTGCACGCTGGAAGTTGTTGAACGATGATGATCGACAACCGTTCATTGAAGAAGCCGAGAGGCTGCGAGTTTTACACATGCAGGAATACCCGGATTATAAATACAGGTAAATTGCAATTCGACTATTCTATGACTGCAGAAGACGCATTATGAAAACATTGTGGCAATGTTTCGAGCAATTTCCCCTTCCGCCACAACGTTTTCACACAGGATTTTTCACAATTTGTAAGCATCGCTGTATGTTTACGAAGTCGTCTGCGGTGTTTTTGTTTCATTTCTTGAAGTTGTTAATTTCAAAGTAAACAGAACTGCAGTTCTGCAATACATCTTAAAAATTTTTCAGCAAAATCAATGATAATTCATACAAGTGATCTCTTGTTTTGCTTTAACACTCTGGGTTAAAATTCATTTCTAGTGCATAATAATGGTGTTATGAATTTCTGATTGTTGTGATAAACATTGATTTTATTTCCACCAATATTTATAGTCTCTACATTGAACATAGTGTACTTCAACTTGAATTACAGTAAAATATTTGCCATATTTTGCTTGAAAATTTTTGGATTACTGAACTGGTCTTGCATAAACGGGTTATATCAAAGATTATCTATATGTTTCATTTTTCTGTTTTTCAGACCCAGAAAAAAGACGAAGCCCACAACCGGAAAACCTGAGATCACCAAAGGCAAAGTAGCGAAACCCTCATCCAAGTCCCGCAATGACAGACATCGATACCAAAAGCAATCCGCAGTAAAAGCAGCCCTGTCAAATCCCACCACACCCTATACCATCAACACAAATAATACTCAAAACAGCAGACTCAGGCTCAAATTGACAATTGATGAAAAATTCAGAGACAGTATTAGAATGAGCAAAAGTGTTTCTGTGCCTGCAAGCCAACTTACACCTCCGGGAAAAGTGCCAGCCAGTCCAGAATATACGCCCATGACTCCAGAGTCCAACAGCTTTTACCCAGAGGATCATTACGACACCCCAGCCCCATCGCCGGTTGAAGAGAATATCCATATAAAGCAGGAATATGTCACAAATAATAACACCATTATTGTTCATCACCAGTCAAATCAGGAAGGTTCTTCCCTTGCAGATTTGGATAACCTTACAGATATTCTACCTTTAACCACAAACTGGCAATTCGATATTGGCAGCCTGGATCTCAGTAAATTAGCTGACACAGACTTTCCAAATTTCGATGCGAATGTTGTGCAGCCAATGCAAAATGTGAACAACGTGAATAGTTCCTCGTCAGTGTCTGCAGTTCAGTCTAGTGCTAATATTGTTCTCAACACCAACCCATCTTCCCATTTTGAATTCCCAGACTATTCTACTCCAGAAGTGTCAGAAATGATTGGACTTGAGAGTGAATGGTTGGATATGTCAACACTTGGCGTGCTGACTGCTGCTCACTAAACTTTACAGCTCACCAAAAAACCATTACAAAGCAATGTTTTCCATTTTTTCTTCCAAAGTTGTCAAGGGTTCAAATACAGGGATATTTAACTTACATTTTTACATGTCAAAGCAATCATGAATTGCATTTTCATAATGATCTTTCAGCTCGTAGTTAAGCATTGAGGACGTATAAAGTGTAGTAACTGTTGGATGTGAGTGAAGGAGATACACCCTTTCTATTTGGACCCTTAACAGTGATTGTTGATGTTATATTGTATCGGGACTATGTGCAAAGTTGATGAAATGTGAAATGTGGTGTGTTGGTAAATCAGATTTATAGTTTTTCCTATTTTCAAGTTATAAGATCCTTCAGCGTAAGAAACTGGGAAACAATGGTGTAAATCAGACATATTTAAGTAAAATAATGGTTAATTCAGGAAAATCCTTTTTCTTTTTCTTCTTTTCGCTAGAATTGTGAGTGAACCAGTTCTTACATGATCACACCAAATATATTTTTGCATTTTAGTCTTTGAATACAAATTGGCTCCCTTGTTTTCAGCACAGAAAAAATATTGTTGTGCTAACTGGTGAATTTGCTGGAACAGAGCAATGTTTACCTTGGCCAACATGTAGCAGGTTCAAATACTTAACCATAAGGCTTCTAAGCATGACTCACTGACCTTTTGCAGACAGCGTAGATCAAGATCAGACTGCACAGAAGTTCAGTTTGATCTTACTTAGATCTACACTGTCTGGTAAGGAGATATTTTTTTCGAAAAAATAAGTTTTTAATAACATTATTCTGGTCCATAACATGGGCTTGAAAGTTTTATTTAAGTTATTCAGCAGGATGAGGGTTAAAAGCAGATAGATTTTTTTTCACAAATATAAGGTTAATTGCTGTTGTCTAAGATTTTTCAACTATTAACATTGCTCTTCTTGGAAGCTCCTGTACTATAATTTTTGTAACCTGGTGGATTAACTCATACATACAGGCACAACTTCATGTGTATTTCCTGACAGATAAGATAAGATTAAGATCAGGCAGTCATGCAGTCTTGTTTAAAGCTTTACTGTAAGATTTTTTTTTCAAGCTGTTAAGTCAATGTTATGTCTTTTTTTTTCCCCTAAATACCCTAGTTTCATTTAATCAGTGCCCAAGGCAGGATTGATAAGTTTTCAGTGGAGAAGGGAAGGGTCTTATCAGCAAATGGGAATATTGGAAATTTGATTTACAAACACAGCACTAGATGTAAGTAGGATATTTTTGTGAGAGGGAGAAAGTTATTTGTAACTGAATGCAAACTTTCAGAAAGTGATTCATGATGAACTTATTTGCCTTACACAAAGTGGACCATGTTAATACGGCAGGAGTCAACCCTTTACCAAACGACATAATTTTTTACTTTTCCATGTGGAAAGCATGCCCAGTCATTGAATTTTGTGTTGCTAAGTGATGCAATTAGGCTTTGATTTAGGGTAGAAAACATTGTTTGAGAAGGAGAAAATGATGGTTGCCAGCATTTTCTCCTTTTTCCAGTAAGTTCAAAAGCCTTCCTTCTCACGGTCGTTGAAACACAGGATTGTTTGGTAAAGGGTTAAAAAAAGTTTTTGTACAAAAAGTGTACATATTGTAAAAAATATTAACACACAAGAACAAAAATGAAATGTATGTATATTTTGTTACAATCATGGTTTTTGTCTTTTTGTCAAGTCTATAAACTTATTTTGGCCATTTTAGATATATTTATAATATAACTTAGAAATGTTGTGATCATAAATAACTAATAGTCAATTTTTCCGTGTATGTGTTTTTTCAAACATGTAAAAATGGGCAGAGAGGCTTCAAAATGCACAGGTGATAAAGTTTGGGATATTGTTGTTCATGTTACCACTCACAGACATTTTTTGCCATGCGGATGACTTTTGAAAAGATTGTGGCGAAAGGTAAAGTTGCCAGAAACAAGCAATTTTTCCACTTGTCGTAATGTCATGTGTGTTGAACAATTATTTATGTTGTTGTTTATAACTTGCAAGGATGTTTTCAATGTCATCTAATTGCAAATTTGTCTCAAGGGGTAATATAGTAACCCACAGCGCTGAATATGTGAAAAGGACCATTCCAATTAGCAAAAACAGCCCAAATTAAGCTATTTTTAAGTTTTTATAGCTAGAGAATTTAACAAAATAGCAGACAGTGTAGATTGAAGATCAGGCTGCATGTTCTGTGCAGCCTGATCTTGATCTACTCTGGCCACAAAAGGGACTTAACTCAAGTGCCAGCGCTTTTTGGGTTAGTTAAGAGATGGGATATTTGTTATAAAGTACTAACAAAAAATGTAAACATAAATGTGTAGAATTAGGTGTGTGCTGCAATATATAAACTAAGTGTACACATATTTAGTCCCTGTCTTGTTTATTTTTCTAACTCTCTCAACTTTCTACTATGTACTCAAAGACAGCTGCAAGGAGAGAGTATTTAAAGTTAGGGAAAGAAGCCAGGATAGCTTTATTGCTAGGAAAGGAAAGAGTATTTTTGCAATGAGAGATACTGTGTGTGCCTTCAAGTATTGTACAAGGAGAAGAGAATGCAGTTATCAAATGACAAACTTTTAGACTAGACTAAATTGAAAGCATTTGCAGATGACAAACTGTGGCTCAAATGACAAAATTTGTCCTTGATAGGGCAGAAAAAATTGTGGGCATAGGAGAAAAATGCTTGTTTAACACATATTTCTCCTTTTTCCATAATATTTTCAAAAGACATCTTCCTCAGTGTTATTAAAGCTCTGGATTGTGCGGTAAAGGGTTAAACCTTGCATGAAATCTGTGACCAAATATTGTGGCTGATGGAAAAATTACTGAAAAAAAAATATCTATGTGTTACAATGTTTTATGGGTAAATGCTTGGTGAAGTCATTTGTTGATACTGTATTAGAAGAGATGAAAATTACCTGCTAGATTACAGTGAACAGACAAGGTGTATTGTTGTTAAACTTGGGAGAAGTGTATAGAGCAAAGGGTTGAGACTGTTTATTTACTAGAGTGTGTCAGTTACAAGTTATGTTAAGTTTAGTTCACAGTCAATTTTTTGTTTTTCTTAAGTTGAAAGATGATTACATGATTATGTTTTCTAAGAATGGAGAAAAAATGTTTGGAAATAGACTGAAAGGAAATAAGCAAAATGGGCATAACAATGACCGAGTAAATTGGCATTGTGGAACGGGGAAAAAGGTTGTTAAAAAGAAATGTGTTCACCCTTCTCTTCCTCAACCCTGTACTAAACAATCCTGTGTTTTATCGACCCTGAGGTAGAAGATCTTTGAAAACATTTTGGAAAAAGGAAAAAAATGCTGGTAACCATCATTTTCTCCTTTATCCAAGATGTTTGCCGACCTTCTGTGGACAAAATGGACTTGTACCTAGATTTTGTCATCTTTTTGATGGCTGAACCCTTTTTTTTCCAAGTTTTTGAAACGACTTTTCTTTCCAAGTTAATTGCTTTTGTTGACAACATGTTTAAAAGATCAGACTGCTTGGAATTTTCTTTCTGATTAAGAGTCTATAATGACCATTATCATCATGATTTTCTGGTCCAAAATGCCTCGAAATTGTATCAAGTCACTTCATTAGTATAAAGAAAAAAACCTGCATTATTATATGCGAGTAGGTGTCCACATGGAGAAGGGTGAATTTAGTAGAGGGAAGGGTACATTTTTGTATCAAATGATGTTCATTATTATTTTGTTGATCTGTTTGTCACATTTTTTAATGAATCAAAGATCAGCAATTTTATTTTCTTTATATTTTTTTTTTTGCAATATTGGATTTTTTCATGAACAAATCTTGGGAGGTGCATTTTTTTGTGTAAGATTTGCAATACAGAATACATGTATTATTTTAAGTCAACAGATTCAATGCAGAGTTACTGTTCGTAATACACATGACAATGATTCTCATTGTCGAAAAAGAAGAAAACGATGATTACCAGTATTTTCTCCTTGTCTACAACAAAATTTAGCGGGTTCTTTTTTCCCCACAATATGTTCAAACCTGATGAAAACATAAGCACGTCAGTTACACGTTCATTTCTTTCTACAGATTTTTTTCCCATCATTTCCCCTATTCTTAGTTAGATTAATTTTTTCCAAGTCTCTGTAATGCCATTTAGGTGATGTGCTTACATATTTGTATCTCTCAGGAAGATCATTTCTAATATCATTTTAAGTAGATAAGTTATCACAAATCGCCACCAAGTCTGTAAGGAAAGCATATCTTCGAGACATGGTAAAACGAAGAAACATATCTAAGTTTTCCCTATATCAAATGTGAACGTGGCTTCAGAGAAAGTGCACATTAGGCACTAAAATGAAGCTTCACAATTCGTAACATTTTTTCCCCAGTTCTGATAATTAGTTTCTCTGACTGTTTTTTTCCCCAAACTTTTCTTTCTCATTTAAGAATGCAGAAAAAAATGCAGAAGTGGAAAGAACGCAAAAAAGCGTACAACTTACATTCGAAAGAGTGCGAAAAAAAATGCAAATGTAAAATTAACTTTGAATGGCCTCTGGTGTCGAACTGAACTTAAAGCAATGGTGCAATCACTACCTTCCTCTTTCCTTTTCATGTTTTTTTTTTTCGTTCAAATCCACATGTATGTTTTGCAAATCCTTGCAGTGGAAGTATTGTGCTATGTTGTAGTAAAGTAAAAGTATTATAAGGACGGAAAAATAGTCAAAAATTTACCTGGTGTACACTGTTACGAGTTTAAATGATTATTGTATCCTTCTGTCATGCTGTTGGCTGAAAGTTACAGATGCTTGACTCAATTTCAAACTCATCGAAATAAATGCACTCGACAAGACGAATGTGAAATTATCAAGTGTTATAGAGATGTTTGTGACAGTCATGAACATTTATACATGTGTTCAGGTGAAAATATTGATACAAAAGGAGAAATTGCTCGTGACGAGCAATTTCTCCTTTTGTATCGATATTTTCAAAATAGTATTCTTTGTTGCGAGTAGGGAAAAAAAATGTTGAAGGTAGACAGTGTTACATAGAATCGGGCATGGCGATTCTTTTTTCATTCTTGTAATGCTAATTCTTTACTGTAAGACTTTTGTACTAATGTCATTTGTACATAATCTATTTAATTCAATGAAATCATTTTTCATCAACGAATTACATATTATTTATACAGTGCGTTGTCACGTATAAAAATAAATCTTTAAAAATATTCAGTGTTTCTTTTTTCTTTCGATATTACTGTAACACTCCCCCCCCCCCCCCCAAAAAAAAAAAAACGTCGCATCTTCTTCCGAGAGTTAACCCTGTACCAAACAATCCCAGGTTTTTACGACCCTCGGAAAGAAAGCATGAAAGCATTTGAAAACGTAGTGGGAAAAGGAGAAAATGCTGGTAACCAGCATTTTCTCCTTTTCCCACATTGTTTTCTACCGTATCAGAGACTTAAAGCTCATTTGTACCAGTCTTGAATTTGCAGATGATTTGAATTTGAAAGAGTCTAAAATCAGTCGTTTGGGAAAGGGTTATGGATATTTCATGGCAAGTTAATAGTGAAAGTCTGATGTCTAGTGCTGGGCGAGGTTGGTAAAAGATCAGAATGCAAATTTTGTATAGTCTGATCTTGATCGTCTTCGCTCGCAGAACTAAGATTTATAGCATGTATAGTGTCTTATCTTGATCTATTTCGTCCATACAACTCAAAATTGTAGCACCCTCAGGAGGAAAGGGTTATTTTTTAGACAAATTCGTGGGAGGTACGAGAAGGCAGCACGATTTGTCAAGGGTTTATAGTCTGACCTACTTTTCGACTGTTACCCTTTAGCCCATTTAACACTTTAGCCCACCCTTTACAACGTCTAGAACTTTCGCAGAGACTTGAGTATAAACACTTGACCTTTTGCTGGACAATTGCGTCATTTTTTCCCAGGAATTTTTATGTCATTGGGGCAGCATGGAAAAACAGTATGAGAGAAGGTGCAGTTACTTGAAACAAGTTGTGCTACTTTGCTCACTGTGTTTTTCAAACTGTTAAACGCCCATCTTTTACTTTTTGTTACAAGTTTCGTCATTTGTGCCGAAATCTTGGTCGAAAATAGCCTATGCGCTGTAAACTATTCCTGAAGAAACGTTAACGTCTCAAGAAAAGACAGGATTAAAATCCTACCAAACAACCCGAGGCTTGCCCTGACAAAGGAGGCTTTTGAAAACCTATGGGAAAAGGAAAAAAATGCTGTGTTCTTTTCCCTCGACGTTTTCTACCTTTTCATACGAGTAATCCATCAATTGAACTATATTTAAATGTCGCCAACCACTGCTTTGGTTGCCGACAGGTATAAAATTTTCTTGTGTTGTATAGGGTTCGTGGAGAGAGGCAAAACTGACAAGGAACGATTCTGGGAAAAACTCGAAAATCATAATTATTTTGTTATGCATACATCGAAAGCCATGTTGTGCATTTTACTCCATAGGTGAGAACCGAGGGAGAGAACGTTTGTGTGCATTCCCGCAAAATTTTTCAATGAAACAAGTCGACCTGAGTCACGTGAGAGTAGACACGTCCGCCCGCCCAGCTGTCACTTTCTACGTGATTGACAGGTAATCTGATTATCAGTCAGGTGAAATATTCACCCTTTACTTTTTATTACCTAACCTATCCGACACTTTTCGTTCTGAAGTTTATCATTTTGGAAAGAGTTGCAATGTAATATTCCTTGCAAGAAAGCAATTATGTTCTTTTCACAGTGTCCATTTAAGTGTGGGAAAATATTTTCAGCCCTGCAAAACGATTGCTTTCGGGGAGCAGGACTGCCTTATCCGTCCGTCTATCTGTGTGCACGCAGAAAGGTATGAGCGGTATTCTGGCAAAAGGGGGTCTAACGCATCTCCGTGACGCATTACACCAAGCAAGTCATCACGTAATTATAGATCCATGAAATCCATTTTGTCTTACAAGCGACTGAATCATAAGGTAGACTGATTGAAAACTTATTGCGCAAGCTGACCTGGTTTGATACGTATTGCAGATGCATTAAGCCCCGTTTCACAGAGCACGACATCGTGTATTTGTTAACGTTAATCCTACCTTAATTTTGCTGTCATTATGTTAAAAGCGTGTTCAGCTATCAATTAACCCTTTACTAGACTACATTATGTTAAGAATTAAACAATTTGAAAACATCTGCACATGACGAATCTGTCATGGCTGTCTTGAGTTGGTATATCTTTAAACGCGTAAAAATATTGTGGGGGAAAGGAGAAAGTGCTGGGTACCAGCATTTTCTCCTTTTCCCAATATATTTGAGCCATGCTTTGTGAAAAGAGGGCTTAATGCATCTGCTAAAAGTATCGGCCCAGGTCAGCCTGCGCAGTCCGCGCAGGCTGACCTGGGCCGAAACTTTTCGCTATTAGTCAATTTTCTTTTATGTCCAAGGACCAGTCTACCTCGTGATTAAGTCGGTTGTTAGAGACAGTGGCTATTGTGGATCCATCATTATGTGATGGCTTGATTGGTATTATTCATCACGGAGATGCGTTAAGCCCTCTTTTGCCAGAGCATGGCTCATTTTCAAACACATATTATCTCAGATTCGCTAACGCTCCGGATTGTTTGGAAAAGATTTAACCAATATCGTAGTTATTGCTTATCTGCCTTTAAGCACTGAAGATTTGTCTCCCATTTGCCCAATACTTTTTGTGCATGGGACACATGTTAAGGTTTACCAGCTGCCATCCATATCAAAACAGTTGGCGGTCATACAAAGTCGCTTTTTTGTGACAGTTCATATTTACAAATATTATGAGAAGTACTATATACAGCTGTGCACTTTTTTGGTGCAATGAAATAGATAGGGTTATGAAAAAAACATTGAAATAAACATGCGTCACAGACATAGGGAAGTTTTTTCCACAGAAAATTGTCGACTATTTTCACCCCACGCAATCCCATTTCCTTCATGTACAATTCTTTGGACTACCCTGTCTGTAACGTTTTCTTTAAAAAAAAAAGACTTGTTGCAGCTTTAACATCTTTGAGCTTTATCTTATTCTGCTACAATGTTCTTTTTTATCCGCCATCTATATCCAAATTAATTGAATGCAGTCTTAACTTTCAATCAATGACGACTTAATAGCTTTTGCGGATGGCATAGATTAAGATCAGACTGGACACAACGTGACATTTTGCCTTGAAAGACAAAAACGTTGAAAGCGGCTTTAGACACCCATCCATCCATCCAGCCCGCCAGAAATCCAGCAATCGGCATCTATTCTTTCGTACCAGAAGATGTTTGCGTGCCATTGTTTCGTACCACGATCTATCCGGGCATATGCTTAGTCGAAACAATGTTCATTTCTGATGGAGCAATGAACCCCTTCATCCCATTTCCAAGACACTGGCTGCATTTCCACATCAGCTTAGTCGAAACAATATCATGTAAATCAAATGGGGGGGGGGGGTATGAACCTCGTCGCCCCTTTCTAAGCCACTGGCTGCCTTCCCACATCAGCTCTGTCGAAACAATGTTCAGTTCTCAGATAGGAATGAATGCTGCCCGCCCGGGTAGCTCAGTGGTTAGCGTATCTGACTCGTGACCTGGTGGTTGCGAGTTCGATACCCGGTTTAGGCAAACTTTCTTTCCGGCGACTTTTTGCCTCTCACTTCTGATGCATGTGAGAAAGTAGTCAGTGGCTTGGAAAGAAAGTTGTGTCAGCACTGGTCTGAGAAAGCCAGGAAACACATGGGTGCGTCACTGACCGCCATGATATGACATGAGCTGTTAAAATGGCGTTTAACTCCAATACAAATAAACAAACAAAGAAATGAATTCCTCAGCATGACGATCACCCATCTCGAACAGAGCTGGCCGAGCTTGGATCTGCAAGCTTGATCCTACGACTGCTAGACTACTAGCCCAGTACGTTACAGACTGAACAACTGGTCTCAGTAACGGTCTGGTGTACCCTATAACAAAAGATCCCGCGTTCTGACGACCTTCAGAAAAAGGACTTTTGAAAACATTGGAAAGGGAGAAAATGCTGCTAACCAGCATTTCTTCCATTTCCCAGAATGTTTGCCACCACTTCATGTACAAATTCCATCAATTTAGACATATTTAATATGTCGTCTGCAATAGCTTTCAATTTTAACATGGCAAAAATTTCCCCGCCTGGTAATGGATGAAGGAATAAAGAAACTTACCGCATAACGTAAAATAGTTAATTAAAGCAACATTTTCTCCATTTCCCACTATGTTTTCTGCAACTTCTATCATTTGAGACAGATTTTAATGTGTCGTCTGCTACTGCTTTCAATTTGGACAAGTCGAAAATTTTGTCGTCAGGTTAAGGTTTATGGACTTAGGAGGAAATTTTTAGTATTTTGTTAGTACAACCTGACGAGTATTAGTCATTTCCTGTTCACGATTCAGCGCACAAACAGTAATGTTCGGTTTACCGTTTACCAAACAATCCCGTGGTTTAGACGACCCTTTCAGAAGGAAGCCTTTTGAAAACATTGTGGGAAAAGGAGAAAATGCTGGTGACCAGCATTTTCTCCTTTTCCCACTATGTTTTCTACCCTTTCAAATTCAATTACCGTGATATGTAAACAATTCACCGTCCAAATAGTGTGTTTCGTTAAACGCTTTAGCAAACATAAGTCTATGTTTTAATGGGGAATGTTTTTGAAAACATAGTTGGACAAGGATAAAAATGCAGATAACATGAATTTTTTTCGTTTTCCCATAGTGTTTTCTACCCTTTCAAAGACAAATCGAATGATTTTAGTCAAATCTAATTTGTCGTCTGCAAATATCTTCAACACTGATAAGTCTAAAATTTTGTCGTCTGGTAAAGAGTTAAATCTTCACCAGACGACAAAATTTAAGGCTTCCCGAAATTGAAAGCGTTTTCAGACGACAAATTAAACGTAGCTGAAAAGAAAAAAAAAAAGTGTCATTGAAAGGAAAAAGAAAACATTGTGGGATAAGGAGAAAATGCTGGTAACCAGCATTTTCTCCTTTTCTCACAATGTTTTCAAAAGCCTATGGCCACAGGGTCGATAAAAAGCTGGACTGTTTGGTTAAGGATTGAATCATGTTTTGGGAGGTTTGCTGGTAAACGTGTATACATACATTGCATGTCGGTTAGTGCAATCGTGACTGTATATTATGTAAATCTATATGTTCCTTGTGGGGTTGTGCCGTGAGCATTGAATGGTGTTTTACGCCACTTTCAGCATTATCTCTGTCATATCACGGCGACAGCTAACTCATTTATGTATATCCTTGGTTTCACCAGCACAAGCCTCCGGCTTTGAACTGTTTTTCCGAAGGAAATTACGGCAGGAGCCGTTGTTGGTTTGATAAAGGTATGTTACACGATCTTCGATTGATTGGTTGGTTGGTTGGTTGGTTGGTTGACTGGCTGGCTGGCTGGCTGGCTGGTTGGCTGGCTGGCTGGCTGGCTGTTTGTTGGTTGATTGGTTGGTTGGTTGGATGGTTGGAGGCAGGTGGGACCGGATGGGCGAGCAGGCGGGCGGGCGGATTGATTGATTGATTGATTGATTGATTGATTGATTGATTTGATTTGATTTGATTTGATTTGATTGATCTGTCGGTTGGTTGGTTGGTTGGTGTGTTGGATAGTAGGTGTGGAAGGGTGGGCTGGTCGGTGAATCGGTTGATCGATTGATCAGTCGATCGGTAGGTTGTTTTTTGGTCGGTTGGTTGGTCGACCGACCGATCGATCGATCGACATACCAATCGATCGATCGATCTATTGATTGATTGATTGCGAAATGAGTAGTCTCGGAGAACATACACATTCGTGCAGCCTGCTACTTACTTTCCTTCTTGTTCTAACTGAAAGTATTTGCAGACGCCATATCACATGTATCAAAGGATTAGATTCCTGTATGTCATATAAAGGATAGAAAACGTTATTCGAGAAGTTAAAAAACCTGGTATTTCTCCTTTTCCTACAATGTTTTCTACCTTTGCCAAGACAAATTTCACTATTTAAACCATATTTCATTTGTCGTTTGCATTTTTTATTTGATCTGGACAAGTCCAAAGTTTAGTCGTATGGTAGTGGGTTAAGACCACTAATCGGAGACTGGTTAGTAGAACATGTTTAGTGTTTAGTGCATATCAATAATCATGTGATTATTTTTAGCAATAGTGTTTATTTCCTCTTGAAGGGTCAAGTAAGATCACACAGAAATCACATGTTTCTTCCGTCACGTTATTTGAAGTAAACCTTTTTTTTTTAATATTAAAATGAGTCGCGGATGCAAAAAAAAAAATTCTGAAGTGCCAATATTCCGAGGATCTCCGTATCGAAAGCATTTGAGCCATGCTGTGTGAAAAGGGGGCTTAATTCATCTGCAAAAAGTATCGACCTAGGTCAGCCTTTGGAGGCTGACCTGGGTCGAAAGTTTTTGCTATTGGTCGATTTCCTGCATGTCAAAGGACCAGTGTCCCTCATAATTTGTTAGACAAACTGGACTTTATGGATCCATAATTATGTGATGACTTGCTTGGTATCATGCACCACGGAGATGCTTTAAATAATTATGTGATGTCTTGCTTGGTATCATGTATCACGGAGATGCACTAAGCCCTCTTTTGCCAGAGTATGGCTCATTTGCAGCCAACAAGTTTTACGTGGCTCAAATTTCCATGGAAGAAACCATTTTGGCAGAACAGAGAAAAATCTGGTTAAACTTGCATTCACGCCTCTTCCACTATGCTTTAATATTGATAAGCCTTTTTCCGTGGTTTCAAGTATAAAATGTTGTCTTATACAGATTTTATAATTTACCAGAGATATCATTTTTAAATTTTTAGACTTGACTAAAATGATCGTATTTGCAGTTGATAATGTAAACGTGGCTACAATAAGAATCGTCCGAGGAACGGCAGAAAACACTTTGGGAAAAGGAAAAAAAGGCAAATAACCATTAACACTTAAGCGGCTGAATAAATGATGAATAAATGATTTCTACTTACTACTAAAAGCCCAAACATTGCGGTTTCAAAGTTGATTTCACCCGAAAGAAAATACCGTATCGGACAGTGTGGATCAAAGATCAGACTGCACGTTCTGTGCAGTCTGATCTTGATCTACACTGTCTGCAAAAGGTCAGTGGGTCGCGATTAGCAGCTAATGGGTTAAACTTATTACCAAATGACAACATTTTAGACTTGTTCGAATTAATGGTATTTGCAGCCGACAATGACAGTGTGACTGAATTGACCCTTTACCAGACGACAAAATTTTGGCCTTGTCCAAATTGAAAGCATTTGCAGACGACAATTTCTAAGTGGCTCAAATGGTGCAATTTTTCTTTGATAGGGTATAAAACATTATTTTCCACAATGTTTTCAAAAGGTTTCTTTCCTAGGGGCGTCAAAAGGCGGCATCGTGCGGTAAAGGGTTAACGAATCGTCGGTGAAACTGTGGAAAACGTTGCGGGAAAAGGAGCCAAGATGCTGATTACCATTAAACTCTTTACCACACAATCCTGACTTTTAGCGACCCTGAGAAAGAAACCTTTTGAAAACATTGT
Source organism: Tridacna gigas (assembly GCA_945859785.2). Taxonomy (NCBI): domain Eukaryota; kingdom Metazoa; phylum Mollusca; class Bivalvia; order Cardiida; family Cardiidae; genus Tridacna; species Tridacna gigas. Next base: position 15,118,256 of record OX244032.2, read on the forward strand.
GGGAAAAGGAGAAAATGCTGGTTACCAGCATTTTCTCCTTTTCCCACAATGTTTTCTATCCTATCAAAAACAAATTCCATTATTTGAGCCACATGAAAATTGTCGTCTGCAAATGCTTTCAATTTGGACCTGTCTAAAATGACAACACTGTCGTGAGTATGGATGGTATTTGTAAACGATTATTAAAATGTGGCTGAAAAAAGTAAAGCAAGCAAAATGGTAGAAAACATTGCGGGAAAATAACAAAATGCTGGTTATAAGTATTTTCTTCTTTTTCCACAATGTTTTCAGTAGCCCCATTCTTTAAGGGTCGTAAAACATGGGAATTTTGGGGAAAAGGTTAAAATAGGGTGAAACCTTATCCCTGCATAGTTACGTCGTTTCTCGATTTTACTGATAAATATACAACTATTGCAACATATTGAAGAACCAAAGGTAATAATGATTGAAACACTATCAAACACGAGAATAAAAGAAGCCATTGCTTCAAGAAGACGTAACGAAATTTGCGTTAATCTAACTCTTTCACAATTCTACCCCGGCAAATCTTTCATCCGCAATCCCTAATTACATATCAAATATTTGCGATAATTGAACAAATGTTGAAAGAGGGGCTTAACCCTGTAGCAAAAATGCCTTTCTTTCACAGAGAACTTTTGATAACGTTGTGGGAAAAGGAGAAAATGCTGGTAACCAGCATTTTCTCCTATTCCCACAACGTTTTCTATACTTTAAAAAACAAAATTTGATATTTCAGCCACTTTCAATTTGTCGTCTGTAAATGTCTCGAATTTGAGCAAGGCTGGTATTTTTTGTCGTCTGGTTATAGGGGAGCGAAATGTTGAAAGAAGCGCTTAAGGTTATCTAAGTCAAAAACTATTCGGGACAGATGACGGCTATTGAAAATATTTCAACCATTCAGCGTCGACCTTATTTTTATCTAATTGTGTAAATTTCCGGCAGGCCGCGCGAAAACACACGAGAACCCGCCACCCTAACTCCCTTTTTACGCACCCCTAACTCCCCTAACGACTGGGGGGTGAAAGCTTCGTAAACTCGGCCTTTCCATTAATATTTAGACTAGATTTAATAAATTTGTTTGAACTGAGTTAAATGCCACTTTTTACGGTAAGCAAATGGCCCTTGTTTTTCCCTTGTTGTATCAGTGCTAGGCTTGGGCTCTGCAGTGCCATGCCCAAGGTCACTCTCGGATGTCAAGTGCCAGCAGCAGACATCGGAACTGGGATTTGCTGATAACAAATATAGAGCCAAAGCCACAGAGGTCTCCAGACCTACTTTAGATAAAAACCCTTCACCAAACGACCGAGTTTTTTTTTTCAGCACCTTGCGTTGCAAGGTTTTGAAAACATCGTGCCAAAAGGAAGAAACACAGACTTAGTAGCAGTTTCTACTATGCCAACAATGTTGTCTACACTTTCAACACTTGCTTAGTGTTTTGCGTCCCTGTTAAGAGTATATCCGTTATGCTTTAAAGTTTTGACAGGTTGGATTCAAGAACAGGAAAATAGTAGGCTCTAAATTCTACACTTGGCAATTCTAAAATTATGTGATTTTTTTTTTTATAGATTTGTATTATATATGAGTATGTTACGAAATGCATGTGTATGCATAAGTAATTAATAAAATCTAAATCTAAATCTAAAATTATGTGAGTCAAAGTTGTATGAATATTAGAGATTGAATTTTAGAACTGAAAAAACTCTTCACTTGAGAGTTACAAAACAGCATCCCAGCAACTGAAAAAAAAAAATCCAAACCAGAAATGTTTTCGTGATTTGGCATAATGATTCTGAAACATTTGCAATTTATCCTTTAACCCTGGGGCTGCTAAGCGCGACTCACTGACCTTTTGCGGACTGCGTAGATCAAGATCAGACTGCACATAACGTGCAGTCTGATCTTTGATCTACGGTGTCCGATAAGGAGAATTATGTGGGAAAGCAGCCAGTGGTTTGGAAAGAATATCGTGCGGAGTACTGGTAAAAGAAACTCGAGGAAAGCATGGATAGGTGCAGTGGCCCCCGCGATATAACTGAGATAATGTTGAAAACGGCGTTAAACACCGTACAATCAATCAATGAACCGATAAGGAGAAATCTCCCCCCCCCCCTCCCCCCCCACCCCCCACACACAGAAGAAAGAAAAATACCTTTGAAACAAGAAAGTTTAAGATTATACTAAAAGTTTGAAAGTTTCATTTCGTTTATTTAGCACGATAAGGGTTTATAGAAATACGCTAAATTGGGGTAAAGCAATATTAAATAGGAGAGGCTCAGGGTAATGTCAGAGCCCCGGGCTGCTCGATAATAACACCTCAATTAAACAGGGGGGATTTTCGTAGATAGATATGTAACTGCTTTAAGAGCAATTAACGTATAACCTTACGTTATGTTACATAACAAATCGATAAAAAATTGACATTTAACAAGTTACATACCAAATTGCCAACCCACTTTTTAAATAGAAAAATGCAAAGTTAGTTTACCAAATATTTTCACAGCACAGTTCGTTTTGACGACTTTTCTGTCAATGTTTAGAAAATATCATACATACAGTGGGAAACTTAAGATTCACCCTCAATTTTAAACCCTTTATCAAATAATCGGGTATTTGTATGACCCCGGAGTAAAAATGAAAATATTGTGGGGAAAAAGGACGAAATACTGGTTACCAGCATTTTCCAGTCCAAAATTTTGTCGTTTGTGTAAGGAGTTAAGCCATGTCTATTTTGTGGTCAGCCAATACTTTCGATTTGCGCAAGTCTGGACGTCGTTTGGTAGATGAATACATGACTGAGCCATGTTCTGGCAAAAGGGGGCTTAGTGCATCTCCCTGATGTATTATACCAAGCAAGGCATCACATAGTTATGGATCCATAAAATCAATTTTGTCAAACAACAGAATGAATCATGAGGTAGACTAGTCCTTTTCACATACAGAAAATTGACCAATAGCGAAAAGTTTCGGCTCAGGTCAGCCTGCGCGGACTGCGCAGGCTGACCTGGATCGATACTTTTCGCAGATGCATTAAGCTCCCTTTTCACAAAGTATGGATCATGTATATTAAAGTTGATGGTATTGATTATGATAGTAATGACAAATACGATGCCGATGATGACGACGATGAGATGATGATGATGATGATGATGATGATTACGACTTCACTGTGAAATCCCCCAAAAAGACATGATACCGTCATTTGATCAAAATCGGCGGGAAACCTGACGTTAATAAACACATCCGTTGGGTAAATTAATCCTGCTGAATCAGCATTTTTCTCTTTTCTCGCCATGTTTTCTAGCATTTTAATCCGGTATGCGAACATCTTTGCAACAGTGGTTGCAGGATGCCGATCAAGATCAACAACATGATCATGCAGGCTGATCTCAATAAAAAATCTGTAAAAAAGACATGTCGCGATCGGCAGTATCGGTTAACTGCGATACAGACAAACTATTAACCAAACGACAAAATTTTGGACTCGACCAAATTCAAATGCAGACGACATAATAAATGTAGCTCAAATGATTATTTCTATCTTTCGACAGGGTAGAAAATATTGTGGGAAGAGGAGTAATTGATGGTTATTAGCATTTACTCCTTTTCTCATAATGTTTTCAAAAGCCTTGTTCTTCAAGGTCGTAATAGCTCTGGACTGTGTGGTAAAAGATTAACCCTTTCCCAAACGATGAATTTTAGACTGGTCCAAATTGAAAGAGTTTGCAGACGACAATTATAAATTTGATGAAAATGACAGAAAGTTCTCCAAAAGGGTAGAAAACACTGGGGGAAAAGGAGAAATTGCTCGTTACGAGCAATTTCTCCTTTTCACACAGTGTTTTCAAAAGACTTGTACTGCAGACACGTGAAAACCAGGGCTTGTTTGGGAAAGGGTTAACTACACCAGACGAAAATAATCTAGATTAATTCAAATTGAAATCATTTTCAAACATCAAATAACATGTGGCTCAAATGGCGAGATGTGTCTAACTTGATGGGCGGGAAATACTGCGGATAAAGGAGAAAATGCTGGTTAGCATTTTCTCCTGTACCCGAAATATTTTCATAAATCTTTTCTAACAGGGTCATTAAAACAAGAGGCTGTTTCTTGAATGGCTTGACAAAATATTTACGACTTTATATTTTGTCCAGCTAATTTACTGCACCACGTGTTTAGCCGTGTTAACACAGATGGAAACACAACACAGATCTCGAGAGAGATCGGGGACAAATCTGACCCCTTCTACTGACCCAGTGCATCCGGTTTGTACGGAATAAAAAAGAGATTAATAAAAACACCTGAGTCTAATGAAATTAATGCAGTGGACGTGCACACCATTCACCTTTGCTGATGGCGACAGGACAAAATGCCTCACGGATTGAAAATTCAAGTTGTCATTTAGACATACTGTACATTTAGTGTGCTGTACAAGGAATGCACTCATTGCTTGAGAAGCCATTTTGACACCAAAAAATTTGAGCCATTCTCTGGCAAAAGGGGGCTAAATGTATCTCCATGGTGCATTGTACCAATGCAAGTCATCACATAATTATGAATCCTTTAAAATCCATTTTGTCCAACAACTGAATTAATGGTCTTAAAAATGCAAAAAATTGACTTCTGGCAAACAGTTTCGACGTCACCTCTCTCTAACTCTAGGCAAGTTGACACTGATGGCGTTTCGTCTTAAACATGACATTAGATCAACAACATTTGAAATAAGTGGTCAATCAAGGTTTGTTTGATTTTTATTGTTTTAAAAAGTCGACAGAATGTCTATTTCACGTCAGCCACAAGGTCTTAGATCATACATCAATGGTATATCAGTACTTTGACTAGAATGGGATATAAGGCTCAACTATATATGGCTCAAATGATGGATTGTGTCCAAGGCGTAAATTCAGAGGGTCGATGGTTCGAGCATCTAGCCCGGTCATTTTTTTCCCGAGGACTGTTGGTAATCGTTGAGACAGGGTTCATTCCTATCCCACTGCTGATCATTGTTTCGACGATGGTTTTGTGTGCAAGGTCGCTGCCTTGATAAGAACGTCATGCACGAATACCGGATGAAAGAAACTCTAGGAAAACATGGATAGGTATATAGGCCGCCGCGATATGCTATTACCTGAAAAATATCGAAAAAAGACATTACACACCATTCAGAACAAAATCTACTTCGGCATTTTTTTTTCGGAAAGTGTTAAAAGAGGTAACTGATCATTTATTTTGTTAAATCGAAAAATAACAAAATCAAATAATGTCAATAAAACAACCAACACGTATCAGTTTAGGACGTGCCATTATGTCAAAGCAGGTAAACATATCGACGTGTTGACACACTGATTGTGGTCTCGCCTTGCGAGAGCTCTAGATTGAACGCGAGCTGGTAATTTTTATCGGTACTTGATTGAGCAATCTTTGGCATTTGCGAGCGAAATAGAATAAGAATATTGTGTTGTGAAAGATTTATAACAGGCTGTTTTTAGCATTTCTGGAAATGACAGTAGAAAGTATTGCACGTGGCATTGATTGAAAGCGTTGTAAGAAACGGAGAAAATTCAGTTACGGTAAAAATATGAATTGTTTAAGTATTTAAATTTATGCATAACTTAACCCTTGCCCAAACAAGTCCTGGGTTTCACGTGTCTTCAGTACAAGTCTTTTGAAAACACTGTGGGAAAAGGAGAAATTGCTCGTAACGAGCAATTTCTCTTTTTCCCACAGTGTTTTCTACCCATTTTTAGAACTTTCTGCCATTTTCATCAAATTTAAAATTGTCATCTGCAAACTCTTTCAATTTGGACCAGTCCAAAATTTGTCGTTTGGGAAAGGGTTAAGGGAATCGATAATTGTTACTTGTAGGTACGTGTATTTAAGTTTTAAGGTAGAGATTACCAACTGCAAAAGACGGTTTTCGTCAAGCAGCAGAAAGATTTCGAAAACATTACGGCAACAAGAGAAATTGCTCGTAACGAGCAATTCCTCCTGTTACCGCAATCATATGGCTTTCGCTTATTTTCGATATTTGACAAAAAATGTTTTAAGTGTTAGCCTGCTGTCAATTACATGTAATTAGTTTCTTGATTTAATGTGTAAATCTAAAGGAAACGACCTAGAAACTAATCCCAACTGGTTTAACATAATTTCATAACAATTAAATGAGCCGTGCTCTGGCAAAAGGGGGCTAAATACATCTCCGTGATGCATTATACCAAGCAAGTCATCACAAAATTATGGATCCATAAAATCAATTTTGTTTTAAAGAAACGACTAAATCATGAGGTAGACTGATCCTTGGATATGCAGAAAATTGACTGATCGCAAAAATATTTGGACCAGGTCAGCCTGCGCGGACTGCGCAGGCTGAGCTGGGTCGATACTTTTGGCAGATGCATTAAGCCCCCTTTTCACAGAGCATGGTTTAAATATGGAGGGCCAGGGTCCCTATACACCAACGATTTGAAACTGCTTTCTTAGTCTCATACTAGATTTAGAAAGTAACGTAATTAATTCCGTTACTTTCGAAGTTAGAAAATTCCTGAGAGTTAGATCAAGAATTTTGTTAAAGTTGGTGAAAAACGGAACCAGATTGATTCGCAACTTCAATTTCTGCACTTTTAACAAAAATCCATAAGATCGCCAAGTGAATAATTCATTTTGACAAAATCCGTCCGGAGAAATTTCAAGACCGTTTTGACAAGAGAGGCTAAAATACCAGACAGAATAGGCCAGTGATCAAGCTGCTCATTCTTTGTAGTCTGATCTTGATCTACATCATCTACTACCGCATCTTGAGTTACCCCGAGTAAATTAAAGAAACATTATCTTTTTCTTTCACTCCGCTTTTTTTTTTCGGGGGAGGGGGGGGATTTGTCAAGAAAGTGCACGATAATGGATGTTGGATCTATTTTTAGACACAAACTTCGCGCTGTAAGATGCTGACAGCAGCCTAAGGGAAACAACTCATCACAACTTTCGACAGTTAGGAGTACTTGTCTGTTCATGATGATGTTGTTTTAGGCTTTCCGTTATTTCTTTTTTTTCACGCCATTCTCACGTGCACCATAGCCATATGGCAGCGTTAGTTCATCTATTAACGCTTCCAGTGTTTTCTTACAGTGCTTACGCGCAGAGAAAACTTGCCTTAATGAGTCTCCTACAATGACTGTTGACTCTTGCGTTATCAACCATTTGAGCCATGCTCTGTGAAAAGGGGGCTTAATGCATCTCCGTGATGCATGATACCAAACAAACCATCACATAATTATGAATCCATAACAGCAACTTTTTTTAACAACCAAGAGAATCATGAGGTAGAATGGTCCTTTGACACAGAAAATTGACCAAAAGCGAAAAGTTTCGGCCCAGGTCAGCCTGCGCGGACTGAGCAGGCTGACCTGGGTCGATAGTTTTCGCAGATGCATTAAGACCCCTTTTCACAGAGCATGGCTCATTTATAAATGACCTCCGGCAGTCGACCTTTTTCGAATCAGATTACTTATGAAAACATTTTGACAAAGGAAAAAAGATCAATCTTAACAATATTTAACCCTTTATCAGAAAATCCCGAGTTTTAACGAACTTGAAGAAGAAGGCTTTGAAAAACATTATAGGAAAAGAAGGTAATGCTTGTAACCATTTCTCATTTTCCCACAATGATTTCAAATGTCTCTATCTCTAGCAGGATCGTTCAAACTGGGCATTGTTTGGTACAGAGTTAAACTCATAAATAATATAAAAAAATATTACATTTCCATATTATTAGGGAAATCCAAGTTTTTGGGTTTGAAAATTCCGTTCGCCGGAAAATCTCAACCTATGTGGCATCTGGCAATGTGGATCAAGATTAGACTACACTAGTTTTTTTTTTTATCTAGAATTCGGGGGTGTGGGATGGTTTCCATGAAGAGGCTCCTTCTGGGTTTCTTACTTACACTTTGAATGTCACGCTTAAAAAGAATGACTGGTTTTCGACATGAGCATGGCTATAAACATGGACAGTGAGTATGGCTATAAACATGGACTGTGCAGCATGCTATAAACAGGAACTTTGCAACATGGCTATAAACTTGGACTGTGCGGCATGGCTATAAACAAGGACTGTGCAGCATGGCTTTAAACGGGGAACGTGCAGCATGACTATAAACATGGACTGTGCAGCATGGCTATTAACATGGATTGTTCATGTACTGTGCAGCATGGCTATAAACAAAGACTGTGAAGCATGGCTATAAACATGGACTGTGCAGTATCGCTACAAACATGGACTGTGCCGCATGGTTTTAAACAGGAACTGTGCAGCATGGCTATAAGTATGGACTGTGTAGCATGGCTATAAACAATGACTGTACAGCATGGCTATCAACATGGACTGTGCAGCATGGCTATAAACATGACCAGTGCAGCATGGCTATAAATACCGTCTGTTCAGCATGGCTATAAACATGGACTATGCAGCATGGCTATAAACATGGACTGTACAGCATGGCTATAAACATAGGCTGGCTATAAAACAACAATGTTTTTTGGTGTTTAACGCCGTTTTCAACAATATATATCTCATCGCCTAATCATGCTTTCCTGGAGTTTTTGCGCCAAAGCTTCGACCAATATTCCTCTTACTCTGCTGACTGCTTTCCCACATAACTGTCGCCGATAGAATGATAAGCTGTAAGAGAAGGAAAAATTCTGTCGCAATCGTCATCAAAGATCCGCGGAAAGAAAGTTGCTGAACTGAGGATTCGAACCAGTGATTCTCTTATTTCAAGCCGTGTACGTTACTGACTGAGCTAACGGGATCGACAAAACAACAACGACCAAAAAATCTTATCACTCAGGTCTTTACCAGACAACGAAGCATTAGACTTTTGCATATGCAAAGCTCAAGGCACATGTAGATAGTAGATTAAATGTGGCTCAAAGGGTGGCTTATGTGTTTGAAACGAAAGAAAACAACGAGAGAAGAGGACTAAATGCTGGTAACCAGCATTTTTTTTTTCTTTTCCCTCAATGTTTCCAACGCCTTCTTTCGTCGGAAATTGTTTGGTAAAGGGTCAAAGAGGAATCATACCATTGGCCATTCAGAACAGAGACAATGCTGCATTTGTCGGTGAAAGGGTTAGAAGATAGGAAAAAAGATAAACCCGCAAATGAAGCCAAAAATAAAGGTTCAATGCGCTAAAAACACAGTTCAAAGTCATCGTTTCTGAGGGAGATTCACAAGGCAAAAACACGAGTTACAGTGATTAATATCAACAGTACGACGTGTTAACAAATCATTAAGGATGTATAATATATTAGTGCGCACACTTAGCAACATCGGTCACTCTTTACGACATCAGTTTATCCATTAAATCCTTTTTGTCTCAACCTATTAGTTTTAGTTAAAACTAAAAGTATAAAAACATTGTTAGTTCATGTAAGTTTACACTTATTTTGTTTTAATTGATCGTGAAAAACTTTAAACATCTTGTGTCAATCACTTTATCGATTGCTTCCTTGAGAACAAACCCGTTTTCACGCAATAATGTGGGCAGTACTGATCTCGAGTATTTAAGGACTCGAATCGTGAATTTCTGGTAAGATGGTGAAACTGTAACCGTATGCTTGTGACTGTCTCCGTCCTTTTTTATTCTATTTTAAGCCGAACTGGAAATAGGTACTAATTTCAACCGGAAATCCAAGACGCATTACCATCAGCAGGATGTTCTGGTATTACTACGATGAAAAGTGAATTTCACGACTATCCTCTCAGTTCAATTATTACGAAGTGGTGTTTCAGCTTCTGAAGTATTTCATGTAAAAGAAAAATAAAAACCTTCTGCGTTGTATTTCTCTTAATATATTTTGCTCAGATGTAAAGTATTGACACAACATGCTATATACACATCATTTGATTGAAAACTCTTGCTGACCCTCCTCGCAATTTCAAGAAAACCAACGTTTTGATAATATGCACGGTTCTTACTAATATTTCAGACTCTGTCCCATCGAAAGTAAGGTTGGCTTGCTTCTTTTGCGTTTTACGCCGTTTTCAACATTATATCTGTGGATGGCGTACATCAAGATCAGATTGCACCAAATGTGAAGTCATCGCGGGTCAACATCGTCTGTTACCTGAAATTAGACTGTGACCAAAATCATCTTCAGTTACAGCGAAAACATGTTTATAATCTAGGTCCGTATTCACCAACCATTCTTAAGAATATTCTTGGTCTTGTTCTCCAAAATTTTCCAAATTTGAAAGTAACACACCTTCTGATTGGCTAAACCATTTGGTTTAGCCAATCAGAAGTTGTGTTACTTTCAAACTTGGAAAATCTTGAAGAATAAGTCTGAGAACGTTCTTAAGAATGGTTGGTGAATACGGACCCTATACTTTAACCATATACCACACAATCCCGACTTTTAGTGACCCTGAAGAAAAAAGGCTTTTGAAAACATTGTGGGAAAAGGAGAAAATGCTGGTAACCACAATGTTTTCTACCCTTGCCTAATCAAATTTCAACTTTTGAGCAACATGTGAGTTGTCGTCTGCAAATGCTTTCAATTTGGACCAGTCAAAAATTTTGTCGGTTGGTAAAGACTTAAGGCGTCGAAAAAAGTCGAAACCCTTAGCAATAGCAACGATAAAACCCATGCTCTCAGTGCAAGATGTACATGATTATTTATCTATTCTATGATTTTACGGCTTGTTGGTTTTTGTTTGTGTGTGCTATTTTGCATTGTGGTATCAACATTAACCCTTCAACTTCTAAATACATGCACATTTTCAACCGATGGTAAAAAGTAGTGCGATTTCAAAATTCTCGTCGAAAATATCTGACCATATCGGGCAATATAGATCCTAGATTAGACTGCAGCTTCTATGCAATCTGATTTTGATCTACGCTGTCTGCAAAAGCGCATGGATTGTCGTTTAGCAGCCCAAGGGTTAATTTGGAAGTTTCACGGCGACATCTAAATGCACTAATCCAGACAATTTATATTGACACGTACGAATATTGCTTATCGTTAAACACCAAAAAACCAAGTCACTGCCAACACGTAACAAGTTGTTAGTTTTATAAAGCTTAACCTTTAGAGCGCCGAATAAATCCTGCGGACATTTCCAATCTTGAAATAAGAGCCATAATATAATGTATTGCAATTTTAACCCTTAACCCGCTTAATAATTGAAATGAAACTTTCAAGTTAATTCGCTATTTCGAATATATATATATATATATATATATATATATATGAAAAGTTCAACTAGTACCGGTTCAAGGATATTACATAATAAACAAGGAAAAACATCACATGGGAACATAGAATATAACATTTATTGCCAACCGGTTTCGCTTTAAGCTTAAAGCGAAACCGGTTGGCAATAAATGTTATATTTTTGGAAAAATATCTTCTTATCGGACAGTGTAGATCCAAGATCAGACTGCACCTTCTATCAGTCCACAAAAGGTCCTTGAGTCGCGCTTAACAGCGTAATGAAACTGACGGCTGCAAAATTCACAGATTACAAGTAGAAAATGCATTTCATTTTTTGGCAGCCCTGAAAGAAATCACTATTGTTGTTTCTGGTTTCAAGTAAGGACAAATCCTTCGAGTTTCTCTATCCCTTACACCATATATATTGGTAATTTATCTGTGTTTACAAATCTGACAAAATGTGAGCCATTCTACACACTTTCAAGTTTTAACAGCCGTTTTTTTCTGACCGTGAGGATGTACCTTTAAGGGCAACGATCTATGCTGTTTTAGATCGGCTGCTTTCGAAGAAGACCTCAAGGTACTGCGGTAGTCCTGTCGTTGTCGTCCCACTGCTGCTGGCAACTCCCACTTCCAAATATAAGCAAAGCATTGTTGTGTTTAGATGAGATCGGTTAGTTCAGAGTATTGAGGTATTTGCATGTAGATGGCAATTAAGATTGAAGAACTTTTATGGAAAGGCCTGCTACCCCAATCTCTTGTCCTCATTCAGCACTCTAGTTTGACAGTTTCTTCTAATCTGGAGCACATGTCTCTGAACTGTGCAGCTTAGATAAGCAAGCATCAAATCTGATAACAAGTTTCACTGATCTGCATAACTTTACGATTTGAGTAAATACCGGTATTTGCATGACTTTACGCCAGCTCGTACCTATGGGTAAAGCAGGAATCACTAAGGATGTATACCGGTATTTAGTCCCCCAAAATTGCGTAAATCTATGAGGCCGCTCTTGTATCTGTTGGTGACAAGACCACTGTAACTAACGCCTTCGCTGTCAGTTTAGGTGACGCACCACTCTGAACTGCTTCTAGGTCGTCTTGTTCCGGGTCAAGGAAGCTAAAAGTAGTCCCAGTTGAATATTTGACAGCTCTTCTGCTGCAGTTTTATCAGAGAAACTAGACGGACAGGTCTTAACCCTTAAGCTGCTGAACGCGACTCGCTCACCTTTTGCGGACAGTGTAGATCAAGATCAGAATGCACGTGCAGTCTGATCTTTGATCTACACTGTCCGATAAGAACTGGACAGACAGGTCTTAAATGTGTTTATGGTGATGGAAGATTACTGTGGAAACAAAGTGCAGGCTTACTATTTCTTAGGCAGCTACTAGTATTTCGTGACTGACCACATAAAGGAACATTGTCTACAACCAGGAGGGGCCTTTATCACCGATTTCCAAGAGTAGTTGTGTTTGAGGTTAACACTGATAACTGTCACCGAATGCGATTGTAGTTTTTGACAGGTCACATCCGGGTACAGAGAAGATCGCGGAAAAAAAAAATGTAGAACTCTCCCCAGATTTTGTGCGGTACGTTTAAACTCTCATACTTTCACAAATTGACGACAAAAGTGGAAGTTGAACATAGCGGTTGTTTGCGTATTCAGTACCCCTTCGTTTCAAATACAAATATTTTCAATTTAAAAGCTAAACACAGGAAAAAAACGGTTTCGTTCATTTTTACTCGAGATGTTTACGTTTCGGAAAATAGGTACAAAATGGCTGCCAAAGACGACAAATTCTGTTAGTTTCTTCGAGATTTACACGTTATCAACGACTTCTAAAAGGGCTTTAGGTAATGAAATGTTTAATAATTTGTCAATGGTCATATGTGTCACTAAATATTAAATGCATTTAGCTGCCTTACAGATTAAACCGACGAAATATAAAGTTAGTCCACCGCTGTAGCTCTTCTACCGGAAAATTCGCGATTGACTTGAGACGGTAAGGTGCACAAAGTGTCCAAATATGAAAAGAAGCATTGTAAACGGCTGATTATTGAGACTATTTTTGAAGTGGAATAGCAGAAAACGCAGTCGCTTTAGGTGCCATTTTGAAACTTTGAGTGTAGACGATTGGACATGTACAGTATTTGATGGAAACAAACAGCAAAGCTCTGGATTTGCTTCAGACAGGACAGCAATGGCCATAAGAAAAATGTTTTGGTCATAGTTTGGTTTCAGCTGGTGGACGGTGAAGATCCAATATCAGACTCTGAGGTCTTATCTTGATCTACACCGTCCCCAAAAGCTGCTACAGTCGCTATTGGCAGTGAAGAGTTGTCACATAGAGACCACCCATCCTGTTGATGCGGGAGGTAACTGAAATAGGCCTTTGACCATGGGATGGTACATAGACCATCATGATTTATTTCCTGTAATTATTTTGTATTTACTTGAATGCATTCTGTAGTACTTACACTCTATTTCGAGAGGTTCTGCATGGCCTGTGATTCGGAATCTGGAGGTCCCGGATTAAATCTTCACCCGAAGAGATGTGTTTTTTGTGTGTGTGTGTGTGTGTGTGTGTGTGTGTGTGTGTGTGTGTGAATCTCCCTTGGCAAGACACATCAGAGTCCTAGCCTAGAACTGGTAAAACTTGGTACACTTGGTTAACCCTTAAAGCGCCGAATAAACCCAAATGGATATTTTCAGTTTAGACCAACATCAAGATAATTACAATTTTGTGGTCACCTTATATGTCTAGTGTCTCAGCAAAACGGACAGTGTAGATCAAAGATCAGGCTGCACGTTTTGTGCAGCCTGATCTTGATCTACACTGGCCGCAAAGGCAACTATAGTCGTGAAAGACACTTTTAGGGTTAAAAGGGTTCAAATAACACTCCTTTACCAAACTAGATATGAGCCATGCTTGGGCAAAGAGGTGGGGGTGGGGGCTTAATGCATCTCTTTGATGCATAATGCCAAGCACGTCCATTACATATTTATCTAAATCTGGATGTACAGTGGTCTTTCGACATGCAGAAAAATTGACTAATTGCAAAAAGTTTCGATTCATGTCAACCTGCGCGGATTGCGCAGGCTGACATGAATCGATACCTTTTTCAGATGCATTAAGCCCCCTTTTCTAAGAGCATAGCTCATATTAATTGTCAAGAGATGTTGTGACAAAGAGAAAAAAAAAAGATTATGTTCACGAAATAACAAAACGCAGCGCCAGTAGACCCTAATTTATGTGCAAGAGCAATATACAGGAGAATACTGCGTCATTATAGAACTACGTTACATCCCGGACCGGAAACTTGGACCGGAAGCAGTACAAGGCCGGATGCAGCAACGTCACATCAACCACCAGGCTGTTAGCAGTGAAAACCCTGTTGCTCCGCAACCAGGTGACTCAAAAATTATTTGTAAAATTATAGGCTAGTGTGTTGTCTCTTTGACACTTAAGGGGAAAATACACATCCAAAGAGAAGACCTCCAACAACCCAACCCCTTTTCGGTTGATATTTTTTTTAGGCGAGTCTACATTACCATACTAATGAAAGAGTGGGGAATTTTGTTTGTCTGTTGAAAAGGAGCGGGGATAATAGTTTCTGTGTATGTGTGTGTTGGGGGGGGGGGGGGGGGGGGGGGGAGAGGTGGAGGATTGGGGGTCGCCCTACATACATAATGAATGTAAATGGGTAAACGGAAAGTTCATCTTTATTTTGAGAACATTCTTTCTGATAGTGATATATCTCTTTTATAATTAGAAAGTCTTTAAAAACATTCTCTTTCAGTATGGCAGATTGGCAAGACAGATTTCTAGCAGCGTGAAGGTAGATAGGTCAAATAACTGCAGCGATATGGACAGGTAAATAAACATGACGGGCAATTATAACTGACCACGGGTCAAGCATATTTGTCTGCTGTTTTCCATCCATCACGACCTTTTCTTTCATTAGATATGCCTCAGTCTCAAAGTTCATTCAACCTTTTACCAGAAAAATCCCGAGTTTTAACGACCTTGAAGGAAGGTCTTTAAAACATTGTGGGAAAAGGAGAAAATGCTGGAAACCAGCATTTTCTCATTTTCCCACAATGTTTTCTACTCTACCTTAATGTCACGTGGTCAACACGACGGTCATGTTTTCATTAGAAGCGCTGAAGAAGTTAGAAATGCAGAAACCCAGAGCGAAATATGCGTCGATATTTTTCATTGAAGAATTAGTACTAAACTCCGGTAATGTGGTGCACAGTGTTATGGTTATTCGCGCAGTCATAGGGACCCTAGACCTGGTGACAATTTGTTGTTGCACGGTCGGTACAGTTGTTAGTCGTTGTCAGAAAAATGATTTTTTTAAAGCTATGCCAAAAGTTGCCAGATCGCTCTGTCTTTGTTTTCTGTTAGACCTTGTTTTAAAATTCATTTTTTTGCCAGCGACCAACTCCTGGACCGACCTTACAATAACATATTGTCAGCTTCACAATTACCATCATACTTTTAAATGATATGATTTAAAGTCAAATGCATTTTACCACCAGCATTGTTTACTTTTGGCAGCTATTGGGGATTTTACGAAGCATTATTACTCTATCACGTGTTTGAAATACTGACTCTTTACCAAACGACAAAATTTGATCTCTGTCTAAATTGAAAGCATTTGCAGACGACAAGCTGAGTGTTTCGGCTGCTCCCTCAGGGTCGTTAAAACTCGGGAAATTGTGGTAAAGGATTGATTAGCTTATGAAACTATCTATGTATTAACCCTTTACCACACAATCCCGACTTTTAACGGCCCTGAGGGGGAAGCCTTTTGAAAACATTGTGGGAAAAGGAGAAAATGCTGGTAACCAGCATTTTCTCCTTTTCCCACAATGTTTTCTACCCTTCCTAAAACAAGTTTCAATGCATAAGTTACATTTATTTTGTCGTCTGCAAATGCTTTCAATTTGGACTGGTATAAAATTTTGTCGTTTGGTAAAGAGTTAAGGTTTATTCCTTTACCAAACAACCCCTAATTTTAACAGTCCTTAGAAAGACAGCTTTTGAAAACATTGTGGGAAAAGGAGAAAATTCTGGTAACCAGCATTTTCTCCTTTTTGAACAATGTTTTCTACCCTTCCAAAAACAAATATCGGTTTTTGGATCACTTTTATTTTGTTGTCTGCAAATGCCTTCAGTTTGTATTGGTATAAATTGTTGTCGTTTGGAGAAGAGTTGATACATAGATACACATAAAAACATCGTGACCAAAGAAGAATTTGTTCTAAACGAGCAATTTCTTCTTTTGCTCACACTTTTTTGTGAAAGGGACCAGATGCAAGGTGACAATATTCGTCTGCGAGCACATTATGAGTAAAAAGTTCGCTTTTCTACCATTGTGAACGAAATTAAAATTTTAATTGGATACATATCTGCAACAATATAATCGCAAATAAGCACGCCAGCTCGTCTTTAACTCTTTAAAAAAAACGACAACATTTTAGACTTGTCCATGTTCGAAGCATTTGCAGACGACAATCTAATTATGGCTCAAATGATTGAATTTGTCTTTGAAAGGATACAAAACACTCTGGCAGAAGAGGGGACAACAGATTGGTCACTCCTATTTTCTCCTTTTCCTGCGATGTTTTCAAAATGTACATTCACCGTATCGTGGTAAAGGGAGAAAAAAAATCGGTTCTTTTTCATTCTTATTCTGGTCGACTGTATCTTGAGGACAAATCAGGTCAAATCACGAAGATGGCCGCCATTGAAAGTCAGTGTCCCGAAATGACCGCGGAATGGACCGGCGAACAGTTGCCGCCAGAGGTCACTCGGCGCATAAAAACAATTTCACTGCAGGTAGTTAAATGGGTTCAGCACTAAGGTGGGAAATTACTTACTGACTTGTTTCATGCTTTCATCAATATAAATCTTACTACCAGGCGAGAATATTGTGGACTGATCCAAATTCAAAGCGTTGGCAGACGACATATTAAACGTGACTCAAATGATACGAATTGGCTTCAAAATGGTAGAAAACATGTTGGGAAAAGGAGGAAATGCTGGTAATCAGGAATGTTTTCAAAAGGCTGTTTCCTCGGGGTCGTTTAACCCTTTACCACACAATCCCGAGTTTTAACGACCCTGAGACAGAAGCCTATTGAAAACATTGTAGGAAAAGGAGAAAATGCTGGTAACCAGCATTTTCTCCTTTTGCCACAATGTTTTCTGTCCATTTACAGACAAATCTCACCATATGAGCCCTATCTAATTTGTCGTCTGCAAATGCTTTCAGCTTTTACAGGAGTAAAATTTTGTCTTGTGGGAAAGAGATAAACCAGGAATTGTATGGTAAAGGGATAACGACCCTGATGAAGAAGGCTCTAAGTTACCTGCATGTTCTCCTTTTCCAACAATGTTTTCTACTCTATCATTGACAAATCCAATCACACGAGCAACAATAAATTTGCAATCTGCAAATGCTTTGAGTTTTGACCAGTCTAGCTTGGTTAATCCTTCACTAAACAATAACGTGTTTAACCCTTTACCAGACGACAAATTTTTTAGCCTTGTCCAAATTGAAAGCATTTGCAGACGAAAATTTCAATGTGGCTCAAACGGTGCAAGATTTCTTGTAGAGAGTGGAAAACATTGTGGGCAAAGGAGAAAATGCTGGTTACCAGCATTTTCTCCTTTTCCCACAATGTTTTCAAAATGTTTCTTTCCCAGGGTTGTTAAAAGGCGGTATTGTGAGGTAAAGGGTTAAAAGGCCATTCAGGAATAACCATTTAGAAAACATCTTTGGAAAAGGAGAAACTGTCTGTAAAAAAAAATTATTTTCCTTTATACCTTGATATCTATCATTATCATGTCCAACAACTTCATTTTATTTTGTAACACATTTGAAAATGTCGTCTGCAGATACTTTCAATTTGGACCAACCTAAAAATTTGTTGTTTAGTAAAGAGAAAATGGCTTCATATGGGTTCGCAGACGTGTATCATAGCGCAATAAACTTTATGTTTGAAATCCGATGATGTCAACCTCCTTTGATCCTGTGACGGCTGTGTTTTTTGGGTGTTTGTCTGCCCCAGGGGATGTTGTTTGTGCCGTGCAAAATAATAAATCATAGATACGATCGACTGATATCACTTTGGACTCGTGAGAGACTCAAAACAGTTTTGTCTGTTTGTTGATTTTATGAAATCCACGATTGTCCAATTCTTTGATCGATTTATCCACACCATAATAAGTTAATTTTATAATTCGTAATTAGAAAAAAATTGTCAATAGTCATGTCACAGCCACAATTCACGCAAGTCCTTGGTTTCACCAGCACTTGGCTAGCACTCTGAACTGTCTTGCCCAAGGACACCCCCACGAAAAATCCAGCTTTCAATGAGGCTAGAACCCGGGACCTCCAGGTTACAAGTCCTACACTTTACCACTGAGCCACGCAGGACCCTTGTGTTTCCTTTGGGTTTACTGTTTTAGCATTATAGCATTTTCATCTACGGCCATTTACGGGAATAAAACACTGTGTTGCTTGCCAAATAAAGGACAATTGACATTTTGATGGTTCGAACCTTTCTCACTCAAGGAACCCACTCGTCACAGCTCTGCCGATTCCGTACCCACATCTAACCTTGCCCGTAAAAAGGGAAGTTCTATTTTGAACTACCAATCACATGACCTTAAACATGGCGGCGCCCCTGTAAATCACTTAGCAACGACATGAACAACCACGGTGAAGTCATTCACATCTATCGATGAAAGCTCCCAACGAAATTTATAACCACGCTAAAAATTGAATGTACAAACGTCTGAAATATTCTTAGAAAGACAACGATAGAAAATTGACTCATGTTTTCTTTTTTTAAGAGAAGCCTTACAATTTCAATAACAGTAAAACGGTGTGCTTCCGGACAACGTGCGAAATATATAAACTGGTATCCGTTGTATCTCCCGTAGCCGTCCGATAGACGAAGATCGATAACAGGCTGCCAGTTTACGGAATATACCGTGTAGGTGCATATAAAGCTACGTGATACAGCCGAGGGATTTGATCACCGGATCAGCCGAGGTATGCCGAATGTCAAGGAATCATGTTTCGACCCGCTGCCATAATGATAGTTTTCACGGCCGTTATATTGTCTACTTTTGAAAACGTTGATGGGAAAGGAGCAGTTG
This sequence comes from Tridacna gigas, assembly GCA_945859785.2. NCBI lineage: Eukaryota > Metazoa > Mollusca > Bivalvia > Cardiida > Cardiidae > Tridacna > Tridacna gigas. The sequence goes on from OX244032.2 coordinate 15,137,661, forward strand.
CTTATGATAAGCAATTGCTCCCTTTCCCCACACTTTTTCCTTAGCTGTTGAAAAGTGATATTTTCCTTCTAACGAATGTTTACACCCTGGTCCGGCTGTTGATAGCTTTTGAAAACAATGTTGGAAGAGCAACTTGCCCTTTTCCCACAGTGCTTCAATAATGTTACGGAAATGACTGGCATCTGAATAGTTTGTGACACATAGAGTTTTAAATAAATATGAGCTGTGTTCTGTAAAAAGGGGGCTTAATGCATCTGCGAAAAGTATCGACCCAGGTCAGCCTGCGCAGTTCGCGCAGGCTGACCTGGGCCGAAACTTTTCGCTATTGGTCAATTTTCTGCATGTCAAAGGACCTTGTCAAAGGGCTCAAGAATCAGTCGGTTGTTATACAAAATGGATTTTATTGATCCATAATTATGTAATGACTTGCCTTGTATTACGGGTCACGGAGATGCATTAAGACCCATTTTGCCAGAGTGTGGCTCATATAAAAATAGCCAGTATTACCAAAGCGTCATTTACCATAATAATTCAAATACTCATGGAAACGTTACTGTCCACCCTTCCAAGTAGTTTAAACCTCTCAACTGTGCAATTTGTAATTGCTCTAGATTCGTCTGAAAATAGCTTGTATTGTAAGAGGTTTTTACCCTTTTCCAGATGGTCATTTGGAAGAATCCTTTTGAAAACGCTGTGGGAAAAGGGGATCATGGTTGCAACTTGTATTTTGTCACTTTCCCGCGATGTTCTTTATCCTTGAATCCAATCACTTTAGCCACAATGAACTTGTCGCATACAAATGAGTAATGCTCTATGAAAAGGGGGTTTAGTGCATCTGCCAAAAAGAAAAAAAAAAAAAAAATCGACTCAGGTCAGCCTGCGCCGTCCGCGCAGGCTGATTGATTGATTGATTTTCCGTTTATTGATCGTCGTTACCGGTTGTCCATATGGGCGACGCCCCCTGAAGGCTGATAATTTTTTTTAACGGGATAGTGCAAGATACAAGACGAAACCCATCCTAAGTTACGCCTGATTCTTTAACGTGCTCGACGTAAAGCACCGTCACACGGCATCTCGGTTTGACGTCTCATCCGAAAGACTTAATAATTTTAGATGGCCAGCCGTAGGGCTCGAACCCACACCCTCAAGTGACCCAAGACTTGACGTTTACAAGTCCTAAGCTCTACCACTTGAGCTTTTCGGACTGGTGAAACGTGCAGGCTGGCCTGTGTCGAAACTTTTCGCTGGTGGTCAGTTTTCTGCATGTCAAAGGACCAGTCTGTCTAACGGCTCAGTCGGTTTTTTATGGGTCCATAATTATATCTTGCCTGGTATAATGCATCGCGGAAATGCATTAAACTCCCTTTTGCCCGAGCATGGTTCCAATGCTTTCAATATGGACCAGTCTAAAATTTTTTCGTCTGGTAAAGTGTTAAGATAATATGCACTCGAGACTGCTGGGTCCTCGGTAAAGAGCGTAAATTGGTCCAATTGCATTGGCAATAATAAACTTGCCACGCATTATCTATTGCTTATTGCAGAAACGGAATAAAATCGCCATAAAATCTTAATTAGGATGTCCACGTGACAGGCTGACATGCGCACGGCGGGCTAAATACGACCCCATTTACCCAGTGGGAGAAACCTTTAACCCTTAACCATACGAAAGAAAAGTCCATATTGAAAGTATTCGCAGACGACGAAATAAATGTTGTTGAAATGATTGGATTTTGCCGGGACAGGCAAGGTAAAAACATTGTGGGGAAAACGGAAAAAAATATTGTTACCAGCATTTTCTCCTGTTCCCAGAATGTTTTCAAGAACCTATCTCGGGGTAGCAAATGCTTGGGGATGTTTAGTAAAGGGTTGGATTCGTGACATTGACAATTTGACAGCTAAAGATGTATTAATTATAGACATACATTCAGGTAATAAGCGTTCATTAAATAATTTGATAGCGGCCGTATATCAGTCCGGCTTTTTAAAATTAATTATATGCAGATGAGTATTATGTAAATTAAATCGGGACTTAGTGAATTGGCACATTTTTTATTTTATGTTTTTAAGTTGTATAAATATTTCAATTAGATCTAACTTTTTATTTTTTTTTTAATCAACACTTAACCTTGAAATTGTTTGGAATCTACGATATCCGTCGTTAAAATTTAGGCCTATTTAAGCCCATCAAGGGGTCGTATTCGTTAGCCATTCTAAGTTACATTCCAAGGGTTATTGCGTGGCTCTGTGGTAAAGTGTAGGGTTTGTAGCCTGGAAGTCCTGGGTGTGATCCTCACTCGAAGCATTGGTTTTTTCATGCGAGTGTCTTTCGGCAAGACACATCCTAGCAGAAGTGAAACTTAGAACATAAATGAGTACGCAAGCTGTCGACTACATATAGTTGAAATAATGTTGAAAGTGTTGAAAAACATCATTCAAGCAATCTAAACTACGTTCTACGTGTTATTCTCAAGAACTTTCCAAATTTCAAAGTAACACTAGTTTCAATAGGCTAAACAATTCGCCGAGACCTCGCGATTCCGAATATCAAATTTTGCATTGAGTCATGCTCTGTGAAAAGTGACCCTAATGCATCTGCAAAGAGTATCGATTCAGGTCAGCCTGTGCAGTCCGCGCAGGCTGACCTGGGTCGAAACTTTTAGCTGTTGGTCAATTTTCAACAAGTCCAAGGACCAGTTTACCTCATGATCTAGTCGGTTGTTAGACAAAATGGACATTATAGGTCCATGATCACATAATGACTTGCTTGGTATCATGCGGCAGGGAGATGCATTAAGCCCCCTTTTGCCAGAGCATTGTACGTATTCTTTGTACTGCAAGCCTTGTCCAAACCTAAAACTTTTGGCTTACGAATTCAACGCCATACTTGTACCTACCGAGCCACGCATTAAGCCTTCTTTTGCCAGAGCATTGTTCATATTCTTGTTACTGCAAGCCTTGTCCAAACCAAAAACTTTTGGCCTACGAATCCAACGCCAAACTTGTACCTACTGAGCCACGGAGGACTTGCGAATGACGTAGAAAATTTGGCAAAGTTCCTTCCCTGCCGAGGTCATTGAAACAGTCAACACGCCGAGGACCTGGCCGAGACCTCGCCGTTACGAATTTATTTGCATATTTTATTTATTTCAAAGTACTTGAGGCGATAAAATGTAAATATTTTATATATATGCAATTAATAGTTGGGGGTAGTTCGATTTAATGATAAGATCTTGATCAGATATCAATAAACTGAAGTCTTGGCCATGCACTGACCAGAGTTGACATGTCTTTGACCTGATTACCAATTCCTGTACAAATACGTCGTTTCTGTGTTCCCTGCACTTCACAGCTTTGGAAAATACTGTGTAACAAGCAATTGCTCCTTTTCCCACAACTCTTTACCACACGATCCCAACTTTTAACGACTCTGTGAAAAAATCCTTTTCAAAACATTGTGGGAGAAGGAGAAAATGCTGGTAACCAGCAATTTCTCCTTTTCCCAACAATGTTTTCTAGCCTTCCCAAAACAAAGTTTAGTTTTTCATTCATGTATATCTTGTCGTCTGCAAATGCTTTCAATTTGAACCAGTCTAAAATTATGTCGTTTGGTAAAGAGTTAACTTTACAGAGTTTTAGACTGGTCCAAATTGAAGGCTTTTGCAGACGACTGATTATATGTGCCTCAAATGATTGAACATATTTCTGAAATGTTAGAAAACATTGTGGGAAAAGGAGAAAATGCTGGTTACCAGCATTTTGTTCTTTCCCCCCATTGTTTTCAACAGCACTCTTTTTCTAATGGTTGTTAAAAGTCTGGATTGTGTGGTAAAGGGTTAAACTTTTACAAAAAAAGGTTTGCATTTTCCAGATGGCTGTCCTTATGTTAGCTTTTGTTATGGGGTATAGAGCAAGATACAGGCGGAAATCCAACCTAAGTTACGCCTGGTTCCTTAACGTGCTCGGTGTATAACACCGTCACACGGGACCTCGGTTTAACGTCTCATCCGAAAGACTAGTAGTAATTTTAGATTGCTAGCTGTAGGGCTGGAACCCACACCCCATGGGGACCCAAGACTTGATGTTTACAAGTTTTAGGCTCTATCACTGGAGCTATGCGGGCTGGTCTAATGACTCGATGGTTGGTTATTTCCGTTTATTTATCGTCGCTACCGGTTTCCCATCTGAGCGACGCCCCCAGAAGACGGTTAGTTGTTACGGGGGATAGTGCAAGGATACAGGTCGAATCTACTGAGAGCTTCCCCTGGTTCTTTAACGTGCTCGGCGTATAGCACCGTCACACGGGACCTCGGTTTAATGTCTCATCCGAAAGACTATTAGTAATTTTTTAGTTGGCCAGCCGGGGATACGAACCCACAATCTGTAGGACATTGTGTTCACAAGTCCTACGCTCTACCTACTGAGCTATATCGGCTGGTAATGACTCGAAAAGGTGTATCGAGCTTTTAAACTCGGACAGTTCCGCAACACTTGCTGACCGTATAGCCAAGATTATATCAAAGAAAGGATAGTCCGATTTGTTTTTAAACTGTCCTACAACTTCTTAGCATTCTTAGTCTCATTCTAATTACCGCACTATGCCGCCTTTTAACGACCCTGGGAAAGAAGCCTTTTGAAAACATTGTAAGAAAAGGAGAAAATGCTGATAACCAGCATTTTCTCCTTTTCCCAGAATGTTTTCTACCCTATCAAAGAAAAATAGCACCATTTGTGAGACATTGAAATTGTCTGCAAATGCTTTCAATTTGGACAAGGCTAAAATTTTGTCGTCTGGTAAAGAGGTAACGCAATTTCTTTCGGGCTGAGCAGGACCTCTGCCAGCAAATCCACGTCAGTCTCAATTCCTTTCTGGCTCAGCGTTTGAGGTGTTTGTTTTATAACCCAAAGGTTCTTGGTCCGATCCGAACTTTCGGCGAGTAAAATACATGTATGTGTGCAAATGAATTAGTAACGGCAAGGTGTCTGCGAGATATTAGACTTGTTGCCTGTTTCAATGACCTCGACAGGCTAGAAACTTTGCCAGACAATCTACGTCATTCTGAAGTCCTCAGTGGCTCAACAGTTTTTATTCCTAAGGCTGATTTTCGACGGTAAAATGGACATTCGTTCGCAACGTGACGTAGTTCCGTTTCCGGTATTGAAAAGCTGGTGCTCCAATATTCGCATAATTGGATGTTAACCCTTTGCTTTTGTGATTTAGCTCCTTACCACACAATCCCGAGTTTTAACGACCCTTAGAGATAAGGCTTTTGAAAACATTATGGCAAAAGGAGGAAATGCTGGTAACCAGTATTTTCTCCTTTTCCAACAATGTTTTCCACTCTAATAAAGACGGAAACCATTATTGAAGCTGCATTTAATTTGTGGTCTGCAAATGCTTTCAATTTGGTCCAATCCAAAATTTAGTCGTTTGCTAAAAGGTTATATAGTTTTTGGGGACGATGGAGATCAAGATCAGACAGCAGGCTCTGTACAGTCTGATCTTGAATATATAACGTCCACATATGATGCTAAAATTTGACAGAAATTATCTGCAGAAAAAAAATCTACTTGTTTATCCCCTTACTGCACAATGACGCCTTTTGACGCCCCTGGGAAAGAGGCCTTTTGAAAACATTGTGGGTAACCAGCATTTTCTCCTTTTCCCACAATGTTTTCTACCCTATCAAGGAAAAGTTGTACCTTTTGAGCCACATTGAAATTGTCGCCTGCAAATGCTTTCAATTTGGATAAGGCTATAATTTTGTCGTGTGGTAAAGGGTTTTAAATAATCGTATTTTATTAGGTTTGCAGCGAAAAAGTATACGGGAATTACATTTTCTCTGCTGAATTCGATTATACGCGAAAACAAAAGAGCCAAATGAGTGTGGCAAAAGGGGGCTTAATGCATCTTCGTGATCCATGATCCATGATACCAACCAAGTTATCACATAATTATGGATCTATAATATCCATTTTGTCTAACCACCAACTGAATTATGAGGTAGAATGCTTCTTGGACACGCAGACAATTTATCAAAAGCAAAACCTTTCGAATTAGGTCAACCTGCGCCGACTGTGCGGACTGCGCAGGCTGACCTGAGTCGATACTTTTTGCCGATGCATCAAGCCTCTTTTTTATTGATCATTGTTAGCACCACCTTTGTAATAAAACGTCTTTATTACAAAAAGCAGTTTTCTTACAAAAGTGGTTCTACCAGAGCATGCCTCGAATGGAAGGTGACTGAATTGTAATGTACCGAATGACTCTGTCAACACATTTATATGAGCCATGATCTGTGAAAAGGGGGCTTAATGCATCTGCGAAAATATCTATTCAGGTTAGCCTGCGCAGGCTGATCTGGCCGACACTTCTCGCTATTTGTCGATTTTCTGTATGTCAAAGGACCAGTCTACCTTATGATACAGTCGGTTGTTAGACAAAATATTTTTAAGGGTTCATAATGACTAGATTACAAACTTGTTATCATGCATCGCGTAAATGCATTAAGCCCCTTTTGCCAGAGCATGGATCATATACTTATCCTTCCACACTTTACCAAACACACCCATTAGCTCAGACGACAAAATATGTAGACTTAACAACCCTTTACCAGACGACAAAATTTTAGCCTTGTCTAAATTGCAAGCATTTGCAGACGACCATTTCAACGTGGCTCATATGGTGCAATTTTTCTTTCATATGGTGGAAAACATAGTGGGAAAAGGAGAAAATGCTGGTTACCAGCATTTTCTCCTTTTCCCACAATGTTTTCAAATGGCCTCTTTCCCAAGGTCGTTTAAAGGCGGCATTTTGCGGTAGAGGGTTAAAACTGTTGCAGACGATAAATCAAATGTGGCTCAAATGGCTGGAAATGCCTTTGAAAGGATCGACAAGATTGTGGGAAAAGGAGAAATGCTGGTTTTCAGTATACAGTTGTACATGTATTCGCCTTTTCCCACGATATTTACAAAAGCCATCTCAAGGATGTTAAAACTCGGGATTGTGTGGCAAAGGGGTGAAAGGTTTCTGGGCAAGAAAGCTTTTGTAACTAGCACTTTTTCTCCTTTTCTGCAATGTTTTTTACCCTTTCAAATAGGTACTGTACATGTATTCCGAAGTTTTTAGTGGTTCTCTCGACAATGTTTCTCTTTTTTTTTTTTTTTTTTGTGGGGGGGGGGGGGAGGGAGGGGGCTGGGGGAGGCATGGGTTTTGGGGACATGGGGGGCGGGATTTGAAGGCGTAAGTTACTTTAAAATTCTGTACCAGATGAGAGAAATGTGAGATCGTCTCCGCTGAAAGCATTTGCACACGACTATTAACTCTTTCACTACTAACTCCAGAAATTACATGTTTTTTCCGAGCTCTGAAAATAGATTTCCACTGCCATTCAAAACGACATTCATCATAGTTCAAAAATAGAGTAGCGGACAGCATAGATCAAGATCAGACTGCACGTTCTGTGCAGTCTGATCTTGATCTACGCTATCCGCAAAGGTAGTCAAGTCGTCATCAGTAGTGAAAGAGTTAAAATGTTGCTCTTATGATGATATTTGTCTCTGAAAGGTAAAAAACTTTTTGGGGAAAAGGATGAAAAAAAGAATCTGGTAACCGGCATTTTTCTCATTTTTCCCCGCAATGTTTTCAAAAGTCTTCTTTCTCAAGGTCGTTTAAACTCGGGAATATGTGGTAGAGCCAGAGGGTTAATTCTCTAATTCTAAAATTAGAAAGTAACGCAAATTTTGATTGGCCCGATCACTTTAGCCAATCGAAAAATATTTTTCTTTGATATTTAGAAAATACCTCAGAATTACAAGACTGTGAATGTTATCAAGAACGGTTTGTAAATACAGGCCTACTCTTCCTTCCTTCCTTCCTTCCTTCCTTCCTTCCTCTCCCACCGCTGACCATTGTTTCGACAATAGCTATGTGGGAAAGCAGCCAGTGGCTTGGAAGGATATTGTGCGTAGTACTGGTACAAGAAATTCCAGGAAAGCATGAACAGGTGCACTGGCCGCCGCGATATAACTGAAATAATATTGAAAACGGCGTTAAACACCATACAATCCTTCCTTCCTTCCTTCCTTCCTTCCTCCCCCCCTCTCTCTCTCTCTCTTTTTCTTTCTTTTCTTTCTTTCTTTCGTTTGTCCCTGTTATTACAGAGGGGGGAAGCTTTGAGTCGCTTTTATGTTGTTCAATATTCTGCAACAATAAAGTTAAGAAGAAAAGGGCGTTTGTTTCTGAACGCTTACCCAAGGTTACGATTGACATAGATTGCCATAAGTTTCATTTTGTTTAATTCCTGTAATTTTATCAGAAAATCCATGTCTGTTACGTGGCATTTCGGGCTTTTTTCGACGCTCACAATTGCATGTTTTCTGCTTATAAGACTTGATTTATGAAATACCTACTCAATATATCGACTATCTTGCTTTATTTGTTGAACGCTTGACGCTATTTTTAACAGCCTGTCAATAATTTGATGGCGCAATGTAGCACTGGGTCCGTATTCACCAACCATTTTCAATAGCATTCTTAGTTTTATTATGAAGAATTTTCTGAATTTGAAAGTAACACAACTTCTAATTGGCTAAATCAAGTGGTTTAGCCAATCAGAAGTTGTGTTACTTTCTTAATCTATAACAAATCCATAGACAAAAATATTCTTAAGAGTGGTTGGTGAAGATGGACCTTAAATCTTCAACAAGTAACACACAAGAACGCTTTTCGATTTCGAAAGCTGACCTTAAAAATTAGGCATCAAGGCGTAGAGAAGCCAGTTTGTTTAAGAAGCTGAGAGAGAGAGAGAAAGAGAGAGAGAGAGAGAGAGACAGACAGACGGACGGACGGACGGACGGACGGACGGACAGACTTGCCACAACCTCAAAAATAACCGGACAACTCTTGGTCTTTCAATCTTCACTTTGAAAGGCTAAAACTCGACCTCTCTCGACGACTGTAATGCAGGTTTTTATCATATGGGCCTGACTTATTAAACAAACACGTTCTGTGCAATCTAACCTTGATCTATACCGTCTGCAAAAATCCTGGTTTTCTCCTTTGGCGCTGAATGGGTTATAAAAGGTTTCTCGGTTATGGGGAGATTAGATGACAGTGAAATGACGTCGAAATGCCAAATGTAAAATAACCAGCTTAAAAATAATTATGCTTTAAAAATAGAATACGTACATTGTGTTGTCGTAGATCAAAAATATCTAACTCGGTTGTGAGAACTGATAATTGTCTCGCAAAGGCTCGACAATTATCAATTCTCCCAACCTCGTTAGATATTTTTGATCTACGACAACACTATGTACGTACTCTCTATATCCGCAACTGAATAACGTTATCGCAAAGGAATGAGCCATGCTCTGACAAAAAGGCGTTTAATGTTTATCAGTTATTTGAAGGGGGGGGGGGTAGTTGAGAGCGAAATGCCAAATGAAAAAAACAACAGCTTAAATGATCATGCTTTACAAATTATCCCCAACTAAGTAACTTTATCTTAAAGGAATAAGCCCATGCTCTGACAAAAGGGCGTTTAATGCATCTCCGTGTAAGCAAGTCGAAACATAATTATGGATGCGGACTGCGCATGGGTCGATACTTTTTACAGATTCATAAAGCCTCCTTTTGACAGAGCATTACTCATATCTTTGTTAGTATAAATAGACAATATGAAATTTTGAAGAAAACGGAACAAGTGGGAAATCAGCAGAAGAATATTGTACGAAGTACCGGTAACAGAAACTCTAGGAAAGCATGGACAGGTGCACTGACCGCCGTGTAATAACTAAAATCATGTTGAAAACAGCGTTAAACACCGTGCAAACAAATTAAAACGGAACAGGACATTATTAGATATTTATAGGAAGGGCACAACTGTAAATACATGCGTAATAGGAACTATTGCTGAAAAAGCAGCTAAATGCGTGTGCACACTACCCGGTATATTACATAAAAGAAGAGTTAACTCTTTACCACAGAGTCTCGCAGTTTAACGACCTTGGTGGACAGGGCTTTGGAAAACATTGTGAGAAAAGGAGAAATGCTGTAAGCTGCATTTTCTCCTTTCCCCTCCAATTTTTCTACTCTTTTAACCCTTTCAGCGCCATAGGCGAAAACGGGCTTTTGCGGATGGCATAGATTAAGATCAGACTGCACAGAATGTGCAGTCTGATCTTTGATCTATACCATCCGCTTGTTTAGTCAAACCTATATGATAAAAATATTCCGAGTCTCAATGAGTTGTATTAACAGCCGTCCAAAGAGGTCGAGTTGATTTAGTTGGTGCCGAAAGAGTTAAAGGCCGAATTCAGGTTTTGAGGCAAAGTTTGATTTGTCGACTGCAAATGCTGTAAATTCGGACCAGTCTAAAATTTTGTCGTTTGGTAAAGAATTAAGGATTAATATATTGAAAACAATAGATAAAGGCAAGATAAATGCTGTATAAACTACTAGATAAATACCAAGTAAACACAGGATCGATGTAAACTGTTACCAAATTGTGCGAAATTGAAGACTAAGCAAAAAGAAAACCCCTGTGATTTTTTTATCAATAAGACAAGTTTCCCCCCCCCCCCCCACACACACACACAAACAAACACATTAAATGTCAGCTTTGTTAAACACAATATGTTAAACGTCGCCAGGATAGGAAAAAAGTGGATACTAAGCAATCTCAGGCCACCGGGTCAACTATATAATCCAACCATAATCAAAATCGCCAAGGCACTTCCTTTACAAAGATTACAAAGATTTACTATACCAAACTTCAAACGCAACACCAAAATTACAAATGAGCCATGCTCTGTGAAACTGGGTGTTTAACCCATCTGCGGTAAGTACCAATTTTCTGTCATAGTTGACTGAACAAATGACAAAACACGTTTGGGGTCAAGTGAGTTCCACGTGCATCACGTGATTATCCTTTCTCTTGGAGAGCTGAAAAAAGCTTGACCGTCATTTTAGCGCCTGTATTGTACAGCTAAGCCGCGTTGAAAATGCCGAGATTGGCTAAAGAAGTCCAGAGACGGGCAATAGGACTGCTGCAAGCTGGCTAGTTTAAGAGACAGGTAGCTCGTGCCCTGAACTGCGCCCCTTCTAGGATTGCCAGATTTTGGAGAATACTTTATCAAACGTGCACGTCTGAGAGAACGATTTGTTGTTTTATTTCGTTATCCGTCAGTAAACAGAGATAACGAAGTTTGCGCACATGAATCTGCAAAAAGTATGGATAAATACAGTAAAACCCCTCTATTAAGACCACCCGTGGTACTTTTGAAAATTGGTCTTATTAGCGGGGTGGTCTGATTTCCGGGTTTCACCCACCTAGATTTTGAATCAAACCCAGGCTATGTGTAGACTTATGTGGATGTAAATTATGTACCGAGTAATGTATACATATTTTAGTCGGGGAAGCCTATGCCCACACATTTAAATGACAACAAGAAAATTTTCATGTTTATTGTAAAGTTAATATGTGCTTTAATTTTTATGAATAAATTCACATGACAGTGAATGCCCATTCATAATTGCCTATTTAAATTCTTACAGCAAGATATGTACATTAATCAAGAATCTGAACTTAAAGACTACATAATTAAATGTTACTGATAGAACTTGTCATATTCCCTGTTTTAATCTGCTTTTTATTTTCATCTTGTGTAGTCTAAAGAACTCCTACTCCACGCGCTCATTTTCATTTTTAAACAAGGAATTTCGAATATTATTGAAGAGCCTGACGTTTTTTATTTTCCCATTTTGATTTGAGTTGACTGTTCGAACAGTCCTACTAATCGTCGATCGCAAAGTTGAAGTGTTCACTAGTTCAAAAATCGCATATTCTCTACGATATAAGTATGGCTTTAATGTGTAACAAAAACCAAATAATTATCCCATCCCGATCGCTAGGTATTAACCCAAGCGTCTCAAATTACAAAAGCTAGATGTACAAAACAAATCGTAATTACCCGGATGTCGACATGTTTTTCACCCGTGTCAGCAATGTGTGATAAACGCCTGATTACCGAATAAAAGCCGAATTAATCATCACCAATTCATTAGTCATTTGATTATGTAAGGTAACACCTTGATCACTTAACACGATTGTGTTACTGTAGTCAACAGATAAACAAAAGATCGCTAATTGATTGTTTACTCAATCGGACCCAAGAATATTCGTACATGAAGCACGGCCTCCACTTCGCGATTATGGACGCGTGAAAATTAGCTGGTCGTAAAAAAAATGTGAAAATTAGTGGTCGTTTCACGGGGTTAAAATCTATTGGTAATTACTCATTGGTACTGAAAATGGTGGTCGTAATTTCGGAATAGCGGGGTGCCCGTATTTCCGGGGTCGTGGTCATTGATTATGAAGAAGGAAAAATTCCGTTCTGACAAAAATCGTTCGTAATAGCGGGTTGCTCGTATTACCGGGGTAGTCGTGAGGAGAGGTTTTACTGTATCAGCCTGCACTATCACACACTTTATTGAGTCGGTTAAAAATATGGATATATAATGGCTTGGTTGGTCTAATGTATCACGGAGATGCATTAAGCCCCCTTTTGCCAGAGCATGGCTTTTATACATACACATTTGTAGATGAATGATGACGTAATATATTGACCTGTTACCTGATAACTTCGTTTTTAGACTAGCGAAGCTAGTCTATAGGCATCAAGATTGACCTAGAGTCAAAGTAAACAAAAAAAACCCACAATTGCCAAATACTGCCTCACAGAGAAATACTTCTTTCTGTTAGAAATCTTAATTCTGTTATCTATGGCAATTTTGACAAAAACCACTAAATCTCTACCACTCCAGTTTGAACATGTCCTCTTACAAAGTAATAAACTGAACAAGATGTCATTTACAAGGTACAAGATCTTTGCTTATATGTAAATCAAGTGACCTATGTAAAGCAGAGAATCACTTTTTCCTACACCACTGTAACATTATGAATGAATCTATTAATAGATACACCAGGTAACTTGTAGCAAATCCCAAAAGCATTAACCCTTACTGAACAAGGAACCCTTGTCATTCCTTCAGTCATTCATTATTTAGATCATTGTGCACAGTTATACTGTTATGTTAAACTGTTAATCTAGTCTTGAATATTAACCTTTACCAAACAATCCCAAGTTTTAACAACACTGGGGAAAATCCCTTTGAAAACATTGCGGGAAAAGGAGAAAATGCTGGTAACCAGCATTTTCTCCTTTTCCCACATTGTTTTCTACCCTTTTGGAATCAGGTTTCATCACTTCAACCACTTTTAATTTATAGTCTGCAACAGCCTTGAATTTGGACTGGCGTAAAATTTTTCGTTTTGTAAAGAGAGTTAAATAGTTTGTACATCTTGTGCTATAGGATATTGACTAATTGATTGCATGGTGTTTAACTCCATTTTCAACATTATTTTAGTGATGTTGCGGCGGCCAGAGCACCTATCCATGCTTTCCAGGAGTTTCTTTTACCAGAACTACCGCGACTCAATGACATTTTGCGGACAGTGTGGATTAAGATCAGACTGGGAAGAGCATGCAGTCTGATCTTGGATGTACAATGTCTGATAAGAGGATATATTATTTTCTCCAAAATGTAACTTTGAAATAGCAATATTCAGGTGTTTACCATCGGCGCGAAAGTTTCGTTTAACATTTTTAGCAGGTTAAGGGTTAAACTTAAACTGGATTACAGTTAACCAATAGCACGCATAGCCCCAGCAGCTCAGTCGGTAGTGTACAGAACTTGGGAACAAGAGGTCGCTGGTTCGATCCCCGACTCGGCAAATTTCTTTCCGAGGATTGATGATAATCATTGTGACAGGATTCATTTCTCTTTCACGTTTCGACGATATTTATAATATAAATGTGGGAAAGCAGCCAGTGTCTTGGAAAGAATATTGTGCGGAGTACCGGTAAAAGAAACTCCAGGAAAGCATGGATATGTGCACTGTCTACATAACTGGAATAATGTTGAAAATAGGGTTAAACACCATACAAACAATCAATCAATCAAATTCGCTAGTCTGTCAGTACTTTCAGTACTTTGATTTATAGACCGTGAAGAAGATTCGTTTTGAAAAACCATGGGGGGGGGGGGGGGGGGGGGGCGGAAGGATAAAGTGCTGGTATCCAGCATTTTCTCCATTTCCCACAAGGGTTTTCTACCGTTTCAAAGACAAATCATAATCCTATGAGCATATTTAATTAGTCATTTGTTGGATAAATCTATCGTGGTATCTTCTCGTAAAGAGTTACGAAGTGACATAACCATCTGACTCACCCAACTGATATATAATGCTATATATGTAGGTACGTAACGGGTGTGGGCTGAAAAATAGGTCAAACGTCAAACTACGTCCGGGCATTTTTGACGGCTCTAATTTATCCAGTGGCCATCCCATCTATGACACCTGTGGTGGGAGGTGATAAGCCTGACCTTAATATAAATAAAGATTGATGTCCTGGATACGAGGCTATTTTAAACCTTTTTAGCAGATGACAAAATTTTATACTCCTCTAAATTCATAGCAATTGCAAACGTGGTTCAAATGATGGGATTTGTGTTTGAAAAAGTAGAAGCATGGTGGAAAAAGAAAAGTAAACACGAAGGGAAATGCCGAAATTGCTGGTTACATACCTTTTGCTGCTGATTTGTAGATATCATTACGTCTCAAAAAACCTCGTATAATGAAGACTTTGTAAAAGCGTAGGATTGTTTGGTAAAAGTTTCTACTTCTTACGATCTTGAAGATATCCTTGTGGAATTTAGAATAATCGTTAATGGTAAATGTTTGATACATGAATATAATCACGTTCTTGGAAAGGGGGGTTTAATGCATCTCCGTGATGTATTGTACTTAGCAAGTCACCATATGATTATGGATCCATAAAATCTATTTTGTATAACAATCGACTGAATCATGTGGTGCACTGTTCAAAACTTATGACCAGTGTACCACATGATTCAGTCGATTGGGATGGCAACGGTTAGTAAAGTTACTAACCGGTTAACCGGTAAATCTTTCGACCGGTTAACCAAAAGAAGAACTTTTTCAATTTATCTATCATTGGAAATACCTTCAAATGGGACAATGTTTTGCTCTTGGCAGGAAGGAAATGCAGAAAATTTAACAATAGCAAAGGGTATCGACTTAGCCTGTGCGAACTGCTTTGGCTGACACTGGTCGATACTTTTTGCAGATGCTTTAAGTCCACGTTTCACAGAGCATGGCTCATTATACATGTGCGGCGAACACATTGTGCAAACGTTGTGGCGAAAGGAGAAATTCATAGTAATTAACAGTTGATCCTTTTATTGATCCTTTCGCTACAATGTTTCAAAAACTTGCTTGGCTGAACCCAGTGGTAAAGTAAGTAACGAACATGACTTGTGTCGTGTGGTCGAGTCCCAGCTAGGCCAAATTCTTTCCCCAAGATGATCGTCATTCGGACAGGATTCATTCCTCTCTCACCGCTGAACATTGTTTCGACTATGGTCACTAGGAAAGCAGCCAGTGGATTAACAGTTAATTTCATTATTTACACAGTAAATAAATAATGCAGTATGAGCCTTGCTATGTGAATACAGTGTGTAATACATCTGCAAATAGTATCGACTCAGGTCAGCCTGCGCAATCCGCGCAGGCTGACCTGTGCCGAAACTTTTTGCTTTGGGTAAATTTTCTGCATGTCGAAGAACCATGCCACCCCGGATTTAGCCGGTTGTTCGGCAGAATGGATGTATGGATCTGTAATAGTGCTGTGATATGCAGTTTGGTATGATGCATCACAGAGATGCACTTAACCACCCTTTTGCCAGAGCATGTCTCATATGTAAGTGACTTAAATATTTAATTGACGACCCCATTTTTTATGACCCCGAGGAAGACCTTGAACACTTTCGTTGGAGAAGAATGCAATGCTGATAAGTAGTATTTTATTCCTTTTGCTTCAATGTTTTCTGTACGTCCAAAGCATGAAAAATCGCATCATTTTAGCTAAAATTAGTTTACCGCCTGCAAGCTCGTTGGATATGGACATGTCTAAAATTTGTCCTCTGATATAGAATTAACAAATAATGGCAATAAAAGAAAAGAAAAAAGAACGAAAGAAAAACACTTTCTATCAAAAAGAAAATCGTGCGAAAAAGGAGTTTCCTTTTTAAGCAATTGACTTTTTTTTTTCGGCAATAGTTTTAAAACCCTCACTTGCAGGAACTTCACTAAGTCGTATTTATCCTGGTGATCTTAACTTAAAGGCAACAAAACCGACTGAATTGGCTCTTTGGAGTCATAATAGATCAAGATCAGACTACAACACAGAAGGTGCATTCTGATCTTGGATCTACACTGTTGCATACGGCTGATATTGGTTACTGCGAAAACATTTTCTAGGTTGCAATATTTGGGTCAAAGCTTTAGGCTCCAAATGTTTGCTAGTTAAAGCAGTTTAACTCTTCACCAAACAACCCCGAATTTTAACGAGCCTGAGAAGGAACGATTTTGAAAATAATAATCAAGTCAATATTCTATTAATAATAATAATAATAACAATAATAATGAAGGAAAAGGAGAAAGCAATGGGTTGCCAAGTATTTCGTCCTTTTCCCACAATGTTTTTACCTTTTCAAAGACAATTTCACGATTTGAGCTACATTTGATTTGTCACCTGCAAATGAGTCGTGCTCTGTAAAAAGGGGGTTTATTGCATCTTCGTTATGCTCTATACCAACCAAGTCATCATATAACTGGCGTGCAACACACGAAAAGGGGCCTTCGGACATATGCGTAAAAGTGTGCTGTCTCAGATCAGCCTGTGCAGTCTGTGACTAATCCGAGACGACACTTCCCGTTTTTGTGCGATTTTCTGTTTCACGAAAGTCAACCGTATGAAAAAATCTTATATAGTCGTAAAGTGCTGTCTCGGATTAGCCTGCGCGGACTGCGCAGGCTAATCCGGGACAACATTTTACGCAAATGTCCGAAGGCCGCTTTTCGTGTGTTGTACGCTATATATTTATGAATCCATAGAACGCTACTTGTCTAACAACTGTCTGACTCATTAGGAAGAACGGTCCTTGGGCACGCACAAAACTGACGTATAGCAAAAAGTTTCGACTCAGGTCAGCCTGCGCGGACTGCGCAGGCTGACCTGGGTCGATACTTTTTGCAGATGCATTGAACCTCCTTCTCACAGAACATTGCACAAATGCTTTGAGCCAAGCCCCCCGTAGCTCAGTCGGTAGCGTACAGGACTTGAGAACA
This sequence comes from Tridacna gigas, assembly GCA_945859785.2. Classification (NCBI taxonomy): domain Eukaryota; kingdom Metazoa; phylum Mollusca; class Bivalvia; order Cardiida; family Cardiidae; genus Tridacna; species Tridacna gigas. The sequence continues at coordinate 15,154,934 of OX244032.2, forward strand.
GGAGGTCGCTGGTTGGATCCCCGGCTTGGCCAATTTCTTTCCGAGGACTGATGATAGTCATCGCGACAGGATTCATTCCTCTCTCACTGCTGACCATTGTTTCGACGATGGTTATGTGGGAAAGCAGCCAGTTGCTTGGAAAGAATATTGTGCGGTAAAAGAAACTCCAAGAAAGCATGGATAGGTGCACTGGCTGCCGTGATAATGTTGAAAACGGCGTTAAACACCATTCAATCAATCAACAAATGCTTTGAATCTGGACAAGTCAAAGACTTAATATCGTATGGTAGAGGGTGGAGAAAAAGGTTCACCAAATGTATAGGTGATGTATGAACCTTTTTTTTTTTAAATCTTGTATTTATTAGCATAATTTCGTAATACATAATTTCGTAATACATTTTTATAAACTAATTATTTTACGTTTTATTGTTCCCAATAAATTTCTCGTGACACGCTGTTACCTCCTTTTGGCAACGTAACCCCTAGTCTATAACATGGAATGCTTTTCTTAAAGGCAGAGTAGCGGTCAAAGGTAAGAATGTAGTTAGAAAAAATTAAAAATGCAATTGAATTTAAACCATACCATTTAACAGTACGGAAATTATTGTTAAGATGACAGTTTCTTATTGTACGGCCGGTCCAAGTGTTAGTCGCTGGCAGATTTAAAACCAGGTAAAAAGTAAACAAAAGATAAAGCGACCTGGCAACTTTTGACTAGTTTTCAAGTTAATATTTCTGCCAGCGACTTACATCAAGACCGACCGCACAAAAACAGATTGCCATGTTTACAATATTTCTACTTTTTCACATGGTATACTTTAAATCTAAACGCATTTTATCTAAACACATTTTTTCACACGCGTTGTCTACTCTTGGACGCTATTGTACCTTTAAGGCATCTCGGAGTGACTCTGAGCGCTTGTGCAATCTGTATAGATCAAGATCAGACTGCACTGACTGTGCAGTCTGATTTTGGATCTACACTGTATGAGACTGTGACACCTTTTGTCGTAAAAAGAACTTTTAAATCCAAATACTTTAGTTTTAACTATTTACCAAACGACAAAATTTTAGACTCCTCTAAATTCAAAGCATTTGCAGTCGACAAATTCGATACGAGTCAAATTATGGGCTAGGGTTACCAGCATTTTCTCCTTTTCCAACAATGTTTTCAAAATCCTTCTTTATGGTTATTAAAACTCGAGATTTTGTGGTAAAGAGTTAAACATTGGCATGAAATGTGTGGCAAAGGCTTAAACATTGGCATGAAATGTGTGGTAAGGGGTTAAACACCGGCATGAAATTTGTGGTAAAGGGTTAAACACCGGCATGAAATGTGTGGTAAAGGGTTAAACACCGGCATGAAATGAGTGGTAAAGGGTTAAACACTGGCATGAAATGTGTGGTAAAGGGTTAAACATTGGCATGAAATGTGTGGTAAAGAGTTAAACATTGGCATGAAATGTGTGGTAAAGGGTTGAACATTGGCATGAAATGTGTGGTAAAGGGTTAAACATTGGCATGAAATGTGTGGTAAAGAGTTAAACATTGGCATGAAATGTGTGGTAAAGGGTTAAACACTGGCATGAAATGTGTGGTAAAGGGTTAAACACTGGCATGAAATATGTGGTAAAGGGTTAAACATTGGCATGAAATGTGTGGTAAAGGGTTAAACATTGGCATGAAATGTGTGGTAAAGGGTTAAACATTGGCATGAAATTTACATTTAACCTTTAACCTGCTAAAGAAGTGAAACTTTTAACCCGTTAGTAAATTGATTGATTGATTGATTGGTGTTTTACGCCGCTTTCAACAATATTTCAGTCATATCACGGCGACAGCTCACATACCCGTTAGTAAAATAAATAAGAAAGCAACAAAATTTTGCGGTTTCAATTTTTTTTTCAAAATATCTCCGTATCGGACAGTGTAGATCCAAGATCAGACTGCACGTTCTGTGCAGTATGATCTTGATCTGCATTGTCCACTAAAGGTCTTTGAGTTACGGTTAGCAAAGGTTAAAATCTATGTAGCACTGTAAGAGTTACCTCCCCTTTCTAGATGGTATAGGCCGACACAGTTGGTACCTGATGCTTTTTTGCCTGCATCTTTCGACAGTTAGTTAGTAATTATGTCGGTACCCTGAACCATGAAACTGCAAAAGATTTGGTCATTTGTACAGATATAGAGTGCCTTTTATTAAATTTCACTAATTTTGGGGTATGGAATATACATACATTTGTAGTACAATCCCAGCTTTACCCAAACGTTTGAGCTGGCGTTAAAGCTATGCAAATATGTCCTCAAATCGTAAAGTTATGCAGTTTAGTGAAACTTGCTTTCAGACTTGATGCTTGCTTACCTAAACTGCGTACGCAATATTCGTGCGTACGCAGTTCAGTGAAAATCAGCCTCGGTGCCCGTCTCATTTATTCAGCCGTGTAAAAATTAAACCAGTAACCTGTACAGTCAATTTTCTGACATTCCGCTGTTACAAATTGAATTTTATCTAACAACGAATAAATCATGATATAAAATGGTTCTTGGCCAAATAGAAATAGCAACACAAATAGCAAAAAAGCCTCGACCCATGTCAGCCTGCGCGGGCTGTGCAGGCTGACCTGGTTCGATACTTTTTGCAGTGACATTAAACCTTTTTTTCACGGAGCACGACTTTAATATCTTGACTTGTCGCTCTCAGGCATACAGACTTACAGCCTTTATTTTTTTCATGATAAATTTTCCCAAGGGATTTACAATGCTTTTTTCATAGGCGTGAATTGTAAATCGTTTACCAGATAATCTCAAATGTTAACGACATTGAGGAAGTAGGCCTTTGAAAACACTGTGGAAAATGGAGGAAATACTGCTGACCAGGATTTTCTCTTTTTCCCATTATGTGTTGTACCCTTGAAGCCTTTACCACACAATCCCTGGTTTTCACGACTCTGGGAAAGAAAACTTTCGAAAACATTGTGGGAAAAGGAGAAAATGCTGGTAACCAGCATTTTCTCCTTTTCCCACAATGTTTTCTACCCTATCAGAGAGCTTAAGCTTATTTGTACCAATTAAATTTGTCGTCTGCAGATGTTTTGAATTTGAAAGAGTCTAAAATTTGTCGTTTGGGAAAGGGTTAAGAGACAATTTTCACTATTTCAACCAAATCTAATTTGCTGTCTGCAAATGCTTTGGATTTGGAAAGTTCCACAATTTTTGTCTTTTGGCAGAGAGTTTAAGTTTTTACTAGACAACAACAATTTAGCCTCGTCTGTAATGTGGTGCAAATGATGGGGTTTGTCGTTTAGATGACAGCAAACATCTCGGAAAAAAAAGAGAATACTGATTAATGGCATTTTATCCTTTTCCAACTATGTTTTTTGGAAGCATTCTTTCTGATGGTCGTAGCCTACTACCACCGAAACCATTGAAACCCGAAACGTACATGAATATGTGAGCTGTAGCCGTGATAGAACTGAGATAACGTTGAAAGCAGCTTAACCCTTTCAGCGCCATAGGCGAAAACAGAGACTTTTGCGGACGGCATAGATCAAGATCAGACTGCACAGAACGTGCAGTCTGATCTTTGATCTATACCTTCCGCTTGTTTGGTCAAGCCTAGATGATAAAAATCTTCCGGAGACTCAGTGGATTCCATTAACGGCCTTCAAAAGAAGCCGAGTTTGTTTATTTGGCGCCGAAAGAGTTAAAGCACCGTTCATCCATTCAATCCTCATTGTCGTAACACACTGGATCGTCAAGGACTCAACCCTTATCCTGCAAAATAAGTTAACCCTTATCCTGCTAAATAAGCCAAATAAGTTAATTGTAACTTTCAAGCCGATAGTACAGGACCAGAATAACGCTATCTCAACTTTATTTTTTGGAGAACTATATCTGCTTATCGGACAGTGTAGATGCAAGATCAGACTGCACGTTCTGTGCAGTCTGATCTTGATCTACACTGTCCACAAAAGGTCAGTGAGTCGCGCCTAGTAGCTTAAGGGTTAACCCTTATCCTACTAGATAAGTTTCAAGCCGATAGTAAAAACCCGAATATTGTTATTTCAAACTTATTGTTTTGGAGAAAAATATCTCCTCATCGGACAATGTAGATCAAGATCAGACTGCACGTTCTATGCAGTCTGATCTTGATCTTCACTGTCCACAAAAGGTCATTGAGTCGCGCCTAGCAGCTTAAGGGTTAACCGTTATCCTTCTAGATAAGTTAAATATAACCTTCAAGCCGATATTAAAAAAATGAATAATGTTATTTTAAACTTACTGTTTTGAAGAAAAATATCTCCTTATCGGACAATGTAGATCAAGATCAGACTGCACGTCCTGTGCAGTCTGATCTTGATCTACAGTGTCCGCAAAAGGTCAGTGAGTCGCGCTTAGCAGCTTAGGGTTAAATTGTTATTTAAGCTACATTCAACATTATTTCAGTCATATCACGGAGACATGTCAATTATTCATGTTCTTTTTCCCAAGGCTGTTGCTTTAAATTTTAAACTTGAGATGTGAACAGTTCATTTCCTTGAAATGGTCCTGCATAGTTAATTGGTTAGGATGGGATTCAAAATACAAAGGTAGTGGATTCGATCTTCACCCGGAGCGCTTGAATGTTTCGTGGGTGTGTTCTTAGGCAATCCGCCTCAAAACAAAAGCCTAGTTCTAATGAAACCTAGGAAAGAGATGAATAACTGAGCTTTCACCGTGATATGATTGAAACAAAGTTGAAAACGAAATCAATCAGTCAGTCAGTCAGCCAACCATCCATCCAGCCAGCCAGCCTGGGAGTAACAAACACAAAAACAAAGCAATCACCCACCCAACCAACCACCCACCCACCCACGCACCCAACCAACCAACCAACCAACCAATCAAGCAACCAACCAATTTCACACGATAACACTGGGAAGAATATTTCTGTCCACAAACAGAGCCTATGTAATGGTCTGCTACGTGCAAAGCCATACAAACATTTTCAGTCGTTTATTAACCGAAATAATGAAGATTTAGGGCGGATTATGATATACGTTGAGTGCAAATCGTTTGTTATAGCATCTCGCCAACTTTTCTACATGAAAATTTACGCCTTTCGATAAACGTAAAGTCGAAGTCGACACTTGTCTAAGGAAATATCAAAATTCAAAGTTTCAATTGAAATTCGATAATTAGACATTTACATTGTCGGAATTTTACCATTTGGCTGCTAAGCCCGACTCACAGCCTACTGGTGGACAGTGTAGATCAAGACCAGACTGCACAGAACGTGAAGTCTGATTTTGGATGTATACTGTCTAATATAGTGTGATTCTGTCAAGGAAAAGAGTTCTAAAACCGCAAAATTTAGGGTTTTTGCTTTTTTCTTTAATCCCATTACTAGAAAACATAATTTTAAACTAGTCCAAAATGAAAAGCATTTTCTCCCAAGTTATAGACATTACCTTTGAAAAGGTTGAAAACATTGTGGGAAAAGGAGAAAATGCTGGTAACCAGCATTTTCTCCTTTTCCCATAATGTTTTCAAAAGCCTTTTTTCCTATTGGACTTTAAAGCACGGGGTTAAGAATTATCAACCGACTTTGCCTTGTCATGACACAAACATAGACCCCTAATAGTATATCTCCAACCCTTTACCGCACAATGCCGACTTTTAACGACCTTGGGAAAGAAGCCTTATGAAAACATTGCAGGAAAAGGAGCAAATGCTGATAACCAGCATTTTCTCCTTTTCCCACAATGTTTTCTACCCTACCAAAGATAAATTGCACTGGCTGAGCTGCATTGAAATTGTCTGCAAATGCTTTCAATTTGGAAAAGGCTAAAATTCTGTCATGTTAAAGGGTTAAAGATATATGAGGCATATTACAGTGATAGCTCATCTGTTAATTTTTAGCTGCGCTGTTTCGAAGAGAACGTCAATGAATTGTCACAGACCAGTCACTTATAGTCATCGTCGTCGTATGCGTGGTCGTCGTCGTGTGAGTCGTAGTCTGCGTGGTGATCGTCTTCTTCGTTGTCATGTGAGTTGTAGTAATCGTGTGGGCTGTCGTCCGCTTCGTCGTGTAAGTCGTCGTCTGGGTAGTAGTCGTTCGAAAATTATGACTTTTTTCCTTACAGAATAGAACAGAATACGTTTATTCAGGAAAAAAGGCAATATGCCAATCATACCGCACACAGTCATCAAATATATATACAATCTACAATGACAGTCAATGGATTAAGTACTATGTAGCTACAAATAAAGGGAATTAACGTCTCTAATACTCAGTTACGTTTGTTATATCTCTGTTATTACTAAAGATATTTACGTCAAATATGGGCTAGTTGTTTACTGTCAAAATGGGAACCTATACCGGAAGTAACGGTAACTCTCAAAACATTTTTGACACAGTTATTTCCCTTTTTTTTTTTAAACTTATAATCGTCACTGGAAAAACACCTATAGCTGGGCGTTTGCAGCTGCATGCAGCGCTCATGTTTTCCGTAGTTTCACGAGAACAAGGAATGGGTTACGCAGCACCTTGCTCAGGGGAACTCAAACGTGGCCAGAACCGCAAGTGGGATTTGAACCATAATATCCTAATTGCAAAGTCACGACGGAACCACTAAGCTAAAGTGGGATCTCGTGTACAGGAAGCATGAATTTGTGAACTATCCCCTGTGGATAACGGATAAGATGTTGGTACTGAGTACAAGGAAACAAACAAACCATTATTTACAAATTCTGATAATTTTAATCAGTAATTGTCCAGACTGATTGTGGAAACGCAAGAATTTGAAATGATAGATGGAAACTGGAGAAACGTCTCGGTGGGGAGTGCTATCGTCTTAACCTTTAAACTGCTAGAAAAGTTAACCCTTAATCCGCTGAGCGTGACTCACTGATCTTTTACGGACAGTGTAGATCAAGATCAGACTGCACAGAACGTGCAGTCTGATCTTAGATCTACACTGTCCGACAAGGAGATATTTTTCTAAAAAATAAATTTGAAATAACATGATTCGGGTTTTTACTATCGGCTTAAAAGTTTTATTTTACTTATTTAGCAAGATAAAGGCTAAATGAAACTTTCAAGCTTTCAAGAAAATCCCATATATTTTTAGTGAAAAGTTATTTTGAGGGACAAAATATAGCCTTATCGTACAGTGCAGAATCAAGACCAGACTGCACGTTCTGTGCAGTCTGATCTTGATCTACACTGTCTGCAAAAGGTCCTTGAATCGAGCTTAACAGCCTAAGGGTTAATGCTTTCTCTGCCAAGCGGCCTAAGTTTTAAGCTTTCTCTGCGAACTAAGTGGATTCGACTTTTCTCACGGTCTAAAAGGATATACTTACGTTGTGACTGAAGACAATTCTGGTCAAAGATTAACAACAGGTAGTGGACGGTGTAGATTAAAGATCAGACTGCACGTTTTGTGCAGTCTGATCTTGATCTACGTTGTCCGCAAAACCTATCCATGGCGACATTTATAAGATAAGAGTTAAAGCTGTTACTTACATTCTTAGACAAATTTGCATCGAGATAAAATACTGAGAAAATTGAGATTTGCTCATGTTTATTAAAGGCCCAATAGCTACTAAAAGTAAACAAATTCTTTGTAAAATTGCTTTTAGATTTAAATCATACCATTTAAAGTATGGAAATTATTATGCAGATAACAATTAGTAATTGTGGGGTCGGTCCAAGTGTTAGTCGCTGGCAGAAAAAAAAATGAATTTCAAACTCATGTAAAATGTAAACCAAAGGTAGAGCGACTTAACAGCTTTTCATCGAGCTGTAAAAATATTTTTTTCTGTCAGCGACTACCTTGCAATAACGTATTGTCATCTTCACAAAAATTTCCATACTTTGAAATGGCATGACTAAAGTCAATGCATCATCTTATAACACCCAAATTGTTTATTTTTGGCAGCCGCTGTGCCTTTGATTTTCTTCTGATGAGAATTGTTTCAGAACAACAATCAGTTGTTCTGATTCCAAAATGTAATCACAAGAGCACCGCATGCGGGTGCCAAAGCTCGGCTGCAGTTGCTTGATTTTCAGTGAAAAATCGAGGTCGAAAAAAGGGCATAACTATGTCAAAAATACTACCCATGTCGTATGGATTTCACTTTTGGTAGAAAAGAACTTGTCCAAATTTGACGGAAATATCTTAACCCTTTCCCAAACGACAAATTTTGAACTGGTCCAAACTGAAAGAGTTTGCAGACGACATTTTTAAATTTGATGAAAATGGCGAAAAGTTATCAAAAAGGGTAGAAAACACTGTGGGAAAAAGAGAAATTGCTCGTTACGAGCAATTTCTCCTTTTCCCCCAGTGTTTTCAAAAGACTTGTGCTGCAGACACGTGAAAACCAGGGCTTGTTTGGCAAAGGGTTAAGTAATGGCAGATATATTATAAAAATGTCAAAGGATTTGAAAATGTCACCGTGTTTGGACGACGACAACAGAGGAGACGACGCAGACGACACTGACGACGACGCAGACGACACTGACAACGACGCCAGGGCGACGACAATACCTCGACGTTCTCTTCGAAACTAGTCGAGCTAACAAGCATCTTTGTTAAATCTGAACCTATATCTGAACGTTGGAGAAAAGTACAACCTCAATAATAATAATGATAATAATAATAATAATAGTAATATCTGCCATCACTGAAGATAGTTACTTCAAACTTGGACTAATTGTTAACTTTCAAAAGGGGGACCCATGCAACAGGGGCAAGTAACCATCATTTTTTTAACACAGTAATGCCCCTTTTTCGACTAAGAATTTTCAAAAACTTGACTGTTCGTAATATCTCTGTCATTAAAGATAATATTTTCTTCAAAATCGGACATGTTGTTAACTATCAAAAGGGGAACCCATACAACAGAAGCAGGAAACCATCAAACTTTTGTTGACACAGTTATGCCCCTTTTTTGACTTACAATTTTCACTAAAAAGAACTGAAGTCTAGCGTTGGCATCCGCATGCAGTGCTCTTCTTGTACTTTGCTCTAAGCGGTGGCGCTTCCCGCCCAACACGTTGAAGTTACTGTATAGCACTATATCAGATGAAAAACTGGTGGAATTGTCCAAATTCAAAGCAGTAGCCGACGTAAAATTAAATCTGACTCAGGAACTGAAATTTTTCTTTAGAACATTAGAAAACATGGCGGGAAAATATGGAAATGCTGGTAACCAGCATTTTCTCCTTTTCTCACAATGTTTTCCCAAGTTACCCCCTTTAGGGTTGTTTAAACACGGGATTGTTTGGTAATGGGTTAAAGAGTGAGAACAACTTGAAAAGGAACCCGAACTCAGTCTATTGGGGAAAAAGATCATTGAACTAAAAAGTGAAACAGAATGTTTTAATATTGGGTGATTTATAAGTGATTTCGAATTTGTGTTGAAATCAAGGGTGTCTGAGTTAGAAATAAGAAATATTTTTCAAAAACGAATGACGGCATAAGAAGTATGGTTTATGACCCTTTTCTGCAACTATATGAAAGGAAAAAAAAAAGGGGGGGGGGAATTGGCGGCATAAAAATGCCTGCAAACAGGGCCGCAGAAGCGCGCCGAATAAACATGTGCACATTTTTGACCAATCGCAAATTACCATCTATTCATTCGATTATTATCAATACCAAGAAGTCTGCCAAGAGGCCACGGCGTTCAGCTCCGCCGAAAAAAATGGTAACGGCACGATGGAACATGACCTTCGACGTCTCGATTGCTTAATTAAGTCGAAAGGAGATCAAACACAGGACATTTCACAGTGATCAGCCCGTCTAGATACCAGCGCTATCTTGTCGAATGGGACCGAAATGAAAATAAATATTCCCTTCACCGTTGTCAGATTTAAATATTATATTAGATTAAGCGAAATTCGTCGTCAGACAGTCCCGTTCTCTGTGTGAAGCCCTCTGTTTTTATCGTTGTAGACATGATCATTTTGTCGTTGACTTTAGTTCACGTATTAACGGTCAATGCCCACATTAACCAGCCGTTCCAAGGTTGATTCTAACTAAATATCTATTTGTCCTTAAAGTGTCTCTCACAACTGTACATGTACTTGCTTTTTGCGGACAGCGTAGATCTACTATCAGACTGCACAAAACGTGCAGTCTGATCGTAGATCTACACTGTCCGCTTATTTGACACATTCTGCACAAGAGCGACCTTGAAATTACAACTATCTGGGTTTTATTTCTAGACTGAAAATGTTTGTTGGATTAAAAGATGATGTTTTTCGTGCCTTTGATGTTTGACCCTTCTTTCAACAGAGAGATCGGTGGATCGATGGTAAGGGGATTGGATATTAATCAGAAAAGCTTATTTCGAGCCCCGCCGGCGATGTTGGTCAAGCAGAGTGCTCTCACAGTTAGACGAAATCAAGAAAAAAGACATGTTTTACTGAGCGAACAGATATGTCTGGGTTGCTAGGTTTCTACAAAGTATCAAGATATTTTCAGAAAATACAGGGTTTCTGCAAAAAAAAAAAAAGATGACGCCTAATATTACAAAGTTTCTGCGAAAATCAAGAACACGCCTGACATTACAAAACAAGGAAAAACAGTGAGGAAAAGGAAGGCAATTTCTCGCGAAAATGATTTTCATTGCTAAGACTAAGAATGATATCAAGAAACGTTGGTGAAGACGTACCGATAACTTCGTTAATATTAAAGTAACGACTATAACTGTCAGAAATAATCAAAGCGCTGAAGGCCTGGGCTTCAGGACGGGTGAAGAGGTAGGAAGATGATGCCCAGAAGCTCAAAGTTGCTATCACATTTGTACAGGCTTAAAAACTGCTATCACATTTGTACAGGCTTAAAAACTGACATCACAGTTGTAAAGACTAACAAAAAAAAAATATCTACATGTCTCATGCTGACAGTCTGTGGAGTTGCCAACAGAATGGAAAAACATGAATTTGTAAAGGCCAATATAATGAGTATTTTTGTATAGCCTTGGCCTCATGGTCTTTATGGATTAAAAGGAGATAATTTTCAAAGGATTTTCTGCTTCCAATTTTCTCCCTTTACGTTGCTTTGGCAACAAATCATGGTAACAAAACAAAATGAGCAGCGCGCAAAAAATGGCTGATAGAGGACAACTCCAGGGAACATTTCTGGAAAGTGCAAAAATAAAAATGGCCAAGCAATGAATCACATTTTTCTTTCATTTTACCATACACAGTCTTTAAGTTGAAATAGTAACCATGTCCTTTGAGCAATTACAAGGAAAAACACAAAGTCTTTAATTGCTAATATCACAGAGCATGATTTGGTGTCTGAGAAGACAATCTTTTAGGTATTTCTTTATACATGTATTTTCGCATTTTGGTTTCTATGGCAACAAATAAAAAGACGTCCGCATTCGGGCGCCAATGCTCGGTTGATTTTCAGTGAAAACACAAAGTTGGAAAGGGGCATAACCTGATATTTTTACTTACTGTTTATGTTTTCCTTGAGATAGTTAACAACTTGTCCAAGTTTGAAGTAAACATCTTCTGTAATAACAAAGATATTATAAAATGTCAAAGATTTTGAATGACGACGACACAAATGATGCATTTTGGTTTCTATGGCAACAAATAAAAAGACGTCCGCATTCGGGCGCCAATGCTCGGTTGATTTTCAGTGAAAACACAAAGTTGGAAAGGGGCATAACCTGATATTTTTACTTACTGTTTATGTTTTCCTTGAGATAGTTAACAACTTGTCCAAGTTTGAAGTAAACATCTTCTGTAATAACAAAGATATTATAAAATGTCAAAGATTTTGAATGACGACGACACAAATGATGAAGATGATGACACTAGGGCTATGAAAATTTCATGTCTCTTAAAACAGATGAGCTAAATGTTATTGATCGAAAAAGGGGCATAACTAATTACTTTGCCAAAAATATTTTGATGGTTACCTGCCTCTGTTGTACTGATATTAATTCCCCTTTCAATAGTTAACAAAAAGTCCAAGTTTGAAGTAAGTATTATCATTAATGACAGATATGATGTCACTTTTCAATTTTCCCGTTGAAAATCTATGGAATCTCTAAGTTGCCATGATCAACCAAGTTGGAAAGCCGATTTTCATAAACAAGAGGGCCGTTGGACCTAAAGCCCTCATCTGAGTAAAGTCATCTAGGATTGATAAATTTGAAAGGCTCCTGGTTGTGATTATGGAAAACGCAAATGAGCCATGCTCTGAAAAAAGGGGGTTTAATGCATCTCTGTGATCCATCATTCCAACCGAGCCATCATAAATTAATGGATCAATAAAATCCATTTTGTCGAGCAACCGACTGAAATATGAGGTACACTGGTCCTATGACATGCAGAAAATTTGCCAAAAGCAAAAGGTTTCGACCCAGGTCAGCCTAAATACCTATGGAGATTAAGATCTGACTGCACTGAATGTCAAGTCTGATCTTCGATGTAAAACACCCACCAGTTACTTAACTATATACACACAATCCCGAGTTCTAAGGACCCTAAGGATATAGCCTCATGAAAACTTTCGGAAAAAGAAGAAAATGCTCTCTATTTTCCTACAATGTTTTTTGCACTTTCACTGCCAATAACCAACATTTCGGCTGAATTTAACTTGCCGTCCGCAAATGTTTTCAATTTAGACAAGTCTAAAATTTCATCGTTTTTTAAAAATTAACTGATTTTCAATTGCTCACGTTACAAACTTTAATACATATTTGATATTGCATGCTCCGAGTTTGCTATGGGTCGCAATGGTTATGGTCCGAGATGTCATATCTGGACAATTCTGACAGGAAGAAATAAGGCATATATAACAATCAAATACATAGTTATAACTTCAGACACGAGGTGCACAGTAATTTTACGATAATTAAAATCTTACCAAGGTTTTGAGACACCTTTTTCAGAGAAAGAGCACATCGTCTGTGTAAAATACGCTATTATTATTTATCATTCACATGGTGTCTATAAAAAGGACGAACGAACGATCCCGATTAGTGCTCGGCAACAGCACTTGTCACAACTCGGTCGATTGCGTACCTACATCTACATTTGATCAACGATCACCTGAGGTTTGCCAATTGTTTCCATGTTAAGCGCACGAATTTGTAATTATGAATAAGCTCACCAGGGCCCAAAATTCTCAGTCAACAATTTCGTACGATTAAAATCTAACATCTATCAAAATTTGTTGTGAAATTAAACCTTACTTTGAAGTTCAAATCGAAATATTTTAAGGGGTGGTTTCTCTCAGCGTAATGAGATGGATTGCAGGCGGTACTTTTCACTTTTACTCGGGTTTTCCGTAAATGCTTGGATGGGGTTGAAAATTTGGTATACGATTCCTATGGCCTTGGGCTTGGCAAGCCAAGCCAGGCCAAAAATTGCATCACATCTTTGCAGAGAAAACATTCGTCGGACATGAGTTGTTAAACCCTTGCCACACAATCACGACTTTTAACGACATTGAAGAAGAAGGCTTTTGTAAACATTTTGGGAAAAGGAGAAAAGGCTGGCAATCAGCATTTTCTCCTGTTCCCACAATGTTTTCTACCCTTTCAAGGACAAATCTCATTCAGTGACTCAAGTTTTATTTGTCGTCTGCTGTTGCTTTCAAATTGGACTGGTTTCGATTGTTTGGTAAAGATTGATTAATTGATTGTATGGTGTTTAACGCCGTTTTCAACATTACTTCAGTTTTATCGCGGGTGCCAGTGCACCTATCCATGCTTTTCCTGGAGCTTCTTTTTACCAGTACTCCGCACAATATTCTTTCCGAGCCACTGGCTACTTTCCTACATAACCATCGTCGAAACAATGGTCAGCGGTAAGAGAGGAATGAATCCTGTCGCAATGACTATCATCAATCCTCGGAAAGAAACTGGCCAAGCCGGGGATCGAACCAGCGACCTCCTGTTCTCAAGTCCTGTATGCTACCGACTGAGCTCCAGGGCTTGGCTGTTTGGTAAAGAAATAAGGCGAACTGTCTATTTTTTAAGACCGAATCATCAGGATCATAATCTCAGCCCTTACAGCGACAAGAGTAACTTAAGTAGCTTAACCCTTTAACAACACACAATTCCGAGTTTTAACGATCTTGAAAAAGAAGACATTTGAAAAAAAAATGTGGGGAAAAAGAAAAAAATGCTGGTACCCAGCATTTTTTTCCTTTTCCCGAAATGATTTCTACCTTACCGAAGACAGAAATCATCGCTTGAACTGCATTTATTTAGTCGTCTACTGATGCCATCAACTTTGAAGAGCCCAATTTTTTCGTTTGGTCAAGAGTTAAAGTTACGGACAATGTAGATCAAAATCAGAATCTGGATCTGTTTTCACCAGATCTTAATATCATTCTTACTCTTATTTTAGATTCAGAAAGTAACACGGTTTCTGACTGGCTAAATCATTTGTCATCTTCACAATATTTAAATGGTGTGATTTAAATTTAAATGCATTTTAACACATGCCTTGTTTTTTTTTCTGGCCACTATCAGACCTTAAATGGAAACAAACAAGTCAGAGAGAGAAATGACTGACACGCAGTTTGTCAGGGAGTGGATAAATCCATTAAATACCAGTGGCTTTTTCTCACTTTGCGAAGGGATTTACATTAAAGTAAGATAAGCAAGTGTTTAAGGTAAACACCGGATGATCGCTCAAGTATCTGTTTACAGTATTTAATCCATTTTTGAACCTTGTCCCCATATCACTACTTAACTCTTCACCAAAACTACAAAATTTTGAGATTCTTCCAAATCCAAAGCAATAGCAGACGACAAATTAAATGTTGCCCAAACGGTAAAAATCGTCTTTAAGAAAGTAAGAAAACATAGTGGGAAAAGGAGAAAATGCTGGTTACCAGCATTTTCTCCTTTTCCCGTAATTTTTATAAAGGCCTTGTCCTTAAGATTCGTTAAAACTCGGGATTCGTTTGGTGAAGGATTTATATGACAAGATGGTCACTCAAGACATGGCTTGGCCCTTAGTGTTATTAATTGAAAGTACTCCGACAAGTGTGCAAAGCGATAGGTTCGTAAGTTTCTGATTGCTTGTATTGGAGTTTAACGCCGTTAAAACAACTTGGGTCATATCACGGCGGTCAGTGCACCTACGCATGTGTTTCCTCCTACGCATGGCTTCGCCACGCCAGGACTGAGACAACTTTCTTTCCAGGTCACTACTTTTCGCACATACATCAGAGGTGAGAGGCGAAAAATCGCCGGAAAGAAAGTTAGCCTCAACCGGGTATTGAACTTGCAACCAACAGGTTACGAGTCAGATACACTAGCTACAGCGCATTGTAAGTTTGTGAATCGGTCTATTTTTGATCCATCGACTACCTGTTATCATAATATTACTCTCTGATATACAAGATGGACGTACTTACAGAATGGGTTGGTCTCCAATAAGAGTTGAGTCATTCTCTGCGAAAAGGGGGCTTAATGCATCTGCAAGAACTGTATACTCTGTCAGCCTGCGCAGTCCGCGCAGGCTAGCATGGCCGAAACGTTTTTCGTGAGTTTGTGAATCAGTCTGTTTTTAAGCCATCGATTACTTTCGGCATATAATTACTGTTTGACACTGTAAGATGGTCGTAACGACAGAAAATGGTTGGTCCCCGATAAAATTTGAGCCATGCTCTGTGAAAAGGGGCCTTAATGCATCTGCAAAAACTTATGGATTCATGTCAGCTTGAGCAGTCCATGCAGTCTAACATGGGCCGAAACTCTTTGCTATCTACATTTCAAAGGACCAGTCTACCTCATGATTTAGTCGGTAATAGAACAAAATTGATATTTTTAGGGGTTCCATAATTGTGATGACTTGCTTTATATAGTGCATCACGGAGTTACATAAAATCCCCTTTTGTCAATACATGGCTCATTTACATTTGAACGGTGTTCTTCCAAAAGGGCGTTTAATGCATCTCCGTGATCCGTTATACCACGCAAATCATCACGTGATTATGGGTCAATAAAATCCAGTTTGTCTACTAACCGCCTGAATCATGAGGTAGAATCGTCCTTGGACAGGCTGCGCAGGCTGACATGGGTGGATACTTTTTGCTGTTGCACTAACCCCATTTTCACAGAGCAAGACTCATATATATGCCACGCTCTGGCAAAAAGGGGTTTAATGCATCTCCGTGATGCATTATATCAAGCAAGCCATCACATCATTATGGACCCATGAATGCCTTTTGTCTAACGACTGACTGAATCATACGGCAGACTGGTCCATAGACACGCAGAAAACTTAACCAAAGCAAAACATATCGACCCAGGTCAGCCTGCACGGACTGCGCAGGCTGACTTGGTCGATACTCTTTGCAGATGCGTTAAACCCCATTTTCACAGAGCATGGTTTATTTGTATATTAAACATATCAACAGTTCAACAGTTGTGCATAAATAAATTTGCAAGACAAGAGGCTCGTCGAATACCCAAAGTTTACCTATAGATATATGTCGAGTCGCTAAGTGCTTGAAACTCTTTGGTCGCTGGTTTAATTCTTAGCTCGGCCAATTATTTCCCGGGACTGATGTTAGTCAGTGCGACAGGATTCAGTTCTTTCCCACCGCTGAACAATGTTTCGACGATGTTTTGTTGGAAAACAGTCAGTAGCTTGGAAAGAATCCGATTCTGTAACTACATTGTACGTAACGTCTTTCGTATGAAGGAAAGTTCCATTTTGAAATACTATCGGATACATAATTTTAAACATAGCGGCGCCCATGAAATTATATTAACAACGACAACAACAACCGCAATGAAGTTATTCACATCTATCAATCTGTCGCTTAAAACTGCCGACGAAATTGATAAACCACGTTAAAAATGAATTTACAAACTATTTGTCAACGAGAACGTATTCAGAAAGATATCGATAGAAAATCATGACTCTTATTTCTTTTTTTAAGTACACTCTCTCGATTTCAAGAAGGGTAAAGCGGTCTATTTCCGGCGAAGAAAATATTCAGTCGTAGTACAGCCGAGGGATTTGATCAGTGAATCATCCGGGGTTTGCCGAATGCCAGAATATATCAAGCGACAGAGCACGAGACTTGCAATGGACAAATCTCGGGATACTTGAGGGTGTGGGTTCGATTCCCAAGGCTGGGCAACAACAACAGTCTTTTGGAAGAGATGTTAAACCTAGGTCTCGTTTGACAGTTCTAAACACCAAATACTTTAAAGGGCCAGGCATTAGTTAGACTGAGTTTCCTTTTGTATCTTGCGCTTTCCCCCAATTACATGATAACACTCTTCTGGAGTATCGCCCATATGGGCAAACGGTAGCAACGATTTGAAAAAAAAAACCGCACAAAATCAGATCAAATCCCGCGTTATCAGTTGAAAGGCATACCGGTACCTCAAGAACCGTGCGAGACGGAAAGTTCGTCGATTGGTGTATCGGCTGTTTGTTGGTCCGTTGTCTGGTTCCTTGTCGCCATACTAGTAGTAGTATGACTGCAAACGAGGCTTATTCCTCTTTTTTCATTTAAAATGCGTACCTAGATGAGAGTTCAAGAATCAAAGATCTTCGGTTGGTGTATCAATTAGTCATTGGTCTGTCGGTTACTTGTCGGATATTGCAGTGGTCAAATAAGACAGGCCTTGTTCCTTGTTCCTGTGTGTGTTTTCTCGATGAGGGTGCGAGACGAAGGGTTATCAGCTCGTTTACTTGTTCCTCTATGTCAATTACTGAGAGCAATACATGTTCTTAACCCTTTCCCAAACAAGCCCTGGTTTTCACATGTCTGCAGTACAAGTCTTTTGAAAACACTGTGGGAAAAGGAGAAATTGCTCGTAACGAGCAATTTCTCCTTTTCCCACAGTGTTTTCTACCCTTTTGGAGAACTTTCCGCCATTTTCATCAAATTTAAAATTGTCGTCTGCAAACTCTTTCAGTTTGGAAGGGTCTAAAATTTGTCGTTTGGGATAGGGTTAAACTGTCTCCGAAACGACAAATTTTAGACTCGTAACCCTCAGGCTGCTAAGCTCGGCACTATGACTTTTTGCAGACAGTGTAGATCAAGGTCAGTCTGCACAGAACGCGTCCCTCAAAAAGTTAAGTTTGAAATAGCAAAATTCGGGCTTTTACGATCGACTTGATAGTTTTATTTCACTTATTTAGCAGATCAAGGGTTAATAGAAACGAAAAAGTCATCGGACGACAATTTCGAAATCGGTACAAATGAAAAGAAGTTTTATCCTAGGGTAGGAAACATCACGGGAAAAGGAATGGATTCCCTAAAACACAGGATCGTTTGGTAAGGGGCTAACTTAATGCATGAAACAAATTTGCAGAAGACAGTTTTGAAAACACCCTTAAATTTGGAAAATTAACATTTAATTAACCCTTTACCAGACGACAAAATTTTGGCCTTGTCCAAATTGAAAGCATTTGCAGACGACAGTTTTAATGTGGCTCAAATGCTGATTTTTTTTCTTTGATAGGGCAGAAACATTGTGGGAAAAGGAGAAAATGCTGGTTACCAGCATTTTCTCCTTTTCCCACAATGTTTTCAGAAGGCTTCTTTTCCAGGGGCGTTAAAAGGCGGCATTGTGCGGTAAAGGGTTAATCTCTTCAGGGGCCCTCTCAGATTAATATCTCCATTTGTCACAATGTTCTCGACCAAAATCTTAGGCGCCTCGAAAAAAGAAAAGAGGTCGCCTGTAGGAGGTAACGATCGAAAACAAATTCTCCTCTAAGTGTTGATAATATTTTTTTGCTTT
Source organism: Tridacna gigas (assembly GCA_945859785.2). NCBI lineage: Eukaryota > Metazoa > Mollusca > Bivalvia > Cardiida > Cardiidae > Tridacna > Tridacna gigas. Next base: position 15,173,669 of record OX244032.2, read on the forward strand.
CAAACTACGATATAACAAACACTACGAGACCCATTTCCGTCTTCTCCATGACGGAAGTGTACGTACAGGGGCGATAATAAATTTTCACTTATCGAAATTTGATTCAAGGAAAGATTATTCAAGAGTCGTTCGAAAAACAGACAATTTTATAAGAGGATGTGTAGTATAGGTCAGCATTATGTTGTTAACTGGTTTTATTTTAATCAGTTTTAACCATTTGCCAAACAATCCCGTGTCTTAAAGAACCTGACGAAGAAGACTTTTAAAAACATTGTGGGAAAAGGAGAAAATGCTGGTAACCAGCATTTTTTTGTATCATTTTAAGATAGAAATTATCTTTTAACTTATATTGAATTTGCTGTATGAAAATGCTGTGAACAATACTTAGTCCTAAGCCGATGGTTGTTTCCCTCATAACCATCTTTGAAACAATGGTCAGCGGTGCGAGATGAATAAGTTCTGTCGCGATGACTATCATAAATCCTCAGAAGGAAATTGGCCGAGGTGGTTGTCGTCTGGTGGACATTTAGGTCAGTTAGCACTCTATGGCGATGATATGTCAAAGACTGTTTAACCCTTTACCAGACGACAAAATTTTAGCATTGTCCAAATTGAAAGCATTTGCAGACGACGATTTCATTGTGGCTCAAATGGTGCAATTTGTCTTTGATAGGATAGAAAACATTGTGGGAAAAGGAGAAAATGCTGGTTACCAGCATTTTCTCCTTTTCCCACAATGTTTTCAAAAGGCTTCTTAACCAGGGGCGTTAAAAGCCGGCATTGTGCGGTAAAGGGTTAAAGTTGCGGAAAGTGTAGGCCAAGATCAGACTGCATGTATATGCAGTCTGATCTTGGCCAACACTTTACGCAAACCGTATGGTCCTTAATCGGATTTGGCATGGCAAAGGTAAATTGTGTATGAACCTTTCATAATTCTGTCTGTCTTTAGTTATAAAATATTTCGTTTAATGACCAAATTATTTACGTGTGACCTATTTATTAATTATTTACGATCATTTAGCATGTATGTCTGGTCTACCGTGCGTGTATATTAGCTAGCTCACAACCTCTCTGTATATTATATCCCTTTGTCATACTATTTTGCGCCTAAATGACCTCAAGGAAGGTTTCCTAACCCTTTGACTGCTAAGCCCGATTCGATGCTCTTTTGCGGATGGTGTAGATCAAGATCAGACTGCATAGAACGTAATACAGTTCAAGCTTAGCTGATGTCATCATCATTAAATATATAGGTTTTATAAGTACTGGCACAGATGTGACCAGTTCGTGGTCAGGTGCACTGGCCGCAGTGATATGACTGAAACCATGTTGAAAACAGGGTCCGTATTCACCAACCATTCTTAAGAATATTCTTGGTCTTGTTTTCCAAAATTTTCCAAATTTGTAAGTAACACAACTTCTGATTGGCTAAACCATTTGGTTTAGCCAATTAGAAGTTGCGTTACTTTCAAACTTTGAAAATCTTGAAGAATAAGTCTAAGAACGTTCTTAAGAATGGTTGGTGAATACGGACCCAGCCCTCCGCAGGAAAACAAACAGTGTTACATAAAGCTGAACGACACTCTGATAAAAGGGGGTTTAATTCATCTTCGTGATGCACTATACCAAGCAAGTCATCACATAATAATGGATCCATAAAATCTTTTTCATCGAACATACGACATAATCACGAGATAGAATGGTCTTTGGGCACGCAGAAAATTAACCACTAGCAAAACGTTTCGACCCATGTCAGCCTGCGAAGTCAGCGCAGGCTGACACGGATCGATATTTTTTGCAGATACACTACAACCCCCATTTTACAGAGCATGACTCAGTTATATAGTTCAAGCTGATGTCAGCAAAAATGCTTAAACAAAAATAGTTTTATAAGCCCTGGCCTTGATGTGACAAGTTCGGAGCCCAAGATTTGACTTTCGAGGACGTCGAGACGCTGTGCCGGTCTCACGCTGGTAACGGGGTTAACTCTTTACCAAACGACAAAATGTTGTAATTGACCAAATTGATAGCATTTGCAGACGACAAATAAAATGTTGCTAAAATGATGATTTATCTATTTTATAGGGTAGAAAACATTGTGGGAAAAGGAGAAAATGCTGTTTACCAGCATTTTCTCCTTTTCCCACAATGTTTCAAAAGCCTTTTCTTTCAGGGTCGTTAAAAGTCGGGATTGTGGTAAAGTTTTAAGCCTATACCACACAAGATCCGAGTTTTATCTACACCGACGTAGAGAGATTTGAAAACATTTTTAGAAAAGGAGAAAATGGGGGTGACCAGCATTTTCTCCTTTACCCACGATGTTATCCATCATTTTCAAGACAAATCCCACAATTTGAGACCAATTTGATTTGTCGTCTGTAAATACTTTCAATATGGTATGGTCTGAAATTTTGTCGTCTGGTACAGATTTAAGATCCCCCTTTTATACAAAACTGATAAAAGCTTTTTGATTTCGAAGATTTATGGTTAGATCTATTTACCTTTGACCTTATTTTTCTCAATTTGTATGTATATTTTGTTCACGAAAACCGCAAACTTTCAATTCGCAAATGAACTTTTTCAAAAGCCTAAAAGTAGGGCCGATCTTCGCCTGAACTAAGCAAATAACCCACAGCGGAGTGACACAGAGGTCACGTGGTGCGATATAAACCTCAAGATTGCTAACTTAACAAAATACAATCAAATTACCGAAAATACATGTACATGTATTAACATTTTACCAGACGACAAAATTTTACAATTGTTCAAATTGAAGGGGTTTGCAGACGACACAGTAAAAGTGGCTTAAATGGCAGAATTATATTTTGTCCTTCGTAGGACAGAAAACATTGTGGTAAAAGAAGAAAATACTGGTAACCAGCATTTCTACCTTTAGTCACAACGTTTTTAATCAGCCTTCTTCCGCAATGTCGTTAACACATGAGTTTTTGGGGAGGGTTAAACTGGACCTTAAAATGTGGCGTTCAAAGGACTGAAACTACTGAAAATGGCACATCTTACATGTTAGCGAATACAAAGAACTAAATTCAATGCTTCATCTAATTACCGCCCGAAGCGAATTGATAGAGGTCACTCGGTGCGAGATAAAAACCTCTATATCGCCAAAGAGATTTTAACTGGACTTCCAAATTACAATCAAAGTACTGAAAAAAATGAGGGTAACACTTTTTCCATCATCAGCAGTAAAATCAGAAGTTACGCAATGCTAGTTACCAAAACACATTGCACATGACGCCTCCAAATGATGGAGAACGGTTAACCCCTTTCGACTCTTTGATATGATCTGACCGATACGATCTCGTATTCGATCGAACTTTGAACCACCAAAACCTCTGATGTAACTGTTACTAGGGAACGAAAGCACTTGCCTTGGCTTTCTATTTTCCATACGGTCGCTCTTCCATTTGAGCTATCAGGCGAAGCCAGCTATCGGTTCAAATTTGTTTCAGGTATAGATAACTCTATCAAATTCCTCCCTCCCAGTGGTTATGTCTGAATCTCGCCGTCGTCGTCTTGGGTTATTGATGTTAGACACAATATAAAACTAGTGGAGAAAAGTAGAGACCCGTCCAGGACACGAACCCTGGACCCATACATAACCGCACGAGTGCTCGACGAGTTGAGCCAACAGGCAAGTCGTTAGCCAAACCAGTTTTAAAACTATTTGAGGAATAGATAGCCCCACTGGAAAAGTTCAGTTCATTCTATAAGTACCAACGTTTAAGCCTTTACCACGCAATCCCAAGTTTAAACGACCCTGAGGAAAAAAGGTGTCTGAAAACATTGTGGGAAAAGGAGAAAATGCTGATAACCAGCATTTTTCTTCGTTTCCCACAACGTTTTCTATTTACTTACAGGCATGGTTCGTCATCTGAGCCACCACTGATTTGCCATAATGCAAATGCTTTGGACAAGTTTAAGATTTTGTCGTGTGGTGAAGAGTTAAGGACAAAAAGTCATACAGTAGTGTGAGGGTACAATGTCAACCTCCCAAATAAAGGTTTTGGGCTCCGAGCCTGTAATTAGCCTTTGAATCCAATTGCATCATGGCACAAGGACTGGTTAGACTCGCAGGAAGCAATCATTGAGGGTGACTGTTCACAATGAATTGAACTTGTTTCACAGTCGATGGAAAATAGATGCGTTAAGCCTTGAAGCGCCCTAATAAACCAAACAGACATTTTGAGTCCAGAAGTAAGACCCAGATAATTGCAATATCAAGGTTGTTTTTGAACAGAATGTCTCAGCAAAGCAGTCGGTGTAAATCAAAGATCAGACTGCACGTTTTGTGCTGTCTGGTCTTGATCTGAACTGTCTGCAAAAAAATTATAGTTCTGACGTACCTGTACTGTCTCTATGGCAGTTTGATAAAAATGACAGCTCACATTACCTATTTCCTATAGGTGCCATTGATTTTCTTCTTTTTTATTTATTTTTTCCTAAACTTTTTTTTTGTTAACAACTCATTAAGAAGCGTTCTATCCTTATGCATATGAACAAAAGCTGCCTTAATTGTACAGAAAAAAAGCACAAAAGAAAACAGATTACATTGATAAAGTTTTAAAGTACTTCTTTTCAGCTCTGTCTTTGCCCTCCTATCTTTCAAAGCTACCCGTGGGTTGCAATGAACATTTACAAACCAGTCTTAATTTCTTTACAATACAATCCCGAGTTTTAAAGACCCTGAAAAGGATACTTTTGAAAACATTGTGGTAAAAGTAGAAAATGCTGGTAACCAGTATTTTCTCCATTTCCTACAATGTTTTCTACCCTTCCTCATACAAATTCCATCACTTGTGCCATAATTAATATGTCGTCGGCAAATGCTTTCAATTTGTGTAAAATAGTGTCGTTTGGTAAAGTGTTAAGACCTATTTATTTTACGGTGATTGTGAAACAAGATCAAGAATTTAGATATCAATTCCTCTCGATCATTGCTTCCCGGAAACCTAATCAGTTCTCCCACCATGATATAGGCAGTTCCATAGATTGAACCCTGCTCATTTTGATATTCGAACCGGGAACCTATGAGGTCATAGTCTGATGCTCTACACGTACATCACTCTTCTGTCTTACTTGGTAAGAGATAACCCTTTACCAAACGACAAAACTTTAGCCTTGTCCAAATTGAAAGCATTTGCAGACGACAATTTCAATGTGGCTCAAATGGTGCAATTTTTCTTTGATGGGGTAGAAAACATTGTGGGAAAAGGAGAAAATGCTGGTTACCAGCATTTTCTCCTTTTCCCACAATGTTTTCAAAAGGCTTCTTTCCCAGGGGCGTCAAAAGGCGGCATTGTGCGGTAAAGGGATAAAATCCCGAAACACAACATTACAAATACTTATACTTGATCAATGCTCTGGCAAAAGGGGGTTTAGTGAATCTCTGTGATACGTTGTACCGAGCCAATCATCTCATTACTATGGATCCATAAAATCCCTTTTTGTCTAACTATTGACGGAATCCTGAGGTAGGACGGTCCTTGAACATGCAGAAAATTTACCGTGAAGTTTCGACACAGGTCAGCCTGCGCGAACTGCGCAGGCTGACCCGGGTCGACAGTTTTTGCAGATGCATTAAACCCCCCTTTTTACAGAGTAGGAATCACTCGATTTCGACAAAAATCTTAGTCTTGACCCATTTGCTAGACAATAGCGTGTTAGAACGGCCCTAAGGAAAAAGCTTTGCAAAACGTGAAAAAGGGAGAAAATGCAATTTCTCCTTCGCCCACGATGTTTTATACACGTTGAAATACACATTCCATCAATTACGAAGCAGAATGTAAGACGTCCAAATTAAAGCATTTGTATACCATGAGTTGTAAAGGCTCAAATGATGGAGTTTGCACTTTAAGTCTTTACCACACAATCCCGACTTTTAACGACCCTACCATGAAAAGAAGGCTTATGAAAACATTGTGGGAAAAGGAGAAAATGCTGGTAACCAGCATTTTCTCCTTTTCCCACAATGTTTTCTACCCTATCAAAGGGAGAAATCCTCATTTTAACAACATTTAATTTGTCGTCTGCAAATGCTTTCAATTCGGTCAGGTCCAAAATTTTGTCGTTTGGTAAAGGGTTAAAGGATATAAAACATTGTACGAAAAGGAAAAAAAAATGTTGTCTGTCCTTGAGTCGTTAGAGGTCTAGATTGTTTGGTAAAGGGTCCAATAAGTATGACTTTGTCTAGTGTCTAAAAATAGATTTCTGCGACTGAAGACGAATTTTGTTAAACCTAAGCATCAGGTAGTGTTCTGTGCAGGCTGATCTTAATCTACACTGTTGCAATAGCTACTCAAGCTGCCATAGGCAGCGGAAGAGATTAAAGAGAAATGTTGGCAGCTTTCTTAGTACTTTAGCCCTGCAACTAGCAATGAAGCTGCAAGACCTAACGTATAAACGACAGTTGATCGACGACAGACCGTACGTACCTGTCAGACAGGGGCGTAGCTAGCCCAAAAGTAAAGAATACGCAAAAGTAATATCCAAGGTACTATCCGAAGCGCGAAGCGCCTAGAGGAGGGAGGGAGTATAGATGTGTGTGTGTGGGGGGGGGGGAGGGGGGGGGCGGAAGGGAGGATTTCCCAAAAAGTACATATTTAAAAAGAGCAAGATCATTCTTGCACGCAGTAAGTCTTTTTTTGGACCGTTTTTTTTTTTAGTTTCCTTTTTTTTAAATGAAGTTTCTCATTTTTCATTTTCTTTTTTTTTTTCAGTGTACGCATTTGCGTTTTTTTTTTTCCTTACAGGCAGATGCGTCTCTGTCTGTAGTCTGATCTTAATGCATTCTCATCAAAAGAAATCAGAGATCGCTATTTGAAGTCATTTTTTTATCAAGCTCAGAAGAAAGCAATTTAGTTACACAGTCCATAGTAATGATAAATACCGCCAAAAAGTTACATAACCTATTACTACGCCATTATTCGTGAACGTTATAAACAGGGACTATTTTAGGTATACCTACAGCTATATTTACTCAGCTGCCAATAACAGATTCGTAATTTTATATATTAGTCTATGTAAATATGTCGGCGTCCTTGGTCAATCCCTGACCACATTCACTCTGTACCAAACGACACGATTTAAGAAATTTTCCAATTTTAAAGCATTTGCAGACGACAGATTTAAATGTGGCTAAAATGATTGAATTTGTCAATGAAACAGTAGAAAACATGGTGGAGAAAAGGAGAAGAGCCAGAATTTTCTCCTTTTCCCACAATGTTTTCAAAAGCTTCCTCTCTATCTCAGGATGTTAAAACTCGGGATTGTTTGCATTACACTTTACCACACAATCCCGACTTTTAACGACCCTGAGAAAGAAGCCCTTTGAAAACATTGTGGGAAAAGGAGAAAATGCTGGTAACCAGCATTTTCTCCTTTTCCCACAATGTCTTCTACCCTATCAAAGAAAAACTGCACCATTTGAGCCGCAATAAAATTGTCGTCTGCAAATGCAAGACTACAATTTTCTCGTTTGGTAAAGGGTTAAAGGTTTAACAGAGTCATTTACAACTTGCAGCCGCCTTTTATTGCTTTGCAGCAGACGATTAATAGAAAACATCGAATCATCAGGAAGATTTGCTTGTAACGAGAAATTACTCCCTTTTGACACAATGTTTTCACAACGGAACATCAATTATTGTCGAGGATAAACAAAGGTTGTTTTTCAAGTTGAAAGGTTTTCTATTTTGCTGCAAATTGCACATTGGTTTTGGGAGGTAATGGGGTAACTCTTTCCCAGACGACAAAATTTTGGTCTAAGCCAAATGGAAAACATGTGCAGACGACAAAATAAATGGAGCTTTAAAAAATGATTTCCGTCTTTGATAAGATAGAAAACATTGTATGAAAAGGAGAAAATGCTGGCTAGCAGCATTTTCTCCTTTTCCCATAATGTTTTTACAGGCCTTCTTCCTTAGGGTCGTTAAAAATAAGGAATTCGTGGTAAAAGGTTAGCTCCCTGCTAAACAAATACGACTTTTGATATGCCAGTCAGTAAACAGCATTTAAAAACACCGTAGAAAAAGGACAAAAATGTTTTCAATAAGCAATTACTCCTTTTCCCTTTGTTACGTACTTTTCAGGGTAACCACTGTCCTGATAGTGGGTAACCACTGAACGGATAAGGATTAACTTAACACTTAGGCTGCTAGGCCCGGCTTTGCGGACAGTGTAGATCAAGATCAGACTGCACAGAACGTGCAGTCTGATCTTGGATCTGCACTGTCCGATACGGTGTGAGATTTCTCCGACAAGCAAAATGTTCAAATCGTAAACTATGGGTTTTCACTATTGGCTGGAAATCCTTGATTTATTTAGCAGCTGAAGGGTTAAGAGGATTTTTTAAAAATGTTTTTTTTTTCTTCGGTGTTTTCTGTGATCTTTTACGTATTGCAAGTCATTTTTGACACAGCACAAAATTGTTTTTAGATAAATAGTGAATCATTTTATTTCAAATGTTAGACCTTGACCTTGAATATGTAAACAAACCTGCATCCCAAATGATAGCTAATAAGTTATGACTTACTCTCTTTTTTTTTTCAACAGTTCTAGACTGGGACTCTGGAGTGTCTTGCCCAAGGAAATTTCAATGGTGGGGGGGGGGGGGGGAAACAGTGCATCCAATGAGGATTGAACCCGGGTTCCTCAGATTGTGAGTCCTACAGCTTTACCAGGACCCCTTTGATCCGAAAGAAAATAAGTGTTCTATGTCAACCTTTTAGCGCTATAGGGAAAAACCAAGGCTTTTGCGAACGGCACAGATCAAGATCAGACTGCACAGAACGTGCAGTCTGATTTTAGATCTATACCGTCCACTTGTTAACCCTTTACCGCACAATGCCGCCTTTTGACGCCCCTGGGAAAGAAGCCTTTTGAAAACATTGTGGGAAAATGAGAAAATGCTGGTAACCAGCATTTTCTCCTTTTCCCACAATGTTTTCTACCCTATCTAAGAAAAGTTGCACCATTTTAGCAACATCGAAATTGTCGTCTGCATATGCTTTCAATTTGGACAAGGCTAAAATTTTGTCGTCTGGTAAAGGGTTAAGTAAAGTCTATCAGACATATACATGTATCAATCAACAAGTGGAAGGTATTGATCCATGACTAGACTGCACATAACATGCAATCTGATCTTATATCTATTGCGTCCGCTTGTTTAGCGAAGCCTCTAAGATAAAATACGTATGTTTGAGGTTTAGTGGGTACGTATTTTCAGCCGTCGAAAGTGGTCGAGTTTAAAATGGAAACATTTAGGGAAAAGGAGCATATCGCTTGCATTAAGTCTGTCTCGGGAGGTAATGTGGTAGAGTTCACAATCAGATGTCAATCAGTGCTAGTATAGATATTACAATACTCAAGGTACTGTTATTTAGGTGCATATAATGAATTTATACATCAATCTATTACTTTCGACCCTTACGTTTAACCCGTTACAGTACATTCTGTCCCTTGTACAGACGCTTGTTATATGCAAATTGTATTAGTTTTAATAGAATGCTGTCACTTGGATGTAGATATGTAAAATGCTTTGAATGAACGCTTTAAGGGGTGAAACTGTGCTATGTAGTAACTTAAATGAATACTAATCGGAAGGTCCATAATCCGATTCCAAGCCCCAGAACGGAGGCGGGAGAGCGGTTTCAAAGACATTATGTGTTCCCCACACATACTATACGTGAAATGGTTACAAAAATCATGTTTTGATACTGAGAAGTCATTCGAAGAAGAACTATTCTCTCTCTGTCTCTCTCTCTCTCACACACACACGCACACACCCAAAGACTCGTTTCTCTTTCCTTCTCTTTTCACTCTTTCGCTCCTTGCCTCCGTCTCCCCCCCCTCTCTCTCTCTCTTTCTCCCTGTCACTATCTCCTCCCCTTTCCCTCTATTTCCCCCTTCCCTCTCTCTCTCTATCTCCCTCTGCCTCTTTCTCCCTCTCACTATCTCCTCCCCTTTCCCTCTATTTCCTCTCCCCTCTCCCCCCTCTCTCCCTCTCTCTCTCTCTCTCTCTTTCATTTCTCCTTTTCCCCGTCCTTCCTTCTCAACCTCTCAGTCTCTCTGTCCTTCCTCTCTCTCACTCTCCCTGTCCTCCCTCCCTCCTCTCTTTCTTTCCCTCCTTCCCTCTTTCTCTCTCTCTCTCTCTCTCTCTCTCTCTCTCTCTCTCTCTAAATTTGAAAGAAATGGGATTAATGACCGGTTTAACCGAATGGTTAAGTCTGTCAGAAATCGTGTTACTTTTCAACTTAAGCATTAGACCAAGAATGCCTAGAACGGTCAGCAAATGTTGAACCCCCTCCCAACATCATAATGGTGCAGATAGCCCCCTTTTAATTTATTGCAGCGAAATGGGAAATCAAGCAATTTTGCATGATTTTATAACATAACTTTCCTCTTTCGTTTACCATGCAGAATCAAATATGAAATATTCTAACGTGATGTTATAATATATCATAATTATCGTGAAATTTCATTTCTGACTAAGACTTGAAATCTCATTGAACATGGTGGGCTAAATCGTAAAGAAATAGGCATTTATTTATGAGCGATGCTCTGGCGAATGGGGGTTTAATGCATCTCTGTTGTGCCTCATAGCAATCAAGTCATCACATAATTATGAATCCATAAAACCTATTTTGTCAAACAACTGACTGAATCCTAAAGTGGGATGATCATTGGAAATACAGAAAATTGATATAAGCAAAAAAAGCATAGACTGATCAGGGTTGATACCTTTTGCAGATGGACAGAACCCCCTTTTCACAGAGCATGGTACATTTTTCCTATTTTAAAAGCTCTTTTTTAAAGGTTTAAATGTCAGTCTAGCATTGAAACTTTCTCTTAATTACTCCCAATAGCCAACGCCTCCAAGGCTATTTGAAAGTTTTCTATTTCAAACTTTGATTTTATCTACCCATTTTTGTATTTAAATTTGATTTAAATACCTGAATGACAAAATGACAGGTAAAAGCAATATCCGGTTTGGATTCATTTACTTTTTGCCAAGAGACCAGATCAAGATCAGAATAAACAGAATTTGCAGTCTAATTTGCCTATGTTCAGTCGTTAACTCTTTACCAGACCACAAAATTTTAGCCTTGTAGAATTTGAAAGCATTTGCAGACGACAATTTCAATGTGGCTCAAATGGTGCAATTTTTCTTTGATGAGGTAGAAAACATTGTGGGAAAAGGAGAAAATGCTGGTTACCAGCATTTTCTCCTTTTCCCACAATGTTTTCAAAAGGCTTCTTTTCCAGGGGCGTCAAAAGGCGGCATTGTGTGGTAAAGGGTTAACCTAACAATCCCATTTTTTACGACCCTGAGGAAGAAGCCATTGGAAAACATCGTGGAAGAAGGAGAAAACGCTGGTACACAGCGTTGTCTCTGTTTCCCTCAGTGTTTGAACTCCTTCAGAGACAAATTCCATCATCCGAGCCATTTTAAATATGTCGTCTGCAACAGTTTTGAATTTCGACGGGTCTTAATTTTTGTCGTTTGGTAAACGGGTTAATGTATGATATTTTGCAGGATAGCTTTACTGAAGCATCTCTGAGCTTGCATTTCTTTCTTTATTTTTGTCCAGTAAACTAACTGAGAATACCTTTTTACATTTTAGTCTGAAAAGGGGGCTTAATGCATCTGCAAGAAGTATCATGTCATGCCAGGCATGTCAAAGGAGGAGTGTACCTCATGATTCGGTCGGTCGTTATACAAAATGGATTTTATGGATCCATAATCTTATGATGACCTGCGTGATATGATGCAGCACGGAGATGCATTAAACTGCCCTTTGCCAGAGCACGGCCAATTTATTTAGCCACTTGTGATCTATTAGAATGTATGCATGGCCATCTGAGATTTACCATAGCTGATGCGATTGGAAATTAACCCGTATCCTGCTGAATGAAAAAAATGAAACTTTCAGGCCGATAGTAAGAGCCCAAAACTTTTTTGTCAAAAGTATTTTTGGATGAAAGATATCTACTTATCGGACAGTGTAGATCAAAGATCAGACTGCACGTCTTGTGCAGTCTGATCTTGATCTACGCTGTCCGCAAAAGGTCAGTGAGTCGCGATAACTTTTAGGGTTAACTTTTGCCCAACTTCTTGTCATAAGAAAACTTTCTTGAAACAGCGAAAAAAAGTTATTGTTAATTACACTCTTCTACCAGTAAGCTTTTTTTTTTTTCGGCATAGCTGAATGCGCTGACTATTGACTTTTTTCTTGGTAGAGATAAAATCGAATGAACAGATTATAATTTGCAACTGGTCAAAAAAGTGCACAAGTTTATTCTGAGGACCACTAGGCCTATAGACGGGTAAATTTACATCGCCTGTCTTTTTTAAACGATATTTCTTGTTTCTTCTCACACAATTTCAATATGTGAATCCTGAAAGGTGGTTAGTTTAGTGAAACAGATTCATTCAGCAGGGTCAAGATACATCCAATTGTTACCATGTTATTTGCGTGAACTTATTTTTTAATCGTATTATTGATTGATTGATTGTATGGTGTTTAACGCCATTTTCAACATTATTTCAGTTATATCACGGCGACCAGTGCACCTATCCATGCTTTCCTGGAGTTTCTTTTACCAGTACTCCGCACAATATTCTTTCCAAGCCACTGGCTGCTTTCCCACATAACCAATGGTCAGCGGTGAGAGAGGAATGAATCCTGTCGCGATGACTATCATCAATCCTCGGAAAGATATTGGCCAAGCCGGGGATCGAACCAGCGACCTCCTGTTCTCAAGTCCTGTACGCCACCGACTGAGCTACGGGGGCTTGGCTTTTTAATCGTATTAATAATGAAACATTTGTAAAGGGGGAAAGTGTAATAAGATAAGCCTTTGCGTGCAAATCGAAAATTATATATAATTACAATTTTCAGTCGCTCGATAAAATCGATTTTGTGTAATACGATAAAACATGGCCCTTGACCCTTGACCCCCATTACTGCATGGGCTAATTTCATACCTGCCAAAAAGTGTTACAAAAATCTGCATTGTATGAACATCTAAAAATAAAAAAAAAGGAAGAAATTGTTTTTCAACAGTGCGGAAAACATTGTGGAAAGAGACGCAACTGCTTGTTAAAAGCACTTGCTTCTTTTCCCAAAAAGTTTCAAAAGTTGTCAACTATGGGCCCGATGAAAAGTCTTATTTGTACAGTAATGGGTTTAAATGTAACCATACAGAAGTCTGCTTTACATATCGATGGTTCGTTCCGTCGCTCAGTGGTTAAAGCGTTGGAAAGCCTGGTTCAATTACCGCTGGCTTCGCAGATCTAATATAAGTGTCCTTTGACAAGTCACTGTGGAGTCGCAGCCTGGTTACGTTAAACTCAAGCAAGAGCTAAATTAATTGAGCTTTCGCAGGGATATGACTCGAATTCTGTTGAAAGTTGCATAACGCACCATTTGAAATATACATACTAACTGGAAGAAGTTTTGCAGTCTAATTTTTATCTCACTGAATATCGGGACGTATAATTCCAAGACTAGGCTGCAATTTTTTTCAGTCTGATCTTTATCTGACTGAATATTGGAAAGTGTAGATTCGAGACCTGACTGCAATTTTTTTCAATTCAATTTTTATCTACCCAGAAGATTTGATTGGCTTAAGCCGAGTTCGATGGTTGAAGATCATACAGGGTAGTATCAATTTCGCTACTAATCACCACAATCTATTGATTCTACTTTATTCAATACCCTAAAAATATAGGTCGCGCTTAGGTTCCCCTAGATTTGTTGGTTAATCTGGTGTGGAACACTGATTTCAACATTATTTCAGCTATATCACAGCGACCGGTGCATCTATCGTGGAGTTGTCTCCTTTTAATATTTCGCAGAACGTTCTTCCGAACCCACCACCCGACTGTTTTCCCTCATTGTCCAATCAACGTTTAGCATTGAGAGAGGAATGATCCTGTCGCAGTGACTATCATCAATCCTCGAAAAGATTTTTGCTGAGCTGGGGATCGAACCAGCACCACTGTAGTTTAACTCTTTACCACACAATCCCGATTTTAAAGACCATGAGAAAGAAGGCTCTTGAAAACATTGTGGGAAAAGAAGAAAATGCTGATAACCAGCATTTTCTTCTTTTCCCACAATGTTTTCCACCCTCTCTAATACAAATCCCATGAATTTAGTATCGTTGTATTTGTCGTCTGCAAGTGCTTTGAATTTTAACCAGTCTAAAATTTTGTCGTTTGGTAAATGGTTAAACCCTGGTAAGTCATCGACTGCTGCTACCAGGCTCAGCAGTTATGTTAGCGCAGAGAGATACAGTTTCGAACTCGCATAACACATGATTCCCCACCCCCCGAAAAAAAAACTGTAGCAGACGACTGTAAAAACGCCCATAATATAGCCCTAAATCACCATAATCTGTCGATTCCACGTTATTCAATACCTCAAATGTGTAGGTCGCCATTCGACTTTGTAAGAGAAGAAACAGTTACAGTTTTTAACTGGCACTAATTTATCAGCCTTCCGCGGACGCCCTCATTTTCCTTTTCGCAGCAGGTAACTTTTTGAGAAAATGAGGCAAAAGGATGCATTTCTCATCAGTTTCTCCTTTTGCAACAACGTTTCTTGTACATTTGTTCATTTTTTGTAAACTTTACTTTATGTTGAATATACATATTGCACAAAAATATTTCCACAGTTGTTGTGCAGCAGATTTGTTTAACTCTACCATACGACAAAATTTTAGACTGGTCAAAATTGAAAGCATTTGCAGACGACAAAATAAATGTGACTAAAAAATTGAAATTTGTTTTGGAAAGGGTAGAAAACATTTTCGGAAAATGCTGGTTACATGCATTTTCTCCTTTTCCCACAATGTTTTCAAAAGGCTTCTTTCACATGGTAGTTAAAAGTCGGGATTGTGAGGTAACGAGTTAAGAAAGAAATGTGTTTTTAATTACCACGGTTAAGTCCAATACAAGCCGTTGAAATTTTAGACTTTTAACGTCAACAGTAGATACAAGATACTAGTAGTTTATGAAAACTATATGGGCCATGCTCAGTGAAAAGTGGACATAATTCATCTGCAAAAGGTATCGACCCGGGTCAGCCTGCGGACCTGGGTCGAAACATTTTGCTATTGGTCAATTTCTCATGTCAAAGGACCAGTGTACCTCATGACTTGTCAAAGGAACAGTGTACCTCATGGCTGAGTCGGTTCTTATACAAAAAAGGATTTTTAAGGATCCATAACTATGTGATGACTTGCTTAGTAGCATGCATCAAGGAGACGCATCAAATTCCCTTTTCCCAGATTGGCTCATCACAAAGTGTTCAAGGTGAGATTTTGTGATCTCGTTGTGTCGTGCGTGGTCAACTTTTACCTTGTGCACGCTCTAAAGGCCAATTTTTTCAGTCCGATACTCCTGAAACTTGGTCAGAATGTTTGTCTTGATGGCATCTAGGACGAGTTTGAAAATCGGTCACGTTGGGTCAAAAATAGGTCACTGGGGCAAATCTTACAAAAATCTAGTTTACATTCAAGGGCACTCGTCACAACGCGAACTATTCCGTATCTACGTTTCCATTTTGAACTGCCAATCACATGATCTTAAACATGGTGGCGCCCATGTAAATCGATTAGCAACGACATAAACAACCACGGTGAAATGATTTACATCTGTCCATCTATCAGTGAAAACTTCCAACGAAGTTGATAAACCACGTTAAATATTGACTGTAGAAACTGAAGTTGTCAACGAAAATGCATTTAGAAAGATTTCGATAGAAAATTGTGACTCATGTTTTCTTTTTTTAGAGGAGCCTTACAATTTGAAAAACGGTTAAACGGCGCATTTCCGGCGAAGAAATGTACCGTGCGTGGTAGAGCCGAGGGACTTAATCAACAGGTCACCAGAGGTTCGCCGAATGCACTCAAGCGGTCACATTTTCGGTCCAACATTCATAAAAGCTGATCAGAATATCTGTCTTGATTATATCTCGGACGAGTTTGAAACTGAGTCACAACTGCTGTGATCGCGTGCTGCGTCCGTTGTCCTTCTTTTGCCATCAACTTTAACCTTGCGTAGGTTCAGTACGCATGAAACTTGGTCAGAATGTTTGTCTTCATGATATCTCGTATGAGTTCGAAAATAGATCACGTCAGGTAAAAAGTAGGTCACTGTGACAAGCTTTTGGTCATGAAAGTTGGTCAGAATGTTTGTCTTCATAGCTTTGATGAGTTCGAAAATGGGTCAGGTCAGTTCAATGATCAAGTTACGGAGTCAAATATTTCAAGAAAAACCTTCTGTACACT
The DNA here is from genome assembly GCA_945859785.2 of Tridacna gigas. Taxonomy (NCBI): domain Eukaryota; kingdom Metazoa; phylum Mollusca; class Bivalvia; order Cardiida; family Cardiidae; genus Tridacna; species Tridacna gigas. The sequence goes on from OX244032.2 coordinate 15,189,983, forward strand.
CTCGAGGCTTTATTTTTGGTCCATTACTCGAATCCTGGCTAGGATGTTTGTCTTGATGATATCTTGGACAAGATGGAAACCGGGTCACATCGGATTAAACATTAGGTTTACTGGGTCAAATCTTCGAAAATCTTTGTGGACAATCCAGTGGTCATATTTCAGTTCAATACATATGAGCCATGCTCTGTGAAAAGGGGGCTTAATGCATTTGCGAAAAGTATCTACCAAGGTCAGCCTGCGCAGTCCGTGGTAGAAACTTTTTTCTATTGGTCAATTTTCTGTATGGCCAAGGACCAGTCTACCTCCTGATAAAGTCGGTGGTTAAAAGAAGTGGATATTATTGATGCATAAGTATGTGATCACTTGCTTGGTATCATGCATCACGGAAATGCATCAAGCCCCTTTTGCCAGAGCACGGCACATAAGAAAGTTAGTCTGAATGTTTGTCTTGATGTCATCTCAAAAATGAGATCAAGAAATTGGTAACCGTGACAAATCTTATGAAAACCTTATGTACACTCTATAGGCCACTTCGTCCAATATTCAAGAAAGTTGACCAGCATACTTGTCTCTTAGTGATATCTTGGATGAGTAGGAAATTGGGTCACGTCAGGTCAAACAGTAGGTCACATGGGCAAATGTTATAAAAAGCCTTGCGTACACTCTAGAGGGCACATTATTCGTTCAATATTTATGAAAGTTGGCCAGAATGTCTTTCTCGATGACATATATCTTGGACGACTCTGAAAATAGGTTAAGTGGGGTCAAAAATAGGTCACTGGGCCAAATTTTTAAACACCTTCTATACTCTCTAGAGGACACATTTTTTGGTCAAATACTCATGAAAAGTAGTCAAATTTAACGTCTGGGTGATACCTCGGACGCGTTCGTAAATGTGTTGGGTTTGGTCAAACAAATACGTTACCAGGTTAGAATCTTTGAAAATCCGTGTGTAAATCTCAGCCTAATGCTCATATAGGCTGGTCTTAATGTTTGTCTTGATACTATCTCCTGAGGATGAGTTTTAAAATGGGTCACGTCGGGTCAAAAGTAGGTTACTAGGACAAATCTCAGAAAAATCTTGTGTGCATTTCTAGATGCCACATTATTCATTCCAATACTCTTGAATGCTGGTCAAAATGTTTGTCTTTATAATATCTCGGACAACTTTAAAAATGAGTCACGTCGGATACAGAGGTAACTCTCTGGTTCAGTTCTTCGAAAAGCCTCTTGTGCACTCTAGGGACCTTTTTGTTTTAGTGCAATAGTCGTCGTGCGTCGTCAATTTTTACCTTGATGTTGTACGCTCCAGAGACTACATTCTCAGTGGGACATTTATGGAACTGAATGTTTAACTTCAGGATTCCTTAGAGCAGCCACAAAATGGCTTACGTCTGGTCAAAAAGTAGATCACTGGGACATGGTGACTATCGTTTATATAATTTTCTCAAAAGATAGTCAGGATCAGGTGAGCGTTTCAGGGCCATCATGGCTCTCTTGCCCTTAACAAGCATTTACTCACTGTCCTCCGACGTGTTTCCGTTACATTGAAAATAACACTCTTCTTTCATGTTTTTCCGTTGCATCGTTTTTGCAATGGGGTGGCTAGAGCTAGTGCGACTTCATTGATTGATTGTATGGTGTTAACGCCGTTTTCAACATTATTTCAGTTATATCACGGCGGCCAGTGCACCTATCCATGCTTCCCTGGAGGTTCATTTACCAGTACTCCGCACAATATTCTTTCCAAGCCACTGGCTGCTTTCCCACATAACCATCGTCGAAGCATTGGTCAGCGGTGAGAGAGGAATTAATCCTGTCGCGACTATCATCAATCCACGGAAAGAAATTGGGCAAGCCGGGGATCGAACCAGCGACCTCCTGTTCTCAAGTCCTGTACGCTACCGACTGAGCTACGGGAGCTTGGCTAATGCGACTTTAACACAGATACAATGACACCCTTGTTTAACAAAATTATTGTTGTTCTTTGAATAGAGTATGTAACTAAATATATGAAATCTATAAAAGCCTTCGACGATTTAACGAAAACACGCTTTAACCCAGAGAAGTTTACTCTAAAATAGCTGTTCTGCCTGTCAAAGAAACGGTTAATTACATGTTTGAATGTTTATATTGTAATTATTTGGTATCACATAGCCTACTTTCTATGTTCACATTATGCTTTCTGCTGTTAAAATACAGCTTTGTATATATTTGAGCCATGCTCTTTGAAAAGGGGCTTAATGCATCTGCAAAAAGTATCGACCCAGGTCAGCCTGCGCACTTGGCGCAGGCTGACCTGGGCCGAAACTTTTTGCTATTGGTCAATTTGCTGCAAGTCAAAGGACCAATACTACTTCAAGATTCAGTAGGTTGTCAGATGAAATGGATTTTATGGACCCATAATTATGTGATGACCTGCTTGGTAAAATGCATCACGGGAATGCACTAAACCCCGTTTTGCCAGAGTATGGCTCATTTTTCCACCTGAAAAATTAAAGCATAATTATTATCCCTTATCGTGCCGAATATAAAACTATTTTAGTAAAAAAGACTTTTAGAAAAAAAAAAAAAAAAAACATTACGCCAAGTGTATTGGCATCTTTTTGGGTTCATTTAATTGATTTATTGACTGGTGTTTTACGCCGATGTCAACATTAGTTCAGTCATATCACGGCGACAGCTCACAATCTTCATGTATGTCCTGGGTTTCACCAGTACTAGGCTGGGGCTTACCCAAGGACACTCCTACGAAACACCCAGTGCTTACAATGCATCTCAAATCCGGGCGTCGAGTTTTACGAGTCCTACAGTTTACCACTGAGTCACGCAGGTCTCCTGGGTTCACTACTGATAAAGAGCAAGATCAGACTGCACGTATCCTGTCGCAATGGCTATCATCAATCTTCCTACAGAAATTGGTCGAACTGGGGATCCGAACAAGCGACCTCCGGTTTCAAGTTACGTACACTACCGACTGCGCTATCGGGCTCGGTAGAACTCAAGAAAAGCATGGATTGGTGCACTGGCCGACGCGTTAAAACACCAACCAAACCAAGAGACCCATAAAACAATTTTGTACTTGTGAGCCTTTGCATGAAAATGATATATGTTACTGCCTTTTGACAACCCACTCCTATGATTATCTGAGCTGGGAAATTTCCATGTGTTTATGATTTCTAAAAGCCTGTACATCAAACCATAACCCTATAATTAGTTTTAACCCTTTATCAAGCAATCCCGTGTTTAAAAACCCTCAGGAATTTTCCTTATTGTTTTGAAAACAATGTGTAGAAAGGAGAAAATGATGGTATCCAGCAATTTCTCCTTTTCCCACAGTATTTTTATCCTACCAAAGATCATTATCATCACAGGAGTCAAACTTTGTTTGTCGTCTGTAAATGCTTTCAAATTTGGACAAGTCTAAGATTTTGCCGTCTGCTAAAGATTGATTAATCGGATGGTATTTTACGCCCCTTTCAACATTTTTTTCAGTCATATCACGGCGACAGCTCAAGTAATTATGTATTCGTATGTCCTGCGTTTCATAAGTACTAGGCTAGGGCTCTGAAGTGTCTTGTCTAAGGGCACTTCCACGAAAAACCCAGTGCTTCCAATTGAGCCTCGAAAACGGGCGTCTGCTAAAGGGTTACTTTATTCTTACCATTGAGCCATGCTCTGTGAAAAGAGGGCTTAATGCATCTGCGAAAAGTATCGACCCAGGTTAGCCTGCGCAGTCCGCGCAGGCTGACCTGGGCCGAAACTTTTCGCTTTTGGTCAATTTTCTTTACATCAAAGGACTATTCTTCCTTATGGTTTAAGTGAATTTTAAGGATTCCTAGCTATGTGATGTCTTGATTAGTATGATGCATCGCGGAGATGCATTAAGCCCCCTTTTGCCAGAGCATGGCTCCATTGTAAAAGCTTGCTCAACGTAAGCATGTCGCAGTTTTTACCTGTACAAGAGAGGCACCCTGGAGAAAAAAAGGTTCATTGCATCTTCGTAATACTTTCCAGCAAGCAAGTCGTCCCGTGATATGGCTCCAATTTTGTCTAAAAACCGACTGAATCATGAGGTAGAATGGTCCTTTGGCGTGCCGAAAATTTACCACTAGCAAAAGGTTTCGACCCAGTTCAGCCTGCGAGGACATCTCAGGCTTCCCTTGGTCGAAGATTTTTTGCAGATGCATAAAACCGCCTTTTCACAGAGCATGACTATATTATGCAAATCGCTTCACAGAGTCAGATCTCTATGGGAAAGGTTTGATTTTTAATTGTAAATCTTTCTAGTTGTGTATTTTACTTATTGAATCAACTTTTTTCTTACGCCGCTTTATCCATTTGCAACCAACTGAGCAAATGTAGCCCAGATAATGGGATTTGTCAGTGAAAGCAATTTATCTCAAAGAACTTGTCTTTGAAAAAAAAAGAAATTATCGTGGGGAATGGAGAAAATGCCTTTCGCCAGCATATTTCTCTTTTTCACACAAGATTGAAGCCTCCTTTCTTCAGAGTCTCTCTCGGGGTAGACAAGTATGGAGATGTTTGGTATAAGGTCACATATCATTCACTCTTTACCAAATGACAAAAATTTGGATTTGTCCAAATTGAAAGCATTTGCAGACGACTAAATAAATTTGACTTAAGAATTGAAGTTTGTTTGCGGAAGGATAGAAAACACTGCGGAAAAAAGAGAAAATGCTGGTTACTAGCATTTTCTCCTTTTCCTATAATATTTTCAAAAGGCTTCTTTCTCAGGATGGTTACAACTCGGGATTATGTGGTAAAGGGTTAAATCAAAGCGGAGTGGACAGTGCGATTAATAGAGCTCGCCACCTAGCACTCTAAAACATATTCTTATTCTAATTCAAGATTAAGAAATTATCATTATAACTGATTGGCTAAACCATTTGGTTCAGCCAATCAGGAATTGTGTTACTTTGAAATCGATATTTTTAGAATTAGACTAAGTAAGTTATTAACCCTTAACCTGCTAGATAAGTGAAATGAAACTTTTAAGCCAACAGCAAAAACACATTTTTTTTTTTTATCTATTTCAAAGGTATTTAGAGGGAAAATATAACCTTATCGGACAGTGTAGATCCAAGATGAGACTGCACGTTCTGTCTTTTCCGGACAGTGTAGATCAAGATCAGACTGCATAAAACGTGCGGTCTGATCTTAATCTACACTGTCCGGTAAAGATCCTTGTATTGCGCTTAGCAGCCTGAGGCTTAAGAAGGGTTGATGACTACAGACCGCAAATTCGCATTTATGGTAGATAACTCTTGCGGGACTATTTTCGACGGTAAAGCCTGCGTTATCGAAACTTGTATATTAGGTGGAGGTTATCGTAAAAAGTAGGACCTTCGTGTACACACATTGGTTCAGGTTGGTCCTTGTCTTCGCGTAGGAAATTAAAAGTCGGGAAAAGAAAAAGTAAATAATTCACTTTCACCATTTACACTTGTTCTTTCATCGGATAACCCTTTAGTATTCGAAAAAATCATGTTGTTAAAACAGACATTATACTCATGATGTCACCATTTTATAAGTACAAATATGTGAGCCATGCTCTGGCAAAAGGGGGTTTAATGCATCTCCGTGATGCCTTATAACCAAGCCAGTCATCACATCATTATGAGTCCATAAAATCTATTTAGTCTAGAAAATGACTGAATCTGAAGGTAGAAGGGTCCTTGGATAAGCATAAAATTTACATTTGGCGTAAAAGTTTCGGCCCATGTCAGCCTGTGCGGACGGCGAAGGCTTTTTTCAGATCATAAAGCTCCATCTTCACAGAGCATGTCTCGTGAGCATGTCCGTGGGCAGTGAACTTGCGAGTCATCGTTTATTCGTGAAACCCTGGATACACAAGAATAGGTGAGCTGTTATTATACTACTGAAATAATATTGAAAGCAATCTGTGCCCCACCTCAAACAAGCATCATTAATATGAGATAATACCAGGTGAAAAGGGTATTTAATCCAACTGCAAAAAGTATCGAATCAGGTCAGCCTGCGCGGACTGCGCAGGCTGACCTGAATCGATACTTTTTGCTATTGGTCAATTTTCTGCATGTCAAAGGACCAGGGTACCTCAATAATAAACTGGTTGTTAGACGAAACGGATTTTAAGGATCCATAATTATGAGATGAGATGCTTGGTACAATGCATCACGGAGTCGAAATAAACTCCCTTTTGCTAGAGCACGGCTCATACATTTGTACTAGTTCTTAGTAGGAATAATCGCTCAAGGAGACAAAAATGGACTGGTACATGGGATTTCTCATGTAATTGGGCCCAAGTCACAGAATAGTGCCTTGACAGAATCTGTGGGTAGAATGGTCCTTGGATAAGCGGAAAAGTTACAATTAGCAGAAAAGGTCCAGCCCTTGTTAGCCTGCGCGGACTGCGCATGCCGACAGGAGTCAATTCTTTTTTCAGAGCTATAACGCAGGCTTTACCATCGAAAATAGTCCTGCATGAGTTACCCACATAAACGCGAATTTGGACGAGACACTGCAGAAATCAAGGTTAGTACTAGTGAAAGCATGGCAGTCCGTTAATAGGTGAGCTTCCGTCGTAATGTGGGTTAACAATTGTTGAAAGTGACTTGCAACTCAGTTTAAACAAGTATCGTTCTTCCTCGAGTCTTGTTCTTGGTCAGGAGCAGAACAGAACAGAACAAAAACTTTATTCACAATTTCGACATGAACGCATAAGGTTCATTGTTGTTACAAAACGACACACGTCTTTCATTTGAAATGGACTGGTACAAGGGTTTTCTATTATGACTGGATCAAAATTACAGATTTAAGTCAGCATCCCGGCCTAGTGGTAAAATGTAGGACTCGTGATCTGGCGGCCCCGAGTTTGAGCCTCACTGGATCCACCGGGTTTTTCGTAGGAGTGTCCTTGGACAAGAAACTTCAGAGCCCTAGCCTAGTAATTGTGGAATCCAGGAAATACATGAATTTGTGAGCTGTCGCCGTGATATGACTGAAATATTGTTGAAAGCGGCGTAAAACACCATTCGATCAATCAACAGATTGAAGTTATACTTCGTTACTGAATGTACCATACTTGACTCCAATGTACGTACTTGAACTCTTTAACCCTTAACCACACAGTTTCCACTTTTAACGGCCCTGAGAAAGAATACTTTTGAAAACATTGTAGGAAATGGACAAACTTCTAGTAACCAGTATTTTTCCCCTTTCCCGAAATGTTTTCTATCAAAGACGGGTTCCATCATTTTGTCCAACATTTAAAATGTCTGCAGAGGCTTTTAATTTTGGACAAGTCTACATATTTGTCGTGTGGAGTTAAACTTTCAAATAACTAAACGCAAAAATTCCAGACAATTGCAAAATCCGAACTATTGTAATTTCGCCGATAGAAATCTCACCGAATCGGACTGCTTGCTCTGTGCAACCTGATCTTGATCTATCCTGTCCACAAAAGATCATTCAGTCGCGCTTAAAGCAGTCTAAGGATTTAGCAATACAGCCCAGCACAAAAATTAATGAGTTGATGAATTTCTCAATAGAAATTCTGTGTACTTTGCAATTAACAGATTTACAGGGAATGTTCAACCCTTAACCAAACAATCAGGAAGTTTACCGACCCTGATGGAGAAGGCTTTTAACCCTTTACCACACAATCCCAACTTTTAACGACCCTGAGGAAGAAGCCTCTTGAAAACATTGTGGGAAAAGGAGAAAATGCTGGTAACCAGCATTTTCTCCTTTTCCCACAATGTTTTCTACCCTTCCCAAAACAAATTTCAATTTTATAGTCACATTTATTTTGTCGTCTGCAAATGCTTTCAGTTTGGACCAGTCTAAAATTTTGTCGTTTGGTAAAGAGTTAAACATTGTGAGAAAGGATGAAATGATGAGCACAACACTTTTATTCTTCACAGACAAATCCCATCACTTGAGCTGCATTTATTGTGTCGTCTGCAAATGCTGTGAATTTGGACGAGTCTAACCTATTATTGTCGTCAGGTTAAGAGAAGACAAATAAGATCCGCTTAAATCATTGAATTATTTACAGAGAATAAAAAAAAAAAAAATGCTGTCTTTGAAATGGTAGAAAACATTACTGTGAGAAATGGAGAAAATGCTTGTCCCTTCATATTTTCAAAATGTTCAATGGTTGTAAAAATAGGATTTACGTTACAAGTTTCGTACAATAATGGACGTCTCACATGATGATGTATGAAACCAGGCTTTGGCATGACAAATCAAAGTACTGAAAGTACTAATGGGTGACGGTTGAAATTTGCTGTCAAATAGGTTTTAACAGTGAACCATTTTATTAATATATGAGCCATCTCCGTGATGCATTATACCAAGCAAGTCATCAGTTACTTATGGATCCATAATAGCCACTCTTTTTAACAACTGACTTAATCATGAGGTAGACTGGTCCTTGGACATACAGAAAATTGACCAATGGCGAAAAGTTTCGGCCCAGGTCAGCCTGCGCGGACTGCGCAGGCTGACCTTGGTCGATACTTTTCGCAGATGCATTAAGCCCCATTTTCATAGAGCACGGCTCATATGTAAGTCATTAATCTGACGGTTGACATTTTTTTCCGAGATTGTTAGCATTATTTCATGACTGTTTTTTTTTTCATAAAATCGTGTATCAAGGCGTTTCAGATGCTAGGGGAGTGGTTTGTTTTGTAATGACAGTGGTGTGGGGTGTTTTGGGGAATTTCTCTTCATCCGCGATGTAGATTATAAATTAGGCCATGGCAAAGCTGAAACAGAAGCCGATTTTAAGTCTAGAGCTAATTCTATGACATTTAAGTCTGAAGTTCATCGTTTGTGTAATTGGCTGGCACAGTTTTTCAATCCGCTTGTTATTTTCACATATCAAATGACACAGGCGCGTCTTTTCATTGATCTATGAGGACCTGTATTTCTTGAAACATGTGAGTGATTAGTCGACATAGGATTTCAATTTGAGGGTTGGCATAAGCTGAGACCTGAAAGGTCGTCACCTTCGAAAAAATCATTTCCTTCGATAAACTTTTTTCAGTTCTGCTGCCTCTTGCGACAGAACAAAAACATAGTAGCAAAAGGAGAAGGTTGTCGTCACAAGCAAGCCCTCTTTTCCTGCAATGCTTTCTCGTGCGTTTATATATTAAATCTAAATGAGCCATGCTCTGTGAAAGGGGGTGTAATGCATCTGCAAAAAGAATCGACCCATGCCAGCCTGCTCAGTCTGCGCAGGCTGACCTATGTAGAAACTTTTTTCCTTCGGTAAAGTTTCTGCATGCCAAAGGACCATTTTACCTCAGGATGCAGCCGGTTATTAGAATGAATGGATTTTATGCATCTATAGTTATGTGACGATTTGCTTGATATCATGCATCATTGAAATGCACTGGACCCCACTTTGTCGGAGAATTGCCAATTTCTATGTCATAAGTTTGAAATTCCATATTATACTTATGCTTTGTACTTTTATGGCTAGCATAATTACCTCCCTTTAAAAATACAAATAAGATAAGGCTATGCAAAGTGTTGGGATGATTGCGTAGGTATATCAGTTGAGGCTGAAATTAAAATACTTAATCCCTCAGTCTGATTCTCAGTTTAACTCTTTACCTAACGACAAAATTTTAGAGTTGTCCAAATTGAAAGCATTTGCAGACGACAAGACGGATGTGACTAAAAACTGAAATTTGTTTTAGGAAAGGTAGGAAACATTGTGGGCAAAGGAGAAAATGCATTTTCTTCTTTTCCCGCAATGTTTTCAAAAAGCCTCTTCCCCAAGGTCGTGAAAACCCGGAACATTTGGTACAGGGTTAAACCATCCGGCCGCTTTGCGCGACTCGGGGTGCTTTTGCGGACAATGTACATCACGATCAGACTGCACAGAAAGTGCAGACTGATCTTGATCTATGCTGTCCGATACAGTATTTTCTTTCCGATGAAATCAACTTTGATATCATAATAGTGGAATTTTTCGTTTCATTTATTTAGCATTTTAAGAGTTATGTGCCCCAGCCAGATATCCTTGCCATATATGTCTAGCTTGTGTTATTTGTTCTCTGTTGCCACTTGCAGGTCGTAAACCTGCCCACTAAATTTATTCATAAGGCAACACTGTTATCTGATCTGAATCGGATCTGGATCTAAATTGCTTTGTCAAATATTATTTGCAGCATGCATTATGAGCAGATTAAATCTAAACTCTTTGCCACACGACAAAATTCTGACTTGTCCAAATTGAAAGCACTTGCTGACCGGACAATAAACTGAATGCGTCTCAATGATGGAATTAACCCTTTCCCAAACGACAAATTTTAGACTGTTCCAAATTGAAAGAGTTTGCAGACGACAATTTTAAATTTGATGAAAATGGCAGAAAGGTCTAAAAAAGGGTAGAAAACACTGTGGGAAAAGGAGAAATTGCTCGTTACGAGCAATTTCTCCTTTTCCCACAGTGTTTTTAAAAGACTTGTACTGCAGACACGTGAAAACCAAGGCTTGTTTGGGAAAGGGTTAAACTTTGAAACGGAAAAAGGAGAAAATGCTGGCTACAAGTATTCTTTCCTTTTCAAAGAACGTTTTCTACGAATTCCATCATCTGAGCCACATGGTCATCATGGTCATCTAAAAAAAATATATTTGAGCCATGCTTTGTGAAGATGGCGTTTAACCACTTTCCCAAATGATAAATTTTAGACTGGTCCAAAATGAAAGAGTTTGCAGACGACAATTTTAAATTTGATGAAAATGGCAGAAAGTTCTCCAAAAGGGTAGAAAACACTGTGGGAAAAGGAGAAATTGCTCGTTACGAGCAATTTCTCCTTTTCCCACAGTGTTTTCAAAAGACTTCTACTACAGACACGTGAAAACCAGGGCTTGTTTGGGAAAGGTTTAATGCATCTGCAAAAAGGTATCGATCAAGGTCCGAAACCTTTTATAAATTCTCTGCGTGTCAAAGGACCAGCCTACCTCATGATTCAGGCGGTTGCTAGACAACATGGGTTTTTAAGGATCTATAATTATGTAATGACTTCCTCGGTACAATGAATCTCGGAAATGCATTAAACCCCCTCTTGCCAGAGCTTGGCTAATTCTATTTTGACAAGTCGACCATTTTTAGAGTCTGGTAGACATTTAACTTGGTCAAAAGGCGGAGGAAATAGTGCCACGGTATGGGATTGAAAAGCTAGTAGATGTTATATTCAGCTTTATTCTTTGGTCAGTCGTCAAGACTTGGCTGATTCCGAAATTTCATCTAACGTTCTATTATGAAGCACTGTCAGTCACATGACCTCAAACATGGAGGCGTCCTGTAAATCGATAAGCAACGACAACAACAACCACGGTGAAGTTATTCACATCTATCAATCTGTAGGTGAAAATTGCCTACGGAATTGATAGACCACGTTAACAATTGAATGTAGAAGCTGTTTATATACGGAAAAGTATTTCGAAAGATTCGTGAGAAAACTTTGTTTTCTTAGTTGAGCCTTACAGTCTTAGAACGGTAAAACGGTGTATTTCCGGCGAAGGAAATATCGAGTAGGTGCCTATCACCCAACGCAATACAGCCGAGGGATTTGGTCAACGGACTACCCGAGGTATGCTGAATGAACCTTAGATACAATGAATGGAAAGTAGTTACTTTGGCACAGATAATCCGCACAGATAAGCCATCTGCACTATGACTGAGTCTAAAATTTTGTAATCCGGTAAAAAGTTTACTTTTTCCGTGTGGGCGGAGAAATAGTCCGGCGGTATCCTGTTTCAAAGCAAAAAGCTAACCTAGCATAGGTACAATGAACGTACAATGAACGGAAAGAGAGTGGTACGTTTAGTACAAAAAATCCAAAATATGGACATGTCTAAAGTTTTGTCGTCTGGTAAAGAGTTTACTTTGTCAGTGGGCGGAGAAAGTAGTCCGGCCGTATACTGTTTCAAAGTCAAAAGCTAACCTAGCAAGGGTACAATGAACGAAAAGAAAGTGGCACCTTTGGTACAAATAACCCGCCCCGGTTAATTGAGTATATTTCATTACAGGTGAATTGGTAAATAATGAAAGGGGATTCAGCACCACGCCGTACAAAAAGGTCAATTGCTGTTCAGCGAGTTGAGTTATAACCTTTAACCCTTTACCAGACAACAATATTTTAGCCTTGTCCAAATTGGAAGCATTTGCAGATGAAAATTTCAATGTTGCTCAAATGGTGCAATTTTCTTTGATATGGTAGAAAACCTTGTGGGAAAAGGAGAAATGCTGGTTACCAGCATTTTCTCCTTTTCCCACAATGTTTTCAAAAGGCCTCTTTTTCCAGGGTCGTTAAAAGGCGGCATTGTGCGGTAAAGGGTTAACCTGCTGAATAAGTCAAATTAAACTTTCAAGCCGATTGTATAAAACCAAAATGTTGCCATTTCAAAGTTATTTTTGGAGAGAAAATATCATCTTATCGGACAGTGTAGATCCAAGATCAGACTGCACGTTCTGTGCAGGCTGATCTTGATCTACATTGTCCGCAAAAGGTCCTCGAGTTGCGCTTACCAGCCTTAGGGTAAAGTGCCAATTGATAATGGCTTTTGTAAATCCGTGCAGTATCATCTTGATCCGCACCTCGTCGCAAGCCCCCGTAGCTCAGTCGGTAGCGTACAGGACTTGAGAATAGGAGGTCGCTGGTTCGATCCCCGGCTTGGCCAATTTCTTTCCGAGGACTGATGATAGTCATCGCGACAGGATTCATTCCTCTCTCACCGCTGACCATTGTTTCGACGATGGTTATGTCGAAAAGCAGCCAGTGGCTTGGAAAGAATATTGTGCGTAGTACTGGTAAAAGAAACTCCAGGAAAACATGGATAGGTGCACTGGCCGCCGCGATATAATTGAAATAATGTTGAAAACGGCGTTAAATACCATACAATCAATCAATCAAACCGCGCCTCATCGACATTTAATTCAGTATTCAAGATAAACTATACATTTACCAAACAATCCCATGCGATTCTGAGGAACAGGGTTTTTGAAATATTGTGAACAATGGAGAAAATGCTATTAACCTTATATCTCATCAGCTTCTTGGCACTAGGCATTCAACGTACCTTATTGCCCTGCGTTAGAAGAACCCGAACCCGTATCAGTTTCCTGTGCTCTCTTTGGTCAGTGTAGTCTGCATTACCTGCCCCTAACACTTCGTTATCTTGAAGTACGCCGGGGCACCAGGGTCCGTATTCACCAACCATTCTTAAGAACGTTCTTAGACTTATTCTTCAAGATTTTCCAAGTTTGAAAGTAACACAACTTCTGATTGGCTAAACCAAATGGTTTAGCCAATCAGAAGATGTGTTACTTTCAAATTTGGAAAATTTTGAAGAACAAGACCAAGAATATTCTTCCGAATGGTTGGTGAATACGGACCAAGATTAAGGTCAGTGTACCGGTTTTCAAATGCCCCGTGGCTTTATATTCAACACTAGTGTGTTGTCAAAGAAAATAATATTTTCAAGAAAATTTTATTTAGTCTAAGAAGGGATTCGAAATGGTGAAAAAGCTGTTTTTCAATAGACAGGGAGATACAGGAAATAGTCTCTTAACCTTTGGGCTGCTAAGCGCGGCTCAATGACCTTTTGCAGACAGTGTAGATCAAGATCAGACTGCACAGAACGTGCAGTCTGATCTTGGATCTACACTGTCCGATAAAGAGGTATTTATTTCTCACGAAAAAAATAAGTTTGAAATAGCAACATTCTGGTCTTTACTATGGGCTTGAAAAGTTACTTAAGTTATTTAGCAAGTTAAGGGTTAATTTTTTTTTTTCAAGGATGTCCAAAAAAGTAAATACACACGAAATTTAATTACTCAACTTGCAGTTTCATGTTTTGTATAACGTCTTTCGGATAGACTCGAAATGGAATTTGACTGGTCACTCCCAGTCAATCAAGTCGTCGGTCACAATTTTACCGTCACAAATTTGTCATTAACCGGAAGTCGGTGTTGTAGATAAACGCCGAGATGCCAAAATGGTCGTTTCGGCCCAAATATAAATGTGAGCCATGCTCTGTGAGAAGGGGGCTTAATGCATCTGTTAAAAAATATCGACCCAGATCAGCCTGCGTGTACTGCCCTGGGCCGAAACTTTTCGCTTATGATAAATTTTCTGCGTGTCAAAGGCCCAGCGTACCACATGAATCAGTCGGTTGTTAAACAAAATGGATTTTATGGATCCATAATAATGTAATGACTTGCTTGGTATCATTGATCACGGAGATACATTCAGCCCACTTTTGCCAGAGCACGGCTCTTATTATCAACATGAAAATTCAGCCGAATGAAACTTAAAGAGACTTTTAACTAAAACGACTTGACTATACAAGCGGACAGCATAAATCTAAGAACATGATCCGTATTCACCAACCATCCTTCAAAACATTCTCTGTCTTGATCTCCGGAATTTTCTAAATTTGAAAATAACACACCTTCTATTGGCTAAACCAAATGGCTTAGCCAATCAGAAGTTGTGTTACTTTCAAATTTAGAAAAAAAAAATCTTCGCGAATATGACTGAGAATGTTCTTAAAAATGATTGGTGAATACGGACCCAGAATGCCCGTCCGCAAAATACCCTGTGTCCGCCTATAGCGCTGATAGGGTTAAGACCTTTTGCTTCTCTTTTAGTACCGAGGCTTACACGTATGAGAGCCCAGAATCTGTCGTCGTAACGTTGAAAGTGGGAATCAAAGCAAGGCGATCGAGCTTCAGTTCAACGCAATCTTACATCTATTGTTTACAGCTGAATGGAAGAGTAGTCGAAATAGTACTAATATGATTATTCGTTTTTTAGTCGTTGCTGATCGATTTTCGCGTGCACCACAAGATTCAGGAAGGTGTGGGAAAGCCATGAAATAGGTGTGTAGGTGCACTGACCGCCGTGATAAGCTGTTAAAACGGCGTTAAACTCTAATACAAACAAAATGAAAATAGGGGCTAAAGTGTATGTGAAGTAACTGCGCTGTTCCTAGACAATGTTTTCCAAAGCTTTGCACTGCAAGGATTTCTAAATAATTGACAATTGATTTAAACAGATTTTTAGAAATTGAAATATGATGCTAGGAAAAAAAATATCGTCTGGAAGCCTCTGCAATCGGAATACTCGATTATCTGTCCCTTGAAATGTTTACTGGCAAACGGAGAAAAATCCGATATCAGCGAGGCAGATGCTGTGTCGCTAAGGAAACAACCACGTGATATATTGTCATAATTAATTTTATGAAAATTTCATGACACGGGTGTCACGTGACCGGGTTTATTGGATGATACGTATGGCTTATTTGTGATATTTGTGTATATCTAGAAGCATCAGAAAGAATAGCATACATCTGCGATTCCTGTGACGTACAAACATGGCGGCGAAGTCAATACATTTTCATACATTAGAATATTGATCCTTTCACAGCATCCGAAGGCATGTGCTGGTGAATTGTGTACAGACAACTTGCCATTGTATTCCATCATTCACTGTACTGGAATCTATACTGCTATGTGCTCATTTGAAAGGCTTCGGGCTCAATTTTCAACTAAATTAATTCCAGGAGATCATTTTTGTTAGACAACCTGCCTTTAAAGTTATCTAAGACTTGTCGATCGGAAATTTGATCCGATTTCGGCGTTTGATATGGGAATAAAGGCATCGTATTGGTTTTTATAGGGAAATGCCAAAAGTGAAATGATATTCTCTTGATTTGGTTTTTCTTTGCATGAAATCTTGCAGAAAAAAAGGAATACAGAAAAAATGTAATCTAGGTCGATGCCTTGATAGGGAGATGTGCTGTCGGTATGATAACATCGACGTGTGACTGGGCTAGGCTGCGTGAGGACTTATTTTATTTTGTTTTAGCTGCACCAGACAGCCATATTTGTGTCTGTGTGTAGAAGGAACACTACCAGTATTATACGGAGGAATGATATGTCAAATACAGCGCGGAAACACTCGGAATATATTTACTGAAATAATATCAAACAGTGATTCGTAGGTTTTCTTGTTTCTCTCGCGGAAGAGAGGAAAGGAGAGAGGGGGAAGGTAAGGGGAGGAAATCAGATCTTTTTTTATTCGAAATGAGAGGAGAATTGTGCACGTGCAACAACCGTGGAGCCTATCTCAAAGTGTAATGCCGAGATCATGGGGAAAAAGATACAATGCATAGGTCGTTACGTCATGAACGGCCTCACCCTGGGGAAGGGGAATTTTGCGAGGGTTGAGCTAGCCACCCACGGAGTTACGGGCGTTAAGGTAAGCGCTTTCCTCAACTTTATTTTCTACAAGGCGCCGAAATTTAAGACTTGTCTATATAGAAAAACTGTAGACGACAAATAAAATTAATGTGACTCATCTGATAGAGTTTGTCTTTCTAAAGGTAGCAAACCATTGTTGGAAAAAGGAGAAAATGCTGGGGACCAGCATTTTCTTCTTTTCCAACAAAGGGTTTAAAAACAAACTCCTATCGCAGGGCCCTTGACACTCGGAATAGTTTGGTGAAAGGAGAAAAATCCTGCTAACCAGCATTTTCTCTTTTACAACAATGTTTGAAAATAAAAACTCCTATCTCAGGGCTTTTAACACGGGATTGTTTTGTTAAGGGTAAACAAAAATCTTTTCGAAGTCGTATGCAGGATATAACTAGTTAATACCTTACCAAACGAAACAAATTTAGACAGCTTGTTCATATTGAAGGTATTTGCATACGACAAATGCACTTGGTACATACAATTCGTCTCTTGAAATATAGAAAACAATGAGGATAAGGAGGAAATGCAGGCTACCGGCATTGTCGCTTTTTCCCATAATGTTTACAAACTGATATTCCCACTACTATATCTTTCTTGCGTTAAAACAAACATCTTTTATAGCAATTATATAAAGGATCTTACATGAGTTTTTATGTATTATCATGTTTATCAAACAAGTATGATAAAAATGATAATACACAAACATGAATGTGAGATTCTATTTATTACACAAAACGAATGACATACAAAAAAGTATCCTGCATCATCACGTTAGCCTGTATATCGTTTACGGGTCCATGTTTACAGATGTAGTTCGGTTTGAAATGTGTACATACACAAGAAGACAGGTCTTTGACATTTACAGCGAAAATAGAATAAAACCGCTCACAGAGGGAGTAATCTGAAATATTTTTACATTTTTGTTCACTTTGAATAACTTATGCAGCATTTCTGATTGATATTTAACATGAAAATCTTGACATTTTCCGCACGTCTTAACAACAACGGCGTCGTTTTCCAGCGAAATGGCGAAGTAGTACAAATTCTGGCACGTGTTGTGGTTGGTTTCGCCGGCTTTACGCGCTCATATTAAGGAATGATTAACCAGAACCTGAACCCAAAAAACGATAATACACTAGTGTATTATCGAAAATAAGCCATGGGTTTAATAAACTGCTGGAGCAGGTTTTATGTGATAAAAATACATAAATGATAGAAGCATTTATAATGAAAGAGTGACTGTCATACAAACGCGATTCTTATCAAGGTCTTTTAAAAAAGCGAGTTGTTTAGTAAAAGTGGGATAAAGATGCACTGGGTCGAACAGGTATCAGGAAATCGACTGTCTTTGACCCCTTTTTGTGATAAGACAATTCAGTGAAGAAACTATATTTAGTTTCCATAGTTTATTGGTTCGATACTTAGGCCTCCGGCCCACATACACCAAATAAACATACATATACGTATTCAAATATAATACATGGTAGTGAAAACACTCAACCTTCAACAATTACATTAATAAACGAAACAATTTAATTAGTATACATGGGGTGTTGATGTATTGCTTTTTTTTAACCCTTTCCAAAACAAGCCCTGGTTTTCACGTGTCTGCAGTACAAGTCTTTTGAAAACACTGTGGGAAAAGGAGAAATTGCTCGTAACGAGCAATTTCTCCTTTTCCCACAGCGTTTTCTACCCTTTTTGAGACCTTTCTGCCATTTTCATCAAATTTAAAATTGTCATCTGCAAACTCTTTCAATCTGGACAAGTCTAAAATTTGTCGTTTGGGAAAGGGTTAATAATAGAAAGCCTGTGTTTGTTGATCGATGATGTAACACATATACGAGCCATGCTCTTGCAACAGGGGACTTAATGCATCTCCATAATGCATTTTACCAAACAGGACATCACATAGCCATGGTTCCGTAAGATTCATGTTCTATAACAACGGACTGAATCGTGGGGTACAATGATCCTTTGAAATGCAGAAAATTGACCAACAGCAAAAAGATTCGACCCAGGTCAGCCTGCGCGGACTGCGCAGGCTGACCTAGGTCGATACTTTTTGCAGATGGATTAAGACCCCTTTTCACAGAGATGGGCTCATACATATATGTCCAATGGCTGGTTTGCAATAAGTTATTTAACCTTTTTTTTTTTAGACCTAATCTTTTAATAGATAAAAGTCCCCTATTGTGTAACAAAGTATTTCAAAAGCTCATGGCTAAATTACAAATGACTGGACTATTGGTAATGGCTGTATGTTTACTGTGATTTATTTAGACATGTAACTGAGGAGGAAAGTCAAAGAATAAAACTACTGAATTAGAACTGAACTGAATATGAAAATATATATTAAGTCTCCATCTGTCTTCATCTTCATCTGTCAAAATTTTAGACTCGTCCAAATTGAAAGGCGTTTCCACCTACTGACTATTTCAATGTGGCTCAACTTATGGACATTGTCTCTAAAAGAATAGAAAAAAAAAAACCACTGTTCTCTAAAAGAATAGAAAAAAAAAAAAAACACTGTTGGCAGAGGAGAAAATGCTAGATGCCAGCAATTTCTCCTTTTCTTACAATGGTTTCAAATGTTTCTTTTTTTTTGTTTTTTTTTGCACCCGGGTCGTTAAACCCGGGGTTGCTTTAGGAAGGATTAAACTCAAGACTGTGTTGTTCCGGATTTACAAGGATGTTTTCGAATTCGTCAACTGTAGGTAATAAGTTAACCCTTTCCAAGACAATCCCGTGTTTTCAACCTTGTGAAAACATTGTGAGAAAAGGAGAAAATGCTGGTAACCAGCATTTTCTCCTTTTCGCACAACGTTTTCCAGCCTATCAAAGAATCTCGTTTCATTTGTACCACTTTCAGATTTGTTGCCTGCAGATGTTCCCAATTTGGAAGAGGCTAAACATTTGTTATTTGAGAAAATGTTATTTTAGATGCACTTAGGCAAGCAAGTCTAAGGAATTAGACTATCTTTGACCTATTTTATGATACGATAATAAAGTGAAGAAACCATTATTATTTATTGTCAGGCTATTAACGAAATTCAATTAATTTGCGGTCCTTGTCACCTATTTATGTAAGAAAAAATGGAGAATAGATTCGTATTGCTTTTATCACTGCTCAAAGGATCGTGAAATCAAGGCACCTTCAAGACTAAATAACGCCTTGGAGATTTTCTCAAAAGCATATTAAATCTGTAATCCGTCTCTTAATATCGTTAAGGTGCTGAATATAGTTTCAGAATGCAAAATGGTATCTCATGAAAAGCTCTTAGTTTGCTTATCCAGCCTTCCCCTACTGTAAAAAAGAACTAGCTACGGATTTAACATAATATTATGTGGGTATTCTTTTGTATCTTTTGTTATAAGGTGATAACGATGTACAAACGGTTGGGTAAAGCTTAAAACGTTTCAATCAAAGAGTGTCATGCCTTTTTCGCCGCACAGCAAGCAAAAGCAATGTAGGCACTGGCAGCCGTTATTAACTTTAAACAAATTTTCGATAATACATATAAGCCATGTTCTATGAAAAGGGGGTTTAATTCATTTGCTAAAAGTATCGACCTGTGTCAGCCTGCGCAGTCCGCGCAGGCTGACCTGGGTCGAAACTTTTTGCTGCTGGTAAATTTTCTGCTTGTTAAAGGACCATTCTACCTCATCCGACTTGGTGGTTCGGCTGGTTTCGAGTTGAAATGGGTTTTTCTTATAACAACTTTCTTGGTATACATGTAGTGCATTGTATAGATGCATTAAACCCCATTTTTAAAGAGCATGACTCATGTACGTGTATGTCTGTCTGTTTAAAACACTGGAATTTAAAAACAAGATATACCATAAAAAAGATACACGGCGTAACAGATACTGGAATATTAGTAGTTAATTTTTTTTTTTTTGGTTCATTATAAAGAGAAATAATGAAAAGTAACCACTGTTAACCACGCCCATAAAACAGGCCTGCAGGGGCCCGCAGAATAAATATGTTTTTACCAATCGCAAAGTGCTATCTATTCTTTAGAATATATTAGTACCAAGAAGTTGGACAAAGGCCAGTGCATTCAGCTGCGCCGAAAAATCAAAGCGTTGAAAGCACTGGTGTGGCATTTGTCAAGGGAGCCACTGTGTGGAATTAATAATTTGAAAAATAAACAAACAATAATGTGGGGCGAACAAGGCCGGACGAACAAGCCAAGGGACGAACAAGTCCATGGACGAACAAGCCCATGGACGAACTGGTTTTGGGACGAACTCGATCAGGAGACAAAGGTAGTGTGTATCATTGCGCCAATAGAAGGCCATAGCGGGTATAGAAATTTTCAATAAAAAAGAAGTATTCCCATGACCGATGGCCTAATCCAGTTATTTTAACACGCCATGTTAACTATATATCTGAGTGCTTTCGAAACACTTATTTTTCCCAGAAAAAATGACTTCAATTGGGTTTATTTCCTTCGGTTTTGCACAAACTACGATACACGATTTTAAAAATACCGTATTTAACTCATAGTCGCATTGTCTTCGACAAATGCCACGAAAACTACAATCAGCAATTACTGTATTTCACAGGCAGCAATGGGATGCCTACTTTTTCTCGCGGTAAATCATTTCTTTTGTGGGAATGCGTCCTGCACTCCCGGTTTAACATCGGAACAATAACAGTAATTTAAATACCTCTGTCTCACTGACTATCCTTTGGATTGTTGAATAGACGAAATTGTTTTTTCAAAACTAGATTGATCGTTATATTGTTCCAAATATTCTTAAAAAAAACCGTCAGACTGAACAAAACTTGCAGACCTTTCTTGTTTAGTTATTTGATAATTTATCTTTTTACAAAAAAAAAAAAATATTATTTTTTAAAACATTTCTACACGAATTCCAACTATTTTTCTAAAATCTATCAAGCGACCAATGAGGTATTGATGGGATCGCATATACAAAGAGGTACACATGTATCTACTGATAAACTATGTTAAATCTTCACCAGACGACAAAATTTTAGACTTTTCCAATTCGAAAGCATTTGCAGACGACAAATGAAATGTGACTCAAATGACTGAATATGAGCCATGCTCTGTGAAGAGGGGGCTTAACTTTTCGCTGTCTTTAAATTCTCTGCATTTCTAGGGATAATTCTACCTCATAATTCCGTCGGTTGACAAAATCGATTTTATGGATCTATAATTCGGTGATGTCTTGCTTGGTATAATGGATTACGGAGATGCATTAAGACCCCTTTTGCCAGAGCACGGCTCATATGCTTTTGAAAGGTCAAAAAGGCTTCCTCGATGACAATTTTTTCTAGACTCATTTCAGAGAATATTGTCTCAAATGCCAAGTCATGTCAGATCTTATGTCTATATTTTTAACCCTTAACTTAAAAGAAACTTTCAATTTGATAATAAAAGGCTGAATTTGGCTATTTCAAAGTTATTTTTGGGGAGAAATATCTCCTTATCGGACGGTGTAGATCCAAGATCAGACTACACGTTCTGTGCAGTCTGATCTTGATTTACACGGTCCGCAATAGGCCATTTAGTAGCGCTGAACAGCCTAAAGGTTAATGGATCGCTTTACAATTGATTTGTCACCGTTACAAATGTGGGCATATCACATTTATGCGGTGAAGACTCCTTATTTGACAGAAATTAAGTTTTAATGGATATGCTTCATTGAAGCTCCGAGGGCTTTTTATATGTAATGGCTTCATTGCTTAACCCTTACGCTGCTAAGCGCGGCTCAAGGACCTTTTGCGGACAATATAGATCAAGATCAGACTGCACAGAACGTGCAGTCTGATCTTTGATCCACGCCGTCCGATAAGGAAACATTACCCCCCCCCCCCGCCAAAAAAAAAAAAAAAAATGCCTTTGAAATAGTAAAATTGAGGTTTTTGCTATCAGACTGAAAGTTTCATTTCACTTATTTATATTTAGCAGGTTAAGGGTAAAAAGAATTGATGAATCAGCAAATTTATTTACGACGAAAATAAACAATTTGGGATGGTGGGAAACATTTTGTTTTTCTTTTTGTAAAATTCCGCTCTGGGTCTTAAATGGTTATGATAGTACTCGTCCTTGTTCGCCCAGGCTATTTCGTGCAACCTTTCCGAACATAAATCAAAAAGGTCGATATAGTGTGATCATACAGACCACGTTGTAACGCATGATTAATGAGTCTGTGTTTTACACAAGGGGACTAAAACAGTGTGACGTTGTGAGTTTATTTAATTTCGTCCAGCCATGGATTCACACACTGACAATTTTGCACTACAAACGTTTAGTTTCATGAAACATCCAGGACCAGGTTTCGCCGTTTAATTTTCTCAGATCTGCTAGCACACTCATTTTCTGACTTAAACTGACTTTGTTATTTGAGAAGCATTTCACCAACACTTACAGACTTAAGTAACGTTCTCAAATCCTGAGTTGACACAACTCAGCAAAATAAACATACTTAACTCACTAAACAGAACTTAAGTCCAAAAACTCTTTACCAAACGACAATATCTGACAGTGGTCCAGATTGAAAGCACTTGCAGACAACAAATTAAGTGTGACTTAAATAAATGAATTTGTTTCTAAAAGGTGAGAAAAAATTGTTGGAAAAGGAGAAAATGCTGGTTACCAGCATTTTCTCCTTTTTCCACAATGTTTTCGAGTGTCCAAAGGTTGTTAAAACTCGGGATTGTACAGTAAATTCTTAAACTGAGGCTAAAACGTTGATTCAGCTTACGATTTTAAAATATTACTAAAATGTATTAGTGTTAGTATTTCAGTGAAATGCGTCACAAACAACAAACTCAACTTAGATCGAATAATGAGTCCGATAGCACATTTGAGAAAAATTAGAGACCTAAGTTCTTTTTTTGTGTGTGAAGTTGAGCTTTATTTACCAACATTTCTAAATTCAAATCAAATTCTAAATTCCAAGACTTGGAATCTGATTGGCTGAGAGGTTCTGTCCAAGCCAATGAAATTCTTAGAATTGGAGTTAAGTAGTATAGAAATATCTGGAATGGTTTGAAAGTACAGTCCCTGTCTGCTCTGCACTTCTAAAAGTGCTTTGATGAGAGTCTTTAAAGGCGCACTAGGGACCAAAAGTAAACAATGCGGGGGTGAAATTGTGGGCAGTTTTAATTCATACCATTTAACCCTTTACCGCACAATGCCGCCTTTTAACGACCCTGGGAATGAAGCCTTTTGAAAACATTGTGGGAAAAGGAGAAAATGCTGGTGACCAGCATTTTCTCCTTCTCCACAATGTTTTCTACCTATTCAAATAAAAATTGCACCATTTGAGTACCATTGAAATTGTCGTCTGCAAATGCTTTCAGTTTGGACAAGGCTAAAATTTAGTCGTCTGGTAAAGGTTTAACTCTTTACCACACAATCCCGACTTTTAACGACCCTGAGAAAGAAGGCTTTTGAAAATATTGAGGGAAAAGGCGAACATGCTGGTAACCAGCATTTTCTCCTTTTCTCACAATATTTTCTAACCTTTCAGAAACAAATCAAATCATTTGAGGCATATATAATTTGTCGTCTGCAAATGCTTTCAGTTTGGACCAGTCTAAAATTTTGTCGTCTGGTAAAGATTAAAACTATGGATATCATTATTGTTCTGACAATGTGTTACAGCACAGTCTGTCTAACCTCCGGTCACTGGCACAAAAAGTAATCTCAACACTTATCTTGCTAAATAAAATAAATGTAATTTTCAAACCATTAGTTAAACCCGAAGTTTTCCTATTTCAAACGAATTTTTGGAGGAAAGATATCTTCTCATCGTTCTGTGCAGTCTGATCTTGATCTACGCTGTCCGCAAAAGGCCAGTGTGTCGCGATTAGCAGCCTAAGGGTTAAAACGAGAAATAGAATTGACAAATTTAATTTTAGGTCGACAACTGATTTATCTGCACGTGACCGGAAGTTTGACAGACTGTGACGCAATATATTGTACGACGAATAGTAATATCCATACTTTTAGATAATATTAATTGAGCCATGCTCTGGCAAAAGGGAGCTTAATGCATCTCCGGGATGCATGATACCAAGTAAGTCATTGCAGTATTAAAGAACCATAAAATCCATTTTGTATAACAACCAACTTAATCATGAGGCACATAAGTCTTTAGACATGCAGAAATTTTACCAAAAGCAAAAAGTTTCGGCCCATTTTAGCCTGTGCGAACTGCGCAGACTAACCTGGGTCGATGCTTTTTGCACATGCAGAAAGCACCCCCTTTCAAAGAGCATAGCTCAGTTATATTTGCTGGCATTTTGACGCCCAAATTGTTTACTTTTGGTCGCCCATGGACCCTCAAACGACATATAATACAAATGGAAGGTCTTTCCATGTTTGCATGGATTAAAATCCCCATAAAGAAATTTGAGAGAGAGAGAGAGAAAATATAGATCTCGTATAGACAAACGCATCAATATTACGGAATACAAGAGTACTTGTGGCCCTAAATGATCAATTAACACATGCTATGACGTCATAAAGTGGTATTATGAGATCAGTAGGATTTTTGTAGTTGTGTCTGTATTCAGGATTGGCTTATTCAATTCAGATTTATGACCTAGAGCCCGGCGGCCTTTCTTGGATGGAATAAAGTGATCTCGTAAATTTGAGCCTACTTTTTTTATTCTATTATTAACCTTTTTTAGCGCCATTGGACATTACATGGTCCTCTGCTTTTACGAACGGCATAGATCAAGATCAGACTACTCACTACGTGCATTTCGATATTGGATTTATACCATCCGCTTGTTCAGTTTTAGTCTATAAGATAAGAATATATTTGAGTTTAGTGGACTGTAACTTTATTCGTCGAAAAAGGTCGAATTCATAATTGAACCATTCTCTGGGTAAAGGGGGCTTAACGCATCTGCAAAAAGTATCGACCGTGTCAGCCTGCGCAGTCCGCGCAGGCTGACATGGGTCGAAACTTTTTGCTATTTTGTATATTTTCTGTGTGTCAAATGACCATTGTACATCCAGAGCCAGTCGATTGCTAGGCTAAATGGATTTTATGGATCCAAAATTTTATGACTTGCCTGCTATAGTGCATCACGGAGATGTAGTTAGTTAACCTCCTTTTGCCAGGGCATGGCTCAATGAGGGCCATCCTTGAGTTATTTCCCCTAATTCCTCTCCGGTACTACATTGGTACTGAAAAGGGGATTACTTGGATTTTATCCTTGATTTTCTTGCACTACACAAATATGTTTTAGAGATAATATCTCAGCTAAATCTGGTTAGATTGTTTTACAAATCGATATATACGCTTTTCTCATATGATTGAAAACATGATCTGCTTTAAAGTTACATGGGGATCTTACATATAATCGGAAAATCAAATTATATTTATCGCAACATCCCCAAGGTAATTAAGGATAAAAACAAAGGAACACAGGTAAAAGGACCACTCGTCACAACTCGGCCGATTCCGTACCTACATCTAACCTCGTCTGTGTAAGGGAGGCTTCCATTTTGAACTACCAATCACATGATCTTAAAAATGGCGGCGCCCCTGTAGATCGCTTAGCAACGACATGAACAACCACTGTGAAGTTATTCACTTCTATCGATCTGTCGATGAAAGCTCCTAACGGAATTGATAAACCACGCTAAAAATTAAATGTACAAACTGCTTGCCGACTGAAATACTCTTAGAAAGATAACGATAGAAAATTTACCCATGCGTTCTTTCTAAAGAGGAGCCTTACAATTTCAATAACGGTAAAGCGGTGTGCTTCCGGAGATGTGCGAAATGTACCGTGTAGGTGCATATCAAGCTACGTGATACAGCCGAGGGATTTGATCACCGGATCACCCGAGGTATGCCGAATGGTAAAAGGACCAATCTGTGATTTGGTTACCTTTAGTCTTTATCTGGCAAGGGAGATAAACTGGCTTACAGGAATGGTCCTCATTATATCTGGCGTTGAAAGAGAACACAGCGCTGTTTGTTTACCACTGGGGTGCTGTGCACGGTGGCTCACTCAATAACGTACAGTACACGTAATTTTCTAGTTGTAAAAGGTCCATTCTACACCCAGATCCAGTCAGTTGCTGGACTAAAAGGATTTCGTGGTTCTAGAATTACGTTTAGGCTTGCCTGGTATAGTACATCACGGGGATGTAGTTAACCCCTTTTTGCCAGACCAAGGCTCAGTTATATTTGGCGTTGAGAGAGAACACAGCACTGTTTGTATACCACTGTGCACAGTGGCTCTCTCAATAACATACAGTGTATGCATTCAGTGGACTGTGAGATCGAATCCCAGCAGCACATAAATTCTTCGAGGAGTGATAGTAGCCGTTGTGAGAGGATTCATTCCGCTCCGTTGAATATTGTTTCGATGATATATATGCGGGAAAGCAGCCAGTGGCTTGGATAGAATTACTGGTTAAAGACTTCTTTCGGCGGCTGAAAAAATTATCCGCTACAACGGGGTCCGTACTCGCTAACCATTGTTAAGGACATTCTTTGTCTTATTCTCCAAGATTTGCAACATTTGAAAGTAACACAACCTCTGATTTGCTACACCAAATGGTTTAGCCAATCAGAAGTTATGTTACTTTCAAATTTAGAAAATTCTGGAGAATAAGACTGAGAACGTTCTTAAGAATAGTTGGTGAATTTGGACCCCGATGTTTATAGTCTTGACTAAACAAGCAGACGGTTTAGATTTAAGAGGCCTAGCCCCGGTAGCGCAGTCGGTAGCGAACAGGATTTAAGATGTGGGGTTCACTGGTTCAAATCCCCACCTCGGCCAATTCCTCACCGAGGATTGATAATAGTAATTAATCGTCAGTACAACAGGATTCATTCTTCTCGTTTCGACATTGTTTATGTGGGTAAGCAACAAGTGGCTCGGGAAGAATATTTTGCGTAATGCTGGTAAAAGAAACTCCAGA
Source organism: Tridacna gigas (assembly GCA_945859785.2). Lineage (NCBI taxonomy): Eukaryota > Metazoa > Mollusca > Bivalvia > Cardiida > Cardiidae > Tridacna > Tridacna gigas. Next base: position 15,217,202 of record OX244032.2, read on the forward strand.
AAAACATGGATAGATGCACTGGCCGCCGTTATATAACTGAAATAGTGTTGAATAAGTCGTTAAACACAATGACATCAGTCAATCAATAGATACAAGATCGGACTGCAGCATGCTTTTAATATAGACTGCAGGCAAAAGCCGAAGGTTTGTTCAACGCTTTACGGTTTCAAGGAGAAACGTTCTCACATATGGTCGTCCGAATGCCACATGAGATGCTCGGTGGACAAAAGCGATCTATGTAAATATCTGTATAGAAATTTCGAACTCTCGCCTCATTTGGATTGAATTACAACAACACTAGAGTATGTGGATCCAAGATCAGACTCTGCGTTCCATAGTCTGATCTTGATCAAGGTGGGCTGCGAAAACATCTAACGTTTCCCTGGTAACCACGCGGAGAGTTTGTATCATCGAACATAGAGATGTCTTAATCCTTATCCTTCTGAAAAAGTCAAACTATCCAGCCCATAGTACTTCCCAAATATTAAAATCTCGATGTTATTTTTGGGGGAAAATTATAGCCTTACCGTACAGTGCAGATCCAAGATCAGACTGCACGTTCTGTGCAGTCTGGTCTTGGATCAACACTGTCCGCAAAAGGTCTTTGAGTCGCGCTTAGCAGCTGAAGAGTTAAGCTGGAACTGGCAAACGAATTCCCCCGAGATGTGAGGAGACGGTTTCGCTTATTAAGTTAAAGACATTTTTCCTCTCTCAATTGTGATCTATACAGTTTTGTCATAGTCAACTACTCAACAGTGCTTCCTTCCTTACAAAACAACGCTTTAACATTTTCCCAAACGACACAAATTTAGACTTGGCCAAATTGAAACATTCGCAGACGACAAATTAAATGTGACGCAAATAGTGTTATATTTCTTTGGAAGGGTAGAAACCAATAAGGGAAAAAGAGAAAATTTTGGTTTCCAGCATTTTCTCCTTTTTTCAGAATGTTTTTCAAAAGCCGTCTTCCTCAGGGTCGTTAAAAAGCGGGATTGTTTAGTGAATGATTAAAGGATTGCTCCTTCGATTTTTATAATCATACCAAACCCTGAGTTTTACAAAACAATCCCGAATTTTAACGACCCTGATGAAGAAGCTAATTGAAAACATTATTGGTAACTTGCATTTCTCCTTTTTTCAAAGTATTTTCTGCCCTTCCAAAAACAAAATTCATTTTTTTTTTTACAGTCACATTTAATTTGTCGTCTTCAAATGCTTTCATAATGGGCCAGTCTAGAATTTTGTCGTGTGGTAGAGTTAACCCGGATTTAAGTCAGGCAATAGTCTGGGAACCGTCAACAAATGAGAAAGAAAAGTGTAAAGACCATTTTTTTTTTCCAGTGGTTTTTCTCTAAAGAGATACGTAGCCTCTCAAGGTATTTTTGGATTTCGCGCCACAATATCGCAAATACATAATATATAGGAATGTATCATGATCACTTACAAGTGTAGATTATGTGAGATCGTATTCAAATTAGTTTGATGACGTCATATCTGGTCTAATGAAAGTACACGAAGTACCCGATCGTAAAACGACCAACCTGTTTGTTATTCAAACGCCAACATTTACCCTTTCATTGAAAGTAAAACCGTACAGTTTATTTTCGCATGCAAAGTAAAGTATAGTCTAAGGTATTTACCTGCAAAAAGCATCGACTCAGGTCAGCCTGCGCAGTTTGCGCAGGCTGACCTGGATCGAAAATTCTTGCTTTTTGTCATTTTTGTGCCTGGCCAAGGACCATTCTCCCGCAGGAATCAGGCGGTTGTGAGACAACGTGGATTTTATGGACTCATAATTATTGGATGACTTGCCTGTGTAATGCATCAGGGAGATGCATTAAACCCTCTTTTGCCAGATAATGGCTCATTTGATTCTGACCAAACAAACGAAAAAGAAAAATATCCAAGTAATCTGTTTATTTGTTGGTTTATGCTTCACGAGCGGTCGATCTTCAGTAGGCTACTAGAGTGTATCACCTCAGAACGACCTCAGAACTTAAAGAGTACATAAGAACGCACCCTTGTCTTCAATTTTTTTTCTAGGAGCATGCCGGCCGCCCTTTCCCATCGACATGCTTCCACATAACTTAAAAAGGCTATCCCCCCTAAACTGCCTAGTCTAGTATCTCAATAGGTAATGTACACGGTTTGAAACACAGAACTCTCTGGTTCGATATCCAGCTCGGCCAGCGTCTTTCGGAAGATAATTGATATTGTAACAAGATTCATTCCTTTCTAGCCAATGAAATTTATTTCGGGGAGCTTTATGTAGGAAAGCAGCCAGTGGCTTAGAAAGAAGATTGTGCGAAATACTGTTAAAAAACCTCCAGGCAATCATAGATAGGTGCACTGGCAGCCGTGATGTTCCTTAACCTTTTACCACACAATCCCGATTTCTAAAGACCCTAAGTAAGAGGTCTTTAGAAAACATTGTGGGAAAAGGAGAAAATGCTGGTAACCAGCATTTTCTCCTTTTTCCACAATGTTTTCTACCCTATTATGGACAAATCCCACCATTTAAATCGCATTTGATTTGACGTCTGCAAATGCTTCAATTTTGGATAGGTCCAAAATGTTTGTCGTTTGGTAAAGAGTTAAAACGTACGCTCGTTAGGGTTATGTCTCAGAAATAACTGGTGCGGTAATGGGTTAAGATCTTTTATGTCATCTTTATATAATCTGATCATGGCCGAATGGCAGCCACCATGAATAAAACATTACCATTGGATAACTTTGGCAAAGAAATTAGTAAGCGATTATTGATGATTTCTAGACCTTTCCGAAACGATCTGACTTATTTACAACTCTGAGGAAGAAGACTTTTGAAAACATCATGGGAACAGGAGAAAATGCTGGTAACCAGCATTTTCTCTTTTACCCATGATGTTTTCTACTCCTCCAAAGACAAATCTCATTGTTTGATTTTTTTTTTGTCGTCAGCAAAATTGTTTCAGGAAGGGATGAGTTAGTTATCTTTAACCAAACTGATACACAACCTTTTTTGGCTTACGATGTACACAAAGATTCGCTCAGATTTAATAAAAATTAATTCATTCATTCATTCATTCATTCATTCATTCATTCATTTAGTACACTTTCATATTTCATAGAATGTTTAAATACCACTAATGTGACATATAGGTCCACGGTGGTAGAGTGTTTAAATATAGTTTAAATTCATCAGTTGATTTCTCTGATTGTTGTATAACACATGTCAATATAATCTAAACCTTTAACCACACAATTCAAAGTTTTAACGACCCTGAGAAAGAACCCTTTTGAAAACATTGTGGGAAAAGGAGAAAATGCTGGTGACCAGCATTTTCTCCTTTTCCCACAATGTTTTCTACCATATCAAAGACAAAGTCCATCATTTGAGTCATATTTGAATTGTCGTCTGCGATGTCTTTCAATTTGGACAAGTCTGTATTTTTGTCGTGTGGTAAAGAGTTAAAAACTTACATGTTGACTGCCTTACTGACTTAACCTTTTCCCAAACGACAAATTTTGGACAGGCCCAAATTGAAAGAGTTTGCAGACGACAATTTTAAATTTGATGAAAATGGCAGAAAGGTCTCGAAAAGGGTAGAAAACACTGTGGGAAAAGGAGAAATTGCTCGTTACGAGCAATTTCTCCTTTTCCCACCGTGTTTTCAAAAGACTTGTACTGCAGACACGTGAAAACCAGGGCTTGTTTGGGAAAGGGTTAAATAGTATAAAGATTATTTCATATTTCCTGTATCCTCCCGTCAGGTACAGACTTCCTTCTAGAAAACAACAAGAATTTGTCACAGTGGATGCGAAAGCAGTTTCTTGACAACAACAAAATTTAATTATTGTGTCTAAATTATCGCTCTGAAATGAAAAACAATCAACAATCTTTTTAACTCTTTCACTACTAATGACGACTTGACTACCTTTTGCGGACAGCGTAGATCAAAATCAGACTGCACAGAACGTGCAGTCTGATCTTGATCTATGCTGTCCGCTGCTCTATTTTTAAACTATGATGAATGTCGTTTTAAATGGCAGTGGAAATCTATTTTTAGAGCTCGGAAAAAACATGTAATTTCTGGAGTTAGTAGTGAAAGAGTTAAAGCAGAACTTGTGGGAAAGTGGCTGCTTTGCAGTAATCAGCTGTTTTGTATGATTTTTTCTGACAGTTTAAAATGAAAAGATAATGACGTTGAAGGCCCGACTCATGGAAAATAGCCCATAAGATTTCTGTCTGAAATAACGAAACTCCTTACAGAACAAGACCATTATGTCTCAGTGAATGCGGAAGTTGCTTCATTGTCAAAATAGTCTACTTTTTATGAATGCTGTCTCATCTTTGAATCATTCGAAATGAGCCACACTCTGGCAAATGGGTGTTTAATGCATCTCCGTGATGCATTATACCAAGCAAGTCATCACATGATTATGGATCCATAAAATCCATTTTGTCTAGCAACCGCCTGAATCCTGGGATAGAATGTCCTTGGACACGCAAAAAATTGACCAATAGCAAACAGAGTCGATCCAGGCCAGCCTGCCGGGACTGCACAGGCTGACCAGGGTGGATACTTTTTTGCAGATGCATTAAACCCCCTTTTCACAGAGCGTTGCCCCCAAAAAAGAACGGCAACACTGATCAAGGAAGAAGCCAGTTATTTCTATTTTAGACAACAGAGTTTCTGTAGTATATAACAGTATTGATAGGAGAAACAGTCGTATTGCAACAACAAGTTATTGCACATAAATTATCTTTCCAATTTTGTCCCTTTTTGGACCAAAATAGCATTGACGTATGGAAGCAAAGCTCATGGGATTTCTGTTAGAAACAGCGACGTTCCACCAACAATTCCAAAATGTTTTTACAGTCTTGTTCGGAATTCAGAAATTGCGTTACTTTGAAAATCATAAAAAGTTGCCGAGAATTAGACTAAGAATTTCATTATGAATAGTTGGTGAATACGAGCCCAGTAAGTTAAAACGTTTGGATACGTTGTGGCGGAATTAAAATTAGGCTCGAAACATTTCTGTGCAAAATGTCGATCCCAGTCTGCTATTTGCAATGTGGAAGGTTTACGAAGTCCCAGTCTGTTGTTTGTCTGCAGTACTTTAGACAGTCGCTGGCAGAGATGAATTTTAAAACCATGTAAAACGTAAACAAGATACAGCAATCGGCAACTTTTTACCTAGTTTACTTTTTCTGCCAGCGACTAACATTTGCACCGACCGTACAATAACAGATTGTCATCTTCACAATGATTTCCATACTTTTAAATGTTATGATTTAGATTTAAATGCTTTGTAACATCCTTATCGTTTACTTATGGGCCGTGAAGCTGTGCATTTGTTAGGACCACTGGTCGCAAGAAACGAATTAAACAAAACCAACCCTCCTACTCGATGGAGAGAGAGGAAGACAAAAATACTGTTTATACAAGGAGGTCTTCAACATGATTTAGTATCGATCCAAGGTCGAGGTAAATAATACCTTATGGAATCAGCTTGCATTATTCATGGGGTATTTCTTTGGCAAGTCAATATTGTTATACTCCGTTCTCATGCATTTATTATACTTTGTTAATAATCTCCAGTATTCTATCATATCAGTGTTACTTACAGATGAGCTATGATCTGTGAAAAGGGGGCTTAACTCTTTACCACACAATCCCGACTTTTAAAGACCCTGGGAAAGAAGCCCTTTGAAAACATTGTTTGGAAAGGAGAAAATGCTGGTAACCAGCATTTTCTCCTTTTCCCACAATGTTTTCTATCCTTCCCAAAACAAATTTCAATTTTTCAGTCTCATTTATTTTGTCGTCTGCAAATGCTTTCAATTTGGACGAGTCTAAAATTTTGTGGTTTGGTAAAGAGTTAATACATTTGCGGAAAAGTATCGTACCATATCAGTCTGTGCAGTCCCGGCTCTTTGTAATTTTCTGCCTGTAAAAGGACCATTCTATCTCATGATTCAGTCGGCTGTAAGACAAGATGGTTTTCAAGAATCCATAATACTGTGGCAACTTGCGTGGTAGTATGCGACATGGAGTTGCATTAAAGCCCTTTTCCCAGAGCATGGTTCTTACCTGGAAAATACTCAGACCATTTGTAGATTTGCCTTTTTCTTTTTCGCTGAAATACTTTATTTCACTTCCCTGTAAAAAGTTCATTTTCCCAATGAGGCCGTGAAAGTTCTGTCCGTAGAAATACCAATGAAAAGGTTAACATCTAAACCCTTTATCAGATGGTCCCGAATTTTAACAAGGTTGAGGAAAAAAGGCTCGTAAAACATAATAAGAAAAGGAGGAATGCTAATAACCTGCATTCTGTCAATTCCGACAGTGTTTTCTAACCTTTTAAAGAAAAATTACATTTGAGCCATGCTCTGTGAAAAGGGGGCAAAAAGTATCTGCGAAAAGTATCGACCCAGGTCAGCCTGCGCACTCTGCGCAGGCTGACCTGGGCGGAAACTTTTCGCTATTGGTGAATTTTCTACGTGTCAAAGGAACATTCTACCTCATCATTCAGTTGCTTGTTAAAAAGTGGCTGTTATGGATTCATTAATATGTGATTGCTTACTTGATATCATGCAGCACGGAGATGCATTAAGCCCCCTTTTCATAGACCACGGCTCATCTTTTTTTTTTTTTTTTTTTTTTTTTTTTTTTAGCGACATTAACTTTAGCTGCCTGCAACTGCTTTCATTAAGGACGATTCTTGAATTTTGTCATTTGATAAAGCGTTAATAAATATGTATTGCAAAGCGCTGAATTATTTCATTTTCCATGGCAACAATAAAAAAGAATGCCAAGTGTTAGCAAAGAGCAACAAAGTCTTCATCTGAAAAAAATCTATTTTTTGTAATTTATTGGTAGAGCAAGTTCTTGTGATAACCTCTACAGTAGCGAGCTAAAACTATTTCGGGTTAAGCACGTTAAGTACATGGTTTCCGATGATCAAATGTGACGACTTGTAGAATAGTATTGATTGATTGATTGATTGTATGGTGTTTAACGCCGTTTTCAACATTATTTCAGTTATATCGCGGCGGCTAGTGCACTTATCCATGCTTTCCTAGTGTTTCTTTTACCAGTACTACGCACAATATTCTTTCCAAGCCACTGGGTGCTTTCCCACGTAATCATCGTCGAAACAATGATTAGCGGTGAGAGAGGAATGAATCCTGTCGCAATGACTATCATCATTCCTCGGAAAGAAATTGGCTAAGCCGGGGATCGAACCAGCGACCTCCTGTTCTCAAGTCCTGTACGCTACCGACTGAGTTACCGGGGCTTGGCTGTAGTATAGTAGAGCATATTAATAATGCAACGCCAATAAACCAAAATAGAATGAAGCAAACGAATTCAATATGTTGTATAAAATTTTACACTTCTTTATTTATTAATTAAAAAAGCCCAGTATTTTCAAGACCCTTTATTTATTCAGTTAAAAAAGCCCAGTATTTTAAAGACCCTTTATTTATTCAGTTGAAAGCCCATTATTTTCAAGACCCGTTATTTATTCAGTTAAAAAACCCAGTATTTTCAAGACCCTTTATTTATTCAGTTGAAAGCCCATTATTTTCAAGACCCTTTATTTATTCAGTTAAAAAAACCCAGTATTTTCAAGACCCTTTATTTATTCAGTTAAAAAGCGCAGTGTTTTCAAGACCCTTTATTTATTCCGTTAAAAAGCGCAGTGTTTTCAAGACCAAGGTTCCTGTCGTCGTTCAGCTAGCATGTTATAGATATCCCACAACGAGAACTTACATGCAGGGGTAAACAGGTAGAACAGGTATTTTGTTATATTACTTATGTAGGGATCGAACTCAATTCGACTGCATGAAAAGTTCCTGTCAGTTAATCTAGGCGTTTGAACTTTGGATTGAAAAAAAGAAATGTGTTTTAGATTGAAAAAGTCGAATTTTACACCCCTCCACTGTTGAGTTGTCAATTGCTTAAAGTACATTTGTGTCTCGGTGTTTATGGTATATCAATACTGTTTATTGTTTATCTTTATTTCATGCTTTTCGGTAGTTTATCTGGAAATAATGGGTGGACCATAACTTGATAATTTCACCGTTTCGACCAATAAATTTACCAATCGTTAAACTCACTTCTACGGAACTACCGAGAGATCCCCTGTACTTCGCCCTTTCAAACGCAACATATCTATTTCGGACTTTGATTGAATCGACTAATTAAAAAAAATCCACCCTTTCAAAATGTTTATTAATCGTGTTAAATTCAGGTTCACGAGTTTCGTTAATTTGTTGTGTCACTTCGAATGTAAATAAATAGCGGACATTAATGACACTAAAGCGGATTTTGATGAAAGTCTCAACAAAAGAGGACTTAGAAGCATGAAATAAATAGAATATTTGTTTATTTCGGTGAAAGATCGAAATTTATTTCATAGAGTGAACATCATACAGTAATACGTGTATTTTCACTCATGGCTGCGTCATTCGTGACAATATTACCGATGATGTTCACTCGATGAAATAATTTTCGATCTTTCACCGAAATAAACAAATATCCTCTTTTCGATAATTTTGCTAACTAATGTCGTCTAGCAGGTTTCTCATGTTCAATTATGTGTGTTTAGTGCATTTAATGTTCTTCTGTGGGCACAGTACATAAACACGTGACTTCTCAGATATCGGTTCTACACTGTTCGATATATGCTTTCCTGCTCGATATTACGGTAAAAAAGAAAACATCTAAAACTGAATGTGAGAGATGTGTTTTCATATTTTCCTGCATGACAAAGTCTATTTCATTTGGCAAGCAGTCGAGGTATTATTTTATCTCTTTACCAAACGACAAAATTTTAGACTTGTCCAAATTTGACTCCTATTTTAGAAATGGTAGAAAGCATTGTGGGAAAAGGAGAAAATGCTGGTAAGGGTTATACTAACTATCGAATCGTTTTCTAGACCAAAAATAACCCAAGAAGTCTTATCTTTCACTCTTTACCAAACGACAAAATTTCAAAGTCGGCCAATACCAAAGCTGTTGCAGACGACAAATTAAATTTTGCTCTAACGATGAAAATTTTCTTCAAAAGGGTAAAAACATTGTGGGAAAAGGAGAAAATGCTGGAAACCAGCATTTTCTCCTTTTCCAACAATGTTTTCATAAGGCTTTGTTCTCCGGGTCGTTAAAACACGGGATTGTTTGGTACGGAGTTAAATCTCCGACTAGACTGAATTATCATCAGAAATTTTCTCTGTCGAGCGAATCGATAATGTCTGCGCCATTTATTTCTGTGACCCGAGTACTACATCGTCTCTTTAACTTTTTACAAAGGTCAAAGGTCACTGGATCAGGAAGAAACTTGTAATTAGGTTGTAAATCAGCTGTTAGACATACAACACGGTCTGTTCGGTCTTATGTCTTCACATTATATCCTAAGATTTGGAAACAGTGTTGATGAAAAATCATTCGATCTGAGTTTTGAAAATAGAAAGGATGCAGGTTTATTTCGGCTACGTGTTTGAAAATGTACTTATGTAAGTCATTTGGATTGTGCTTTTGAAACAATACCAATGCAAGTCTTTTCGATGTCATTTTGGGACAATAATTATGCAAGTCATTTCGATTGCGTTTTTGAATTAAAACCGATGCAAAGTGTTTAGATTGCCTTTTTGAATCAATACCGATGTAAGTCATTTCGACTGCGTTTTTAATAAATACTAATGCAAATCATTTCCATTGGATTTGTGAATCAATACTGATGCAAGCCATTTCGATTGCGTTTTTGAATCAAAACTGTTGCAAGTCTTTTCAACTGCGTTTTTGAATCAAAACTGTTGCAAGTCTTTTCAACTGCGTTTTTAAATCAATACTGTTGCAAGTCATTTCGATTGTGTTTTTGAATCAATACCGATATAAGTCATTTCGATTGCGATTTTGAAACTCTACTGATGCAGAACATTTCAGTATTGAATCAAAAACACAATGGAAATGACTTGCATCAGTATTTTTCTAGTCTTTCGGACCACATTTTAAACTATTATTGATGGCTATCATTTTATTTACTTTTTCAAAACCGTACAAATGTGAACTATTTCGACTACGTCTTTTAATCGGTACTCACAAAAATATCTTTCTGTCTGCTTTTTGAGGCAATATCGATCCAGTCAATGTTACTAGCCTTTTTGAAAAAATAACAATAATAAAAATATGGATGCAAGTCATTTTAATAGCGTTTTAGAAACACCACCGATGTTAGGTATTTCGACAGTAACTTTACAAACATTCCTGATGATAGTCATTTCCGCTGAATTTTGATAACGAACACTACTGGTGCTTGTCATTTCAACTGCGTTATATAAAGATTATTGATGTTTGTCATTTCGACCCCGTCAAGTCCATTTTCGTAACATTAATACTTTCAGGGTTCGTTGAAAAAACTTTAAGCCCCCTTTTCACAGAGCATGGCTCATTTAGAACTGCTGGTGAATACGAGCCATGGAAGCATCTATAAGTATTCCAATCTTCGTTTTACGTTTAAAATACTATTGAACACGGCAGGGACCGTTTACCTATCAATCGCGTAATTTCACGACCCTTAGAAAAAAGTTGGAAGAGAGAACAAGTGTTCAGCGGAGGAATTCCAAAGCCCCTTGGGAAAAAACAATAACATAAATTGGGACTTTTCACATGAATACAAGTAAAAACATATTTGCAAAAAGTGGATTTTTTCCCTAGAAATTCCTAATCTTGTGCCACACTGTTTTCAGGAAAAATGATCTGGGTGATGAAAAAAAAGTCATTTGCTAGTTGTATTGCCTGAACGAGAATAAGGATGAAAAGAGCTGTCGGAAATAGATAAGATCAAATATCATCAATGCTTTTGAAAAACTGTGGGAAAAGGAGAAAATGCCGGTAAATGAGCAATTTCTTTTTTTTCCTACAACGTTTTTCAAGAACGTTTCTTCTCTAGGGTCATGTAAACTGTGGGCTGTCAGATAAAGGGTTAAAACGATCGCGAAGATGAAAGAGCAGTCAAAAATTGATTTGATAAATTGTTGTTAGTGCTTTTGAAAGCATCACGAGAAAAGTAGAAAACTAGCATTTTCTTCTTTTCTCACAATGTTTTCAAAGACCTTTCTTTATAGGGTCGTGTAGACTCGGAGTTGTCTGGGAAAGAGTTTAACTCTTTACCGAACGACCAAAATGTAGACTCTTCCAAATTGAAAGCATTTGCAGACGACAAAATAAATGTAACTGAAAAATTGAAATTTGTTTTAGAAAGGGTGGAAAACATTGTGGGAAAAGGAGAAAATGCTGGTTACCAGCATTTTCTCCTTTTCCTACAATGTTTTCAAAAGGCTTCTTCTTCAGGGTCGTTAAAACTTCTGGATTGTGTGGTAAAGGGTTGAATGATCACAAGGAGGAAAGAGCAGTCGGAAATCGATATGATAAGATGTTGTCTATGGTTTGGAAATCATTATGGGAAAAGAAGAGATTGCTGGTCACCAGCATTTTCTCCTTTTCCCTCATTTTTTTAAACTTCTTCTAAAGGGTCTTTTAACCCCAGGGATGTCTGGTGATGAGTTAAAGCGATGCGGCGAGGATGAAAGAGCATTCAGAAATCGATTTGATAAATTGTTATCAGTGCTTTTGAAAGCATCATGAGAAAAGGAGAAAACCAGCATTTTTTTCCTTTTCCCACAATGTATTCAAAATTCTTTCTTTATAGGGTTGTATTAAGTCGGAGTTGTCTGGTAAAGGGTTAGAAATTAAACTGGTCAATAAATGAAACGAAGTTTTCCACTCAAAAGTAAAAAACCCAAATATTGCTTTTTTCAAAGATGATTTTACGGGAAGGAAAACGCCGCATCGGACAGTGTAGATCAAAGATCAGACTGCACGTTCTGTGCAGTCTGATCTTGATCTTCACTGTCCGCAAAAGGTCGTCGGGTCACGCTCAGCAGCCCAAGGGTTAAAACGAACGCGAGAATGAAAGGGCAGTCGGAAATCGATTTGATACGGTATCATGTTTCTCTTATAAATACCGAACGAGATGTTTGATGCCTAAAATATCTGAGAGAGACTACATCTAATCTCTTTTTTTTTTTCCAGACGAGAAGGAAAAAGTTTAACCCTTTACCACACAATCCTGAGTTTTAAAGATCCTGAGAAAGAAGGCCTTTGAAAACATTGTGGGAAAAGGAGAACATGCTGATAACCAGCATTTTCTGCTTTTCACTCATTTCCTCCTTTTCCAGCAACATTTTTTTTAACAAGTTATTTTGTCTTCTTGAAATGAATAAAGACAATCTAACTTTGTGTGGTCTTTTAACGTCGTTTCAACATTATTTTACTAATATCGCGAGGCCAGTGTACATATCCTTGCAAAACTGAAGTTTCTTTTACCACTTTGCAACATATTCTTCCCAAGCCGCTGCTTTCCCACATTACTCATCCATCGTCGATAAATTGATCAGCGGTGAGAGAGGCATGAATCCTATTTCAATGACTTTGTCATCAAACCTCGGAAAGAAATTGGCCGTGCTAGAGTTTCGAATCAGCGACTTCCTGGTCCTGCACGTTATACTGAACCATGTTAAGAGGACATTAAAGCCACCGAAGAGGATTCCCAGCAAATGATAGCCTATGTTGTTATTCAGGGTCCGTATTCGCCAACCGTTTTCAACCCTTGTCCTGCTAAATAAGTTAAATGAAACTTGGAAGCCGAAAGTTAAAAAAAAAAATAGTGCTATTTCAGACTTACTTTTTGGAGAAAAAAAATCTTTTTATCGGACAGTGTAGATCCAAGATCAGGCTGCACGTTCTTTCAGTCTAATCTTGATCTACGCAGCCCGCAAGAGGTCAGTGAAACATGCTTTTCAGCCTTAGGGTTAAAAAAAACCATTGTAAGTCTTATTCTCAACAAATTTCTAAATTTAAAAGTAACACAACTTCTGTGTTACTTTCTAGAATCTAGAATAAGACTGTGAATAAAATTAAGGATGGTTGGTGAATACGGACCTAGAATGAAATGTAAACCAGGGTCCGTATTCACCAATTCACCAACCAAACTTAACAACATTCTTAGTCTCATTCTTAGGAATTTCTAAATTTGAAAACAACCTAACTTTTGATTGGCTAAACCAACTGGCTTAGCCAATCAAAAGTTGTGTTACTTTCTAGAAACTACCATTAGACTGAGAATGAAATTAAGAATGGCTGGTGAATACGGACCCCCAGAATAAAATGTAAACCAGTCTAGAATAAATCGTGACATGTAGACTGTGCTGATTACGTGTTTGGAAGGAATCAATACGGTATATATTTGAACCTTCCATCGCTGGGATGATCCAAGCGTCTTTTCTTCAAAGTGTAAAGAGAAATCGAAACGAAACGTGTGAGGTATTGTAGATCGGAGAGATTTTGTAGAAGTGATATTGATTTATTGAAGACTTCCTTGTGTTGTCTGTAGGAAAAAAATATTTCTTTGCCAGGGCAGAGTTGTGTAATTATTGAACTCTATACCGTGATTTCTGACTGCATCGGCAAATGTTCTCCCAGCCTCGTTTTAACCCTTTTCCACACAATCCAGGCTTTTAACGACCCTGAAAGGTTTTTTGAAAACATTGGAGAGAAGGAGAAAATGCTGAAAACCAGCATTTCTCCTTTTCCACGACGTTTTCTACCCTGTCCAAGACAGAAATCAGCATCTTAGCAACATTTAATTTGTCGCATGCGAATGCTTTCAATTTGGTCTCGACAGAAGTTTTGTCGTTTGGTAAATAAAGAGTTAAAGGGGACTTTCCAGACTTTTTTCAGCGGGTCACACTGTCTTGTAGGACTTTAACGAATACATGTTCTATTAAATATGGGCCATGTTCTGGCTCTGGCAAAAAGGGGTTTAATTAATCTCCGTGATACATTATACCAAGCAAGTTATCACGTAGTTATGGACCCCTAAACTCCATTTTGTCTAACAACCGGCTGAATCGTGTGTTAGAATGGTCCTGTGACATACAGAAAATTGACCAAAAGCAAAAAGTTTCGACCCAGGTCGACCTGAGTCGATACTTTTTTCAAATGCATTAAGCCTCCCCATTTCATAGAGCAGTGCTCATAAAGTTTCAGTAAGCGTGAAGAAACAATCTTAGCTGTGAAAGACAGGGGCGGTCGTTTTGCACCTAGGAACTCCGTCTAACCATACAAGACCAGATATGACGTCATTGTAGCCATCTGAATCCGATTTCACATATAAGAACCGTGATATTGTTAATGTCATGTGACATTCCCACACGCCTTTCGAAATTCATATCGAAATCTACAAATACATTAAGAGGTTACATGTGACTTTAAGGAAATAAGATTGCACGTTTTTCCTTTCACCTGTTCGTCCTATTTAACCCTTAGGGCGCTGAAATTGTCAATGAAATTGAACTTTTTAAACAAGAAAAAACATCCACAATATTGTCATTTCAAGGTAGTTTTGGCCTGAATACGTTACAAAGTAGCAGACAGTGTAGATCAAAGATTAGACTGCACGTTCTGTGCAGTCTAATCTTGATCAACACTGTCCGCAAAAACAACTTAAGTCGCTTCCAGCACTTTATAGGTTAATGGTGGGTTACAAACTATTCCCTTACTTATTTCAATGATAAAGCGTTATTGAGATTTTGTGCCATTATAAAAGATCTGAATACCTTAATAACACCTTTATGCCTGACTGTAATACGGCGCATTTGCGTTAATAAAACATGTTGTCGCCATTACAAGTAACAACACAGCAGTGACTCAAACCTACGTCCTACAATTCAGAGTCAGCTTCTTAACCGAATGAGCCGTAAGTTCGTGCGCGATTTTGTAGAAAAGTCCATGCTCTACTGAACATTTCTCAGCGTTTTCCGAAAAATTGTTTCTTTGTCTAGTTATTGTACTCTATACTGTAATTTCTGACTGCATCGGCAATGTTCTATAAGTCTGGTTCTTAGGTAGGATCTTATCAAGTCTACCATAGAACTTTACGCTATATTTATAGTCTCTCTCTTCCAATGCCAGAATTGTTCCTGCTGCTTGTCATAACCATGGTGTAAGCATTATTATATTGTTTGTACGGGAAAGGCCGTTTACTAATGCCGTTGTAGTACCTTGCGGCCAAACCCTTTTCCATGTAATGTTGGAAAAATAAATGAGCCATGCTCTATGAAAAGAGGTCTTAATGCATCTACAAAAAGTATCGACTCCAGTCATCCAGCAGTGTCCTGTCCGCGCAGGCTTACCTGGGTCGGAATTTTTTTTATATTAATCAATTTTCCGCATGTCAAAGCACCATGTACCTCGTTGATCAGTCGGTTGTTAGACAAAATGGGTTAAATGGATCCATAATTATGTGATGACTTGCTTGGTATCATGAATCAAAGAGGTGCATTAAGCCCCCTTTTTGTCAGAGCATGGCTCAATTATGTTTATACTATAGTTGCGGTTCAACTCCTGTATCGCAAAATATAAGAGCAATGCTCTCTGAAAAGGGCTCTTAATGCACAGGCTGACATGGGTCGAAACTTTTTGCCATTGGTCGATTTTCTGCATGTCAAAGGACCATTCTACCTCCTGATCCAGTTGATTGTGAGAAAAAAAAAAAAAGGATTTTATGGATCCCACATTATGTGATGATTTGCATGGTACAATGCATCATGGAGATGATTTAAGCCCCCCTTTGTCAGAGCATGGTTCATTTAAACTCGACCTCTCTGACGGCTGAAAATACAATCCACTTAGGTTTAGGTTTAAACCATTTATTTTACATCGATTTAGAAACAAGTTCTTACAACTTAGACTAATCTCCCTCGATTTTGTTTCCTGGGAACTACACCAGTACTCGCGCTGAATGTGTCAGTCAATGAAGTCCCACAGTTGACACCCGCTCATGGAGATCGAATTCAGGACCTTCTGATTGCGAGGCCGATGCGCTACCTGACAACCACGGACACCACAATCCACTGAACCTCAGAAATATTTTTATCCCATAAACTTGTCTGAACAAGTAGGCGGTATAGATCCAAGATCACATCACACCTCCTTTGCGGTCTGGTCTTGATCAAAACCGCCCTCAAACGCTCATGTTTTCGCCAATAACGCCGAATGACTGAAACCGGATGTGAGAGGCGAATTACTGCCAACAAGATATATTTCCGCTATGAATAATATTTCTCTTACATCACATGTGAAAATTCAATTAGAGATTTGTCCCTTGAAAATACGAGACATCTGTTTTTTTATTTATTGTTATTATCCTTTTCATTCAAGGAACAAAAGTAACGATCATTAATACTGTTTTTCAAAGTATCTGCGATTTTCCTACTGTCTACCTTTAATCAATTTATAGCGGATTTATTTATACAACCATCAAAGCCTCTTCTCTGGCAGTTTGACAACGGTCTTGTATCTTCATGCCAAATGTTGCCCCTGACAGTTTGCAAGGTTGCGACCGTTAGAAAAATGCATATCATTTTCTCGAGGCCGTCAAAAAAAGACTGTTGTCGCTTACGATTTTAAATCGAAGACAAATCCCTTGAGTTTCTTTATTCCTTACACCATACATTTTGGTAATTTATCTATGTTTACACAGCTGACTAAATTTTGAACCATTCTACATTATTAAGTTTTAACAGTTTTAACAGCATTTCTTCTCTCTAGCTGTAAGGAAGAATCTTTAAGGTGCATTTTTTTTAGATTTGCTCGCTGAAAATCGAATTTGACTGCGAATTACACTTTTCTATGCAAACGTAAAGAAACTAGTCTATTGCATGCAGTAAAAGGCGCAAATAGTGTTCAAGTGACGGGTTGGTCACTATGCAATCGGTAACTCCGTTTATATTTATAATACCAAATATGACGTCATCGAACTAAATTGAATGCGATCCCACATAGTCAATGCGTGTACTGATAACGTGATATACCAAAAATACGTCTGAAAATACTTTTATCTTACATTGTATTCCTCCTTTACTGAAGCTTTGCCAGCTGTCACCTTATTTAACTCAGTTATGAATCGTTTTTGAAGTTTGTTGAGGTTATAAAAATCTGAATAGAATCCTTTAAGAAATAGACAAATCAACAAATGTAACTATGAAATTCACGATTTCTGTACTTAGATATTTCAAAAGGCTATACATGTCCTCTTCGGTGACAATTGCAGAAATTATTGTTACATATCGGCGCAGGAATATCTGATTTCTGAAAGAGTATCCGGGACAAACCCTAGTTTTTGTCTAGCCTTGTTTCTTCGGAGAGAAACACTTTCTGAAATTCAGTGACGTGTGCAACATGTTTCTGTATGGGGTAAATGTGTAAAATTCTGGGCCAGTATTCACCAATGATTCTTATTAACACTCCTTGTCTAACTATCAAAAATTTTCTGATGTTCAAAGTAACACAATTTCTGATTGCCTAAACCAGATGGTTTACCCAATCAGAAATTGCGTTACTTTCTAAATATAGAGCAAACCCTAAAGTGCAATTTAGAATGGTTTGTGAATACGGGCCCTGCAGGGGCCCGTATTCACCAACCATTCTTAAGAACGTTCTTTGTCTTGTTCTCCAGAATTTTCTGCATTTGAAAGTAACACAACTCCTGACTGGCTAAACCATGGTTTAACCAATCAGGAGTTGTGTTACTTTCAAATGTAGAAAATCTTGAAGAATAAGACTAAGAACGTTCTTAAGAATGGTTGGTGAATACGGGCCCTGTTCTTCATAGTACAGTCTTTTCTTGATATATAACTGAGCCATGGTCGGTGAAAAGAGGCTTTAATACATCTGCGAACGTATCGAACTGTGTCAGCCAGCCTACTTGGTTTGAAACCTGCTTCTGGTAAACTTTCTGTATGGCCAAGGACCATTCTACCTCAGGATTCAGCCGGTTGTTAGACAAAATGGATTTTGTGGATTTATAATCGTTTGATGACTTGCTCGGTATAGTGCATCGCGGATATGTATTAAGCCCCGCCCCCCCCCCCCCCCCCCTTTGCCAGAGTATGGCAGTATATGAGACATGATTAAGTCTCAGGGCTCAGTTTCACGAAAAAACTTAAGTCTCTTACTTTACTCAATTCAACTAACGGTCCCAGATTCTGGTTTAATTTTAGTTCCCGTTATTTGAGACGCATTTCAGTAACATTTACACGTAACGTTCTCAAATCCTGAGTTGACACTACTTTTCAGACTCAAACTAAGCAAAATTGATGGACTTGAGTCAGTTAACAGACTTAAGTCCATTATTTCGCTTAGTTGAGTCTGAAACGTTGTGTCAACACAGGACTTCAGAATGTTATATAAGTCTGTTAATGTTATTGGAATGCGTCTGGAATGACAAGCTCAACTTAAGTCGGAAAATACGTCTGTTGGTGGATTGGAGAAATATAAGAGACTTAAGTTTTTTCGTGAAACCGGGCCCGGGTTTCTATGCGTCTGAGTAAATTTTCACATTTACTCCTCTAGACGTTGGTCTATCAACATCATTAACTTATATTTCTGCGCTGAAATTATTTAAACTTATAAACAAACAGTCAATTAACGACCGATAAGCGAGACAAATTTGATATTTGATTGTTTTCTGGTGGCGAATAGGGGACTAAAATGTCATCAAACATTGTCTACTTAATTCCTCCTCTCCTTTATGATACATAGATCTTTTATGACACTTAGCTCCTTTATGATACATAGATCATTTATGATACATAGATCCTTGATATAACATAGATATTATATAGATCCTTTATTACGTTTCGATCCTTTATGATGCATAGATCCTTTATGATACATAGATCCTTCATGATGCACAGATCCTTTATGATGCACAGATCCTTTATGATGCACAGATCCTTTATGATACATAGATCCTTTATAATGCATAGATCATTTGTGTCACATAGACCCTTTGTTATGCATAGATCCTTTGTGATACGTAGATCATTTGTGAAACATAGATCCTTTATTATGCATAGATCATTTGTGATACGTAGATCCTTTGTGATACATAGATCCTTTGTGATACGTAGATCATTTGTGATACATAGATACTTTATTATGCATAGATCCTTTGTGATACGTAGATCATTTGTGATACATAGATCCTTTGTGATACATAGATCCTTTATGATGCATAGACCCTTTGTGATACATAGATCCTTTGTGATACATAGACCCTTTGTGATACATAGATCCTTTATGATGCATAGATCCTTTATGATACATAGATCCTTTGTGATACATAGACCCTTTGTGATACATAGATCCTTTATGATACATAGATCCTTTATGATGCATAAATCCTTTGTGATACATAGATCCTTCATGATGCATAGATCCTTCATGATGCATAGATCCTTTGTGATACATAGATCCTTCATGATGCACAGATCCTTTACGATGCATAGATCCTTTATAATGCATAGATCATTTGTGTCACATAGACCCTTTGTTATGCATAGATCCTTTGTGATACGTAGATCATTTGTGATACATAGATCCTTTGTGATACGTAGATCATTTGTGAAACATAGATCCTTTATTATGCATAGATCCTTTATTATGCATAGATCATTTGTGATACATAGATCCTTTGTGATACGTAGATCATTTGTGATACATAGATCCTTTGTGATACGTAGATCATTTGTGATACATAGATCCTTTATTATGCATAGATCCTTTGTGATACATAGATCCTTTGTGATACATAGATCCTTTGTGATACATACATCCTTTATTATGCATAGATCCTTTGTGATACGTAGATCATTTGTGATACATACATCCTTTATGAAAAACAGATCCATTAAGATGCATAGATCCTTTATGATAGAAGTACATAGATACTCTGTTCTACGTATGTTTTAACGGTTTACCAAACAATCCCTTTTTACGACCCTAGACAGACTTTTGAAAACATTTTGGGAAAAGGAGAAAATGCTGATAACCACCATTTAAACAGGTTTAAATTATTGAATTCAAAGAATGTTTCTAGTGCTGGTGGAACCCAGGAAATACATTAATATGTGATATGACTGAAGTGATGTTGAAAGCGGCGTAAAACACCAATCAATCAATCAATCAATCAAAGAATGTTTTGTCAAAAAGTATCTATGGTGTTGTGATAAAAAAATTAATGGTTGGTAAAACGAATAGGTTGACCAAGATAAAATCTTTACGTCAAGGTCATGGATTCCTGTACGTTTGGGAACATCTCAACATTATTAATCAAAAACAATTTATACTTTTATTTAAGCAAAGGTAAGTAGCTTCTTTTACACAAGAATGGTTTACAAATATTTCCACCAGTACTGTTTTATCCACTGTTTAATGTGTCCCAACAGAGGATTTTAAGATTGAGAACTATCTAAGAATATCATTTTACCAAGAGACTTAATAATACACTTACGAAAGGTACACATATCTTTGCATATCTTACCTATTGAACCTGGGAAGTATGGTAGAATCAGATTACCTAGAAATGAAGGAATATGTCGTCATTGCGATCAAAATTCGATTGAAGAATTTCATATTATCATTGAATGTCCTTTCTTCTCAAGTTCACACAAAAAGTTTATCGAAAATTACTATACAGTTAAATCAAGTATGCCCAAAGTTCTATGTATGTTGCAAAGTAATGATTACGATGTTTTGTTTAATCTTTGTAAGTTTATAAAACTAGACTTTGAAAAAAGGAATATCTTTAATTCATAACGTTCTACATAAACTATCACAGTCCTCTGCAAAACTGAATGCGACGAATTGTCTACTTTTTTTTTTCGTTAATGTATGAATTGATATATATTTTTGTTGATTAATTTTCGCGTAAATTGTGTTAATGTTGTAATCACGTGATACAAGATATTGTACTCACAATGTACTTTTGTGTACAAGTGTGAAACGAAGATACTACTACAGTGTCTGTAAAAAACGACCTGCAAAGAGAAGATTAATGCAATGTGAAATACAGAACACAATAGAACGTAAATGAAGTGCAAAAGAAACTAACTAAAATGGAATAGTTGCGCGCCGTAAAGCCCTAAACAAAGACTAATGTAAACAGGTGAAAATTTTAACAAGATGGAATGTTGTTGGCATTTTGTAGTACTGAAGCGTTCATGAGTGACTTGTGT
This sequence comes from Tridacna gigas, assembly GCA_945859785.2. Taxonomy (NCBI): domain Eukaryota; kingdom Metazoa; phylum Mollusca; class Bivalvia; order Cardiida; family Cardiidae; genus Tridacna; species Tridacna gigas. The sequence continues at coordinate 15,238,332 of OX244032.2, forward strand.
GCAGAACAAAATGGTGCATGTATGTCAACGAAGTGTAAGATTACTAAAGAAACGATGTACTTTTGTCGTGCGGCTCAGCCCAAAGCGAGTGGCTGATTATTTGGTATGAAAGTCTAACAAAACATCATTCGGCTCTAGATGAAACTGAACAAAGTTGAATGTGAAAGGGTAATAATAATGAAGTGCGACATGGATTCGTAACTAAATTATGAACAGAACGTGGAACTTAACACCCTTTCAATGAACAACTTCCAAGATTATTGTAGAAAGCAATCTCCCCGTTTACTTTGTCAATTAAAATAGAAATTTGTGTTCGTTGAGATATTTCTTGGTTGTGTTCTTTGAATCGTGGGCATGTCTGAAAATAAACTAAACCGTACTGGGTTTACAAGAGAGCCTCGTTCCGAAGTCTTGTTCTGAACAAAATAAAATGATGAAAGGATGGAAACCCCAAAAACAAAACAAAACGTTCGACGTTACATTGTCGCGGTGTAAAAACTTGAGCGAGATAGAATGGTGACGCCTTGCAGGCCCACGCACATTACAAAAACCACCATGTTTTATCCAGGAAGAATGAAAAAAAGAACAATCGTATTTGATTGCGTGCAAGTCGTGACATTGGATTTTTCTTCCCCACAAGTCTTCGCGGCCGTAAAGGAGCACAACAAACAGCGAAATGTACGTTGTTGTAATTAGATTGAGAGGGAAAATGAGACAGAAAGTGGTATCCTTGTCACTGCCGCCTTCAATTAACTCTTTACTGGACGACAACATTTTAGACCCGCCCATATTGAAAGCAGTTGCAGACGACAAATTAAATGTGGCTCAAAAGCTGCGAGTTTTACTTTGATATGTTTGAAAACATCGTTGGAAATGGAGAAAATGCTTGGAACAAGCATTTTCTCCTTTTCCAGCGATATTTTCTGAAGCATTTTTCGTCAGGATCGGAATAAAACAAAGGCATGTTAGGTGAAGGGAAACATATACTTGGTATTGATATATTACTTGTAATGTTTTGCCTTCAAACACAACTTCAACCGGGAACTAATTGTATTACACCGGAACCGGGAAAAAAAACAACCCTTTACTCCAACTTACCCAACAGGGATACAGATTTGAGGAGTATTTTCGTGCTCAAAGAGTTCTGTGTTGTTGGTACTCCTTTGAATTGTCTAATTGAAGCAATGGTAATTTGTACTTGCTCTTTGGTTTCAGTGAAAACGTCATGATTTTGGAATAACGCCCTGAAATTCTTAAGAACGTTCGCAGTCTTATCCACTGATTTTTTTTTTTTAAATTTGAAAGTAACGCAACTCTTGATAGGCTTAATCAGTTGATTTTGCCAATCAGAAACTGTGTTGTGTTCAAATTAAAAAAATCTTGGAGAATAAGACTAAAAACGTTGTTAAGAATGGTTGGTGAATACGGATCCTGACCTCCTTGCTAGACCACTGTTATTTCCCTTTCAAACATGACACTTTGTGGTTTACTGCTTACAAAGCCTCTACAATTCGATCACGAGAATACCGAAGAAATTCAATCAGATTGTTAGTGTGCCGAGCCCGATAGCATAGTTGGAAGCGCACAGGGCCTGCAACCAAGGGCTCGGTGGTTCGAATCCCGTTTTCTTCGAAATGTATTATTGAAGCTATTCAAACGTGTACCCACAATTTGGTTTTACCGAAAACATAATGACTTCTGGTAAACAGCATTTTCTCCTTTTCCAACAATGTTTTCTATCCTATTAAAGACAGAAATCATCATTTTAGCAGCATGTAATTTGTCGTCTGCAAGTGCTCTCATTTTGATCCGCTTAAAAAAGTTGTCGATTGGTGAAGAGTTAAAACATGACGCATTGTGGTTTACTACTACAAAGCATCTACAATTCGATTTCGAGAAAAATTAAGAAATTTGGTCAAACTGTCAGTGCCAAGCTCGGTAGCAAAGTCTGTAGCGTCCAAGACTTGAAACCAAGGGTCCCCATTTCGAATATCAGCTCGGCGAATTTCTTTCCTAGAACTGACGATAATCATTACCACAGGATTAATTCCCCTCTCACTGTGATCGAAGCCAGTGGTTTGGGAAGAATATTGTCCAAATAACTGGTTTAAAGAACTCTAGGAAAGCACGGATAGGTGCATTACCTGCCCCCAACGTAACTGAAATAATGTTGAAACGGCGTTAAACGCATAAAAATCAAGGTACTGATAGCTGAATGCAGCCAGTGGCTTTGGAAGAATATGGTCCTAACAACTGATCACAAATGGCTTAAAGAACTCTAGGAAAGCATGGATAGGTGCGCTAGCTGCCCCAGCGTAAATGAAACAATGTTGAAAACGGCATCAAAGGTATAAAGATGAAAGTACTGAAAATACTATTGTGGGGTGATGTAGAAATTCGCCAGCAAGTAGGTTTTATCGGTGAACCATTTCATAACATTCGTTCATCTGACGATTGGCTACATTTTTTCTAAGACTGAAAGCATCACTTGATAACTATTTTCCAAAGAATCGTGTATCTAAGCATTTTCCATGTGTTAGGGGTTAGGAAAGCAGTTTGGGTGTAATTACAATGGTTCGGGGGTATTTTTAATGTTTTGGGGTGTTCTCTTAACTTATTCAAGGCCAATTTCAAATCTAATCTAGAGGTAATTGTATGACTTTAAAATCTTAATATCCTTTGTTTGTGTAGCTGGCGAGCACAGCCAAATCTGCATGTTATTTTCACACATCATATGACACAAACGCGTCTGTTCATTGATTTATGAGGAACTATTTTTCTTGAAACAGAGGAGTGATTCGTCTTTACAGGACTTCGGTCTGACGGTTGATATAAAAAAAATCAGACCTAAGAGGTCGCCATCTTGTTAAAACCAAAACAAACAAATAACAACAGTGAACATTTGTTTTTAGTTCCAATAAATCAATCGAAGGTTCAAACGAAACTCAAAGAATAAATGCACATTATTGGCTTGTCTGTTTTAAACTTGGCTCTGTCATTACAGAAGATATTTACCTCAAACACGTGTTTGTTGTTAACTTTTAAAAGGAGAACCCAAATCAGAAGGACAGGTAGTCCTCAAACTAATTTTGACACAGTGTTGTCCCTTCTTCGAATTTTCGCCGAAAAGACACATGGAGCCGAGCGTTGAACAGCCTCATGCAGTGCTCCTTTAACGTGCTTAGTCTTCAAAAGCTCTTTTTTATGGGGGAAGTGGGATAATCAGAATTGCTACAGTATTTTTTAAAAAACATGTCTATTTCAGCTAAAAATTCGAAAAAAAAAAACATGGTTGTAAAAAGCCAAAAATGCCCGTTATCAAAGCTTTATTTCTAAAAGTCATTAAAAAAAACGCGGGACCGTTTTGTAAAAGGCTACAGATTGCTTGTATGGTAGATGTGTTACTTTTTTTTAAATTTTATAATGTATATTATCGTTCTAATGCTCTTATAAAATCTTCATTTTCTTGGTGTTCAAATTGCTTGTCAAATGAGGTGGTAAGAGGTAACGCAGAGCTCCAGATAAGAGGGAGTGATGGTATTCTAAATCCATTATCTCTTTTCCAAATCCTATGTTGTGGGTACTCATTAGAATCGTCTCGATGAGACATAGGATTTAGTGGAGGAGAATGATTATTATTTTCAATTTTGAAATCAAAATCACTTCCTCTATCTGGAGCTGTGGTAACGCATCATACCGGGGACTTTTTCATGACATTAATAGAAAGGTTTTCAATAGCTGGTGCAATCAAAGAACACTGTTTAGCTTAACAGCTAGACAGCCATATTATGAAAGACACAGTGGCAGACATGGTCCTCGTTCCTCGAGATTTTTTAAGTATTCATACTTTTTAGCTCCACTGGCCGAAGGCCAGCGGGCTTATGTCATGGCCTGGTGTCCGTCGTGCGTCCGTCCGTCCGTCCGTCCGTCCGTGCGTTAACTTTTATTTCAAACATCTTCTTCTCTGAAACTACCCATCCGATTTTCACGAAACTTCACAGAAATGATCCTGACATGGTCCTCTTCAGAATTTCTTGACAGAATTCGATTCCTTCAAAAACTCTGGTTGCCATGGCAACAAAACTGAAAAATATTGGAAATCTTTAAAAATCTTCTTGTCTGAAACCATAAGGCATAGGGCTACCAAATTTGGCATGTAGCTTTATGTAGTAGACCTCTATCAAGTTTCTTCAAATTATAGCCCTGGGGTCAAAATTGGCTCTGCGCCAGGGGTCACAAGTTTTACATAGGCTTATATAGAGAAAACTTTAAAAATCTTCTTGTCTGAAACCATAAGGCATAGGGCTACCAAATTTGGCATGTAGCTTTATGTAGTAGACCTCTATCATGTTTCTTGAAATTATAGCCCTGGGGTCAAAATTGGCTCTTCCCCAGGGGTCACAAGTTTTACATAGGCTTATATAGAGAAAACTTTAAAAATCTTCTTGTCTGAAACCATAAGGCATAGGGCTACCAAATTTGGCATGTAGCTTTATGTAGTAGACCTCTATCATGTTTCTTGAAATTATAGCCCTGGGGTCAAAACTGGCTCTTCCCCAGGGGTCACAAGTTTTATACATAGGCTTATATAGAGAAAACTTTAAATATCTTCTTGTCTGAAACCATAAGGCCTAGAGCTACCAAATTTGGCATTTAGCTTGATCTAGTTGGAGTCTACCAAAAGTGCCCAAAGTATAGTCCTGGGGTCAATTTGGCCTCATACTTGGAGGGGGGGGGGTTCACAAGATTTACATAGGCTTACATAGGGAAAACTTTTAAATCTTGGTGTACATAGCCATAAGGCTTAGGCTACCAAATTTTGCATATAATTATAGCATTATTTAGTGGACAGTTACAAAGAGGGCCCAAGTTACAGCTCTAGGATCAAGTTTGGCCCTGCACCAGGGATCACAAGTTTTACATGGGTTTATGGAGTGAAAAGTTCAGAAACCATCTTGTTACCAGCCATAAGGCCAAGAACTCCCACATTTGGCATGTTATTCTTCTAATGCAATATTCCCCATTTAGTCAGACTGTAGCCATGAGGTCAAAGTTTTATAAGGGCTTATATAGTGAAGACTTTTCTTCGTGGTTTATATTTATAAGCCAGTGGAGCGATACAGGGCCATCATGGCCCTCTTGTTCATTAGAATTATCCATACTTTAAAAGAATGAATTCAATCATCTGTTGCAAATTTTGATCTAGAGTTTATGGGTCAGCCGAAGGGAAGATCATGTCAACAGCATCTTTGTCATAGCCATATAAGTATCATATTTTATCTCTGTGGAATTGTGTTCCTAGATTACCAGACGAGCTACTGCCGTGGTAATTGAGTGTCACATATACGAGGGACACTTTTCAAGTTCGTAGAGTAAGCCTATAACTTTTTAACGCGATTATGGAGTTGCACGATTTTTTACACAGAACTTGCGTAATCATTCCTCTCTCGAACGGTGTCACGGTTCCGTTTTGACGGAAAAGAACGTTGCTACTGTGAAAAGGAAGACGCACGTTATACCGTGCAAGAGATAGAAGAATTAAGTGGCATTCATTCGTCAAGTGTTTTGAAGATCTTACGTGAACGACTTGGGCTACGTAAGATCTGCGCGCGCTGGGTGCCCCATTTGCTCACTGACGAGCAGAAACAAAGTCGGGTTAGACTTGCATCGCAAGTTATAGAAAAATATGATAAATGTGACCCACGTCGTTTGGAAGAGATAGTTACAGGTGATGAAACCTGGATCTATCATTTTCAACCCGATTCTAAGGCTAAAAATAAGGTTTGGGTTTCATCTGAGGGCGACAGACCTGTCATTGCGCGCCGTTGCAAAACATCAAATCGCATGTTGTATGCGATATTCTTTGATTCGAAAGGTCCAGTCCTTCAAATTCCAGTCCCGAAAGGTAGTTCTGTCACTGGAAAGTTTTACAGAGAAAGTGTTCTTACTCAACTTGTTTATTTCTATCAGAAACGCAAACCGCGCACCGGTGTCCGCGGCATCAAATTACTCCATGATAACGCACCGGCCCATAAATCCGCTACGGTACAGGAATATCTGAAAGAATCTGGGCTCGATGTCTTAGATCATCCCCCATACAGCCCTGACCTGTCCCCCTGTGACTTTTGGTTGTTCCCAAGACTAAAGGAAATGCTGGCAGGGCACCGTTTTGAATCCCGTTGTGGTATAGGCAGTGCGGTCTACCAGTGTCTGCAACATATACCTAAAGAGGACTACCGGGCGGCGTTCCGGAAATGGGTAGATCGGTGTAAAATGTGTGTGGAGGCAGACGGGGCATATTTCGAAGGTCTTAGATAAATAAAATTTTGATATTTCAAGCGGTTTTAAAAAGACCGCCCTACTCTACGAACTTAAAAAGTGTCCCTCGTATGTGTGTTCAAAGCACGATTAGGTCTTTTTCATCATGCATGGGTGCTTCAAATCAAGGTCATATGGTGACTCCGTGGTTAAGGGCAGCGTTTGTATCCTAGGGTTTTGATTGTTCGAAAACTGATTCGGTCAAAACCCTTTTCCAATGGTTAATGAAGGTCATTGTTAAACAGGTCATTTCTCTGACACCGCTGAACATTATTCGAAATTGTTTAACTGGCAAATAAGCTTGTGGTTGGAAAAGATTGTTTTGCTTAGTCTATCGAAAGGCATACTAAAACGTACATTTATGTCAGGGGCGTACCCAAGCATACGCCCGTGTACCCATGCTTGCTTTTTTAATGGAGGATGGTTCAAGAGAAAGGAGGTATGACACAAAAACATTATGACATATTCTTATCAGTCCTGTCAAAAGGTTGAGTTTCCTAGGGAATTTACTCCCCCACAAAGGAATCTGACTCTGTCAGCGTTCGCTGAAGGGGGATCCCAGACAGACCCCCTTCTCCTGAAACACATAAGGCTAATTAAATTTTCGCCTAAGGGAGACCCAAGCATGTGCACTTGCGACCATGACAAATGTGAAATACTACTGATGAAGGCGTTGAACGCTAAACAAAAAGAAACTAACCTAGATAATACAATTTACAAATTATAATCTAGTTCTTGGAAAAGAAAAAAATGTCGAATATATCAGTTTTTCAAGCGGGAAATTCTTAACTGCTCAATACAGAAATCAAAGTGATGAAAGCACTGGTGTGGCATTTGTCAAGGGAGCCATTGTGTAGAATTAATAATTGAAAAATAAACAATAATGTGGGACGAACCAGCCAATGGACGAACAAACCCAGTGACGAACAGGTTTTGGGACGAACAAGGTCATGTTGTGTGTATCATTGCGCCAATAGAAGGCCATGGCAGGTATAGATAATTTCAATTAAAATAGAAGTATTCCCATGACCGATTGCCTAATCCAGTTTATTTTAATACGCCGTTGTTAATTATGTATCTGAGTGCTATCGAGACACTTATTTGTCGTAGAAAAATTGAGTTTAATTGGGTTTACTTCCTTCAGTTTTGCACAAACTGCGATACACGATTTTCAAAATACCGTATTGAACTCATAGTGACATTGTCTTCTACAAATGCCACAAAAATGATAGTATCAGTTTACGGGTAGAATCCATTAATTAATGAAATAGATTTTATAGTGTCTAGAAGCTTTGTCCTAATTTTTGTATGGGCCTTACATTTTACGTTTGGCACTTCTACCTTGTCGAATGACGTATTTAATCATTGTAAAGCTAATGTGCGATTGAAACTATCACCAACGTGGTCACACAGGTTCGACTGACGTATAGAACAATTGTAATGGTAGAGCATGAATAGACGGCTGGTATATATTTTGATAATTGTCATCCATAATGTGGTCATTGTGGACACTCAATAATGTTGACCTGATTGGATTTCTACTTTATAGAATTAACCCTGCTAAATATGTGAAATGAAACTTAAAGTCTATAGTATAAAACATATTTTGCTATTTCAAAGGTATTTTAGGGCAAAAATATCTCGTTAATATCGGACAGTGTAGATCCAAGATCAGACTGCACGTTCTGTGCAGTGTAGATCTTGGGTCACGTTCAGCAGCCTAGGGGTTAGTCCTTTACCATACAACAAAATTTAAGACTTGTCCAATTTAAAAGCATACGCAGTCGACAAATTAAACATGGCTCAAACATGGAACTTGTCCATGGAATGGTAGAAAACATAGTGGGAAAAGGAGAAAATGCTGGTTACCAGCATTTTCCCCTTACCCTACAATGTTTTACAAAGCTGTCACTGGCTTCTTCAGGGCTGTTGGGATTCTGTGGTAAAGGGCTATGCATTACCTATCATGCAGCCTTAACGACTCGAGTGAATTGTTTTATCTTTTTACAAACAGCGAAATAACAATTTATGCCTGTTTCGGAAGAATCAGTAATATTTCTGTAAAGATTGTCATATTCTACTTTTTAATAGCATACTAGTCTTGATTTTAACATGTACAATAAAATGTATTTGACTTATTTTAAACTGTTTCAGACAGTAAAAGGCATTTTTTTTAATTAGACTCTACTGTATGTCTTAAAGAAATTTTAAAGGCCAAAATAACTTGTTTAGTTTTGTATGAGTATATATATGCCATTGCAGGACTTTAAGAAATTAAAATATACTTTGTTTTTCTGTGTAAAGTGCTTTTCAAAGAAAGACACTGTCGGCTTCTATTTTTCTTTTTTTTTTTAATATCAGTTTACGACAGACATTCTTTTCTAGTTAAGGTTAGGTAAACCATATTTTATTCATCAGTAGATAACAATTTACAACAGACAATTCGATCATTTTGAAAATATACTGAAGAAATGGATGAGATGAGAACGAAAGCCGAAGCTTATAGTGGTTTTCTCCAAATTCCGGACAACAATTATTACACGATCATATCGACATTGATGTTTAGAGTAAAAAATAATTTTAGACAAAATAAAGGAGAATAGACAACAAAACTAATTGCCATCTTTTGTTAGCGGTAAACTGCTGTAGTCGTTGAAAAGCCTATAAAAAGTTCATATTATCGAATTATCAGACACAGAAACCCTTTTTTTTTTGCGGGAGGGGGGGGAGGGCTCAGACACTAACTGCTAATCATTGTATGTCAAAGGAAAATTTTGAGGGACGCTCTGGGGAAAGGGGGTTTCATACATTATAGTAATCTATTATACCAAGCAAGTCGTCACATAATGATTAGGCCGTGCTGTGGCAAAAGAGGGCTTAATGCATCCCGGTGATCCATGATACCAAGCAAGCCATTACATAATTAAGGATCCATAAAATCCATTTTGTATAACAACTGACTGATTCATGAGGTATAATGATCTTTTAACATGCAGATAAACTGACCAATAGCGAAAAGTTTCGGCCCTGGTCAGCCTGCGCGGACTGCGCAGGCTGACCTGGGTCAATACTTTTCGCAAATGCATTTAGCCTACTTTTCACATAGCGCGGCTCATTTATAAATCCTTTTTTTTTTTTTTTGTCTAGTAACCAGCTGAGTCATTAGACAGAATAATCCATAGACATGCAGAAAATAAAAAAAAGCAGAACGTTTTGTCTCAGAGAAGCCAGCGCGGATTGCGCTGGCTGTCTCGAGTTGATACTTTTTCAGATGCATTACACTACCTTTTCACGAAGCATGACTCATTTACAACGTCCCGAACGTCAGAACTTAGCTGTCAGTGGGTCTGCATGGCGAAGTGAAATATGCTAGTCTACTTTTACCAAGGTTTTATAAGAAGCTGCTTTTCTACCTGATTCTGACAGATGTCAGCCCTTTTCTATACTGTATAAGTGGAAATGTTTGAGACGTGGAAATTTTTGCGATTTTGCGAATTTGAAAAATTCGCAAACATTTCTGTTCACGTATTTTACCACAAATATACCAACGAATTATTGAGTGTCTTGAGTCCGCAAAGATAACCATACGTGTAATGTCCGTAATTGGTAATTCGCAAACTTTTCGAAACGAGTATACATCCAAGTTTACAGTGTTTGATCCATGCTCTGTATAAAGGGGGCTTAATGCATCTGCAATAAGTATCGACACAGGTCAGCCTTCACGGACTGCGCAGGCTGACCTGGGCCGAAACCTTTTGGTCAATTTTCTGCGTGTCAAAGGACCAGAGAACCTTATGATTAACCCTTTACCACACAATCCCTAGTTTTAACAACCCTGGGGAAAGAACCTTTTGAAAACATTGTGGGAAAAGGAGAAAATGCTGGTAACCAGCATTTTCTCCTTTTCCCACAATGTTTTCTACTAATTCAAAGACAAATTCCATCATTTGAGCATCATTCGAATTGTCTTCTGCAAATGCTTTCAATTTGGACAAGTCTAAGATTCTGTCGTTTGGTAAAGAGTTAAGTCAGTTGTTAGAGAATATGGAATTCATGGATCCATTATTATGCGATGACTTGCTTGGTATAATGGATCACGGAGATGCATTGAGCCCCCTTTTACCAGAGCACGTCTCATTTGTAGGACTTGGTACTGTTAAGAGCTGGTTTGGTATATTCTTTCAAGCAAAAGAATCATTGTAATGCATTGGTGTTACTACATCAGGTCTGTCTTATCTTGCTACATAGTTTACAGTATCTAATTGATCTGCTCTAGAAACTGATGTACCTGTTTTACCTGCTTTAGCCTATTCGAAGTTTGAGCGCAAGATTTCATGCTCTGTTTCGATGTGTCAAGATTTCAGGAACGTTTTATTCTGGACTCGCAAGTGTCGCATAGTGTACAAGAGGCCATAATCATAGACACGTATTGTTTTGTTTTAGTCCAGCAAAAGTCACAGAATGACACATGTTTTGAAAGTTTGAGGGAGGCTGTTGGTTCAGAAATTCGACACAGACATTTGTAGATTCCTATTATGTTTGTGCTACATGTAACACGTGTTTGTTTGCCTAGGAAACAACTATTGTTAAGTTGTAACAAATCAGTCCTTTAAAGTAAACTTTGGTTACGCGTGGACAACCTGTGCAAGAACAGCCTGGATTGTGCACATAACAGCAAATATAGCTTTGTTTGCCTTCGGCTCCTTTCTTGCCTTTTACTTCTAAAGTCAGAGCTCTTCTTGTTCATATGTATAACTAGTTTGTGACTTCTGGCCTACGCCACTGTATAGCAAATTGTGTTTTCACCCCAGACACTTGATTGAATTGATGCTGAATTCTTACTAAATCACTCTTTAGTCATTATATGAAACGGCTGAGATTTCGACTTCTCACACCTGCCCAAGTATCGGTTTTTTTCTTCCGTCTTCACTTAGAACCTTTTATTTCTTGAGGGGAATTTCCTTAGCTTTTTTCATGTCACCGGAAATGATTTTTATACTTCCCAGCAGCCTCTAGTTACATCAAACAGATATCTTTCATGTTCATCTGTTTAGTTGTTTTTGCTTTTTCTTGAAACGCACTTTATGGATTGGCACGTTTCTGCCCTTTTCAACTGCCTGTGTCCTTTCATAAATGATTTCGCGTTGATTAGAAAAAATGTCATTTACGCCTGTGAAATGAGCAAAGTACCAGATTTATAATCAGTGAAAGCAGGAGATAAACCACACTGTAAATCACTATAAGAGGCATCATTGATTGTCGAAAAGCGTCTTCATTTCTACTAGTTTGCTATTTTCCTTCTTTAAGTTTTGTTTTGTTTTCCAGTTAATACTCCTCGGTATTTCACATCATCTATTCCTTAATTGTGTTTCGCTAATTAAGTATTTATGATTGATTAATTTGACATTGGTCTGTATAATGTCTTGGAGTAAAAGATTTAACCCTTAGGCTGCTAGGCGCGACACACGGACCTTTTGCGGACAGTGTAGATCAAGATCAGACTGCACAGAACGTGCAGTCTGATCCTTGATCTACACTGTCCGATAAGGAGATCTTTCCCCAGCCACCATAACTTTGAAATACCAACATTTTTATTTTTACCATCGGCTTGAAAATTTCATGTGTAAGTTACTTAGCAGAATAAGGGTTAATAGAAATCAGAGGTTGACCAACAGCTAGAACGATTGTTTTTTCACGTAGTTTCTTGTCAATTGATCAAAATTGAAGACCATTGTTCCGGGTCACTTTTTATCACTTTGAAAAAAAAGCCACATAATTGACTAATGCTAGATTCACGTTCTAAGAATGTTTATAACGCCAAGGAAAGAATCCTCAGTGACTACAATAATTAAGAACTACTTGAATAACGCTTTACAGGAGCTATCCATCGGTCTTAACGTTTCGTAAAGCCATAAGGACTTACATTTGATACTCCTTTTTTTAATTTTGCTGTACCAAAAGTTATATCATATTTTACATGAGCCATGCTGTGTGAAAAGGGGGGTTAATACATGTGTTAAAAAGTATCCACCCAAGTCAGCCTGCGCACTCAGCGCAGGCAGACATTTGTCGAAACCTTGTTTTTGGTCAATGTCTGTATGTGAACGGACCAGTCTACCTCATGATTAAATCAGTTGTTCATCATAACGGATTTCATGAATCCATCGTTATATAATGACTTGCTTCGTATAGTGAATCAGGGAGATGCATTAAGTCCCCTTTTTCCAGAGCACTGCTCATAGTAACTCGATCTCTTTCGACGGCTGAAAATGCAAACCATTGAAATTTACAAAGATTTTTTTCCCTGTACGCTTCACTAAACAAACGGGCGGTATAGATCCAAGATCAGACTGCACGTTCTGTGCAGTCTGATCTTGATCTATGCTGCCCGCAAAAGATCCTGCGTTCGCCCATGGCACCGAAAAGGTTAATGAAAGCATGGAAGCGAGAAATGTTTTGCTATTGATTCTATGCGCATGCTCGTTTATATAGCGCAATGTATTCGGATCATAAAGTCCAGACGCTTGGGAATCACATGATGTGTATATATCGATATTTCACTGAGATACATCGGCAATACTTTCTGATAAAGATCAACGACCGTATCAATCTAGCGTTTTAAATTTTATTGTGAGACCATATTCACCAGCCTTTTCTAAATTGTATTTCAAATTCAAAATGTATCGGTTCATTTAAAGAGAATGACTTGAACCAACCTGTCTCGACAAAACAATGTAGCAATAATTCTCATTCGAGATAATATCTGGAATGGCTCAATAAATACATAGAAACTTACATGCAGATGTACATGAGTCATGCTCTGTGAAAAGGGGCTAAATGCATCTGCAAAAAAAGCACCGACTCTTGTCAGCCTGCGCAGTCCGGACAGACTGAACCGAATCGATGCTTTTTGCTTTTGGTCTATTTTCTGCATGTCAAAGGACCATTCTACCTTGCGATTCAGCCGGTGGTTAGGTAAAATCGATTTTATGGATCCATAATTATGTGATGACTTGCTTAACTCTTCATCACACAATCCCGACTTTTAACGACCCTGTGAAAGAAGCCTTTTGAAAACATTGTGAGAAAAGGAGAAAATGCTGGTAACCAGCATTTTCTCCTTTTTCCACAATGTTTTCTACCCTTTCCAAAACAAATTTCAATTTTTCAGTCACATTTATTTTGTCGTCTGCAAATGCTTTCAGTTTGGACCAGTCTAAAATTTTGTTGTTTGGTAAAGAGCTAACGATAATATATTATACTCCATTTTGCCAGAGCGAGGCCCATAGATAAGACATAATAACATTTCGAATTAAGGTTATGATGGCCTTTCGAACTTTTTTTTCTTCACCTACAGGGTTTTCTAAATTAAAAAAAAAAAATCTATTGTTTGTGTCAGATTTGATTTGTGGTCTGCAAACTATTTCATTTTGTAAAAATCTAAAATTGTCTCGGTTTGTAAAGAGTTAAAAGGCGAACACATATCGAAAATCATTGCAAAAGGAGGAACTCTTCTTTGTCAAAAGGCTTTTTTTAAAGTCGTTTTCCACAAGACAAATCAAATCGTCTGCAGTAATAATCCATACGATGACCATTCAACTCAATATCCGACGCTGGATTCTCGTGTACCATCAATACTCTTACAATTTTGTTTTTTGCCAAGCCCCGTAGCTCAGTAGGTAGAGTACACGACTTGAGAACAGGAGGTCGCTGGTTCGATCCCCGGCTTGACCAATTTCTTTCCGAGGATTGATGATAGTCATTGCGACAGGATTAATTCCTCTCTCACCGCTGACCATTGTTTCGACGATGGTTATGTGGGAAAGCAGCCAGTGGCTTGGAAAGAATATTGTGCGGTGTACTGGTAAATGAAACTCAAGGAAATCATGGATAGGTGCACTGGCCGATATAACTGAAATAATGTTGAAAACGGCTTTAAACACCATACAATCAATCAATCAATCAACGTATGAAGGTTCATATTTACGAAATTACAAGCTTTTAAACAGCGTGAGTGATCAAAAAGTGATTCCTACGCGTGTAGGTATCTTGGTACTTTGGTAAGCGACAAACTATGTAGTCCTCCAGCTGATATTAACCCTTAACTCTTTGCCAAACGACAAAATTTTAGACTTGTCCAAATTCAAAGCATTTGCAGACGACAAAATAAATTTGACTCAAAAATTGTAATTTGTTTTGGGAAGGGTAGAAAACATTTTGGGAAAAGGAGGAAATGCTGGTTGCCAGCATTTTCTCCTTTTCCCACAAAGTTTTCAAAAGGTTTCTTACTAAGGGTCGTTTAAAGTCGGGATTGTGTGGTAAAGAGCCGAATAAACCCAATGGACATTTTCAGTCTTGAATAAAACCAAGATAATTGTAATTTTGTGGTCACTTTTCATGTCTAGTGTCTCAGCAAAGCGGACAGTGTAGATCAAAGATCAGGCTGCACGTTTTATGCAGCCTGATCTTGATCTTCACTGGTCGCAAAGGCAACCATAGTCGTGAAAGGTGCTTTAAGGTTTAGCTTTGACTATGCAAGTTGGCTTCTTTGAAAAAAGGAGAGGTCAGCTTCAATGTTTTCAAATAGTTTATTGGCTTTAAATTTCAATATATTTTACAACATGTTAAACAAACAAGTAAGGCATTATATGACTGCCGCTTTATAGAAACCCCTTATGCATTACATGACAGACACATGACCTTCCCGCGTTTTCAAGTCGCGTGATCTTTTCCCGCGATGTTCTTTCCCTTTTAAAACGAAATTCTTTTTTTATTTCGCATAGACTTATTTGTTTAATAAAAAATTATAACTACTGAAGAGGTCATTTTGTCCTGAAGATAATGACTGTAATTGAAACTATTCTTTGAACAGAAGTAATGAATGATTGAAACTACCCTTTGAGGTTAAACAAAAATTAGCTCCCTTAGTTTTAGTTTCCGTTTTTCGGAAAGGTGAATGATGGAACACAAAATAAAATAAGAAAATATCGAAAATAGTCTTGGTTTTTGTATCGACCGTCGAAACACATTTGCAATCAAATCAATACATTTTTTTTTTTAAATCCGTCACATAAAAACAAAACACCTCTAGATCTATTTCCTACTTCAGTTTTTTGATTTCGGTTTATTTATAAAACCAGGACGAAACAGACTGTGTATCAGAACAATTTCGAAAAAAAAAAAGTGGATTTAGATTGCAATTTCTGAGGCAGTGTGCCTTTTAAACTCACCATTGTTGTAGAGGTCTGTTGACCTCTCCAATAACAACCATGAAGAATAGGGCTTTTTAAACAGTGTGGGAGAAGGAGAAAGTATGGTAACCAGCATATGTCTTCTTTCAACCACAATGGCATGTACAAATGCAAAGACAGAAAGCATGCTTTGTGCCACGTTCAATTTGTTATCTGCAAATGCTTTCAGTTTCGTCGAGTCTAAAAATTCTGTCGTTTAGTAAAGAGTTCAGGGTAAACAGAATGATGTGCCCGACAAGGAGTGGACAGTCAAATATTTGGAATTATCATATTTCTATAAAACCTGAAACTCTTTACCAGACGACAAAATGGTAGACGTGTTCATATTGAAAGCATTTGCAGACTACAAATTGAATGTGGTTCAGTGATGAAAATTTGCCTTGGATAAAGGTAGAAAACATTGTGGGAACATGAGAAAATGCTGGTTACCAGATTATTGCGATTTTATCCCGTTAGCCCTGACACAAATTTGCAGTAGACGATTTTTTAAAAGGGCCTCGTAAAATCCTTTAAAATCAAAGTACTGAAAGCAATGATAGAATGTTAAGGTAGACATTTGCTAGCTAGTTGGTTTTTCATTAAAGATTAACTGATCTACCGGTTGACAACATTCCATCTAGCATTGATAGCATTCTTTCACGGCTGTTTTCCATAAAATCGCTTGTTAACAGCATTTTCTCACAATGTTTGTCAAAAACTTTCTTTCTCAGGGTCATTAGTAAAGGGTCAAGTGCCTTCATCCAATTTCAGTTGCCTTTCCCACTAATGTTAGACCATAATCAGACTGCACTTAGCGCACAAACTGATCTTGAACCTACACCATCCGCTTTATCGATACACTACAGAGTTGCAGACTTGAAACAACAGTATATAATTACGGTTTATTACGGGCAATTTTGACTACATCGGGGGTGTTCCAAGGATTAACTGTACCGAATGACAAAAGTTTGGACTCCCGTATATTTAAAGCGTTCGCAGAAGACAAACTAAAGGAGGCTGAAATGGTGGATTGTCTCTGACAGTGTAGAAAACATGACAATGTTTCCAAAGAGCCGTCTGCCTCAGAGTCGTAGAATTACAGAATCGGATAGTAAAAGGGATAAGAGTTTAAATCTAGGATAAATATTTGATCAACAATTATAGCACGGGACCGGACAATAGGATTCGGAGACATTATTGCAACTATTTTTACCATCGATTGTAAGCCTTTACCGGACGGCCCCGTGTTTTAACGATCCTGTGGCTAAAGAAGGCTTTTGAAAACATTTTGGGATAAGGAGAAAATGCTGGTAACCAGCATTTTCTCCTTTTTCCATAATGCTTTCAATTTTTTCAAAACAGATATCGTCATTTAAACCACATTTAATTAGTCTATTGTTAATGCTCTGAATACGGACGGATCTAGAATTTTGTCGCCTGGTAAAGAGTTATAAAAATTATTTTTCAGAGAATTCTGTCCTCACTGACAGGAACCGAGCCCCCCAGTAACTCAGTAGTAAAGAAACATAATTAGTAATCTAGGAGCTGTAGGTTCGAACTCCCGGCCCAACCAAAACTCTTTCCGAGGATGGATGCAAGTCTCTGCGACTTCCTTCCTTCCTTCCTTCCTTCCTTCCTTCCTTCCTTCCTTCCTTCCTTCCTTCCAAATTGAGTATGCAAGACCATGTGCTTCTAACTTGAGTCTTCCATGTTATATTTTATTGGAGTGTCCCTAGGCAAGACACTACAGTGCCAAGCCTAGTGAATCAAGGGAAAGATATGTACAAGAGAGCTGTTGCCTTAAAATAACAGAAATACTGACAGTAGCTGCATAAACCTCCATTGAGATCACGGACCATATTCACCAAACATACTAAATCGAATTCTGTCTTATTCTCATGAATTGTCTAAATAAAGGATCTTACATTAATGTTTATGTATTATCATAGTTTATCACATAAAACCTCATACGGCAGTGTATTAAACCCATGACTCATGTCCGTTAATACGCTAGTTTATTATCGTTTTTTGGGTCCCGGTTCTGATTAATCATAAGCGCATGAAGCAGGAGAAACCAGCAACAGCACGTGCCGGAATTGATACTACTGCGCCGATTCGCGGAAAAATGACGTCATTGTTGCTAAGGCGTATGCGCGTGGAAAGTTTTTTATTTTCATGTGTAATAAAGACAAAAAATGCAGCTGAAGTTTTTTTTTTTAAATCAACAAATTGCGGAAATAGGTGGAATTATCTCCTCTAGAAACTGTTTTATTCTTCTTTCGATGTAAATGTCAAAGAACTATCTACTTGTGTATGTACACATTTGAAACCGAACTACAACTGTAAACATGGCCCCGTGAAAGGTATAAAGATGACGGTGATGATGCAGGATACTTATTTGTCTGTCATTCGTTTTATGTGATAAATAGAATCTCACATTCGTGTTTATGTATTATCATTTTTATCAAACTCGTTAACTAAAATGTATATGACGCTCGACAAGGCTCGCGTCATATAATTTTAGTCGACTCGTTTGATAAAAATGATAATACATATATACACTCATGTAAGGTCCTCTATTTTCAAATGAGTTGACTAGAATTATATGACACGAAGCTTGGCGAGCGTCGTGTATATTTTAGTCAACGAGTTTGATATGTGAGATTCTATTTATCACATAAAACGAATGACAGACAAATAAGTATCCTGCATCATAACCTTCAGTCGATATACCGTTCACAGGTCCATGTTTACAGATGTAGTTTGGTATGAAATGTGTACATACACAAGAAGACAGCACTGTGACATTTACATCGAAAGTAGAATGAAACAGTTTATAGAGGGCGTAAATCGACAGAATTACTCAATTTTGTTGATTTTAAACAACTTGTGCTTCATTTCATGTTGTCATTAACCGGCATGAAAATCATGACATTTTCCACTCGTAAGTTACGTCTTACAAACAACGACGTCATTTTCCTGCGAAATGGCCTAGTTGTTCAAATTCCAACGCACAGTGGCTGGTTTCGCCGGCTGAACGCGCTCATAACTACAAAAATAAACAGAACCGGGACCAAAAAAAACATTATTACACTAGTGTATTATTGAAAATAAGTCGTCGATTTAATACATATATACATATATACTTTATTGCTTGAAAACATAACATGTTTAGAGCAAGTACAAATACAAATACAAATAATACGTTGCTGGAGGAAGCTGTACGTGATAAATTTCAAAGTAACCCAGATTCTGATTGGCTAAACCAAATTCGCATGGATTGTGTAAAGTTCTATTCAACGCAATTTGTGATTTTGCCAAATCATTTGGTGTAGCAAGCCATGAATTGTGTTACTATCTAAATTCAGAAATAGACCAGGAATGGAATTGAGAACGGTTCTTGAATACAGGCCTAGTATTCAGTGCTGTCCTGGTGAATTTTGACTTGATCTAATTTAACCCTTAAACCTGCGAAATGATCAAATGAAACTTTCCAGCAGTAATAAAAATCCCTCTAAATTATTGCAATTTCAAAGTTATTTTTCGGAGAAAAAAACTTCTTATTGGACAGTGTAGATTCAAGATCAGAATGCACATTATGTGCAGTCTGATCTTGATCTACACAGGCCGCAATAAGCACAATAAGTGCCTTGAGCTGTGCTTAGCAACTGAAGGGTTGATGGAGTGTTTATGAAATTCAACATGCTTCTACCTATCGAGTGTCATGGGAACATTCATTCGCAATATCTGAATTATTAATTATACAAAAAAGATTAAGTTACGCTACTCAGATGAAGTGTTCAGCATGTTGCCTACACTTGTATATCCTTCGGGACACTGCCTGTGTTTTTTTTTTCCCCACTGAACTGTGCCAGTCAGTTATGAAGATTGATATTTACTTGAAAGATTTGCCATGAAAGAAAATTTACCAGCAGATAAATATTTAAGATTTATTCCAATTAGGAAATGAAAGAAAGATGTACAAACAAACAACAATGAAAGAAAATAATATCTGATACATCTTCCCGGTTTACAAAAAAGGTGAATGTGCGCTGCCAGGCAAGTTTTCGATGTCAGGGACAAGTATCTGCATATTGCGTAGCTGATGGTTGGAAAAAGTTTAGCACTTAAGCTGCTAAGCGGGACTCACTTACCTTTTGCGGACCGTGAAGATCAAGATCAGACTGCACAGAACGTGCAGTCTGATCTTTGATCTACACTGTCCGATACGGCATTTTCTTTTCGGTGAAATCAACTTCGAAACCGCAATGCATGGGGTTTTAGTACTGACTGGAAATGTGTGATGCATTTATTCAGCAGCTTAGAGTTTAACCTATAACTAGATTGTTAGAGGCTACTCATGATGATTTATTTCACACAAAGAACCGGCTCTTTTACCAGTACGAGTATATATAGTAAACTTATCGATTATGCAAGTATAATTCAAAGAAAACTTGGATTATCAAAAAGCCGCTCTGAATTTGCCTGGTGCAAGAATATGCCCCATTGCCTTTGAGCCATGTTCCAGCAAAAGGGTTTAATTCCTCTCGGTGATGCATTGTACCAAGCAAGTCATTATGTAATTATGGATCCTAGTTTGTCTGTCAACCAAGTAAATCATGGTCCTTTGTCATGGAGAAAACTGATCAATATCAAAAAGTTTCGACCCAGGCCAGCCTGCCCAATCGGCGCAGGCTGACATGAGTCGGTTCTTTTAGCAGATGCATTTAGCTCCCTTTACTCATAGCATTGCCCATTTTCTTCCTCAAAATTTTCACACGACATAAAAACGACGTAAAAGTTGCATATGATTGGTAATGGCCTTAGAACATTCGTGAATCCGATGCCTATTTACCTACATAATTATGCCAAGCCCCTGTAGCTCAATACGTAGCATACAGGACTTGAGAACAGGAGGTCGCTGGTTCGGTCCCCGGCTTGGCCAATTTCTTTCCGAGGATTGATGACAGTCATCGCGACAGGATTCATTCCTCTCTCACCGCTGACTATTGTTTCGACGATGGTTATGTGGGAGAGCAGCTATTGGCTTGGAAAGAATATTATGCGGAGTACTGGTAAAAGAAACTCCAGGAAAGCATGGATAGGTGCACTGGCCGCCGGGATATAACTGAAACAATATTGAAAACGGCGTTAAACACCATACAATCAATCAACTACATACATGTACGTAATTGTGTATGTATTGAATAATCGACGTTTTGATACTGATCTACAACAAGTGCCTAATTTATTTTTCTGGATGATAGCTTGAAACCGTTTTATCTTTCCTTCTATTAGTTTTAGCACTTTTTCAAGAACGCAACTGGTTCCGAACTTTGATGAAAACAATTACCCGATTTTTATTGCTTAATTCTTCACCAAACAAAAGTAATGTAGACTGGTCCAAATTGAAAGCATTTGCAGACGACAATTAAAATATGAATCAAATTATGTAAGTTGTCTTTGATAGGGTAGAAAACATCGTGGGAAAAGGAGAAAATGCTGGTTACCAGCATTTTCTCCTTTTCCCACAATGTTTTCAAAAGTCTTCTTCCTCAGGGTCGTTAAAACTCGGGACTGTGTGGTAAAGGGTGAATGTTGTAACCGGCATTAGATTAACATTACATTCAGTCCTTTATTACTTTAATGAGTTCTGACTTTGTACCTCTAAAGTTTTCGAAACATTTTTTTTCTTTTTTTTTAATAGCAGGCAGATGAATCTTAAAACTAGGTAAAAAGCTGCCAAGCCGCTCTATCTTTTCCTTACTTTTTACCTAGTTTTAAAGTTCTTTCTTTTTTCCAGCGACTACAACTGGGATAGACCGTACAATGACAGATTGTCATCTTCACAATAATTTCTATACTTTGAAATGGTATGATATAAATTAAACTGCATTTAACCCGTTCCCAAACAAGCCCTGGTTTTCACGTGTCTGCAGTACAAGTCTTTTGAAAACACTGCAGGAAAAGGAGAAATTGCTCGTAACGAGCAATTTCTCCTCTTCCCACAGTGTTTTCTACCCCTTTTGAGAACTTTCTGCCATTTTCATCAAATTTAAAATTGTCGTCTGCAAACTCTTTCAATTTGGACCAGTCCAGAATTTGTCGTTTGGGAAAGGGTTAATGTAAATTTTATGTTTAAAATCAGCATGAATATCTGAATCGAAGTGGGAGCCATATGACCTGCTAATAATAAGAAAAAAACCTATTGTTGCGCCTACATCGGTATAGTACCAGTGTGAAGCAGGGAAAACAACAGCAAAAAGAAACGCAAAAACACATGAAATTTTGAATTGTGGCCCTCCGTAGCTCAGTGTTTCAGGTGGTATTTTTGTGACCTTGAACTCAGGTTCGATTCTAGTTTTCGGCGCCTGTCATTCGGAAAGGTAATAAGAAGTCGCAGTCTGATACATGGTCAACCTAAGTACTACATGGACACCAGAGATAAAACTGAAATATAGTTGAAATCGACGTCATTCATTCATTCATTCATTCATGTTCGTTACTTTGATGACATATTTCAAAGCTTTCAGTTTATACGAGTATTTCAAATCTCAGTTAAAACACACGTTTAATCTTTAAACGGAAAAATTCAGGGGTAAGCCAGTGTATGTTCACTGTAATCACAGCTATATACCCAGGGGTATAAAATCCTCAGTTATTGATAATTTCTATGGACTCTAATTTCCGTCCTATTCCGAAGTGCAGACAGATTTTTATATGAGATAGTCTTTATTATTTCTTGACGAGATACGTGGTCCTGAGCGACAGACAATTTATCAGGAACACGTTATGTAACATAACCTTAGTTCATATTGATTGAATGGTGTTTTACGCCTTTTTCGACATTTTTTTTCAGTCATTTCACGGCTATAACACCCATATTCATGTATGGCCTAGGATTCAGCAGTACCAGGCTAGGGCTTTAAAATGTCTTGCGTACGAAAAGATAATGCTTCCATAGAGGATTGAACCTGGGACCTCAAGGTTATGAATCCTAAACTTTACCACTTAGCCATACAGGAAATTATTCCCCCCCCCCCGCAACTATTAGTATATTTTCAAATTATTAGGCGAGGCATACAGTTTGAATTTTCACATTTTAGGTGCGTTATATACAGTTAGAAAATTATACATCATAGGATTGGCATCATCATTCTAATCCACATAAAATTATCTTATCTAAAAAACCTGAAACTATGACTCATCCCCTTTCCCCCCCCCCCCCCCCCACCCCCCGAAACAAATCTGCATCAGACAAGTATGAAAATACCCCATGTAAAACCAGTGTAGAAAACGTTAATATACTCTGTATCAGGTGACAATTAATTGTCGACCTGTCCAAGCTGAAAGCATTTGCTGAAGCGAATAAGATACGGCTCAAATGACGTCATTTGCTTTCGTGTGGGTAGAATACATTGTGGGAAAAAGCGTAAATGCTGGGTAACCAGCATTTTCTCATTTTCCGACAATGTATTCTCCTGTTTCAAAGGCAAATTTCACCCTTTGAGCCACATTTAATTTGTTGTCTGCAAATGCTTTCAATTTGAACTCGTCTAAAAATGTCATCTGTTAAAGACGTTAGATACGTACTCTCTTTGAAGGTCAATTATTCTTTTGCTAATCAATTTCAGCATGTAAACATGACCCTGAAATTACACCAGTCAAACCAATCTCGCAAACATCTGACAGTGTATATCAAAGATCAGACTGCACGTTCTGTGCAGTCTGATCTTTGATCTACGCTTTCCGCAAAAACAAAAATCTATAGCTTTCTCTGTTTTCTAAAGCGTTAAACTTCAGTTATGGGTTTTTAATTATCGACAGACAAACGGGATTCATTAACAGATATTGTATATACCCCTGCTTGGAAATGAATTAGAAGCATTTAGTTGATAGACAAGATCAATAACCTAACAATAGTTGTAAGAGACAGTTACTGTGGTGTAAAGTAAGTGCATTAGCTGCCCATACCCTAGAATTCTTGGATTTGAATCCTTTGGTGGACGGGGCGGGCGTAAGGGGGGGGGGGAAGAGGTCGACTATAGGAGCCCGTGGTCCATGATGAATTAGAAGCTTTAAGTTGACAGGCATTATCAACACCCTAGTACTAGTAGGGTCAGATATCTGTGCAGAGGCCAAATGTCAGCTTCCCATACCAAAAGTCCCTGGTTTGCATCCATAGGTGGGGTTCAACCGTTGGAGCTTTTGGTTTGAGATGAATTGAAAGCGTTTAGTAGACAAAACTGATACCCGAACAATAGCACTGCGAGATAGTAGTGCAGGGACAGATTTGCGGGGAAGTGAGACGGCGGAGATGAATAAGGAACATTTTGTTAATAGACGAAACAGATACTTGAACAACGGTTGTATAAAACAGAAGTGTAAGGTAGCGCCAGTCCGTCAATTCTGTGATCCTGAGCATGAGTCAAGTGTTGAGCGAAGAGTGGGAAGCGGGGTGGGGGAGGGGAAGGGAAGGGGGGTTCAAACTTTGGAATCCGTGGTATGAGATGAATTAGAAACGTTGTTTAATAGTATCCGAACACCAGATTTCGGGTAGTGGTAGGAGTAGGGCTTTACGGCCTTTTATACTAGACGTCCCGAGTTCGAATCTCAAAATGTGCGGGGGTCATCTGTATTATATGTATATGAGCCATGCTCTGGCAAAAGGGGTTTAATGCATCTCCGTGATCCTTGATACCATGCAAGTCATCACATGATCATGGATCCAAAAAGTCCATTTTGTCTAGCAACCGACTGAATCATTGGCTCTTCGACATGCAGAAAAATTACCCGAAAGCAAAAATTTTCGGCCCAGGTCAGCTTGCATATACTGTGCAGGCTGACCTGGTTTGATACTTTTTGCAGATATGTTAAGCCCCCTTTTCAAAGATCATGGTTCATATGCTTTTAATTTTTAGACAAGTAGTCGGTAAAAAGCAAACAGTCTGCTCGAATAGGACCTTCCTTGTCGACTGGTAGCCCAGTCGGTAACGTATGGGATTTACAAGAATTCCAGGGGTCGTGAGATCGAATCCCAGCTCGATTAAACTCTCGCCGATGGGTTAATTTTATAGTCATCGTGACGGGATTGAAACAAGCTCATTCATCTTTCACTAATCTCACTCGACGATGGCATGGAAACTTGACGAGAGGTCTGTATTCACCAACCATTTCCAATTTCATTCTTAGTCTTATTTTAGATTCAGAAAGTAACGCGAGTTCTTCTGATTGGCTAAACCATACGGCCACCAACCATTCTTTATTTCATTCTAAGTCTAATTTATAGACTTAGAAAGTAAAAAACCATATGGTCTAGCAAATCAGAAGTTGAGTTACTTTCAAATTTAGAAAATCCTTGAGGATAAGACAAATAATGTTCCTAATAATGGTTGGTGAATACGGACCCAGTTCTCGTATGGTCGTGATGATCCCAGTCATAACGGGATTCGAACTCAGAACCTCTAGTGTGAGGCACGACGCCTTAACACTAGACTACTGTCTCTCATTTACACCAGTACACAAACACGGTCCGAAAGTATTTGAAACACGTTGCCTAATCGAAAATTTTAATTAAGGTTTCTTTTATTTCAGGTTGCCATTAAGATCATAGAAACTCGGAAAATAAAGGAGGAATATACGAAGGCCAATCTACACCGGGAAGCCCGTATTCTCGGCCAGGTCCGGCATCCGCATATCGTCCGTCTATACGAAACACTTAAGGTAGGTCGCTCTTTTATTATGATTTGGTCCTGCCCTTGTAGCCATTGGTATCGCACTCGGCCTGTAATACAGGGGCAACTAGTTTGAATTCCAACCCAGTGCATATCGTTACCGATTTTGATGGCTGAACACTGTTTCGACATTGTTTAATGGGTAATTACTCATTTTCTTACCCTGATCTAAAAACAAACGAACGATTCGAGGGCGTAATATCAACACTCCAGTTTCTATAAGAGACAGAACTCTAAACAAGTGAAATGGATATGCTCGGCTTTTATAAAATACGACGCTGAGGTATAGAACCCAGAAACATTGATGAATAAAGGAAAAACATGTTGTTAACTAGCCTTTTCTCCTTTTTCCCTCAATGTTTTCCACCTTTTAACCCTTTACCAAACAATACCGAATTTTAACGACTGTGGAATAAAGCCTTTGAAAACATTGTGGGTAAAGGAGAAAATGCTGGTAACCAGCATTTTCTCCTTTTCCCACAATGTTTTCTACCTTTTTGAAAAAAAATATCATTTCAGCCACGTTGAAGTTGTCGCCTGAAAACACTTTCGAATCGGACAAGTCTAAAATATTTTCGTCTGGTAAAGAGATAAAATTTCAAATCCAATAATTAGAGTCGCGTTCATCATGTCGTCAGCAAATGGTGTCCAACAGGACGAGTCTATAATTCTGTTTTCAGGTAAAGACTGGGTCATAGGCCCGACCCAGATAATTAAATTTCAAGTCTGTTTTTGGTGACAATAACTCGAAAATAGCATCTTAATCCAGACAGACTACGTATGGAACAAAAAATGCCCGCGGTGACGTAGGGGTTGTATATTGTAATATAACTGTCTTCTTCGAATAATCAAATACTGATATAATAATGGGCTTAATAATGAGCTTTTGATCAGACTGTCTGCTAGAAGCTCTCTCTCTCTCTCTCTCAATACATTTCTGTCTGCTTTCTGTCTGGCTTTCTGTTTCTTCTCTCTCTAAATTTCTCTGTCTGCCTGTCTGCCTGCCTGCCTGCCTGCCTGTCTGTCTGTCTGCTTTTTCTCTCTCCAAATTTCACTGTCTGTCGGCCTGTCTGTCTGTCTCTCACACACACTCTGTGTTTCCTTTTCTCTCTCATTCTCACTACCTGTCTGTCTGTCTGTCTGTCACTCTCTCTCTCTCTCTCTCTCTCTCTCTCTTTCTCATTAATCACAACCTCCCTCTCAATAAAGTAGTTTGTCTGCCGTGGAAAACAAATAAGATAATTGCTATCATAGGAGTGCCGTGATTTTTATTTGATGAAAGAAAATGGGTCAGGGGAGAAAATAGCGAAAATACCAAAATCAATATTTGTTTCAAAGGGGAGAATTCATATTTCTAGAACTGTCATTGATTTTGTTTTCCCTCGGTGGATCCCAACTCACGAGGAAAAAAAGAAAAACAGAATAAGCGGCGCTCCGGCAAAAGGGTGTCAAATGCGTCTCCCTGATGCATTATACCGGGCACATCAGTACATAGTTATGGTTTCCTAAAACCAATTTTGCTGAACAATCGACTGATTCTTGAGGTAGTATGTCCTTTGACACGCAGAAAATTTAAGAATAGTCCAAATTCTAAACTTTAAGACTAATCATGTAAATGGTTGATGTCTAAGTTTAAACCAACCATTCTAAATCGCATTCCAGGTCTCTGCTAGATTTAGAAAGTAATGCAATTTCTGATAGGCTAAACCATTCGGGACGCTTTTTTGTCGTGGTAGTGTTCTTGGGCATGGCACTGCAGACCCCCAGTCTGGTAAACCTGAAACTCATGGGTTTGAGCCATGCTCTGGCAAAAGGAGGCTAAATGCTTCTCCATGATGCTCGGTAACAAGGAAGTCATCACATAATCATGGATCCATCAAGTCAATTTTGTCTACCAACCGACTGAATCATGAGGTAGACTGGTCCTTTAGCATACAGAAAATTGACAATAAGCGAAATGTTTCTACCCAGGTCAGCCTGTGCGGACTGCCTAGGCTGACTTGTGTCGATACTTTTTTCAGATGCATTATGCACCCACAGAGCATGGCTCATTTATAAGTGAGCTGTATAGAAAGCAACGTAATTAGTAACAAGAACGGAGTATCGTATAGTAACCAGAATAGTGTTAGGGCTGTTTGACAAGTTGTGTACCTCATAATTATGTAAGGGTTTGACTTTTGGCGGACATGTCGCATTATTTTTCAACAGAATCCTATGGTGGCTTATTTCTGCCACGAGATACGAGATGGCTATCATGATAATTTTAGAGAACTATCGCGATAAAACAAACTTTCCTGGAAATATTATCTAGATAACAAAAAGTTTCACGATAGAAATATCGCGAAATTTCTCACTGTTATCACGATTTTTTTTTTACGCTCGTGCCCACAACTGACATTCACGGTATCTACAATTAGATATGGTTTCGGATCATCTTTGTCTCCTGTACAGTCAAAAACTTCCGAGTTCATCCAAATGGTGATTTTTCTATTTATAGATATCGAGAAACGGGTAGAACTATCGCGATAATTTTACCTCGATGTCAGCTTCGTGCACGAATGAGAAATAATCAACATAAAATTTTCAAGATAACAAAGTTTATCGTGATATTTTTTTCAGAAAACTTTTCACTATCTTGATGAAATTTTCAGGAAACTTCGAATTATCGTGAAAGTCTTCTAAAATTATCACGATAGCTATCTCGTATCTCGCGGCAGAAATATGCCACCATAGAATCCTCCTTAGTATCTTAACACTTGTCAGCAGTCCTTTTTTGACAGTTCTCCAATGCATGTATGACATCATCATGTGACCAAAAGCAGGCATTGCAAATGACCTTTTTCAATTTTGGCAATTGTTGAAAGTCTGATAGAGCCAGGTCAGGCGAAGAAGGCGGATGCCCAATCAAGTCAAAGCCACGATCGTTAATGGCAGCCATGGCAATAACGGACTTGTAAACAGGGGCAGTGTCCTGGTGGAACAAGACACCTTTACTGAGTTTTCCGCAGCGCATGATTTTAATATTTTCTCTTAACTGCCTAGGAAATCATGCATAAGATGTGCCATTGAATGCTTGTCCCCTTGCAGATAATCTGTCATTAGAATATCATCGGCATCCCCCAAAACCGAGGCCATAATCTTTCCAGCTGGTGGAACAATCTTTGCCTTCTTTGGCGGGGATAAACCAGGGTTTTAGACTGTTGTTTGGCGTCTGGGGTGAAATGATGGACCATTGGACCTACGTTTCATCCATAGTCATGAAAAATTGCAGAAACTTAGCAGGGTCTGCCTCTAAAAGATTCAGATTAGCACGCGACAGAGTTCGCCTGGTGTGCTTCTGATCAACTGTCAGAAGTCTTGGTACCCAACGGGCTTAGGGCTTTTTCATTGAAAGATCTTCCGTAAGAATGGAATGTAATCTTTCCTGTGAAATCCCAGCTGTACTGGCCATATATCGCTCTGAAATTATCTTCTCAGCCATAACAATATCATGGACATTATTAACCATTTCTGATGTTGCAATAGTGAAAGGCCTTCCAGGACGGCCGTCATCCTGAATGTTCTGCCTGCCACGCTTAAATTTCACCACCCACCTTTTCACTGTAGCATATGACGGGGCAGCATTCCTTTGTGTTGCTACCATATCAGTATGGATATCGGTGCTGGACCTTTCTTATGCAAATACTAAATCAATGCATAGCGATTTTGTCCATTTGGCAAAAGTCATTTGCCTTGTTTACTTTAGAATGCTACCTCTCCGACATAATCTGACCAAATGACACCAGTCCTCCAGTCTTAAATAGTCAGGAAATAGTAGGCCTGTAAGGGACATCCCTGCTTAACTCACATCACCCCTCGTAAGCTTATCGGTCGCGATGACGTCGAGCGATCCAGGTAGCTAAGTTGCCAAAGCACTTGTCTATTAAGCGAGGGGTCTCTAATTTGAGTCCCGTTCCGGCCGCATCCCCACTTGGAAATAACAGCAGTGGTGTCAAAAGTGGTTGTAAAGTGGTTGTAAAATCAAGAACTTTCATGAGTGAGCGAATGAGCTAGGGTGCGAGCAACAGACAGAGAGACAGAAAAAAATCGGCACACAGATAGCAGAGACAGCCAGATAGACAGGCACAGAGACAGAGAGAGACAGGGACAGAGAGAAACAGAGGGACAGAGTAACATGCAGAGCGAGAGATCGAGACGGACCGAGAAATAGACAAAGAGCAAGGAGACGGAGCGACAGGCAATGAGAAAGAGAGACAGACAAAGAGAAAAGTGAATACAGAGCGAAAGGCAGACAAAGAGGGAGAGGAAGAAAGATAGACAGAGTCAGACATCGATAGACAGACAGTAAATCAATGAAAAAGATAAATGAAGAGAGGAGTGATAATGAGTTAATTAATTAATTAAAAAAGAGGAATACATCATCTATTATTGTGGTTCATTTTTGCATTTCCCAAATGACCCATCAGAGTGAAATGTTACCATTTGTATTATTGCACGTGTATTTTCACAGTTGATCAAATAACTCCTCGTGACTTGCTTTTTTCTGCTCACCTGAGCAGGAAGTGCTCATAACACTTGTCGTCTGTCATCCGACGTCAATAACATGAGCCACACTCTGAAAAAATGGGGCTTAGTACATCTCCGTGATCCATTACATTGTGGAAGTAATCGTAATCATGGATCCATAAAATCCATTTTGTCTAACGATCAACTGAATCATGAGGTAAACTGGGCCTGTATTCACCAACCGTTCTTCAGAACATTCTTTGTCTTATTCTCCAGAATTTTCCAAATTTGAACGTAACACACCTTCTGATTGGCTAAACCATTTGGTTTAGCCAATCAGAAGGTGTGTTACTTTCAAATTTGGAAAATCTCGGAGAATAAGACTAATAACGTTCTTAAGAACGGTTGGTGAATACGGACCCTGGTCTTTTGACGTGCAGAAAATTTATCAATAGCCAAACGTTTCGATCCAGGTCAGCCTGCGCGGACTGTGCAGCTCATATCTCATACACATACCTTTCTATGCTACAAATTAATTTTATCTATATTTCAAACAAATTATCTCAACCTAGTCTTCTATCAGACTTCTTCAAATGGTTAAGATTGTTGCATCATTCGATAGGTCACAAAAGCTAGAAACAGATTTGAAAATTGAAATTGTATTGATGTTCTGGTCAGAAACTACCAGGCTAGTTATTCTCAAATTTCACATACAGTCTCTCTTGGTAACGGAAAAAAGACAAATCGTTTTAGTCATTTTATCAATATGGCTGTCATAACTGAGAGTAAAACCTTTGAAAACAAATCTTCTCCAGAACTGATCATTTGTTTGTACCGTAACTCTGTCTAAAAAATCAGCATACTGGAAAATAGTTTTACAAAGGCTTTTCAAATAATGAGCTTCCGTGGAAATGTGAAATGTATGGCCATTGTGTTCTAAAGATGTTTATACATGTAATGTTAAATGTTATTTTGTCTGGATCCACAGGGCCTTGAGCTTTGTTGTTTTAGGACAAGGTCCGCCATTAACTCTTTCAGCTAAAAATATATGAGCCATGCTATGGCAAAAGAGGGCTTAATACATCTCCGTGATGCATTATTCCAACAAGACATCACCTGATTACGGATCCATAAAATCCATTTTGTCAAAGAACTGACTGGTCCTTTGACATACAGAAAATTGACCAATAGCGAAAAGTTTCGGCCCAG
Organism: Tridacna gigas; assembly: GCA_945859785.2. Lineage (NCBI taxonomy): Eukaryota > Metazoa > Mollusca > Bivalvia > Cardiida > Cardiidae > Tridacna > Tridacna gigas. Next base: position 15,269,329 of record OX244032.2, read on the forward strand.
GTCAGCCTGCGCGGACTACGCAGGCTGACTGGGTCGATACTTTTTGCTAATGCATTAAGCCCACTTTACACAGAGCATGGCTCATATTTATTTGTTCGTTTTACTGGCTCGTGGTCCTGACCAAAAATTTTCAGTGTAACCTTGTTCATCGTTTTTTCGCGGTAATTAGGGGTCCGATCAAGAAAACTATATGTTTTAACAGAGTATAGAATAAATTACAAAATGATTTTTAATTTCATCTTTTAGTTTGCCTCATAGGAAGTATCATTCGATTTCATCCAAAAGTTTTACAAACACACCTTGACATACATTACTATCCCATCGCCATTCTGAAATTGAATCACGTGACTTCGCTGGAATTCGTCAAAAAATCATAATAACTTGATATAGTTGGCGTCAATTTATAGCCACATGATATGAAGACATGATCTAGCAGATGATCTTATTGGGTCGTCACGGTCTATTTGTTAGTAAAACTGTGAGTAATAAAGGATTTATAGGGTATAGATGGTGTTAAGGAAGTAGGTGCCGACTACATTGTTTTTACTTCCGGAATATTTTTTTCCATTTCAACCTTGTATGTTGGACATTAAAGTGGACTTTGGAAGATTGATGTCTGAGTCAAGGTATTTACACTGAAAATAGTAGCTAGACAAGCCACTAGATGGCGCTGTTGTTTGTATAAACGGTAAAATACCGATTACCGCGATGCATAATGTAACGCGATCTTACAGAACGTAACTATACGTCCAAAAGGTCAATTTAGCATCCACGACTTAGGGCTTACATTAGCTACAAGGATGTCCAAGTTTCAAGGCCAAGAGCCATGGGCCTTGACATTTTGCATGTGACATATAATATTGGTGTCCTTTAAGATAAGTATTCACACTCTGTAATTTGGATGGAGATGGTCATACCTTGGGGGGTGTTATAAAATTCAAAATTATGGTTGTCTATAACGGCGATACTTAGAGCTATGATACTTATTTTGTTTTATCTCATAAACAGTCTTTTTCAAACGAGGTCAAACCTTTTCATGTCACAGGTTTGGATGCTTTGCATACAGCGACAGAAGGAGAAAGTTTGAAAAAAAGTTTTTGACCAAAACCGAATATTGTATCACAATCAAACCAGGATTGTTCAAATTTCAGATTTTGTGCGACCCCAGTATCACATGAGCCACGTGAATTAAAAAGGAATTTAATGGATCTCCGTGATCCATAATACCGAGCATTCATCACATGATTGTGGATCCATAAAATCCGTTTTGTTTTACAACCAGCTGAATCCTGAGAAAGAATGGTCCTTGGATATGCAGAAAATTTACCACAAGCAAAACGTGTCGAGCCAAGTAAGCATGTGCAGACCTCGCATACTGACTTGGTCGATACTTTTTGCAGATGCATTAAACTCCTCTTTTCACAGAGCATGGGTCATATCTATTTTCTCTACATGGTTGATAGAAAACTTAAATAGATCCTCTCCTTGTCCCTAACTATAATCGAAAAACCTACAGGTGTGATATTCTGTATGTAGCAGTACCATATAGACTGCTATCAAATTTGTCCAAATTATAGCATTGGGAATAAAAGTGTTTCCTTCCCAAAATAGGATTTTTATTGAAACACAGAATGTTGAATATCAGACGCTGAAGTTTCATGCGAGGGATTTTAGGATCATCATTGCTCTCTTGTTATAGAAATACTTAGTCAAGGGTCCGTTCACCGACCATTCTTAAGAACGTTCTTAGTCTTATTCTACAAGATTTTAAATTTGAAAGTAACACAACTTCTGACTGGCTAAACCAAATGGTTTAGCCAGTCAGAAGTGACGTTACTTTCAAATTTGGAAAATTCTGGAGAATAAGACCAAGAATGTTCTTAAGAATGGTTAGTTAATACGGAGCCAGAAATCCTGTGCACCGTTTATTATACAATTCTGTTTTTTTAACGACTCTGAAGTGAAAAACAAGGAGGAAATGGTTTTCAAAATATTGTGGGAAAAAGAGAAAATGCTGGTAACTAGCATTTTCTCCTTTCCCAACAATGCTTTCTACCATATCAAGGACCGATATCATTTTGTGAGCTACAAGAAATTGTTATTTGCAAATGCTTTCAATTTGGACAACTCTAAAACATCGGTCGTTTTGTGAAGAGTTATCGGGAATTTGTGATGTAAAGTCTCAGTTGCGGCCAAGAGTAAACAATGTGGACGTCAAAATGCATCTAAACTCAAGTCATACCATTTAAAAGTGTGAATTTATTGTAAAGATGACAATCGGTTTGGATACTCCCAGTGTAAAGTATTTTTGAAACCTCGCAGAGTGTTTGTGAAACCCTGGAGAGTATTTTTGAAATCTCGCAAAGCAGTTTTGAAACTTCGTGAATTAATTCTGAAAACTCGCAGAGTATTTTTCTAAACCTCGCAAAGTATTTAAACCTCGCAAAGTGTTTTTGAAACCTCTCAGAGTATTTTTTAAACCTCTCAGAGTATTTTTTAAACCTCTCAGAGTATTTTTGAAACCTCGCAAAGTACTCTGAAAGCCTGGCAAAGTATTTTTGAAACCTCGAAGAGTATTTTTTAAACCTAGCACAATATTTCTTTTAAAACATCCTAAAGCATTTCTTAAACCTCGTAAAGTATTTTTTAAATCTCGTAAAGTATTTTCTAAAACTCACAGAGTATTTTTTAACCTTACAAAATATTTTTGAAAACTGGCAGAGTATTTTTTAACATTACAAAGTATTTTTGAAACTCTCGGAGTATTTTTGAAACCTCACAAAGTATTCTTGAAACCTTTCAGAGTATTTTTGAAACTTCGCAAAATATTTCTGAAACTTCAGAGTAATTTTGAAACCTCGCAGAGTAGTTTTGGAACATCTTATTGATTTATAATTTCTCAGCTAACCAGAAGCTACACAACACGATTACAGAAGGACCAACAAGTATTTCTGTGTATAGCTCTCTCCCAGACGACAAATTCTTTCACCCGTCCATACTGAATGCATTTGCATATGGCATTTCAAATGTGGCCCTGAACTATATAGAAAGCATGGAAACCCTTAAAGATAATGTTACATTTAAATCCAAAACGTAATTTTTTCAAACAAAGGCCTGATTACTTTTACCCTTTTGCCAAGCATTCTCGCGTTTAAAGACCTTGGGGAATAAAGCTTTTTAAAACATTGTGGAAAAAGTAGAAGATGGCTGGTACCAACATTTTCCTGACGCTTAACGACCTTGACAAAGAAGACTTTTGAAAACATTGTGGGAAAAGGAGAAAATGCTGGTCACCAGCATTTTCTCCTTTTCCCACAACGTTTTCTACTCTATCAAAGACAACTTCCGCAATTTGAGTCACATTTAATTTTTCGTTTGCAAATGCTTTGGAATTGGACAAGTATAAAATTCTGTCATGTGGTAAAGGTCAACTGGCTAGAATTTCTTATTTGACTTTGCTGGTATTCACTGATAATTCACACTCGCCACTTGCCTTTTCGTCGGACTTGAACTCATGTTATGGAGACTTTACAAATTCCAATCCGTGCTTTGTGAGCTTATTTTCTTCATTGCAACCATCCGAAAGGCGTAGAAAGTACAGGTCCGTTTTCAACGAGCAAGTTGAGCCGAGGGAAATAAAATCAATGCAATTTAGCTGATTGTTAGGATACAAAGCAAATCTCCTCAGTATTGATGTTAACTGCTAGAGTGCCCTGCACTCTTACAGTCAAGGTAGATGAGAGATCAGACTGCAAAAATAGTAATCTGATCCTTTGCATGTAATTGCCTGAATTCGAAATATCTGGAAAATTCACCGATTGAAAATGGATATTTCTTTTAAACCATGCTCTGGCAAAAGGGGGTTTAATGCATCTCCGTGATGCATGATACTAACCAAGTCATCACATAATTATGGATCTATAAAATTCATTTTGTATAGAACCGACTAAATCATGAGGTACTCTGATCTTTTGATGTGTAGAAAATTGGCCAAAGACAAAACGTTTCGACCCAGGTGGACTGCAAAGGCTGACCTGGATCGATGCTTTTCGCAGATGCATAGAACCCCATTTTCACTGAACATGATTCATTTATTTGTCATTATATAGCTTGACCCATCACTGTCCATTGATAAGAGGACAAAATTACAGTATGGTCCAAATTGAAAGCATTTGCAGACAAGAAATAAGATGCATCTCAAACGATGGAATCTGTCTCTAGAAAGGAAGAAAACGATGTGTGGGAAACGGAGAAAAATTTAATGATGGTAATAAGCACTTTCTCCTTTCCCCACAATGTTTCCAAAAGCCTTCCTTGGGGTAGTTAAAAACATGGAATTGTTTGTTAAAGAGCTCTGAGGTCCAGGGAGAGGACAACTTGGGACGACAATTTTGGCCAATTAGCAGTTTGCTCTTAACAAGCGAATGCGCCTTTTTGTGGCATTTGTCGAAGACAATGCCACTCTGAGTTGATTACGGCATTTTGAGAATCATGTATCTTAGTTTTTGCAAAACCGAAGGAAGTAAACCCAATTAAACTCAATTTTTCAGAGACAAATAGGTGTTTCGATTGCACTCAGATATGAAAATGAAAATGGCGTATTAAAATAAATTGGATGAAGCCATTGATCATGGAAATATATATTTTTTTTTAATAGAAAATAGCTTGATCAGCTATGGTCTTCTGTTGGCGTAATGATACACATAATCTTTGTTTCCTGACAGCCCGATTCCGTGCTTGATCGTCCCAAACCAGTTCGTTCCTGGGCTTATTCGTCCCTGGGTTTGTTCACCAGGACTTGTTCGTCCCACAAGATTGCACGCTACTCTATTGGATTGTGCATGACTATACAGTAGGTTGACTTTCAAGCTAATATTTTGAAACTATTTCGATGGTTTATTTTTCAAATTATTAATTCCACACAATGGTTTCCTTGACAAGTGCCACATGAGTGCTTTCAACGCTTTGATTTCTCATATGTTTTCAATGATGCTGAAAAGCAATGTGGTCTTTCCTTTAAATGCATGCAGCCGAGCCCTGGTAGCGCATACGTTGGCGTACATGACTTTAGAACACGCTGATTCGAATCCACTACTCGGCCAATTTCTTACCGAGGATTTATGATAGTCAGTTCGACAGGATCCATTCCTTTCTCACCGCTGATCATTGTTTCGACAATGGTTATTTTGGAAAGGAGCCAGTAGCTTGCGAAGCACTGGTAACATCAACTCCAGGAAAGCACGGATCAGTGCACTGGCTGCCACGATATACCTGAATTGATTAATCTTGAAAACGGCGTTGAGCACCATACAGTCAGCCAATCATTAAACGCCTGCATTTAATACAGTTGGCGCTAAAATAGTTAACCCTTTACCAAACGATAAATTTTAGACTTGTCCGAACTGAAAGCATTTGCAGACGACAATTTAAATGTGGCTCAAATAATGGAATTTGTCTGTGAATGGGTAGAAAACATAGTGGGAAAAGGAGAAAATGTTGGTTACCAGCATTTTCTCCTTTTCCCACAGTGTTTTCAAAAGCCTCATATTTCAAGGTCGTTAAAACTAGTGATCGTGTGGTAAAGGGTTAATCGCACTGAATCGACAAAAAGCTCAAATTCAGGTACACAAAACCTCTCTTCAATGCTCGCTGAATCCATAAATTGATTAGATAAAAGATTCCACTTCGTTGGGTAATTAATTAATTGATCGAATGCTCCGCTCTATTGGCCGGGTTTGATTTATATTTGATCAGGATATATCGTCATTCGGCAAATCTCGGGTGATCCGCTTATCAAATCCCTCGGCTGTATTACGATGGGTGATATGCATCTACGCGGTACATTTCCTCTCCGGAAATACACCGCTTTAACGTTCTAAAAATTGTAAGGTTCCACCTAAAAAAAGAAAAGCACAAGTCACATTTTTTATCGATGTCTGGGTAAACACATTTCCATTGACAAACAGTTTGTAAATACAGTTTTTAACGCGGTTTATCAGTTCCGTTGGAAGTTTTCACCGATAAATTGATAGATGTAAATAGCTTCACTGTGCTTATTTTTACTTGTAATTTAATGGACGCCTCCCTGTTTAAGATCATGTCACTGAGTTTTTCAAAACGGAAACCCGCTTGATACGAACGAGATTAGGCCCCGTGCTTATAAAGAAATATTGAGAACGATCTCATGCTCAGCACAAAACCGTACTCAACTGCTTGAGTTTTGCTCACGGGAGTTTTGAACTCAGACGTTGCTTATAAACGTCGCTTGAGAACGTTCTCAACTGAGCACACTACGCACTTAAAACTTCGTGAACGTAAGCAACCAAACTTCTAAAAATAGCAGATACCAGCCGATTCGGCCCCAAGAAGATTCGACGCATAGCCGTCTACGTTTTTAGAGAATATCCGGCCCAGAAATTCTTAAAATTCGGCCCCGAAAATGAGAAGATTCGGCACAGTTACGTTGCCCAAGTATGATTAGGCATAACTTGTCAAGATCTATGACACATATAGGTTCGGGAAGTTGCACGTTTGGTGTAAATAATATATATAGTAAATGATTTGAGGTTTCCGTGAAACAAAAAAAAAAAATACATAACAATAGAAGTTAAGCATACTTTAAGTACTTCATTATCATTATTTCCACTATTTCAATTTCTAAATGTTTCCAAGACACCCCTGCACACTGTTTAAGAAGTTTATACAACGATGCAGTTGTCATTGATTAGGTTTTGCTCCGTGACTGGAGACAGGTGTTAGTGATGAAAGCCAGGTAAAGATGTGATAAACGCCGTTCTGCAGCATCTCTATCCATTTTCTGCAATTTAAATCAATTAACCATCCATTGATATCCTTCTTACCGAACTTCGTTGTCACTTACCAAAACCCCTGCCCCCTTGATATGAACCTTAGTTGCAGTCTTAGTTCACTCAAATATTTCTTCTATAAATACACTTAAAATTGGGAAAGGCTTGAACTGAAGGGCGTTTCAGCATTTCTGATTCTGCCACCGCTCGCATCCTGATAATAAGCAGATGTTATGGCATGCTGACGCATTGTCACTATTTTTTTTCAAAAATAACAAAACTTGGACATTGTCAAAGATCAAATTTAAAAAAAAAAACACAAGCATAGGTACACAATATAGATTATACCTTTAGTTTATATTTCAGACATAATCGTTTTATAAACAGTCAATCCAGACTGGCCTAAATAATTACATGTACGTACATGTACGTGTAGTATCATAATATCTCAATGGAAGTAGGAAAATATCCAAATTATATAAAATCAAACAGGAAAAAGTTCCTAAATGGGCAAAAGTAAGACAGTATCTCGAAATCTTCTCCACTGTTTGCATTGGACCTAATCGTCCTGCACACAAAAAAAGCATGTTCTAATCGGATGGCGTTGACAGCTGATACTTGTGCCGGTTCAACTAGTTTGCTGGATCCTGCAAAAAAAATTAATGATAGCTCTGAGCAAAAGAAGTGATGGGGGGGGGGGGATTAGGGAAGATTTTAGCAGTTTTAAGGAAATCACTGAATACACTAGCTTCGGTGGTACTTTCTCAGATTAGAAGCCACTCACCTTAAAATGTATTGATTACAGAAGTAGCCACCAGCCTTAATAGTATTGATTGTACATGACAACCAATCAACTTCCGTTTAAAAATAGAACTCCGTCGAGTTTTTGTTTTGAAAATCCCAACTGAAATAATTACCAGCATTATCTGGAAGAACTGTTTTGTCCTTCCAGCTTCGATTTCGATGGGGAAAACGATAAATCTTTTGGCAAAACATTTAACATCTTTTCTCGTATACACTGTCCTGCCGTCGCTCTGCCCACAGGCCTATTCAAACTGTCCTCGACACGAATCATGAATTGCACCTGTCGCTAAATTCCTTTGAGCAATCCAACTAGAAGGGTTAATACAGGTTAAGAGGGACATATTTTTCCTTATCGCAGATGCGCCAGTTTTGAGCAAGCCAATGATAAAACTATGCCGTCCCTATTCTAAACCGATATCGTTCAAATTCTGTACCGTCACGAGTACAAAACTTCTAAGGGGTTACTTCGATCTCCGAAACAGCGGTTTTTGCCTACTTTCACACCGAATCTGTCTTCTAAAGAGGCGAAGGTATGCGGCGGCATTCATTATCACGGAATACCAGACCATACTCAAGAGAGTTTGAGTTTCATGCTCAGCTGCGTACGATCTCAAGCTCAGGATTCTTTATAAGCACAGAATTCTGAGTTGGACTCAGGGCCGAGCAAGAAACCGCGCCTTGAGCATGAAATTGTGATCAAGAAAGTTTTATAGGCCTAAGCACGGGGCTAGATGTAGTAACGGAATCAGCCGAAGAGTGACGAGTGGCATCCCGAGATCGCGTCGGCAGCAGGAAGCTTCATTTTCGGAATCCAAAAGTGAACGAAAAAAAAATACAGATCATGCAAATGTCTCAGTTTAGTCAAAGAGATAAATACATTTTAATGCTCGAATGGATAAGACGATCGCTTTTTAACACAGAGATCCCGAGATTGAGTCGGCAGCAGGTCGGCATATTTTTGGGTGAACGAGGAAAAAAGAGTACAGACTATGTAGGTGTCTGAGGTCATTCCAAAAGATAAATACAAGACGAATTTATTTATCTGGAACTCACAGAGTCAAAGAGAATTGCAGAGCATCTGTTACCAAGCAAAAAGGCTCGGGTTGTCAGTTTGTTATTCCGAGAATATTGGAGAAAATAATGGCTGGCCAAACTAATAAACTACGGGTGATAGGGACGCAGAGAAATCGATCTTTACCGTTCTCTGTAACAACTGATACATACGCTCTGTTGTACATAAACTGTTTCCTTCAGAATTGAAATAATCAACCGAATCAGCCATTGTTTGTGATCCACTTATACGTATAAACACAATACTTACTCCGGTAAACGAGTTTTTTTTTTCTCTTTTGGCTTGCTGCACACGACGTTTGAAAACACTGCAAAGCAGGACGTCGATATACCGCTATCAGAAACCACAAATACATATGCTTTGCTTTTCATAAGCTTTAACCAGCTGAATTAAAATTAGCGGTGTCAAGTAATCAAGCATTGTGATCCATATATTCATTTATAACACCACCTACAGACATGCAAATTGTTTGTAGTGTACTGTCTTCGCTATACACTGGTTATGAGAATACATCCCACGCAAAAGATATATATACATGTGGTAAGGCGCTATGTTGGAGAAATACAAAAATAAATATATCGTCAAAACCTTAAAAAAAAAATACTTGCCCTACCTATGATTTACATGGACCACGAAGATACATCAGTGAATATCATCACTTTTGATGATATTATTTTTTGCAGTGACGATATCATTTTTACAGAGAAACTACTTTTTTGCCTAACTTTTCTCTGAAATACATATTTTTGTAGCTTAATATAGTAAAAAGCATAATAACCTGACCAGCAGTTGCCTCCTTCTTCTCTTCTTTTTACAATTTGTTTATTGATGACGATGATGATGATGATGATGATTAAAATTGTTATCATCATCATCATTAACAACTCTATTCTTCACATCAAATACTTTTACCTTGTATTGCTTGCACCCGATAGCTTCACTTATTTGTCGTGGGCATTTCTAGAGAGAAACCAAAAAGATGACCAAGCAATGATAATTACAGATACGCATGTTTTACGAGAAAAGAAAATCTCATTTGCATATCTATCGAAACGAAATGATCAGATAAATGCCTATACTCATTTTTTACCTTTTAACCCTTCACAAAAAAAAGGTCATTTCATGTTTTACGGCCCCTCAGGAGTAAGGATTTAAAAAAAAAAAAAACGTGAGAAAAGATTGGTACCTAGCATTTTCTTCTTTTCCCAAAATGTTTTCTATCCTTCCGAGGATAAATTCCGTAATTGGAGCTATATTTTATATGTCGTCGACAAATGTTTTTGAAATGAATTGATCGAAAATTCTGTCTTTGGTGCATTTTGAAGTCTCCAGCGATTATTTTACTTTTGTCCCAAGTATTCCATGTATATACATGTACTAGTATAGGTCATGCTCTATTGAAAGGGGGTTTGATGCATTTGAAAAAAAGTAAAGACCCATGTCAGCCTGCGCGGAATGCGCAGGCTGACATGGGTCGACACTTTTTTGCTTTTTGTAAATTTTCTACATTTTCAAAGACATGCTACCTTATAACCCAGTCAGTTGTTACACAAAATGGATTTTATGGATCCATAATTACGTGAGGATCTGCTAGGTATCATGGATCGCGGAGATGAATTAAATTCCTTTTTGCAAGGGCATGGCTCATTTCTTATTTTCCCATAAAACAAATTCACCTCGGAAGACCTTAACCCTTTACCAGACGACAAAATTTTAGCCTTGTCCAGTTTGAAAGCATTTGCAGACGACAATTTCAATGTTGCGCAAACGGTGCAATTTTTTTTTGAAAGACTAGAAAACATTGTGGGAAAAGGAGAAAATGCTGGTTACCAGCATTTTCTCCTTTTCCCAAAATGTTTTCAAAAGGCTTCTTTCCCAGGGTCGTGAAAAGGCGGCATTGTGCTGTAAAGAGTTAAATCAGTCGCTTAGAAGCTGGGATTAAAGGTAAAACTGAATTAAAGGTATACTTTTTGAAGAAAAGAGAAAACATTATGGACACGAACGATTTCTGCCTTTTACCACTGTGTTTCCACAAATAGTCAGCTCAAAAAACGAAAACAGTCGTATGAAAAAAAAAATTGTCAATTTTTAACACTTTAACACTTTTATAGATTAAACGAAAATTTCCAACCAACATTAAATATCGAAATGTTGCGATTTTTATTTTGCACCGGAAAAAACTCATAGACTCGGACATGGTAGACCCAAGATCAGAATGCACGTTCTGCGCAGTCTGATCTTGATCTACACTGACCGCTAAGCGGATAGAGTCGTGCATAACAGCTGAAAGGATAAAATGAAATACATGTACTTTCATACATGTACATGTATGTATTAGATGCTTACTCGTTATATACATGTATTATTTAGATTTTTTTTTTTTTTTTTTTAATAGCAACAGTACTCGCAAAATTAATTAGTTTATAAACTTTTGCTACACCGTTTTCAAAAGGTATGTCCATTCAAACGACAACCCCGAAGGACAGAATATAATAATTATTGTAATTATAGCATTTTTTAATCATTGCGATTGGTTATATTGATATAATAGACTGCACGATTTACGTATCAAGATAAACTGTGTTGACACGCTTAATGGTGTATTTGAAAGTTGAGATACTCTTTGCATTTAGCAATTTCCATTAATGTCGAATGGACTAAAAGACCAGGATCCCAATTCACGAACCATTTTCAAGAACATTCTTAAGTCTTAAGTCTTATTCTGTATTTAGAAAGAAAAACAACTTCTGTTTGGCTAAACCATTTGGTTGGTTTAGGCAATCAGAAGTTGTGTTACTTCCAAACCCAGAAAATTCTTGAGACTAAGAATAAGCATTTTCTTACGAATTGTTAGTGTATACAGACCCAAATTTTATCCAGCAAGTCTGTGAAGTCTAATCTCAGCCTTATCGGATAGTAATGTTATATCCGATATATTGTTGACCCTTTACCAGACGACAAAAATTTTAGACTTGTCCAAACTCGAAGGTTTTGCAGAAAACTTGGTCAGAAATCTTTACCAAACATTTACGGGTTTTATTTAACGACCCTTTGGGTGACGGTTTTTTTTTTAATAATGTGGGAAAAGAAGAAAATACCGGTAACCAGCATTTACTCTTTGCCCCACATTGTTGGGGGGTTTTTTTAACCATTTCATTGACAAATTCCAGTATTTTGAGCACATTTTATTTGCCTTCTGCAGATTTTCTCACTAAAGACTAGTCTAAAATCTGAGTCTGGTAGAGAGATCATCGGGCCGGGCTTGAGACTGCTTTTGTTTGTTTGTTTGTTTGTATTGGAGTTTAACGCCATTTTTAACAGCTGAGGTCATGTCATGGCGGTCAGTGTACCTACGTATATTTCCTGGCTTTCTTACACCAGTACTGACACAACCTTCTATCCAAGCCACTGACTACTTTTCTCACATGCATCAGAGGTGAGAGGCGAAAAATCGCTGGGAAGTTTGCTGCAACCGGGTATCGAACACTTAACCACCAGGCCTCGGATCCGATCGCTAAACACTGAGCTACTCGGCCGGGCTGCTTGAGACTGCAATTGTATAAGATAACGATGATATTACGAGCCATGCTCTTATTGAATTATGCGTCATAGTATTCTAAGCCCGCCCGGATAGCTCAGTGGTTAGCGTATCTGACTCGTCACCTGGTGGTTGCGAGTTCGATACGCGGTTGAGGCAAACTTTCTTTCCGGCGATTTTTCGCCTCTCACATCTGATGCATGCGAGAAAAGTAGTCAGTGACTTTGAAGAAAGTTGTGTCAGAACTGGTGTGAGAAAGCCAGAAAACACATGGGTACGTCACTGACTTCCATGATATGACCTGAGATGTTAAAATAGCGTTAATCTCCAATACAAATCCAAATCCAAATCATAGTATTCTAGACAGACAGACCGGATCAAAGTGCTAAAGTATTAGGATATGCTATCCAGCATTTCTCCTGTTTGCCACAAAGTTTTCGAAGCTCTTCTCGTGTAAAAAAACGGGATTAGATGTATTTCCTAAAGGGTTATTAATTTACAAAACGAAAGTTCAAAGTACAATAACGATAACGAGACGCTCTGAGGCTATAAAAGTAAATCTGAATTTCCTGTCGTAGAATTTAATAAAAGAGGAGTAATGTACCTTGCAAACCTTAAAAAAAAGCGATTTTGTTCTTGTGTATCCTAAAGCAAACTATGAAAAACCGGAAGCACAATTTACAATGACGTCAAGAAGACGCTCTAAAGCAACGAAAAGTGAATGTACATTTCCTGTCGTGGTGTTCACTTAACTAACTCAATTACATAACCAGGAAATGATGGACAGCTTCATGCCTAATACATCGAGTTGTACTTTCTTTTGTAAACAAAACTAATAATTAAAGATTTTTAACCGGGAGTGCATGTTGCTGTAATGTCAACGAGACACTCTGACGCAATTAAAAGCGAGTCTGCAGTACCTGCCTAGTAATGCAGTTAGTAAACTCTACGTTATGAACAGGTAGAAATGTATCGTTCATACCTTATATAAAACTATATCACTTTGTTATCTAAACAAAAGAAAAGCATTAAGATAAAGATGGGCAACTTTATTATGTCTGGCAGTCAGTACTGTCAGCATCATAATTGTGGAATGAGCGCTATACTTTTTACCAGACGACAAAATTTTAGACCTGTCCATACTGATAGCATTTGCAGACGGAAAATTGAATGTAGCTCTAATGATTGTATTGGTCTTTAAAAGGATGGAAAACTTTGTGGGAAAAGGAGAAAATAATGGTAACCAGCATTTTCTCCTTTTCTCACAATGTCTTCAAATGTATTTTTCTTTAAGGTCGTTAAAACACAGGATTATTTGGTAAAGGATAAACTGTAACGATCACCAGGAAAGATATGTCAAAGAACAATTTCACACACAGTTTAACATGGCGTAGATTTTCCACGATAAAGGCAAAGGTTAGAGTGGCAATCAAAATGTCGTAAAATCCGGTAATCCGAATACAAGTAGAATCAGGAAAAAAGTTCGAATTGATAATTAGTGTATGCGAAGTATCGAATGTCACGTGAATGGTATTTAATCCGCTTTCAACAGTATTTATGTCGCAACAGCTGACTTATCCCTGGTCTTCACTTACCGGTATTCTAGGTTGGGGTCCTACAGTGCCTTAACCAAGGAAAATCCTATATGACTTGCGCCGCCAATGAGAATCGAACCAGTGATTCCTGATTACAAACAAAACACTTAAATCACTTAGATACGCAGACCCCACCTCAAAGAATAAATATGGAGGAATGCCCATTATTTATATGTCGTTAGTCCTGGTTCATTAAAAATAAAGACAAATTGACACGGGCTATCAAAAAGTCTGAGCACGGGTGTGTCCCAAGATGCGTTTAAATAGGCTGTTAGGATTCTAGGGCAATATTGTCTGCAGACAAGAGCAGCCGGCTCAGACATTGCTGTCTTACGTTGGCTGTACAGGGCTAACATTTCTGAAGAAAGCAGTGTTGGAACCACTTTTGTAATAAAACGGATTTTTGTAATAAAATTTCAATCTCACCGTATTCCTTTATTATTCACCCGATCAGTTTAAAATGAATATATTTGTGTAAATGCATTTTTTCCACCTTTCATGATGTTTCCAAAAAGAATTGGGGTTAAAATTACACAAATGTATTCATTTTAAAAATGTTCGGATGAATAATGGAGGAATACGGTGAGACTGAAATTTTATAACAAAAATCTGTTCTATTACAAAAATCGTTCTAACAAAGCAGCGATGAGTTTGCTCAACTTGAGTTACATTCGTACGCCGGATGTTACATTAAAATTTCTAAATTTCTTTATTTTTAACACTTTACCAAACAATTTTGTATTTTAACGACCCTGGGGAAGAAATCTTTTGGAAATATTGTAGGAAAAAAAGAACTTGCGTGTAACAGCAATTTCTCCTTTTCCCACAATTTTTCTACCCTATGAGAGAACTTCAGCTCTTCTGTGCTAATTTAAAATTCGTCGTTCGCTTTCAATTTGCAAGTGTCCAAACTTTGTCGTTTGCGAAAGGATCAAAAGTAATAATGACCTGTGAAATGATTAAGTGAAGATTTCCAGTGAAAAAGTACACACAACATTGGATTGGTCAAGCCGATCACGTGACTTTAATGCCTAAATGTAGCCATGGCCAAAAAAGTGTAAAATCTGTCCGTATACGTGAATAGCATTGGATTGCCGGGAATGTGTGCTTCAGTTGGCACAAATCAGTTTGATTGAGAATCAGACACAGTGAGTTTGGAATCAAAATTTTAAATTTGTCTAAATTTTGTATCAAATAAGGTCACAAAGATGGACGAGCTTAACTTTCAAAATAATTTTATTGCGGATTATCTGAAGAAAATCCGCCAACAGATATTTCGTTACAACTCTGAATTGTTTTTATTATTCAACATTTTATTTGATGGACATATGTGTAGGAAAGGAATGCACGTTTACACAATAAAGTCACCCATATTTCTTTTATTTCACCCTTTCTCCTACAGAAGAAAATGATATCATTTTGTTTACGACCCTGTTTAGCTTACAGAATCCGCAATTTGCATAAACGTTGTGGTTCGCTTTAAAAAAGGAGAATAGGCTTCTTTCGGCTGGAAGCATTTTACATACGATATAGAGAAATATTTAGATTTTTTTTTTAATTTTCTTGCAAAACACCGATAAATTGCCATTCATCAAATTTACTACAAGATATATTTTCTCTGCAAGCTGTAGGAAACTCAACGTTTAGGCCATGTTTGTCTTTGGATCCGAGAAAGTCCAAAACTTTGGCGTAAGATAATAGGAAAATGGCTTAAAACGGCTAACGAAGTAGTGACCGCTTCGGGGTTTTAAACATTTACGAAACAATCCCGTGTTTTAACGACCCCCGAGGAAAGACACCTGCATTTTCTCCTTTCCCGCAATGTTTCCTTGCCTTCCAAAAGACTGATCTCATCATTTTGGCCACATTTAATTTATCGGTTGCAAATGATTTCAATTTGGACTCATCTAAAATTTCGTCCTCTGGTACAGTGTTAACCCAAGGCTTTTCCGTTTGTCCTTTGACAATTTTAATTTTATTATTCAAATTTTACAAGATCTATGTATTCAAAGTCAACTTCAACAAGTTCATTTCAAGAAGTTATTTGTCAGAAAAAAATCGGAAAACATAATGGAACCAGTTGCTGATAGGGCAGATATCCCTGAAGCTGTAACATAACCTAACATTATTGTCTATGTAAACTGTATTGGTCATGAATTGTCACCATTTTTATTCCACATATAGCTTATGCTATGTTGTGTTATGTTATGCCATGTTACAATATGATATATGTAGCGATCCTTCGGATTTACCCCAGGGTTTTTTTTTGTAATTTATTTTTCATATTTCAATAGTGGTTGATTTTTCAAAATCATATGCTACACATTAGTCTCAAGAGACATTGAGTTGGAAGAAAACCAGTTTCCTACATACATGTAAAGCTAATGGCAGGGAGGACTGATATCTCCGAGTGTGTGTTAACAATGTTTGTTGTTTTCCCCCCAGCGTTGATTGCAATTGATTAACTCTTTACCAAATGACAGAATTTCAGACTGGCTCAAATTGAAAGTCATTGCAGACGACAATTTATATGTAGCTGAAATGATGATTTCTGTCTTTGATAGGGTAGAAAACATTGGGGGGAAAGGAGATAATGCTGGTTACCAGCATTTTCTCCTTTTCCCACAATGTTTTCAAAAGGCTTCTTTCTCAGGGTCGTTAAAACCCGGGATTGTGTGGTAAAGGGTTAATTAAGTATACGGACGTGATTGAATCAGACAAAAAGTGTCATTATCGCGGGTTATGTACGAGCCAGTGACCCTCGTGTATAATTAGTGAAGCTTTGTCCCAGTTCTAGTGACAAAACTCCGAGCGTGGCCGGATGGAATTTTACCTAAATATGCGAACGTTAAATACGTTCGTATAGTTTCATCTTGTCCTATATCCGTCCAGATTGCCCATTTTCACCAAACATTGTAAAGTGCATTATAAACTTTATTGTAGAGATTTATTTTTGAAGTTTTAAAGTAACGCGACTTTATGGCTAAAACAAATGGTTTAGCCAATCAGACATCGTGTTATTTTCTAAATTTAGAATATGAAGAAGATTTCCAATTTAGAATAGTGTGTAAGTAAGGGCCCTAGTAGCCCAGTGGTAACGAACTGGGCTCGTAACCCAGTAGCTGTGTGGTCGATTTTGGAAACTGCTAAAACTGTGTCGTAGGAATATGGATGTCCAAAATGACATTGTTCCCACAACCCCCCACACCCCTGAACTTAGAACGCTGTTTACTGCGGAAATAGCACGTAAATTGCAAAGAGCCTTGTGCATGATTCTGTCCAGAGAAACGCCAAGAGCTCATGTATCAGTGCACTGGCTCGTGTGCTTCAGCTAAACAACAAAAATGAAAACGGCGTTTAACAACAAACAAACTAGATGTTCTGTCCAAGTTCTACCAGTTCTGGTTTGGGGTTAATCAGTTTTACTTACCTGGATGCACGAATTCCTTTCTTTTCTCATGAACTTCATTTGGTCTAAATTTTACTATCTTGATAATCGGGAAAGCATCGAACAAAAAGGGCAATGTTCCTGTATGAAACATTTGTGTCATGTCCATGATACATGTGTGAGAAAGTTGTCTCTGTACATTTAAAAAAAAAAAGTTGCTTAAAAGTATGCAGGTTGGTATGGCGAGTACACAGATCTGGCTCCGGGTTCAGCCCTTCGAAAATGTTTATTCTGTCATCGCCACCGGCGAAAACAAGGACTTTTGCGCAGGTTATAGATCAAGATTAGACTTTAAAGAAAGTGTAGCGTGATCTAGGACCTATATCATCCTCTTTTGTAGTCAAGCCTCTATGGCTACAAATCGTCAAGAATGTCGGTTTAGTGTATTTTCAGCCGTCCAAAGAGTTTAAGTTTATATATATATATGAGCCATGCTCCGGCAAAACGGGGCTTAATGCATCTCCGTGATGCATTTTACTAAACAACCCATCACATACGTATGGATTCATAATACCCATTTACTTTAACAACTTGACTTAATCATTAGGTAGACGGGTCCTTGGGCATACATAAAATTGACAAATAGCGAAAAGTTTCGACCCAGGTCAGCCTGCGCGGCCTGCGCAGGCTGACCTGAGTCGATACTTTTCGCAGATGCATCAAGCTCCCTTTTCACAGCGCATGGCTCAATAATATTTGGCGCTGAAAGATTCAGTTCTGAATTCAAAAAACTAGTCATCGGTATGACTGGTACATTATTTCTCAGCCAATCAGTTTGTTTGGGTTTTTAGCTCGGCTTCGGTTGTCTTCGAAGAAAAGGTCGAGTTATTGCCGTAGCCCAGTCGTCGTCTGCGTCTGAGTCGTCGTCGTGCAAAAACTTTGACATATTAGAATATCTCTTTGATTACTGAAGATATTTACTTCAAACTCGAACAAGTTGTTAACTATCAAAAGGGAAACCCATAGAACAATGAATGTTAACCATCCAAGTATTTTTTGACACAGTTATATGCCCTTTTTCGAAATTTTACTTCAAATCAAGTGTCTGCAGCCGGGCGTTGGCGCCCGCATGCAATGCCCTTTTCTTCAACATTATTTCATGTATACCGAAGCGGCCAGTTAACCTATCCATGCTTTCCCCGAGTTTCTTTTGACCTGTAATTAGCACAAGTACCTCCCACACCACTGGCTACTTTTCCACATATTCATAGTCGAACAATGATAAGTTGAAAGAGAAGTATGATTCCTGCCGCAATGATTGTCATTTAATCTTGGGAAAGGAATTGGCAAAGCTGGGATTTGAACCAGCAATCCCTTTGTTTCAAGTCCTGTGTCTTACTGACTGGGCTACCGGACTCGGTTCTACAGCTAATCAGGTGGCTAGTCTATGAATTTAAAGCTGACCTTATTGTGTTGTGGACACGGGCTCTGAAACGGTCGACTAAAATCTCTTGCCAAAAGATCAAATCCCCGTTTTTTTTTTTCCATCGTCTGGCGAATATTTTATTGTCCAGAACAGATTACAGCTGACTTTAGTTGATACCGGACCAAATGCCAATATATATACAGGAGGAGTAGATTTCTTTGCCATTTTATCCCCGTGGGACCTCGCCATTTGGCATAGTTCGCTGAAAGGAATCTAATTACATCAATAAGTCATATACCAACGTTACAATCTAACCCTTGCAACCCTTTACAAGACAACACATTTCAAGGCTCGATCAAACTGAAAGCATTTGCAGACGACAAAATAAATGTGACTCTAAAATAAAGAAATTCTTCAGGAAGGGTAGAAAAACTTGTGGGAAAAGGAGGATACCAGCATTTTATCCCATTTTCAGAATATTTTCAAAAATCTTTATGGTCGTTTAAACTTGAGACTCGACATGTATTAGACTCGACCAAATTGAAAGGATTTGCAGACGGCAAATTTAATGTAGCTTAAAGTATTATTTTTGTCTTTGAAGTAGTAGAAAACATTCTGGGAAAAGAAGAAAATGCTGGTTACCAGCATTTTCTCCTTTCTCCACGATGTTTTCAAAGATTTTCTTCGCCAAGCTCGTTAAAACATGGGATTGTTTGGTAAAGGAATAAGGCTGGCAAATCAACAGAACAGACATTATTCAGTCTAGAAATACCGGTAAGACCCAAATACTTGTAGCCTCAAGGTCTCTCTTGTCCAGAATGTCCCAGCAAAGCGGTACAGTGTACATCTAGGACCAGACTGCACAAAACAGACGACAAATTTCAAGACTCGATCAAATTGAAAGCATTTGCAGACGACAAATTGAATGTAGCTTAGAAGAATATTTCTCTCTTTGAAATGGCTGAAAGCATTGTGGGAAGAGGAGAAGGAATGCTGATTATCAGCATTTTCTCCTTTTCCCTCGATGTTTTCACAGCTTTCCTACATCACGGTCGTTATTGTTTGATAAAGGATGAAGGAATAAGAAGGAATAAGAGTATTGAAACTCTCGAACAGACATTTTCTAGAAATAACACCCAAGATAATTTCAGTGTCATGGTCGCTCTTGTCCAGAATATCTCAGCTATGCTGACAGTGTAGATCAAAAATTGATAGTTTTTCGTGGTCTGGTCTTGATCTACACTGGCCGCAAAGGCAGCTTAAGTTGTAGACGGCGATTTGATCCTTGACTAGACAATCGCGTGTGTTAACGACCCCATGGAAAAATATTTTTGAAAACGTTGTAGGAAAGGGAGAAAATACCGGTAATCAGCATTTTCTTCCGTTTCCTACAATGTTTTCTTCCATTTCTGAATCAAATCCTATCATTTGTGTCACAGTTTGTTAAATGTCGCCTGCAAATCTTTTGAATTTGGACAAGTGTACAATTTTGTCGTTTGGTGAAGAGTTTAGTGGTGATAGCTTTGGCCTAATTTGATATTCTTGGTTACAAGGTCTTCTCGATATGATTTATTTGTAACTCTTTACCAGACGATAAATTTTAGATTTGCCCAAAATGGAAGTATTTTGCAGACGACAAATTATTTGTGGGTCAAATTACGTGATCAATCTCTGAAAATGTAGAAATATTGTGGAAAAATAAACAGTTCCCCCACAACCATCGTCGGGACAATGTTCAGCTGCGAGAGAGGAATTAATTCTGTCGCACTGACTATCATCAAGCCTTAGAAACAAATTGGCCAAGATGGAGATTCGAACATTGACCTCCCTCGGTTCTAAGTTCTGCAAGCAACGGACTGCGCTCGGCAGAAGCCAGTGGTAAAGACCGAGGTATTCCGATTTCAAAGCGGTTCTCTTTATATTACCCTTTACTATACAGGCCCGAGTTTTAACGACCTTGAGAAAGAGGGCTTCTGAAAACATTTTGGGAAAAGGAGAAAATACCGGTAACCAGCATTTTCCCCTGTTCCGGCAACGTTTTTACAATATCAAAGACAAATCCTATCATATAAGAGACGTTTATTTTATCGTCTGCAAATGTTCTGAAATTGGACAAGTCTAAAGTCACAAAGTTTGTCGTTTCGTTGAAGACTAAACTAACGATATCGGACAGTGTAGATCGTGAATCAAAATGCATGTTCTTCCTAGTCAGATCTTGATCTGAACTGTTTTCAAAATCCCATTAAGTCCCGCTCAGCAGCCGAAGGGCCAAGTCTTGTAAGAAACAAATCAGCTAAATTCTCGACACTCTTGGTCTATTGTGTTCTTCAGTTCTGTCGGCATTTTCCGTACATGATCGTCAGTTGTTTGACGATGACGATTATGTACGGAATATGACGTTGGAAGTCTTCACGCAAAAGTTTGAATTTCCCGATAACAGCGATTGCTCCTTCTCCCACAAGTTTTCCAAAAAAAAGCCGTACTTGTGATGTTGGCTTATGGTTTGACCCGCGAGGTCATGTGTTTGCAAAACAGCTAGCGTTAGGGTTATCGCGTGAAACATATTTGTCTTATTTAACGAAATACCCGGTGGTATCAAAAAACTGGAAACCCGGGCAGATATAATGCTATCACGCCAGAAGATCTATATAATACGGCCCGCAACATGCGAAATGAGACCTTCGGAAATTTTCGTAAAGTGTCGTCCCGGATTAGCCTGCGCAGTCCGCGCAGGCTAATCCGAGACGGCACTTTACGACTACATAAGATTTTTTGATACAGTAGACTTTCGTGAAATAGAAAATCGCACAAAAAGGGAAAGTGTAGTCTCGGATTAGTAACAGACTGCACAGGCTAATCTGGGACGACAGACTTAGGCATAAGTCCGAAGGCCCCTTTTCGTGTGTTGCACGCCATAATACCATGCACAGAGATTATATAAACATGTTAGCTGTTAATTTGGTGGTTACTTTTTATTCGGATCTGTCCGCAGGGAAATTCGGAAATGAGTCAGAGTAGCTGGTGATATAGATGGTACATTTATACTTTCTAATTAATTAAATTTTCTCTTCTACTTCTTCCCGCCCCGCCCACCCGGATAGCTCAGTGATAAGCGTATCTGACTCTCGACATGGTGGTTGCGAGTTCGATACCCGGTTAAGGCAAACTTTCTTTCCGGCGATTCTTCGCCTCTCACCTCTGATTCATGTGGGAAAAGTGGTCGGTAACTTGGAAAGAAAGTTGTGTCAGTACTGGTTTGAGAAAGCCAGGAAACACATGCGTAGGTGTGCTGGCCGCCGTGATATGACCTTAGCTGTTACAACTGCGTTAAACTCCAATCCAAACAAACAAACAAATCTTTCCACCCGAAACTCTATCTGTCTGTCTGGCTGTTTCTCTGTCTCTCTCTCTTTTGATCCGGATAACCATTTGTATGTTATTTCATACGTCACAACCCCGCGTTGTACCTTAATATATCGAGGCTGATTCAAGGTTTGCTCCCTTCTGTTTAACCCTTTACTACACAATCCCCAGTTTTAACGACCCTTAGAAAGACAAATTTCCAAAATATGGTGGTAACCAGCACTTTGCCCCTTTCTTACAACATTTTCTACCCAATCAAAGACAGAAATCATCATTTGAGCTACATTCAATTTGTTGTCTTCAAATCCTTTAGGCAATGGTAAAATTTTATTGTTTGGTAAAGGGTTAATCGCATATCGAATTAGCAAGTACTACATATATTCACATAATTTTTTTTTTCAAGGGAAATAACTGTTAAAATTATCATTTTTCATTCCTGAGGCATTTATCATCCTTAAACGAGGTTTTGACCCGAAGTTGTAATCTCCCTTGAAACACAAATAAACTCATCCTTCGATTGATGAGAATACTCTGTCATAGCATGTTGTTTATTTGCCGTCGCCACCGGTCGCTCTTATGGGCAACGTCCCCAGAAGCCTGTTAGTTATGTAACGGGAGATAGTGCAAGATACAGGACGAAACCCATCTAAGTTCTCCAGGAAAGCATGGATAGGTGCATTGGCCGCCGCGAAATAACTGAATTAATGTTGAAAACTGCGTTAAATACCATACAATCAATCAATCAACCATCCCAAGTTACGCCTAGTTCTTTATCGTGCTCGTTGTATAGCAGCGTCACACGGGACCTAGGTTGAACGTCTTCTCCATAAGATTAGTTTTAGATGGCCAGCCGTGGGGCTCGTCCCCATACCCTCAAGTGGCCCGAGACTTGACGTTCCACTTGAGCTATTCGGAGTGCTCAATAAATCACTTTTTTTTCTTTCTTTCTGCTTATAGGCAACCTCCCTCTACTGCCTCGTTTTAGAATACATCCCCGGAAGTGATCTGCAGACCTATATCCGAAGTCAAAAAGAGGCTCGACTGTCCGAGTCTAAAGCCCGATCTTTTTTCCGACAGCTAGTATCAGCCATTCACTTCCTCCACGAGCGTGGTGTGGCTCACAGGTAGGTCTCTATTTTCACTCGTATCCGGCATCTTAAAATAGCGACATTGATACGTCTAGACGCTAGAGTTTGAACACCGGGTTAACTCTTCATCAGCCGACAAAATTTCAAACTCGCCCAAACTGAATACATTTGCAGAAGAAGAATCATGTATGACTCAAGTGATTGGATGTGCTTTTGAAATCCCTTTTACAATATTGTTTTTTAGATCATTCTTCCTCCGGGTCATAAAAAGAACCTGTTTTGTGAATTTAACCCTTAGGTTGCTAAGTGCGGGTCAATGACCTTTTGCGGACAGTGTACATCAAGATAAGACTCCACAGAACGTGCAGTCTACTCTTGTATCTACACTGTCCGATAAGGAGATATATTTTCCTCAGAAATAACTTTGAACTAACAACATTTGAGATTCCACTGTCGGCTTGAAAGTTTCATTTCAGTTAGTTAGCAGGATACGGGTTAAGCCTAAGATAAAAATTACCTTAATAGAGCTCCAGATAAGAGGGGGTGATGGTATTCTAACTCCATTATTTCTCTTCCAAACCCTATGTTGTGGGTACTCATTAGAATCGTCTCGATGAGATGATTCTTATGAGTACCCATAACATAGGGTTTAGTTGAGAATAATTAATATTTCCAATTCTATAATCAAAATCACTCCCTCTATCTGGAGCTCTGCCTTAACAAATGAATTAATCAAGCACTATTTTTCGTGTATCAATACTCGACGGATCCCGATTTAGGCGTTGAGCCAAGCTCTGTCAAAAGGGGGCTTAATGCATCTCCGTGGTACATCATACCAAGCAGGTCATCACATAATTAAGGATCCATAAAAATCATTATGTCTAACAACTGACTGTATCCCAATGTAGACTGCTCCTTTGACATACATAAAATTGACAAATAGCGAAAAGTTTTGGCCCAGGTCAGCCTGCGCGGACTGCGCAGGCTGACCTGGGCCAGTACTTTTCGCAGATGTATTAAGCCCCCTTTTTCACAGAGCATGGTTCAAATGTTAATGTACGAATAATCATTCTTGATACTTATTCTTGCATATATAATACCGTTTTGGGGATTTATAAGAAAAGAAATGAACACGCTCCAATGGATAGTGGAAAACACCGAGTTGAACGACTAAAGGTGCCAAAGTGCTTATGTTTAGCTGAAGAACTTTTGAACTTACCAGTCATTTCTTCTTTCAGAGATCTAAAGATGGAAAATATTCTGCTGGATGAAAAACACAAAAACCTCAAAGTACTTGGTATGTTGGTTTACAGTTTAATGAGTTCGCTGTCTTCTTTTCTAACCCCCCCTCCCCATCTCTCTCTCTCTCCCTCTCTCTCTCTCTCTCTCTCTCTCTCTCTAACTTTCCGTCTAACTGCTGTCGCAACTTAAGATTGCCCTTATTATACCCCAACCTACGAAGTAGAGGGGAATTTACTGGCTTCACCATATCTGTCACTCTGTCCGCCCATGTTTTCATTTCCATGCTCTAAGTCAAGAGCCATTTGACCTAGGACCCTGAAACTTTACCCAACTGTTGCTCATGACCCAAGGAGGTGCCCTTTATTGCGGGGAGAGGAGGAGGTGACGTGGGCCAAAGGTCAAGGTCACAGATGAACTTTGCTTTGAAAATCATTCCCGTTCTCTGATTGTGCTGCTCCAGTGACAAGGTCTGGTGGGAGTATTTGTCCGTTTTTCGACAGTTCTAATTATGTTTATTTGTATTGGAGTTTAACACCGTTTTAACATCCTAGGTCATATCACGGCGGTCAGTGCACCTGCGCATGTTTCCTGGCTTTCTCACACCAATACTAAGACAACTTTCTTTCCAAGTCACCGACTACTTTTCTCACACGCATCAGAGGTGAGAGGTGAAAAATCGCCGGAATGAAAGCTTACCTTAACCGGGTATCGAACCCATAACCACCAAGTCACGAGTCAGATACGCTAACCACTGAGCTACGCGGGTCGACTGCCCCTATTAGCATATAATTTATCTACTTTAATACCAGGTAAATCTGGGATTGGAAAATACAAATGTATTCTGTTTGTTACGCTTCGCAGTGCAATGTCCAGCAAGATAAGACGAGTATCACTGTTCGTTAATGCTGAAAGCGTCTTTCACAATTACATTTGCCTTTACGACCAGTATAGATTAAATCAGACTGCACAAAAAGTGCAGTCTGATCTCCGAACCACATTGTCCGCTTAACTCAAACAAGAATCCTTGAAAGTGTGCTTAATTAGGCCTTAACTCTACACTGAAAATGTCTAAAGGATATGAGCCATACTCTGTGAAAAGGGGGCTTGATGCATCTGCGAAAAGTATCGACCCAGGTCAGCCTGCGCAGTCCGCGCAGGCTGACCTGGGCCGAAACTTTTCGCTATTGGTCCATTTTCTGTATGTCAAAGGACCAGTCTACCTTATGATAGAGTTGGTTGTTAGACATAACGGATTTTATGGGTCCCTAATTATGTGATGACTTGCTTGGTATCATGCATTACGGAGATGCATTAAGCCTTCTTTTGCCAGAGCATGGCTCATATCTTTGGCGCTCCAAAGGTTAAAGCTGAACATTGTCTCGGCTTATCGTTTATCATTGAAAGCGATGAATGGTAGTGCGTAGTACAGATCCGTTGTGAAAGGCACCTTTAGAGCCCTTCACTGTTAAAAAGTAAAATGAATCCTAACGAAGTCGTGTTCATGAATGCTCGGGAGCCACTCCCCCACAACGAGGGTCAACGAATCGGATAAAAACTTATTATTGCCAGTTAGATAGAGTTATCTCTCTTTGAGCACTCTTGTGCATATATGGTTAGTAAAAAATGAACGAGTCTCGCGAGAAAGCGCGATATTTCTGGAACCTACACAGTGCCCGTAATGTAATTGTCACCTAAAATATAACGGTAAAGAAGATGAGAAATATATATATTATTTATATATATATAATATATTTATTAGACACTGCATCCCAATGAAATGTGCCCCCGTTAGTATAGATAGCTGCGTTTGATTGTAGAATATATCATGCTGGCATTTTTTGTTTACGTGTGGTCCCGGTAGTAGCACTAAAGGTCCTTTTAACTTGAAGAGTTCCATTAATGGAAATGAGGGCTATTAGATATCCGAGCTCAGAGCTAACAGATATGACACACCAGATAACTGTGTTAGTACAACTGTGTTAGTACAACTGTGTTAGTACAACTGTGTTAGTACAAACCCGTCTCTCGTCCAACGGACGCTAATGACGTCATTCTCATTACCTAATTTCCGGTCCTGGGTCTCTTTAAGACGGGTTTGTGTTTGATCTGTATCACATCAACGTTATTTTACCAATTCCAGATTTTGGCTTGAGCAATACCTTCAACAAAGACGACCTTATGAAAACTCCGTGTGGAACACTAGAATATGCTGCCCCTGAGCTGATTTCTAACGATAAATATGGTCCGGAGGTCGATATATGGAGTCTGTAAGTAAATAAAACAAATCAAGAAATTTGGAGCAGGCGGTTTTTCGAATGCACCGTTAAACTCGGTGCATTACATGAAATGTGAATGCCTATTTGGAAAATAGTGTAATAGCAGTTCTAATTGGTGAGATAAATAATCAAAAGAACTGAAACAATATTTTCTAATGGGAGAATGGATCAAGTGAAATTTCCATTGTTGAGTATTTCTTTTTCTTTCTTACATACAATAATTCGAACGAAACGTCGACGACCTGACCTGACATTTATTGGGGGAAAAAAGATAACAGCAGTTTTGATTGCTTTGAAAGAAGTGTAATAATAGTTCTAATTGCTCCTTTATTTTCCAATTGTAAATCATTTATGTGATTATGTAGGCTATGATTTGTCAACATGGGCACATTTCTTTACGCCGATTAATCGTTTTGGAATTATGATACATGTGCTTGCATGTACTTGTTTTTTCAAATTTTCTTATCAGTCTCCTGGAATTTAATACTCGTTGTTACAAATTTTCAAAATACATTTATGACATTTCAATTTTTTCTAAAACCTAAACTTTACTGCAACGTTTTCTTTTTAAGATATTATTTTATAAAACATAGACAAAGGACAGCTGTGGTGCTCGACCGTCGCATTATAACGATCAGTAATGTTGTTATATTTTTTTTTAATTCTATTTATTCATTTATATTTCAGTTTTTCTAATTGTTTTATTATTATTGTTTTTCCTTTACAAAGGGGTATCATATTGTATGGTATGGTGATTGGAAAGCTGCCATTCTCGACGCATTATACAGACCAGTATCGCCGTCAAAAACTTCTAGTTCAAATTCAGAAAGGACTTGTGGACTCGCATGTAAAAGAGCTTATTTTACATGGAATCACTCAAGGTATGACTTTATAGATATTCAAATCTTCATCAAGAAAACGCATATTGAACAAAGAATGTAGGTGTTGTTAGGCGAATGACTTTTGATAGTTAGACATAATGAAAAAATATGATGCATGCTCTGTGAAAAGGAGGCTTAATGCATCTGCAAAATGTATCAACCCATGTCAGCCTGCGCAGTTCGCGCAGGCTGACATGAGCTGAAAGTTTTTGCCATTGGTCAATTATCTACATGGTAAAGGACCATTCTACCTCCAGATCAAATCGGTTGTTAGACGTATTGAATTATATGGATCCATAATTATGTGATGACTCTCTTGGTACAATGCATCACAAAGATGCATTAAGCCCCCTTTTACCAGAGCATGGCTCAAGTAAAGTTGATGACGTTCAAATGGGTCTCAAATGTTTCTGTGCACAAATTGTCAAACCAAACGTCACCAATGAAGCCAGTGTTTTGGATTTCGACGCCTCAAATGAACGCAGAGAAGAACACGGTGAAATGAAGCTAACCTACTAAGTTATAGTGAAATTAGGAATCTAGTTTTTACATGTTCATACTAGTATCTAAAAAGATAACGCGCATTTCTAAGCTTTTATCCAAAGGTTTTACAAATACATTGAAAGAAAACCAATTCTTCTGCCAGCAAAGAATGCTCTGGGTCACATTCATAGGCAAGTTTGAATAACGTTGTCATTCTAAAGTTAATACCTAGTTTTATCACATAACAACCCTTGTTTCCAATGTAATATAGCCATTACGAATTTTCTTGTCTCACACACGTGTGAGATAAGATTTCATGACGTCATAGGTCGAAGCACTTTACATATGTATTCCTACGCTAAAATTCCAAAACAAGGCTGACCTACATTTTGCGGTCGGGTCAGCAAAGCGGTCTGAATAATATGTTTGCTGGAAATATTTTCGGTGGCACGTTCAACATAAACATTAGGTCATCTTCAAATGATAATAATCCACAAAATGATCCCGAATCTGTTAAGAAACGAAGGCGTATCATAGTTGACAGTGACTCCGAGTAGTCTTACTCGTACCAAACACAACTTGCAGACTCTACACACACGTGTTTGTTGCATACATGTGTATTGCTCTGTTTACATTGTAGTTATGCATAATGCATAGGGCCTATGTCTTGAACATTTATTCGTTTGTAACAGGTTGATTTATGTTCTTCTGGTGATAAAATAATCTCTAAGAGTTATATGTTTAAATTGTTAGATTTGAATAAACAATTGTTGTAGTCTTGTAGAGTCTAGTAAGTTTAATGTACGCCTCGTTGGAACTATTTTTTATCACGGACTCACATTCCCTTCAGAGAAGTGAAACGGCCTCATTCATGGAAATGTCAAGCCAGATGAGTATGTTTTGGACCCTTATTTTTTTAATTTGATTTGCTTGGATTCGGTTATGTGATAAAAAGAATCTGACATTCGTTGACTGTTGTGATAAAATTTTATTAAACTCGTCCAGAAAAATGTTATTAAGCTCGCCAAAGGCTCGCTTTATAACATTTTTCAAGACTCGTTTAATAAAATTTTATCTCAACAGTCAACTCATGACAGATCCTATATATCTGATTGGCTTCGACGTTCTGTCTTACGCATTTAGACTGCTGATTTAGAAATTCAGGGAAAAAAAGAAATTTAAGGGAAACCACTGAATTTACAAGAGGTAGTGATATGGCCCATGAATACATGTACTTAAATTTTGATATTGTTTGATGTAATATTGGATAGTGTTGATCTAAGGTCATACTGCACTTTTTGTGTAGTCTGACCTGCACATTGGCAGGAACTCCATTTGATTTGCCCCAGGTACACTAAGGGTTAAGCCAATAAATAGTTGGATTCACAGTGTCCGCAAAATCAATTGTATTTGACCCATGCTCTGTGAAAAGGAGGCTTAATGTATCTGCGAAAAGTATCGAACCAGGTCAGCCTGCACAGTCCACGCAGGCTGACCTTGGCCGAAATTTTTCGCTATTGGTCAATTTTCTACGTGTTAAAGGACCATCCTACCTCATGACTCCGTTTGTAGTAAGAAAAAGTGGCTATTATGGATCCATAATTATGTGATGTCTCGTTTGGTATCATGCATCTCGGAGATGCATTAAGCCCTCTTTTGCCAGAGCATGGCTCATCTGTTATTGGTGCTCTTGAGTTTACCATAATTATTTTTGTCCTATTCTTGCAGACCTCATCGAACTGCTGAAGAAATTGCTCGAGCCTTCCGTTGCGTTACGTCTTCCATTACTTGACTGTGAAACCCATTCCTGGTTAACGTGTGGGCATAAACTACCCTTTGTACCTTTTTCTTCATTACCAAAAGACAAAACTGCTAAAACTCAGGTAAGTGGGAATGTCTAAACAGATTTAATCGTATTCAATACAATACAATTCAATACATGTATTTACTTCAATATTAATAATGTACATTAATTAGGCAAAAATACAAATGAGCCATGCTCTGGCAAAAAGGGGCTTAATGCATCTCCGTGTTACATGATACCAAGCAAGTCATCACAATGATCATCGATCCATGATAGCCACTTTTTTTAACAATCAACTTAATCATGAGGTAGAATGGTCCTTGGACATACGGAAAATTGACCGATAGCGAAAAGTTTCGGCCCAGGTCAGCCTACGCGGACTGCGCAGGCTGACCTGGGTCGATACTTTTCGCAGATGCATTTATCCCCCTTTTCACAGAGCATGGCTCAAATAATTAGACACAATTAAGTCAACGTGATGTTTTTAATAAATGGTCAGCTTGAAACAAAACGTAAGAGTAACATAGTGAAATAAAGACTGAAGAAGCTGTTCAGTAACTGGTAAGTATATGTGACTTGTTTTCTCCAATCTCTTTGAGTCACCTATTTCTTCATAACAAAAAAAAAAACAACACTGCTAAAATTCAGGTAGGTAGGAATGTTTAACTCTTTACCAAACGACAACATTTTAGACCGGTCCAAATTTAAACCGTTCTCTGACAACAAAGTATCTGCGGCACAAATTAGGAATTTTGCCTTGAAAGGATAGAAAACATTGTGGGAACAGGAGAAAATGCTGTTTACCACAATGTTTTCAAAGGTCCCTGGGGTCGTCAAACTTGGGATTGTATGGTATAGGGTTAAACCGATTTGTCCGTATTCACAAATCTCTTTGAAATTTAATTAATCCGGATGCAGTTGCATGCTATAGGATTGGCTAAGACGTTCTCTCACAGCCAATCAGATGGCTAGTCTTAAAATGCAGAATCAGAACAATTTCATTTTTGGCGGGAAAATACGTGCTTAGCGGATCTTACGCTAGGCAATATGGAATTTCATACAATTTCTCAAATCTCTAACAAAGATTCTTCTGTTTATTCATATTCAATTCATGGTCATTTTATCGTGTAATTGATACAGAGATTGATTTTATGGTGCTTAGCGCCGTTTTCAACATCATTTCAGTTATAATGCGGCGGCAAGTGCACTTAATACTAGTATTCTGTCTTGGAGTCTCTTGTACCAGTACTTCGCACTTTGTTCTTCCCAAACCAACATGTATATCACTGTGGCCAATGCACCTATCCATGCTTTCCTGGAGTTTCTTTTACCAGTACGTCGCACAATATTCTTCCCAATCCACTGGCTGTTTTCCCACATAACCATCGTCGAAACAATGATCAGCGGTGAGAGAGGAATGAATCCTGTCGCAATAACTATCATCCATCCTCGGAAAGAAATTGGCCGTGCTGAGGATTGGAACCGGTGACCTGCCGTTCTCAAGTCCTGTACGCTTTATCGTTCACAGGTTATAGAAGAAATGGCAGGCCTCCTACAAATTCCAAAAGAGCAAGTAGAGAAAACTGTTCACGAGACTAAATGTGATGATTTGTCGGCTATGTTCAACATGATGCTAGATACAAAGCGATATGAAAAAGGTAGTATTCTGCTTGTCTTATTTCTTTTGAATATATCTGAGCCCTCTCTGTGAAAAGGGGGCTTCATGCATTTTCAACAAAGAAAAGTATCGATCCACGTCAGCCTGCTTTGGCTGACATGGGTCGAAACTTTTTCCTTATTATAAATTTTCTGTATGTCCAAGAATCACTCTACTCATGCTTTCAGTCCTTTGTCGGACAAAATGGATTTTGTAGATCTATAATTATATAATGGCTTGCTTGGCATAATGCATCCCGGAGATTCATTAAGCCCCCTTTTGCCAGGACTTGGCTCATCTGTTTTGAGCCAAATGCCTGGCGAGTACATCTCCAATGAGTATTTACCCTTTACCACTCAATTCCGAAGTTTAAACGACCCTGAGGAAGAAGCCTTTTGAAAACACCGTGGGTAAAGGAGAAAAATTAATGCTGGTTATCAGCATTTTCTCCTTTTCCCACAATGTTTCCTACTCTTTCAAAGATGAACTTCAGTTTCTAAGTCACAGTTAATTTGTAGCCTGCAGATGATTTCAATTTGGACGAGTCTAAAATTTTGTCGTTTGGTAAAGAAGTAAGGAAAAAATGTTGCAATGTCTCCTCCCTCTCTGTCTGTGTGTCTGTCGGTTTGTCTCTCTCTCTCTCTCTCTCTCTCTCTCTCTCTCTGAGAATATCTCAGAAAATATCGCACAACGTTAAACCAAGGTCAGTCTCTTACATCCGTGCTCTCGGATCTTGTTCTTTCTAGAGTCATATAATTATTTGAACTTCGCCATACCCATATAAAGTTAGAAAATTCCTTGCTGGTGCTCCGCTGTAAAAAGATTAACCCCACCTGTTTTCAATCTGTATTTGGAGTATAAGCCAGATGGCTTGTAGTGTTGAATATGTGAATTATCAACAAACATTATGTGGACATTTCTGCAGAATACCTGTTTATAAATCATAAATCTCAGTTACATTGTTTGTACAGAAGGAACATATAAATCTATAAATCATAAACCAGAAGTGTATGGATTGCATAGCGGGAACATATTAAAATTTACGCCACCCTCTGTGACAAGGGGGCTTAATGCATCTGCAAAAAGTATCGACCTAGGTCATCCTGCGCATTCTACGCAGGATGACTTGGGTCAATACTTTTTGCTTTTGCTAAATTTTCTGCATATCAAAGAACCAGGGGACGTCATGATGCAGTCGCATTCTATAGATCTATAATTACGTGATATCTTGCTTTGTATACATATTATGCATTACGGAGATGTGTCAAACCCCCTTTTGCCACAGCATGGCTCAATATATTAGTATAAAAACAACAACAATGATATAAACTGTATTGCAGGAATCTATGAGCTAGACTTCACCCAGAAACAGGAGGTGAAAAAGGAACGACATCGTAAACGACACCACCACAATACGAAGCATGCATCAAAGAGTAAGTGTTTTCTTCAGTACAGATAACTGTCCCCGAATGCGATTTTAGTTTTTCACGGATCGCATCCAGGTGCAGAGACGATGGCGAAAAAAGTGTGAGAAACCACTGTGCAGATTCTTTGGGCACGTTTAAATTCTCGTGTTTTTCACAAATTGACGACAAAACTAGAATGTGAACATATTTGTTGCTTGCGTATTCAAAAATCATTCGTTTAAAATACATTTTTTTTTTTTCAATTTAAACGTTAAACATAAGAAACAACAATTAAATTCATCTTGTACTCGAGATGTTTACGTTTCCCAAAATAGACACAAAATGGCTGCCAAACCCGGCAAATGTTGTTTTTTTTTGAGAGAGAGAGATTTACAAGTTATAAACGGCTTCTCAAAGTCATTTAGGTAATGAAACGTTTAACAATTTGTCCTTGGTCATGTCTATCACTAAAAATTAACTGCATTTCACTGCAATACAGATTAAAACTGACTGAACAGAAAGTTCAGTACATACGTTACGGGGCACAAAATATGTCTAAATATGGAAAGAAAGAAGTATCGTAAACGTCTCACTATTTACACAAGTGTTTCCTTTATCCCTGGGTCAAATTAGTAACGGACGACTGGAGGAAAAAGCAACACGAATCATTGTTAATGACCGTTGTTGCAAATGTGCAATTTATTCTTTGGCTACATTTTTTGAAAGATTGTCTGCTGAAAAGGCAAAGAAAAATATTTCAGTGGCAGAAAACTGAATTTTAAAACTAGGTCAAAAGTTGTCAAAGGTCGCTTTACATTTTGTTTCCGCTTTTACCTTGTTTTAAAATTCATATTTCTGCCAGTATGTAATCATCACAATAATTTCCATACTTTTATATTGTATGATTTATATCTAAATGCAATGTAACACATGCAATGCTTTATTTTGGTCGCTATTGGGCCTTTATAGAACTACGCTGAATTACGCATACAAATAGTAGTATATTCTTTTAAAATAACAGACACGCCGTCTATCCAATGTACAGAACTCGAGGCATCAGATCACGATGACCTGAAGGTTCCACATTCTATGAATAGTACAAGGTTCGATCTAATGGCAGTTTGTAGTGCACCAACATGGTTGGGAGGCCATAAGAGAAAGTCAGTGAACAGAAGAAGGAAATCACCCATACCTCCGAATAGTCCCTTTCCTCTAAATTTTGTGAGTAATATTTTATTTTACATGGCCATTGTTTCAAGGTTATCCTTTTTAAGTACCGTGTGGAATCATTTCCACCTTTGATATTTATTGATCAAGTAATCCGGAGTAGCATCATCCTTAAGGAAGACGGCTTGGGGATAAAAATGTCGGAAAAAGAGAACATTTTGATAATGAGTAGCATCTTATAGTTTTTACAATGTTTTTTACCCTTTCAATGACAAATCCTATAACCATATTTAATTTGTTGTCTGCAAATGCTTTCACAATAGGCAAGTCTATATGTTGTCTGATAAAGAGTTTATAAACAATGCGTAGCAGTTAATTCCAACTGCAGGCTATCGCTCTCCTGGATTATTTATTGTGCCTCATAACTCACAATCATGGTTTATTGAACGACGATGGAAAGAAGATTATTTCTTAAATCGACTTGTATAGTGCTAGGTAAATGTTAAATGAATGGGTACTTCCCAGTCAAGTGACAAAACTAACTTCAAGCAATTTCAATGCTGTATGTGATTCATCCGACTATTCATTCTTTGCAACCTGATCTTGACAACTATTATTACATCGTCTGTTGCCATAAGCATATTTTGAGTTAATACATGTCCCTATATGTATATATATTTTCCCACCAGGATGCCCCTAAATCAGCAGATGGTGAAATGGCTATAGCAGTTGCTGGTCAGGAACATGGAAATCTTTTATCACCCAGTCAAGCATCGACACAAGTCTCACAACTTTTACGGCGGAATTCCTCTCGCAGACGGACGAGACGAACCAGCTCGGCAGATCCACCCAGTCGACAAGGCAGCATCAGTCGCCGCCGTCGAAACCGGCCTGGTACACCAAGTACAGGGCCTCATAGTCCACATAGCCCAACTAACCTTAACAATCCAGAAATCAAGATCATTACACCAAAGCAGAGTCCTGTTGCTGTCGTAAAGAGACCTGTAAATCTAGGGTTAAAAGATTTTTACAATACAAATCATTCGAAAGATTTTACGGAGACGGACATAGATTCAAAACTGAGTAGACATAACACCCTGGGACCAAATACGTTCTCTTCACGTCGGCGAAAATTCGGAGTTGATCATCGCGATGGGTCTTATTGTGTACATTCGGATAGTTCAAATCCTTGCTCAAGTACTAATTTGCATGACGATTTTAGTGATGATTCGCAGGAAATGTTATCTAGGCTAGATTTTCCTTTAGATTCTCGGACCTCTCTGGTAGGACAAGACACGAATGCACAAGAACAGTCTGTGGAGTCAAAAATTGCAGCAGCAGACATACGCTCCATTGTTAGACCAAAGCAGTATGTTTTACAAGGGAAGCTGAATGGGGCACCGGGGAAAAACACAAACAATTTAAATGTTCCAAAGAATGCAGACGAAAATCATACTACAACCCCTTCGCCAGAAATCGTTGTAGAATCTATGCAATCGAAATCATAC
Source organism: Tridacna gigas (assembly GCA_945859785.2). Classification (NCBI taxonomy): domain Eukaryota; kingdom Metazoa; phylum Mollusca; class Bivalvia; order Cardiida; family Cardiidae; genus Tridacna; species Tridacna gigas. The sequence continues at coordinate 15,304,833 of OX244032.2, forward strand.
TTAAACCCTTCTGATGAATTAGAATGTCATTTGGGTTGTGATACGCAAAACTGTTACGGGGCAAATGATGTCGACCAAGTGCAGTTTGAAAATGCTATGCCAGAACTTATATCTACTTCTTTGCACACTTCGTCAAAGTTATTTAGGACTCCAAGCCTGAAGTCTGATAATACACATATAGATAATTGTAGTGTTGAGAATTTGTTTGATGGAAATTTGTGTAGTGGGGGTGAAATATACGCGGATTTAGATTTTACGAAAGGGCAGGAAGCAGACAGCGTAAAACTGCGAAGTATCAGTGGCAGTGAAAAAGCTCTTAATGAAAAAGATGAGCCTGGTCATCTCATAGCAGATCTGTACTCTAAACGTGAAAAAATATCATTAGAAGACAAAACTATTATGCAAGATGAGATATTTTATGCCGATAGTAGTGATCATAATTCCTCTCAAGAATACATCCTATCTGGAGGGCGACGTCATCTGAAAGAAAGTGTAACCTCGGATGAAAACGGGAGTGTATCTGCTCCGATTTTATTATCGCCACGAGAAATCGGTTTGACTTTAAACTCTGGTGACGAGCAGGGAGAATTGCCAAACAGATCCAAAGTGAACTCAGTGATACGACATGGAAGCACGCCATCGTTCCGATTTGTCATGCCAAGTACTCCAATACGCCAAATGTTTAGAACTCCGATCGCTCGCATTGAAAGTTTTCATAGTGACGATTTTGAAATTTTCACATCAGACGTTGACGCTTTAGTCCTCTCACCCTCTCCATCACCATCACCTAAATCTATTCAAACACCCACCGTTCCTTGTTTTCAATATAAATTGCATTCTCGGAGAAAGAAAGGACTTCTTGGGAAATCCTCCAAAAAACAGTGTAAATTCGATAAAGAAGGCCCGAAATATGCAAAGGACAGTGTAGCAAATGCTGATCTGGTTACGTACCTACCTGACAAACCTATCAAGTACGTATTTTATTGGTCATGGTTTGCAATACCAAACTTTTAGATTGACGTATATCTTATATTGTCTCGGGGCCATCTAGTATACAAACATCTAATGGGATATTTACAGTTTCGCATAAGATGCTCTTTACAGTTATGTTAAAGATGCTCTCTCTCTCTCGCTAGGTTTTGCAGTATTTTAATTATCTTGCAATTGTTTCAAATTATCATTTTCCATCTAGTGTTCTTTTTGAAACTTCGTTACTAATTATGAAGAATTTGTGAGAGATACTCTAGGTTTTTTTTTTTTTTTTTTTCCTTTCAAGTATTAAAACATAGATGAAATCATTTATGAAACCATCGATTGTATTTCCTACTTTACGTACACGTGTAAAGCGTATGCATATTAGCTGTACTCTAATGAAAGGGGGTTCGATGCATCTCCGTGATGCATTTTACCAACTTGTGCGACGGGTCACCGCATAATTATGGATCCATAAGATCTATTTTCCTAGCAACCGACTGATTCGTGAGGTAAAATGGTCATTTGACATTCAGAAAATCTGTGAAAAAACAAAAAAGTTTCGACCCATGTCAGCCTGTTCGACATCATCATCATAATTTTAATGTAAAGTCTTTGGTCACACAAGTTTCGTTTTCTTTCATTTAATTAAAAAAAATGAATAAATTTCAGTATGGACGTTCGACATGGAGATCCTCTTCTGAGTTCTAGTTCTGAATGTGGAAGCGACGGACAAGCACAAGATGGTGATAAAGCCTTAAATGCAAGCAGAGCAAAAATATATCCAATGGAAAGAGGTATGTTACAAATATAGACACTAAGTGGCACGTTTACAAATATAGACACTTAACCCTTTACCACATAATCCGAAATTTTAACGACCCTGAGAAAAAGACACTTTTAAAACATTGTGCGCAAAGGAGAAAATGTTAGTGAACAGCATTTTCTCCTTTTCCCACAATGATTTCTAGCCTTGAAATTGCCACATTTACGGATTTTTACTCACTAAAAGTATCTTAAGTCTTTCACTGATAAATCAATCGATCTAAACATGAAACATCACTGACTTCTTGTTCAGTAATATGGAAACGACTGGAACTCACTGTTGAGTTTTGCGTTTATCTTTTTTTTTTCAATAATTCATACGCGCCATGTCAGCCACTCCTCCAGTTTGGGCTATCCCTGGAGATGCCAGATTTAGAGAGCTTGTAAAACGTATACATCAGTGTATTCAAACGTCACCAGTCTTACACAGAAAAATTATGCTCCGGTAGAACAACCTGGTAGTATTTTTACAATTTCTTTGTAACGATGGTATGATTGATTATATCATTTTCCTTAACCCGTTTACCACACAATCCAGAGTTTTACCGACCTTGAGGAAGAAGTCTTTTGAAAACATTTTGGGAAAAGAAGAATATGCTGGTAACATGCATTTTCTCCTTTTTCCATTTTTAAGACAATTTTCACCCTTTGAAACATACTTAATTTGCCTCCTGAAATGCTTTTGATTTTGGACAAGATCAAAACTTTGTCGTTTCGTCAAAGTCTTTGCCTTTTCTTACATCATGACGATCTATAATGTCCTTTTCAAAAAGAAAAATGTCGGCCTACAAGTCTTAGCTTTGTCTGCTTGATAGCTTCGTAATTGGTACAGCTATGTCAAGTTGGTTCAGTTGATTTCTTTGTTTTAATTCAGCAGGACGAGGGTAAGCATGTTTTAGATAAATCAGTATTTAATAGGACAAAATCTTCTTTCAGATGACGAACAACAAGACATCAAAATTGGAAAAATTACTTCACATATAAATGACAGAACTAAACTTATTTCTGAGGAAAACTCCAACCAGAATAGCACAACCAAAAAATATCAGGTAAGGACCAATATAGTGAACGGTCACAATTTGAGTGTATTTTTGGTGAAATGGTCACCTATGTAAAGGCCGAATGCTAAAGCACAGATAGATAATGCCTTCGATTAATTGACTTATGCAATCACTATGCTTGGCTAGCTTCTTTTAACCTATTTTAAAACATGGCAAAAACTTGATGTAACAAGTAAATCACTTTTTAATCGTGCTAACTCATTTCACAATAAAGATCGCATTGTTAGATAGCATTCCATTTCAGAGAAAGAAAGGTGCAAATGTCATTCGTATCTTTGATTCAGCTGGATCTCTGTGCACAGGTCATATCTTAGCAAAACAAATATATCATACAAGGCAGTTATTTTGTTTCTAATTTTAGTTAGCTTGACGGAATATTGTAATGATTGAAGGAATTTCGATTTATCTTGAAAGATTATTACTTAGAGACGATGAGAATCTTCGTCAAATATGGTAGTCAAACATACATTTTGTTGTCATTACTCTTCAACAAAATATCGATAAAGACGTTTTGGGGGTAGAAATATACCTTTGTCGATCTTTGATAGTCCATGTAGGTTTCACATTATTATGGTTTTATTATGATCATCATTAATTTGCTTTCGCAATTTTTTCAATACTCACAATATAATTTAGACCCAAGTATTACTCTTGAGTTGTAAAAACTTCTTGTTAATACCCAAAGAGTTCGAGTGACATTATTCATACAATATTCAAACTTCCATATGCTGCACAAGTAATTATTTCAATGTCTACCTTTGGAATATGCGTATATTGTAGCAAGATTTGGATATATATTGAGATAAGAAAATAAGTCGGTAGCAGACCTGATAGAGTATTTCAACAAATGTTCTTATGTTGCCTTTGCTAATTATTCATTGTGTTCGAATTATGTTTTTACCAGCTGCCTCATCCACTGCGAGCATAAATTCCGAGTTTCACAAATTTCCTTAAATGTATTCTCAGGTAAATCATCTTCTCGGCATACATTTTTAACGGACAAACGGTTGGTTCTATGACATTTTCCTGGATTTTGGGTTATCTTTTGTAGTGAAAAGAGATTGCTATTCTCGTTCCCTCAATGAGTCTAATTGCAGATGAACCCTGTATAGCTTAGACCATCTCTCTTATTCTTTGTCTTTTAAGTTAACATCTTTTTTCTCTCACGTATTCTTCTTCATTTCTGTTTACTTTCTTCTCTACTTTAAATCTAGCTTATAAGTAAGTGAATCAGTTTCTTTGCTTTGTAAGACTGTCACTCACTTGTTATACTAAATAAGCTTCAAATAACCCATCGAATAGTTGTGCCAGGAAATCTCGGGAAAGTTACGCATGAAAGTTATTTTGTATAACGTCTGTAAATTTAGTTCAGCAAACACAGTAAACAGAAATTAATAATTGGATGATAATGTTTTTTTTTTTCTCTTGAACATATGAATGGTCTTCTTCAATGGTTCAAAAGCTGGGAATCATCGCAGTGGTTTTCTAAAATATATGTGCAGTCGCATCATTCGAACTTGAGTGGGCTTATCAATATTTTATGTTCCATAAACACCTTAGTTCAACTTATCAAATATGTTTTACATATAGGAAGAGAAATTCTTGAATAACAAAAAAAGGAAAAGGTTACAAATTCTGTAGAATAGTCACTGATGATATATTGATTATATGTATGTACAAATGTAATATGGTTGCCACAATGTATTTTTACAGTTTTAAAATGAAATTAAGGTCAATACAAGTTGTATGTTAATTGGACCTGTCCTAGCCAGGGCCAAGTTAGCTGTTGAGTTCTAAGAATTCATGTTTATTTTTCTCTGTCAATTCTTGGAAATAAGCCATCAAGCATGGGTGTTGTATCAGTATTGTCCAAACATTTATTATGTAATACGAAATACTTTCTAGTTTGCCCCTGCACCAGGAAATGTTGCTATTGTTTGGTATTTGTCTAGTAGATTTGTATTGGATTGCAAAATGCGAATTCACAGGGAAACGTCCAATTTGTATCTTTAACAAGAGACACTAGACTCACAATGATGCTTGCCTGCTTGAAAATTGTCAAGCTGCATGTATGATTTACTATTCTCGTTCAATAGTTCAAAATAACCAGAGAGTTATTGTTCTTATTTCTTCTCATCAGTCTTACGCTTTTTATGGGTTTTCTCTGACTCAGCATGCTCAAAAAGCTATACAGGGCTAATACGGCCAAGGCCATTTCAACTAAAAGAATTAAAATTATGTTCGTTAAATTGGTTTACTGTTTTGTATCGCAACTACAATGTTTGATAAAGGAAATATTCAGATACTCCTCAATAGAGAACCTAAAAAACGTTTTGCCGAACTATATTTGTGGAAATTGGCTTTGATTTTGCATTATATGAAGCATGGTTAAAGTGCCTGAGTTCTTCTATATAATTTGCGTAACTGATATAACATTTTTTTTTTTTATATTTGTCGTGGTTGTATTTTGTTTTGAGAATTATGTTAATGTTAGTCTCCCTTTTCTGTACACCTTCCACATGACATCTGAGCATGATTGGCCAGTGTCCACACCAAGAACTAAATAGTTACTGTCATTACACTTGCATGTTCCCCTGTGTTACAGTAACGAAAGGATCTTTGATAGTATTTTGAACCATCATAACATTTTAGCACAATGTTATTCATGCTATCAAGTGCTAAGCCCTAAGCTTCGAACATTGTATTATCTATGTTAAAGTGGTTACACTAAAATGCAAGTAATATGGGCATTACATCTCATTCACAAAACTGTGCGCTAATCGTGATACCAGGTAGATGCAGTGTTTAGAAAATCTTATTGAATTTAAATCATGGGAAGGGTCTAGATTTTAAGAAGTATAAATGGCAGCAATAAATATCCCCAACTCTTGTTTGATCCTAGTTAGAAGGTGTTACCTTTCAAGCCTCACCTTCTTATGTCAACCGTCAATCTGAAATGCTGTGAGGACGAATCACTAATTTGTTTCAGAAAAATAAGACCTGAAAAAGCAATTGACAATTGCGTCTTTGTCTTTTGATGTGTGAAAATAACATGAAAATTGAAAAACTGTGTAAGCCAATTACACAACGAACTTATGAGTTAAATGTCATAGAATTAGCTCTAAATTTGAAATTGGTCTCGATGCGAAGTTTTGTGATGGCCTAGTTTATAATGTCTACATTGTGGATGAATGGGGAAGAGAAACAATCCGAAAACATCCTAGACTACTTGAAAAACACCCCAAACCACTGTCATTACATCGCAAACCGCAGTTTAAAACATATACACGATTTTATGGAAAATAGGCATGAAATAATGCTATCAATCTTAAAAGAAAAACTTGTCAGCCACCAGATGAATGATTTTTTAATGAAATGATTATGGTCCACCGGTAAAACATTTTGCAAGCATATTTTTACCATCACCTTCTATTAGTACTTTCAGTACTTTGATTTAGTGTTCTTGTCATATTCTGATTTTACTATGACCTAAAATTCCTCTGCGATGAAAAGTAAATTTGTAACGCTGTTGGCGTAGCATTTTTCATCAGTCAGTCTGTTAGGACTACCAGAAGGATATACTTCAGGTAGTTAGGACAGCCAGAGGGACATATTTCAGTTTGTTAGGACTACCGGAGGGACATGCTTCAGTTTGTTAGGACTACCAGAGGGGCATACTTCAGTTTGTTAGGACTACCAAAGGGACATACTCAACTTTGTTAGGACTACCAGGAGGACAATTTGATTCAAGTTCACTGTAGTTCTTCGATGTTAAAGGACCATATTAGGATTTCTTTTTTTGTTGGTCGTCATTAACTCCCGCTAGATGGCATCCTACAAAACACATCTATCTAATTTGGGCATCCTGGGTACAGTAGCGGAGTAATTTTTCAATACAACAACCGTGACTTTGAATTTCAAATGAAATAAACGTTTACTCAATAAAACGCTACCTGGTGCCATTCATTCAGCTATGATCGGCTAGCATGTAACCTATGCACCGACCATTTATTAAAACAGCCCCTACATGCTTTGGTAGTAGGCTAATAGCTTCGATATTAGCCCTACTTTTCCCAGGTTTACGGGGGATGGGTGATGTGTCATAGCAGACAGGTCGAATCTTCGAAGAATATGACATGCGCAGACAACGTGTTGGTCGTGAATTAAAATTTCTTGTAAAACACTGATCGATAGTAATAAATGAGCAATTTGATTTGTTTCTGGGTTTGGCCCTAGACTATACTTTAAACTATGCCGGTTCGACCTACATTGACACACATACGAATATTTTTTCTGAATTTCTGGCTTTAAGTCTACATTAGCATATCACAAAACAACAAAGGCCAAACAGAAATCTAAATCATATCCCTCCGCCCCTAAGAGTTCACAACTAAATGTCTCTGGGTCCTTTTCAGCACAATCTCTTCTACTTAATTTGTTACCAAACGACAAATCTTTACACCTGTGCAGATTAAAAGCTGATGCAGAAGACAAAATCAATATGGCCCAAAAGATTTGTCTTTGAAAGGACAGAAAACATTGTGTGAAAGAAGAAAATGCTGATCATATTAATTTGCTATGGTGTGAATAAAGGGCCTATGCGGTCGATTGGCGGTACCATCGCTTGTATACTAGTGTCATGTCTGTATGAGCAAATAGGCCAGCAATCCATTCATTCAATTTCATTCAACGAAGAAGAACTAGGTCAAAAGCCAGCGCATTCAGCTACGCCATGCTGAAGTGGCAAAGGTTGTACCTCGAAGATCACAAGTGATGTAAGTCTGGTTTTGATCTAGTCAAAAGATTTGAGCTGTACTCTGTTAAAATGGGGTTTAATACATCTACAAAATGTTTCGACCTAGGTCAGCCTGTTCAGTCCGCGCAGGCTGACCTGGGTCGAAACCGTTTTGCTATCGGCCAACTTCCTGCATGCCAAAGGACCAGTCTACTTCATGATTCAGTCGGTCGATGGACAAAATGGGTTTTATGGATCAAGAATTATGTGATGACCCGCTTGGTTTAACCCTTTCCCAAACGACAAATTTTGGACTGGTCCAAATTGAAAGAGTTTGCAGACGACAATTTTAAATTTGATGAAAATGGCAGAAAGTTATCAAAAAAGGTAGAAAACACTGTGGGAAACGGAGAAATTGCTCGTTACGAGCAATTTCTCCTTCTCCCACAGTGTTTTCAAAAGACTTGTGCTGCAGACACGTGAAAAACAGGGCTTGTTTGGGAAAGGGTTAAATCCGCCAGAAAAAAATACATTAAACCTTATCCTGCTGAATAAAAGAAATGAAACTTTCAAGCCGATAGTATAAGCTTAAAATTTTCCTGTTTCAATGGTATTTCTGGAGGAAAGACATCTCTTTATCGGACAGTGTAGATCAAAGATCAGACTGCACGTTTTGTGCAGTCTGATCTTGATTTACTCTGTCCGCAAAAGGTCCGTGGGTCGCGATAAGCAGCCTAAGGGTTAAACCTCTTTTTGCCAGAGCACGGCTCCTTTTCATGTTGCCCGTCTGTGTTAAAAGAGCTAAGGTACAAGTGATTTAAGATAAGACTTTGTGATTTAATTAACTTGGATTAGTATAATGTTTTGCTGTTATTTTCCAGAATAAATCATGCAAAAAGCCTTGTGTTACAAAGAAATCTCCTGAGTGTGAGCATAAAAAGTCAGCCTGGAGACGAGGTTTTTCTCATCTCTTGAAAAAGAAGAAGTTTATGAATGGAAACACTGGTAATAATAACAATGACGATGATAACCCGTCTCGAAATAGAACCTCAAACAATCACGCCCCGCCTGACTATACAGCAACCAACAACAGACCACTGCGCAATGGGCATGCGCGCGGCACCATGAGGGTCACCCCGCCTAACACTCTATCTATATCCATCAAAAATGACGACAGTAACTGGTCTCAGACACGGGTCGTTCAAAATCAAGTACAAACGAACACTTATGCAGGCAAGTATATGTGATCAGAATGTATTCACATTCTTCATCTTATTCTCAATTTTTGTCTTAATTTGAAGGTAATACGACTTCTGATTGGCTAAAACAAATAGTTCATCCAATCAGAATTTGCGTTACTTTCCAAATCTAGAATAAAGACTAGGAATGAAACTAAGAATAGTTAGCGAATACGACCGCTGAAAATTTTGATCTGATCTCAGCCAGCGTTGCTAAGAGTGTAGAGACTAGTGTTCTTGAGAGGAATTGTTGAGCCCCATCCTTCTACTGGTAAAACTCGGGATAGGTCAACATGAACAAGTGAACTATAACTTTGATGGTACTGAAATATGTTGAAAGCTACGTAAACAGTTTTCAAAGAGAACAACAAAACAACAAAAAATGTGCGAACATCTGTGAATTGAATCACTCTTTCAGTATTTCATACATAAAAAAATGATTTAATTCATATTATTTTATTCATTCCCTTAGGAATTCACAGAGTCAATGCGGAAGATCGTTTGTCATCCGCCCCTGAACATGATGTTATCTTCAAATTGCAGGAGATAACGTTTGTTGAATTTAACTCTACCACACAATCACGAGTTTTAATGACCCATAGAAAAAGGCCTTTTGAAAAAAATGTGGAGGAAAATGTTGGAACCTCATGGCCATGCAACAGAATGTTTTGGAACTGCATTAATGTTATCCCATATTCTTAGTATCGCAAACCGTGATACTCTTTGTGAATAGAAAAGAAATCGATCAGAATGCACGTCTGTGTTGTCTGATCTCAATCTCAGGATAAGACTTAGAATGGAAAGGTCCCTGCTCTTGTGACAAGATCAACAAGTGTAATCACAAACCAATCCAAATTGAATTCTAAAGCTTCATTCTGCATATCTAATGATTAGGTTAAGTTCGACTTACCCGTTTAACATCAATGGTGTCTCCCTTGATTGTTTTAATTCAATACAATTAATATTAGTCAAATACTGTACAAATATAAGTTTAAGTGCCTTTGTAGTTCTCAATTTTCTGAAACAAAACAAATAGACAAAAAACAATGTAAGGAGAGGAGCACTTGCTTGTAACAATTGCTCCTTTTCACACATTGCTCTCGATTATGTTCATTAGCTTGAAAAAATATCCTTTTCTCTATCTTTTTTTCTCTGCCAAGCCCCCGTAGCTCAGTCGGTAGCGTGCAGGACTTGAGAACAGGAGGTCGCCGATTCGATCCACGGCTAGGCCAATTTCTTTCCGAGGATTGATGATAGTCATCGCGACAGGATTCATTCCTCTCTCACCGCTGACCATTGTGTCGACGAGGGTTATGTGGGAAAGCAGCCAGTGGCTCGGAAAAGAATATTGTGCGGAGTACTGGTAACACAAACTCCATGGATAAGTGCACTGGCCGCCGTCATATAAATGAAATAATGTTGAAAACGGCGTTAAACACCACACAATCAATCAATCTTTTTTTCTGGAATTCATAGTAGCCTTGGGTTTGTCTAAACTTGTCTGGATCTTGCCAGTAATAATGTTTTGATCACTCTTTATCTCAGAATCTTTTCACGATCTGCACATACCTATGGAATGCACTGATGATCGTTTCCATACCTAATACATCATTCATGACAAAAGGAAAAATATGATCGGACTGGAACCCGGGCTATGTCTAAAGTTACCCTGCACAATATTGCTTTAGATTAAATCCTGCTCATTTTATATCGTGAACTAGCACAAACATATATGAGTCTTGCTTTGTAAAAAGGTGGTTTAATGTATCTGCACAAGGTATCGATGCTTGTTAGGCTGACCCTCGGTCGGAACTGTTCGTTGTAAGTAAATTTTCTGCATTGTCAAAGAGCCGTCTTTGACATGCATTCTCCCTCATGATTCAGCCGGTTTTGGGGGCAAAATTTATTCACATTATGCGAAGATTTACTTGGTAGAGCCTAAAATGCACCTCGAAGATGCCAAACGACATTTTAGACCGGTCTCAATTTAACCCTTTACCGCACAATGTCGACTTTTAACGACCCTGGGAAAGAAGTCTTTTGTAAACATTGTGGAAATGGGAGAAAATGCTGGTAACCAGCATTTTCTCCTTTTCCCACAATGTTTTCTACCAATCAAAGAAAATTTGCACCATTTGATCCATTGAAATTGTCGTCTGCAAATGTTTTCAGTTTGAACAAGGATAAAATTTTGTCACCTAATAAAGGGTTAAAGTGTTTGCAGACGACAAACTAAATGTTCTACAAATTAGGAAATTTTTATTTGAAAAGGTAGAACACATTGTGGGAAAAGGAGAAATGCTGGTTACCAGCATTTTCTTCTTGTCCCACAATGTTTTCAAAAGTCATTTTTCCTTGGGGTCGTCAAAACTAGGGATTGTGTGGTAAAGGGTTAAACCTCTTTCTCCAAGAGCGCCACTCATATAACCCTAAACCTAACCCTAACCCTTTACCCTAACCCTATGTTTAAGAACCTATTATGCCATTTATTGGGAGTTATATTCGACTGAATCTATTGGTCTATGCTCTCTGACCAATACATTCAACAGTCGCGAACGGCAAGACAAGTACTAATTGCCGCTTTACTGTTTTTACAGGACAATGACGCGGAAAACAATGGGACAGACGGCTAGAAGAGTTCTTCCTCTGTGTTATCACATCAGACAGATACAGAACCAGCATAGGAGTGACATGAGACACTGATATCTGCAGCAAAATATTGTCATAGCGCAACGCCAGATGGAATGTCCCCAACTGAAAGCATTTGCATATGACAGTACAGTCGATTCGCGTTAGACCGACACTTATTATATATGAGCCATGTTCTTTGAAAAGGGGCTTTTAATGCATCTGCAAAAAAATATCGAACCATGTCAGCCTGTGCAGTCCGCGCAGTCCGACATGAGCCGAAACGTTTTGCCGTCTCCAGATTTTTTGCGTGTCAAAGGACCATTCTACCTCGTAATGAGTTCGGTTGTTTAACCCTAAGGCTGCTAATCGCGACCCACAAACTTTTTGCGGACAGTGTAGATCAAGATCAGACTGCACAGAACGTGCAGTCTGATCTTGGATCTACACTGTCCGATAAGGAGATATTTTCCCAACCTCCATAACTTTGAAATACCAACATAGTGTTTTTTACCTTCGGCTCGAAAAATTCAAGTGAAGTTATTCCGCAGGATAAGGGTTAACAAAAACGATTTTAGCGATCCATGATTCCATGACCATATAATGCATCTCGTAGATGTATTCTTTTACCAAACCATGGCTCATATAAAAGTTGCCTCAGTGATAGAAACTTATAGGTTTTTCTGTTACAAAACTGAAACGATTCATCTTGAGCAATTGCTCCTGTTGCATAATTTCACGTTTTGTGCCATGAAACATAAACAAAACGGTTGAATATATTTTATTTTAGCAAGAACAATACATTTGAGCCGCGATGAATCTCCTTGATGCATAATACCAAGCAAATAAACACATTATCATGGATCAATGAAAGCCATTTTGTCTAACAACCGGCTGAATTCTGGAGGAGAATTGTCCTTGGGCATGCAGAAAATTGGCCGAAAGCAAAAGGTTTCGACACAAATCAGCTAATGCGGATTGCGGGGGCTGACCTGTTTCGATACTTGCAGATGCATTAAACGCCCTTTTCACAGAGTTTGGCTCAATGTTATGTTTGTCTTTATAATCGTCTAACGATAGTTTCAGTTACAAACCGAGCATAGTGTCGTTGTAACGAGAGTTGACCATACACATTGCCATGATTGATCGATCAGGCCATTTGGAATGTGACGACTAGACGACTGAGAATATTACATGCTAATATGGACCGGTGCTTGTAAAACTGACAGGTTCATAAAATCCATTTTGTCTAAGAACCGACTGAACGATGAAATAGAATGGTCTTTGGTCAAGCAAAAAAAAATTTACAGGTAGCAAAACGTTTCGACTCACATCAGCCTGTGCGGACTGTGCAGGCTGACATGAATCGATACATTTTGCAGGTGCATTAAACCCCCTTTTCTCAATGCATGGCTCAAATGTTATACAATACACCTCGTCGAGTAACATCTAAAATTTTACAGTATTTTCTCTTTTTTCGTATCAGGCTAAAATTATCGCACCATAAGGGACATATTTTCATGAATGAAGTTTAAGTTTGAACACGAAGTCGGTTTAGCATGGCCTTAAGTTTTATAAGCACAGGTCATGACTGTTAAGTTTATAGTTACCGTTGATTCTATTATTATCAGTTTTTCTCCTTTTCCTTTTTACAACATCTATAGTGATACCTCTTTGAGCCAGTTGCTTTATTCCACAAGGTTTTCTGTTTATGCATTATGATTGGAATTTGACATTAGGCCCCCATTCTTGAGAACATTCTTTGTCTTTTTCTCAAGAACTTTCTAAATTTGAAAGTAACAAAACTTCGAATGGAACTAAGAATGATTGGTGAACACGGACCCAGCTTTTGTGACAAGATCAACATCTGTGATCACAAACCAATCTAAATTGCATTCTAAAGCTAAAGAATTTTCCGAAATTGCAAAGGAACGCAATACCTGATTGGCTAGCCCAAATGTGTTTTGCCAACCAGTTTTGTTAAACACTTCAGAAATTGTGTTTCTTTCTAAAGTTAGAACTAGACAAAGTTTGCAGTTTAGAATGGATCGTGAATACGGGCCCTGTTCTTGTAAAAGATGACTGTAACAGTCATAATTATACAAGAGCATCGCCTGAACCGTTTACCAAACGACAAAGGTTTAGACTTGTCCAAATCCAAGGCACATGCAGACGACAAATTCAGTGTGGTTCAAATGTCAGAAAGTGTCCGTAACAGGATAGAAAACATCGTGGGCCAGCATTTTCTCCTTTTTCCACTATGTTTCAAAGCCTTCTACCTCAGGGTTGTTAAATCTCGAGATCGTGTGGTAAAATGTTAAGCCATGCAAGTATACAGGATCTATTGACAAGGTTCATGTGGCTGGTGAAAATATTATTTGTAGAAAATGATGATGGTAGTGATGATGATGATGATGATGATGATGATGATAGCGAAATGCTCCTTAACGATGACGAGAGAAGCTCGTTGGAAAAGCTGACATGGTTTATCCGTCAACATCGTTTTCGCAGAATCCAATTTGTATGAGATGTCCGCTGGCAAAAGGGGGTTTAATGCAACTCCGTGATCCATTATTCCAAGCAAGTCATCTGTGGATCCATAAAATCCATTTTGTCTACAGACCGACTGAGACTTTTGTAGAATGGTCCTTGAGCTGCAGAAAATTTACCAAAAGCAAAAGGTTTCGACCCAGGTCAGTCAGCCTGTGCAGTCCGTGCAGGCTGACCTGAGTCGATACCTATTGCAGACGCATTAATCCCCCTTTTTACAGAGCAAATGCTTTGAAGTTGAACTAGTATGAAATTTCATCGTTTTGTTAAGAGGGATATGCCCACATGGTCAGACACTGTCCAAAGGGTAAATTGGTTCTCCACAAATAAACTGTACATTATTATTATTGTTTAACTCTTTGCCAAACGACAAAATTCTAGACTGGTCCAAATTGAAAGCATTTGCAGAAGACAAAATAAATGTGACCCAAAAATTGAAATTTGTTTTGGGAAGGATAGAAAACATTGTGGGAAAAGGAGAAAATGCTGGTTACCAGCATTTTCTCCTTTTCCCACAATGTTTTCAAAAGGCCTTTTTCTCAGGTCGTTAAAACTCGGGATTGTGTGGTAAAGGGTTAATCGAGCGATGCTGTTATTAGTCCATACAATCTATTATGTTTAACAACCCACTAGAGGTAAAAGGGTTCTTTGACATACAGAAAACTGGCCAAACAGCAAATGTTTCGACACAGGTCAGTCTTAGCGGACTGCGCAGGCTGACCTGAGTTGATGTTTTTGCAGATGCACTAAGCCCCCTATTCACAGATCATCGCTAAAATGTTTCTGCTAACAAAACACGACTTCAGCAGCCAACAGTGAACAACACTGGACACTGGCGGCCGATCGGCCTTCAAAGCTAGCTGAAAAGCTTGTTTATATATATTATGCTCAATTTTCAATGATGGTACAAATTTCAGCAAAATCTATGAATTATGCAAGTTCTGTGTCCTGTTCAAATAGGAATGATAGATAGGGCGTTCAATTTAGCATTCACAATGTTGCCACGTAGTGTTAAACTTAACCTGTTTCTGTAAAAATGACCCCCCCCCCGCAGTAGAAGCTTAAATTTTCGGAAAAGAAGGTATTGCCTGTAACAAGGGATTGTTCCTTTAAACTATAATGTTAACAGTATTTTGAAAAAAAAAATTTGAACCATGCTCTGGCAGAAAGGGGCTTAATCATATCCGTGATACATTCTACCATGCAAGTCATAAATTCATTTATAGATCCATAAAATTTGTTTTGTCTAACAACCGACTGAATCCTGAGATAGAATAGTCCCTGTACACGCAGAAAAGCTACCAAAGGCAAAACGTTTCGACCCAGGTCAGCCTGTGCATTGGGCGCAGGCTGATCTGGGTCGATACTTTTTGCAGATGCATTATACCTCCTTTTCACAGGGCATGGCTCATTTCTTTTATTCGTTTTTTTTTTTTTTTCCCTTTTGGTCACCTGTAAATGTTTCCAGGGTGCCTAAAGAAAACAATTACAGTAAGGGGATTAACTCAAAATGAGTAGAAAATGTATGCAGTGCGTGGCCCAACAACGTTGTGTCTTGTGAATGGACTTTCTTATGCAATTACAGAGTTTATTAAAACTTTGCAGGTCACTTTCCAACACGAGTAGTTTTGGCACGGAGTGGTGCCATCTGTCAAACTAAACACTGGTTTCTACGGGTCTGCAATCGTCATTGAATAGCTTTTTCATTATATGTACACGTATTATGGTATCATACATTTGAATGTGAGGAAATTCAGGTTTTAATTTTAATGTTTTAATTTTTCACCGCCAGAGGTGACATATATGAGCCATGCTCAGTGAAAAACAGGCTTAACCCTTTCCCAAACGACAGATTTTGGACTGGTCCAAATTTAAAGAGTTTGCAGACGACAATTTTAAATTTTATGAAAATGGCAGAAAGTTCTCCAAAAGGGTAGAAAACACTGTGGGAAAAGGAGAAATTGCTCGTTACGAGCAATTTCTCCTTTTCCCACAGTGTTCCAAAAGACTTGTACTGCATACACGCGAAAACCAGGGCTTGTTTGGGAAAGGGTTAATACACCTGCATAAAGTATCGATCCAAGAGCTAAAAGTTTCTGCCCTGGTCAGCCTGCGCGGACTGCGCAGGCTGACCAGGGCCGAAACCTTTTGCTATTGGTCAATTTTCTACATGTCAAAGGGTCAGTGTATTCCATGATTCCGTCGGTTGTTAGACAAAATGGACTTTGATCATGTGATATCTTGCTTGGTATCATGCGTCACGGAGATGCATTAAGCCCCCTCTTACCAGAGCATGGGTCAATTATAAATCAAACTTCAGACATCATCTGCAACTTGCCTCTGCATTTTTATTGAAAAGTTCAGTTTACTTGTAATGGAATTTGATTTGTGTCTCTTGAAAAAAAAAAGGCCAAAATATTAAATTTTGTGGTTAGCGAGTGACTGTACTTTAAGCTGCAGCTATACATTGTTATCAGGAAGGTACTCACCAAGTTCTACGTAATGTTCAACGACCTAGTTCTAAACTCCGAGACAAGCCAGTTAATTGGCCTATTCAAACTCGAAGACAATCCCTCTAGTTGGCTGTGACGTTAGGTCTCGTCCAATCAGAGGGACTTTCTCAGAGTTTTGAATAAGAAATAGATTTTAGAGGCTGGTGAATACGACTCCAAACCTCGTTTTCATTATAAGAAGTCTCGACTATGCTAATTCAGAAGTACCCGGAAATTACCATCAAACCTGTCATGATCAACCAGCAAAAGGAACAAACAACTCTAGCCTCAGGTGCCTGGTTAATATAAAGGCTATAAGATTTAGAAATTTCTTTCATACATTTGAATGATCGCCTTTAACCATAGTTCATACCGATGTTTGAGGATTTGTCATTCTTGTGTGTTAAATGTCTTTTTCCACTTACCTCTAATCACATATCAATAACTTTCTGTTGTTTGTTTCATGAAAATTTCCTCACTGGTAAGTTTTCTTCATGCGTATATCAGAATTCACGACCATGGTGACCCAGGTTTTAAACGTAAGGTCATCGGTGACCCAGGGTCCGTATTCACCAACTATTCTTACTTTTACTTTAAGTCTGATTCTATTTTTTTAAAAGTCTATTTAAGTAACGCAACTTCTGATTGGCTAAACCACATGGTTTAGCCAATCAGAAGTTGTGTTGCTTTCAAGTTTAGAAAATTCTTGAGAATGAGACTGAGAATAATCTTAAGAATGGTTGGTGAATACAGACCAGGGTTTAAAGCATAAGGATAATCGACTGCATTCGTTTGATATTAAAAGCGTGTCACGATAAGGGTTGTTTGTTTGCCGTTTTAAAAAAAAAAATGAAGTTCGAAGAGCGAGTTTATTACCGACTATTAACCCTGCAATTTCTCTCAGCTGCTAATACAGCATATTACTGGAATATTTTTGGACTGCATAGATGGGTCAGTTCTTGTGAGCTGCCTATAGTGTAAAACATAGAATTATTATTTTCAAAAACCTTTAGCCTTGGTTCTATGGAACTGTTGCTTTTGCTGCCTATATAATTGATTGTAAGAGTATTCTTTGAATTACCTTTAAAGAAAAATCCTGGTCACCGGTATTTTCTCTTTTTCCTACAGTGTTTTTTCTGCTACTTCACAGAAAATTTACACAAACTCGGCCACATTTAATATGTCGACAGCAAATGCTTTGGAATTAGCCAAGTCCACAATTTTGTTGAGCGGTGAAGAGTTAAAATGCATTTAGGGTTAATTCTATAGGAATATCGTTTGAACTACCTTTAGTGTCAACTTCAGAGGAATATTATTTGAAACGCGCGTAGGGCTCATTCTATTTTGGTATTGTTTAAGGTGCATGTAAGTTAACTGTATAGAAATGTTTTCAAAAGGGGTTGGTTCATCTGGTTCAAATGAAAACAATGTTTATACTTGTATGTCTTTAAACAGCAATGCTCTGAAGGCTACAGGCTGGTAGTTAAGTGTGCTCTGTTTCAGCCGATACAAGTTATTACTTCCATTAATGGTACTCTTCGAGTTAAAAGCGCGTCACAAGTTAGACTCATTACCGGGATCTCGTGTGAAAAATATCAGTAGCATCATCATACATGGAGTACAATCAAACGCAGTCGTCAGTACGAAGGGAGGCACATTTCATTCCGATGCAGTGTGGAATAAGTATACAAGTATTAAGGCTTTCATTTCTCATTTTCTTTTCCTGTTATGGTTAGCTTCTGATTTGGCAACGTTACGGGCACCGTTTGGGTTGTCGATACTCTCGCGCTGTCTAACAAGATTTGTTTATTATCCTGGTTACTTTCTGATTTGGCAACGTTACGGGCACCGTTTGGGTTGTCGATACTCTCGCGCTGTCTAACAAGATTTGTTAATTATCCTGGTTAGTTTCTGATTTGGCAACGTTACGGGCACCGTTTGGGTTGTCGATACTCTCGCGCTGTCTAACAAGAATTGTTTATTTTCCTGCCATATGTGCAGAAGACTGCTCAAAGACAGATAACTCTATCGGACTGGGTTAGTCAAATAAAATGTGAACTGAGATAAATGGTAGGTATTGGTAGCTCTTGATGCTGTAACATGGCCTTAGTAGAAACAATCTTTCAAATCCTTTACTGCAAAAAGTAAACAAGCAAAATAACTCTCCTGACAAAGTTAATTATAGAGAAATTATAACACTATACCGTAGGAGTGGTTTCGTTTGTTTGATATGGTACGCAGTAGGCCAAATTTGTTTTCCTGTTTATGTGAAAGTTCTATGTGAAGAAAACAACTACTTGTTGCATGTTTCTTGATGTTGAAAAAATCTACCAATATATCTATAAGAAAAACATATATGGTATAACATGCTTAACCCTTTACCATACAATCCCGACTTTTCAACGGTCCTGGTTCATTACACTTTTGAAAACATTGTGGGAAAAGGAGAAAATGCTGGTAACCAGCATTTTCTCCGTTTCCTACAATGTTTTCTACCCTATCAAATAGAGAAATTATCATTTTAGTAACACTGGATTTGTCGTCTGTAAATGCTTTCAATTTGGTCTAGTCCAAATTTTTGTCCTTTGGTAAAGAGTTAAAAGATGCTGCTTGTAACTTCTCTTCGACATGATTGATATTGGTATGTACCTTTTGAAACAGGTTTGCAGCAGACGACTTTGGAAACATCCTGTGAAATATAATCAACAAGAATTAAAGATGAATACACGAAAGCAACAGAAACATTGGAATTTCTCCTTTTGCTGCAATGTTTTCAGATAAAAATAAATTGCTTGCTGCAAGACGAAATAAAAAATCGTCTGAATGTGTTTACACGTTAAACTCTTTACCAGACAACAAAAAAGTATACTTGTCCAAATTGAAAGCATTTGCAGACGACAATTTATGCTAGGCTCAAATGATGGAATTTGTCTTTGATATGGTGGAAAACATTTTGGGCAAAGGAGAAAATGCTGGTTACCAGCATTTTCTCCTTTTCCCACAATGTTTTCGAAAGGCTTCTTCCTCGGGGGTTGTTTAAAAACTCAGGATTGTGTGGTAAAGGTTTAACAGTTGGTCCTTTTTTAAGACTTGGTTCAGTCTGCTGCTATATTAGAACAACGTATTTGTTATTTTAATTTGAGCCATGTTCTGGCAAAAGGGGGTTTAATGCATCTCTTTATTAATGCATTTTACCAAGCAAGTCATTACATAATTATGGATCCCTAAAGTCCATTTTGTCCTACAACAGAATGAATCATGACGTAACCTGGTCCTTTGAGCTGCAGAAAATTTACCAATAGCCAAAGGTTTTGACCCAGGTCAGCCCGCGCGGACTGCGCAGGCTGACATGAATTGACACTTTTTGAAGATGCATTCAACCTCCTTCTCACGGAGCATGTTTCATTTATTTTGCAAAGTTGTGAAACTTACTGCAATGGCTTTCAAACATCACATGGCTCAACGTCGGCCTGGCATCAGTCAGGCTGGACCCGCTGCATTTGCTTGAATAAGAAAGAAAAAAAAAAGCAGCAAAACCAACCCTAAATTATACTTGTAAATATTTTTTCTCTTGTTTTATTATTATACATTTCTTATGACACAGTGATTTTAAAACTTTGATTCTACCATAGTCTTTCAAGTTTGAAGATTTTCGTTGACTGTTTTATAAATATCGTATAAGACTTTTTTTTTTTCTTAGGCAAATAAGTCATGCAAATTTTCACAATCATAATATAGTTGTTAGATTTTTTTTGTCGGATAAGATTGTTGGGGCGGTGGCGATCGAATCTGCCACATGTTTATTAGCCATGTTCTGGCAAAATGGAGCTTAATGCATCTCCCTGATCCACTTATACCAAGCAAGTTATCGCATAGACATGGATCCATAAAATCCATTTTGTCTAACAACCACCTGAATCACGGGGTATAATGGTTCTTAGACGTGTAGAAAATTGAACAATTGTAAAAAACATCGACCCATGTCAGCCTGCGCGGACTGCGCAGGCTGACATGGGTAGATGCTTTTTGTAGATGCAATAAGTCCCCATTTCACAGAGCATGACTCATTTATTTATCTATGTTTCTACGTTCTTCGTTGGTGTTTGAATGATAAACTGTTACTGATGTTTCACTTCACTCACATTTTCAATGTTAGACCATCACTTGTAATATTTCAAACGTTAATTGTATGTTATATACAAATTCCGAACGGCATACTTCACCATAAATTATGCATTTGATATACGGATAGTTCTATCGCAGTGTCTCGGACCGACTGTCACCATTGAACTTTTTTGTATGTAGATGGCATTTGTAACTTGAACTGGGAGATGAGACATGGACATTTGGTAAGAAAAGGTAGACCCAAATATTGCAAGATCTACAAAAATATCGGAGAGTGTAGATGGAAGATCAGACTGCACCTTTTGTGCAGTCTGATCTTGATCTACATTTAAATTAAAGTAGACATTTTCTGCGAATAAAACATATCAAGATATTGTAATCTCATGTCTGTGTTTGCCTGAATGTTTCGGTCAGTATTTATCCAAGATCAAACTGCACGTTCTGTGCTGTCTGATCTTGATCAAAACTGTCCATAAAATAAACTCAAGTTTTGCTTTTCATTCTAAGGTTACTCATTACCTTATCGCTGCAGACGCCTTAATTTCGATTTTTCCAAATAATGTGCCAAAAGGAGAAATAGTTCAGTACGAGTACGGTACGGTAACTTCTCCATTTGTCAGAATATTCGCCCCCCCCCCCCCAAAAAAAAAGGCCTCAAGCAGGACATTACAAGTAAATCCGTTTCTAGACCTATTAGCGAGTGCTGTACAGCTGGTTGTTTTTGGAAACATCGCAGGAAATAGAAATTTGGAAATTTCGCCCGAAATGAGCAAGTTTCTTTCCCCTACAACGTTTTCATCTTATCGTTTACGTTTGCCGTCTCCGGATCCAGAAATTGTGCCACTTTATTTCCTGTCATTTCTTGAAATGCTTTAACGTATTAACTGTCGAAAGATTTCGTTTGGCAACTGGTTAGTTGAACCCTTTACCAGACGACAAAATTTTTAACTTGTCAAAATTGAAAGCATTTACAGACAACAATTTCAGTGTGGCTCAAAATTGGGAATTGTCTGTGAAAGGGTAAAAAACTCTGTCGAAAAAGGAGAAAATCCTGGTTACCAGCACTTGCTCTTTTTCCTAGTTTTTAAAAGCTTTCTTTGTCTTGGTCGGTAAAACTTAGGATTGTGTGGTAAAGGGTTAAAAATATTTATTTCCTTTCAAATGAGGACGGACGGCAACAGGTTTATGACCCTTCGGAACTTTCCTGATACAGTCTTAGAAAGCTATATGCAAAGTGGTCTTTCTTATTCAAAAAACTACAAACGGGTGCACAAATATGATAAGGATTAATTCTTAGTACACTTTACTCCTAGAAATACAACTTGATAAGGTGTCTTTTTTTAATGGTTGTCAAAATTCTATGAAGCACTGTGGACCATAAACATTGTTGATACGCATATTATACATTTTTTGTGAGAAGTATGCTGTGTTCAAATGCATAAAAAAATTACAGTGAAGTAGTTTTGCGTTTTATTATACAATAAATCAATATAACTCATTTAACTGTTCACGAGAGTTTTGTTTGTCTAATCCACCGAAAACGAAATAGCCCCCACCCCCATATTTTCTTACGAGGGTTTTGTTCGTCTAAGCCATGGAAATCCATGGAAAGCAAGAGAGTCCGCATCCCCATACTTTCTAACGAGGATTTTGTGCGTCTAATTCATGGAAATCCATGGAAAGAGAATCCCCGCCCCCACCCCATACTATAACACCATTCAGTCATTCAATCAATCATTTCAGTGTTCATCAAATCCATGAAAAACAAGAGAGCCACGCCCCCACCCATACTTTTTACGAAGGTTTTGTTTGTCTAATCCATGGAAATCCATGGAAAGCAAGAGAGCCACGCTTCCACCCCATACTTTCTTACGAAGGTTTGTTTGTCTAATACATGGGAATACATGGAAATCAAGAGAGCCCCACCCCCAAACTTTCTCACGAGGGTTTTGTTTGTCTAATCCATGGTAATCCATGGAAAGCAAGAGAGCCTCACCCCCACCCCATACTTTTTTACGAGGTTTTTGTTTGTCTAATCCATGGAATCCATTGAAAGCAAGAGAGCACCCACCCTCACTCCCATACTTTCTAACGAGGGTTTTGTTTGTCTTTTCCATGGAAAGCAAGAGATCCCCCGCCCCAACCACCGCACCTTCTTAAGTGGGTTTTGTTTGTCTAATCCATGGAAAACAAAAGAGTTACCACCTCCTTTCTTTTCACTATTTTCACAGCTACAGTCTTTCAAAATCTCCATAGAGTACTTGTTCGGACAAAGTACGTGTTCATTGGTTATATGCTATTTTGAACATTGTTTAAATCATAGCTCGACGGCCAGTGCATTTATCTTTGCGCTGTTGCAGTCCTTCTTTTATCAGTACTTCGCATTTTTTCCAACCTACTGACTGCTTTCCTACATAAACACCGTCTGAACCACAGGGATTTTTAGCGTTTTTTATGTTTTACATGTATAATACAAGGGATGCAACTGACATTATCGGCAAATTCTACTTGTCATCACAAAAACACAAGTTACTTCGTAAATTTTACAGATAATCACATAAGGTCTACTTTATCTTGCTCAATACACATTTTTCTAGCGAAAAATAATGTGGTTTCATGACTAAACGTTCGATGATTTGTGCTACAGAAGCCGGTTTCTCGACAAATAGGTCGAAATTGTTTGGTCCGACACGGGTTCGTTCAGTGCGCTTGTCAGAGTAAATCTACTATTCTGTACAAGATCATGGCCAAAATACTTATCGGTTTGATAAAACAAGTAAATATCTTTAACCAACCTTCGTTGTTTAATAATAACACGAAGAATACAGCTCCAAATCGTCCGATGTTTGATCGATTCACTCAAATTTCAAAGAAGCAGCCATAATTGTTGTCACGTGATCAAGATGTATCAAGGCATTTCATTGGTCGGATTCATTACAATGCATCTAAATTTCAATCAAAATGAATCAAAATGCATTCTAACACCCGCATTGTTTTCATTTTGGGCCGCCACTGGGCCTTTAAGAAGCTTGAATCCGGATATGAACGGCCCAACCGAAAACATCTGTCAAGTAAACTCCTAGAAGAGAAATCAACATCAGCTCAAAGAGATCTAACGAGAAATCTACAGAGTGCGCAGAGTTCATGTCGTAATTACTATTGATCTTCAAACAGTCAAATCGTCAAATGAAAGGTTTTTAGGAATAACTGGGACCGTATTCACTAACCATTCTAAGTTAGAGCATCCCTGGTCTAAGAATGGATTTCGAAAGTTGCACAATTCTGATTTGGTTTAGCCAATCAGAAGTTATGTTACTTTGAAATTTAGAAAATTCTTGAGAATAAGACTAAAAATTTTCTTAAGAATGGTTGATAAATGAGAACCCTGAACATTTTATGATTGGGCCAGGAGTTTGCAAGCGTTTCAAAGGGAGTACATACAGCGGAAAATATTCGCCTTTATTATGAAGAGACTGTGTCATCCTATGAGATTTCAGAGAATATTATGACCAGTGTAACAGACAATGCTTCAAATATTACCATTAGATGTACATGATGGAAAAAAATATTGTTCCTATAGGGCCTATAGCTTTTAAAAAGCATTGTCTCATAATTCTCCATTTGCCACAAAGCTGCGCATCATCAGCAAATTTGTTAACTCATTATCGATAGCAGTGTAACAAAAAGTTGCATGAATAGACAAGTTAATAGAATTAAAAGCTCTGATCCAAATACAAATCCAGTTACTAGGCCTTCTGATTAGATTCAATGCATAGTTTTTGCTACAAATTATGATTCATTGGAGGTGAAGTTCTAATCCTATTATTTCCCCAACATTACTGTAAAATTGCTATCCAGTCCTTCTATTTTAAATTGTAGCTGGTCTCTTCAACTGTTTTAAAAACCGCATTAAGGACCAATTTTGATATGGGTCGACGTTGCTATGGATCGAAATGAACTTGAGCTACTGTAAGGCGGGGCTAAACCAATATCTTCAGTCATTCGACACGCCCATCTTGTCTGATTCAATATCGTTTAGAACCATCGCAAAACGTTTGATTCCGAGACAAGTTCTTGACGGTAGGAGGACGCTTGGATGACACACGTACAAAAATAAAGAAGAATGTATATAACTAGTAAAAAGACTGTCTCGTTAATATTGAATTTTGTATGTATCTTAAATAATGTGAAGTTTCTTATCTATGTCATGAAATCGGGTCGTTGGTGATGGGTTTTCGCGATTGGCATGTTGCAACATGTTACCAGTGAAAAACCTAAGACCAACAAACAATTATTTATATATCTTACTCAGTCTGTAAATTATCATCAAGATAGTGCAGTGTCAATGTTTTTTTTGGCAATGAATCTTGAAGTAGCGGCTACTTACTAAGCATACTTTCTCCTAGTCCTATTTATAAGCCCCTACGTACGTTATTTTTCATTCTGACATTCATCGTGTACGTAGGGTCTTATCGGCTCCTTCATAGTTTCCTTTAGCAAACTCAGACATCGAATTTTGTCGCTGTTTGAACAGCAAATTTGGATACTTTCAAGTGAACTTGTTCAATAAAATATACATCAGAAGTAAGATAAATGAATAATTTCTCGATTGAAAAAGGATATTTGTCCAAAACTTGCCTATTTATGAGCTAAATCCGTTCCGATTCAACACCACTCTGTTTTGTTATGAATTGCGGTGGAAGAGACATGATTGTTCCGAATGAACCATCATGTGCGGGTCAATGCAACTTATAGTCCTATTTATAAGCCCCTACGTACGTTATTTTTCATTCTGACATTCATCGTGTACGTAGGGTCTTATCGGCTCCTTCATAGTTTCCTTTAGCAAACTCCGACATCGAATTTTGTCGCTGTTTGAACAGCAAATTTGGATACCTTCAAGTGAACTTGTTCAATAAAATTTACATCAGAAGTAAGATAAATGAATAATTTCTCGATTGAAAAAGGATATTTGTCCAAAACTTGCCTATTTATGAGCTAAATCCATTCCGATTCAACACCACTCTGTTTTGTTATGAATTGCCGTGGAAGAGATATGATTGTTCCGAATGAAACGTCATGTGCGGGTCAATGCAACTTACAGAATGGTATTATGTCTTTTTTTAAAACGAAATTTTGTTCGCTTCGGTCTTGTTTGATTATTGTAATAGATTTCGTTCATA
This sequence comes from Tridacna gigas, assembly GCA_945859785.2. NCBI lineage: Eukaryota > Metazoa > Mollusca > Bivalvia > Cardiida > Cardiidae > Tridacna > Tridacna gigas. The sequence continues at coordinate 15,330,642 of OX244032.2, forward strand.
AACTTAACGTCAATTCTTATTTGTTATGCAACCGTCTGCATGACTGAAAAACATGGCGGCGACTCTGTCGGCAATCCCACTTGCGAGTGATTTTATTGAATTCTGAATGAATCTGCTCATTATTTATCAAGACAGCGGCTGAATATTTTCAAAAAAAGTTCTTCCTACAGGTAAATGAAGTTCTCTTTCGTTATAATACTGGTTTTAGAGAGATCGGATTTGCTACATTGAACTGAATGGGACCCGTTTAGACGTTACATGCAATAAGAAAAATAAAATGTGAAATGTCCGATGATAAATGTTGAAAGGTAAATAAGCATGTATTCGTCTAAATATTTGGACTATGCAACTTACAGAATGGTATTATGTCTTTTTTTAAAACGAAATTTTGTTCGCTTCGGTCTTGTTTGATTATTGTAACAGATTTCGTTCATAAACTTAAAGTCGATTCTTATTTGTTATTCAACCGTCTGCATGACTGAAAAACATGGCGGTGACTGTCGGCAATCCAACTTGCGAGTGATTTTATTGAATTCTGAATGAATCTGCCCATTATTTATCTAGACAGCGGCTGAATATTTTCAAAAAAAGTTCCACCTACAGGTAAATGAAGTTCTCTTTTGCTATAATACTGGTTTTAGAGAGATCGGATTTGCTACATAGAACTGAATGGGACCCGTTTAGACGTTACATGCAATAAGAAAAATAAAATGTGAAATGTCCAATGATAAATGTTGAAAGGTAAATAAGCATGTATACGTCTAAATATTTGGACTAACTTTCTCCCATAGGAATTTAATTAGGTCTTAAGTGACTTAAGACCTGAAGTAAAATCCTACGGGAGAACGTATTGGACAGTATTGGAACCAGGGACCCCTTGCTTTCAGGGCGAGTCCTCAGATGGCTTGACATCCACACTACCGATTGTCTCTACAGTTCTCCAGATTTTTTGGAGCTACACAGCTACATGGGCTCTTAAGCCCAATTAGTTCTTTCCGACCAGTTTTGACACCATTTAAGTGAACTCCCTCGAGAAAAAGTGCTGCCAGTTCAAAATTCCAACTCAGGGCTTCTTACTTACAGGGCGAGTGCACTGATTATCAAGCTGAGCATGCCCATTCACACAAAATCATGCGTGAATCATGTAAATTATAATAAAATGTGGGCATGCAAAAAAAATTAAGTGGTTGGGTACAAGCAAGCAAACAAAGTATAGAAGACAAAGGGAAGAAAATCCCATGTAAGGACTTAGGTTTTAAAAAGCAGAAGTACTTGAATTCTCATGCTCTCGTGACCCATTAGTTTGTTAACTTGATAGTTAACCCTTTCCCAAACGATAAAATTTAGACTGGTCCGAATTGAAAGAGTTTGCAGACGACAATTTTAAATTTGATGAAAATGACAGAAAGCTCTCCTAAAGGGTAGAAAACACTGTGGGAAAAGGAGAAATTGCTCGTTACGAGCAATTTCTCCTTTTCCCACAGTATTTTCAAAAGACTTGTACTGCAGACAAGTGAAAACAAAGGCTTGTTTGGGAAAGGGTTGAATTTTATGTCAACAGTGGAGCCTCCATGTTGTCGTTTGTTATTTGAGTTTCGTGTGCCAAGTGCTTTCATCCGCAATGATGGCCAATCAGATGATTTTTGCATTTTTTAAAAATGGTGAGTGAAGTCAGTCTCTGATTTTATAACAGAAAATATGTGTTGATCTGTCCTGAAAAGGTAATTACCATACACAAAATTAATAACAACCAGAACAGAGGTGGACGTTTTGGACTCGGTATACCAGTTATCAGCTTTTTTTTTTAACTTTTTTTCCACCATGTTCCCAGATGCATTTCTTTCCCAGGATCTTCAAATCTCTTGATTCTTTAGATAAGGTACAGTATAAATGAAGGTAGGGATCTTTGCAGATTGGCCTCCAGGTTATCAACTGTGTTTCTTGTTTTTTTATTGCAGCTACTGTTAGCAGTTGTAATACTCAGCTGGGTTTATACTATTTTGGCAGGAAGATGGGCAGCAGTTAGATACTTGAAAGATACCTACGGTCTTGTGCCACAATAAGTGAGTCTTGGATTGTCTTCCTTAGTTCTCTATTACTTGGTACATTCATCAGCTCAGGACCTCCTGAAAACCGTTTGCAGCAGATAACTCTGAAAATGAATTAAGTCTTTACCACACAAAAATTTGGACTTGTCCAAATCCAAACATTTGCAGATGACAATGAAATGTGGCTCAAATGTGGGGAACTGTCTTTGAAAGGGCAGAAAATGAGGAAAAAAGAAGAGAATGCTGGTTACCCTCATTTTCTTCTATTCTCACAATGTTTTCAATTGCCCTCTTCCCCAGTGCTGTTAAAAGTCAGGTTTGTGTGAAAAAGGGATAATAATGTGATAATGAATATGAACTTTGAAAGCTTTAACATATGTAAAAAAAAACCTTGCCACATAATCCAGAGTTTTAACAACCCCAGGAATAAAACTTTTGAAAACATTGTGGAAAAAGGAGAAAATGCTTGTAAACCAGCATTTTCTCCTTTCCCACAATTCTTTCTACCCTTTCAAAAAACAAGTTTATCATTTATGCCACATTTAATTTGTTGTCCAAGTCTAAAATAATTAATTTTATTGTGTAGTAAAGAGGTACACGAGAAATTGCTCATAATGAACTAGTTGAGTGCCTAACTCCTTACCAAACAACAGAATTTTAGACCTCTTAAAAGTGAAAGCAAATACAGAAGGAAAAATTAAATGTGGCTCAAAAGATGTGATTTTGTCTGGGACAGGTAGGAGACATTTTGGGAAAAGGAGAAAATGCTGGGGACCTGCATTTTCTCCTTTTCTCACATGTTTTTAAATACACTGTTGTAAAGGGTTAACAATATAATAATAACATGAGGTAGTTGGTTGATGTAGCATCTTTTAATTATGATAAAGCCTGGACCGGTAGCTCAGTGTTTAGTATATCTGACTTGTCACCTGGTGGTTGTGGGTTTGATACCCAGTTCAGGCTAACTACCTCTCAGTTGATTTTTCACATTTCACCTCTGATGCATGTGAGAAAAGTAGTCAGTCATTTGGAAAGAAAGTTGTTTCAGCACTGGTGTGAGAAAACCAGGAAACACATGTATAGGTGCATTGACTGCCATGGTATGACCTAAGCTGTTAAAACAGGATTAAACACCAATACAAACAAACAAAATTGTGATAAGGCCAACATGATTTTAAAGGCTTAAGCATTCAAAATCTTCATTACAAGTGGATAAGTGGCTCATAATGAGGAAGTGGGGTCCAGGGTCAATCCAAGCTAAACCTGGAAGTCTTTCCCAAATGATCCCCAGTTTTAACAACCCCAAGAAAGGAAACCTTTGAAAACATCGTGGGAATTACAAGCATTTTCTCCTTGTCCCATAATGTTCCCTACCCTCCAAGAGACAAGTCCCATCATTCAGCTGCATCTAATTTGATGTCTGAAAATGCTTTCAATTTGGGTAAGTCTAAAATTTTGCCACATGATAAAGATGAAAGTATCATACCTGCTGTTTCTAGAAACAGAATTTGTAGATCAGGATCTGTTTCTGTGTATATAGACTGTGTGACTCTGTGATGAGAATCAGACTTCATACATTGTGCAGTCTCATCTGATTTCAACACTTTCCACCATGTTGGGATTCTCCTGTCAGCAGCCACCCGGAAACAACAGTAACATCGGTCACTTCAGTCTGGTAAAGAGTCGGATTGTTCTGATGTTTTTATTATTCACATCCACTGTATTTTACAATTTCTTTGTCATTTCAGATTGGACAGTACATTTAGGATAGTATCTAGGCAAGATGAAAGTATATTAGCTACACAATGGAGGTGAAATCTGACAACTCAGCAATGCTTGCAAACTATGAAGTTATCAGTGTGCTTAATGACTTGCAAAAAGCTAAAAATAAACCTAACAAGTTGTTGTCAAATTTAGCCACGATATCATATGAGATAATTCAGTACCTCGAAAAAACAGCGTGTGCCAAACAAACACCAGAGATCATTTCATCATTCATGAATGCCTTGGAGCCATTCAACTTGAAGAAAGCAGAAAAGTTACAGTTGCTTAATCTGCGACCGCAAACTGCAGTAGAGATACAGTTGATTGTGGAAGAGAGCGAGGAAAGATTAACTGAAGATCAGATATATCAATTGTTGAATATTGTGAGTGAATATCTGCCAGAACTGGAAGAAGATCAAGAGAGTGGTGAAATGGAAACCTCCTAACTATTGGAACTAAGTAGGATGTCAACCCTTTACAGAATAATTCTGTACTTTAACTCTTTTACCAAACAAGAAATGTTCAGTCTTAACTCTTTACCATACAATCCTATGTTTTAACTATCTTGAGGAAAAAAGCTTTCGAAAACATTGTGGGAAAAGAAGACAATTTCCATCTTTTGTGACAGATTTCATTTATAGTCTGCAAATGCTTTCAGTTTTGGAAAGTCTAAAATTTTGTCATTTGGTAAAGAGCTAGCTAAATTGAAAGCATTTGCAGACGACATACTAAATGTAGCCCAAAAGATGGCATTTGCTAGTGATGGGAAATACCAGTATTTTCTCGTTCTCCTACAATGTTTTCAAAAGCCTTTTTCTTCATTGTTGTTAAAACTTGAGGTTGTGTGGTAAAGGGTTAATCACCCTGTGGAAGAAGGCTTTGTAAACAGTGTTGGAGATGGAGAAAATGCTGCTGGTTACCAGCACTTTTGCCTTGTTCCACAATGTTTTCTACCCTTTGAAAGACAGATTTCATAATTTGAGCTACATTTCATTTGTTGTCTGCAAATATTTTAAGTATAGACGAATCTGAAATTTTTTGGTAAGATTAAAACAGAGGGCCAGAAAAGTTAGGGTATAAATTGAATTCATAAAATATTTCCTCACTAAGGTTTTTAGTAAAGAAGATGAACTAGAGTCAAATTGCTCTTCGAAGCCACAATGTTCCCTTTAACTTGACCTCTGATAAATGATAGTACTTGCATGTGAATGACAAAAATAAGTATATGTAGTTAGATCTACTTGTTTATTTGAAGAGATGTATCATGTGTTGTTATATTAACCCCTTACCAAACAATCCCGAGTTTTAATGACCCTGAAAGAGAAGCCTTTTGAAAACATTGTGGGAAAAGGAGAAAATGCTGGTTACCAGCATTTTCTCCTTTTCCCAAAATGTTTTCTACTCAACCATAAAGAGAAATCATCATTTTAGCAAATTTAAATTTGTCATCTGCAAATGCTTTGAATTTGGTCCAGTCCAAAATAATGTCGTTTGGTAAAGAGTCAAAGTGAAATCTTGATTGTTTTTATCATGCGATCATCAATACCAACTGCATGGTCCTTTACCACACAATCCAGGGTTTTAATGCCCTTGAGGAAGAAGGCTTTGGAAAACATTTTATTGATTCTTCTTTGCATGAAATGTGTTGGTTTTTGATTTGTAAAAAGTTAGTATGTACATTATGGTATGAAAGTAAACAAAACAGTGCTTGGTTTTTTACCTTACTCAATAAAATGTCCATGAACAACCATGGGCTCTTGTAGATTTCTCAATTTATTTGTTTGTTGGTATTGGAGTTTAAAGCCGTTTAAACAGCTTAAGTCATATCATGGCGGTCAGTGCAACTGCACATGTGTTTCCTAGCTTTCTCAAACCAGTACTTACACAATTTTCTTTCCAACTCGCTGACTACTTTTCTCACATGTATCAGAGGGGAGAGGCAAAAATTCGCCAGACAGAAAGTTTATCGGTTATAAAACCCTGCAACCACCAGGTCACAAGTGAGATGCGCTAACCACTGAGCTACCGGTACCCAGTGGGGCAAGATTTCTCACAGAGTACTGATTACGGCACTCTTGCTGTAATATGATCAAAATACTGTCAAACAAATCTAACCTTGACCTGTAAGTCATATAAACTCTGGGGTTTTAATGACCCTAAGGAAAAAGGCTTTTGAAAACATTGTGCAACATTCTCTCCGTTTTCTATAATGTTTTCTACCCTTCCAAAGATGTATCCAATCATTTGAGACATATTCATCATCCGTATATCACTGCAATTTGGACAAATCCAGAATTTTGCTTTTTGGTGAAAGGTTAACCCTTTATCGCACAATTCGACTTTTAATGACCCAGAGAAGGAAAGGTTTTGAAAACATACTTGGGAAAAGGAGAAAAATCTGGTAACCAGCATTTTCTCCTTTTCCCGCAATGTTTTCTACCTTTCTTAAATCAAATTTCAATTTTTGTCATCTGCCAATGCTTTCAATTTGGATTGTCTAAAATTTTGTCGTATGTTAAAGAGTTAAAGAGCCCAGCCCACTTAATTTTCTTCAAAATGCATATCTTTCACCTCTTCCTGATTAAAATCTTTCAAATTTACAAGTCAGCACATAAATTCAAGTCTACAAATAAGTCTGGTCCTCCACTGTTGAAAATCGGACAACAATATGTACATGGAGGTGAAAGTTTTCTTGCAGATTTCAAACTTTGAGATTTTAACCCTTTACCACACAACCCGAGTTTTAATGACCCAGGAGAAGAAGGCGTTTGAAAACATTGTGGGAAAAGGGGAAATTGCTGGAAACCAGCCTTTTCTCCTTTGCCTACCGTATGGAAGACAGTTAACATTATTTGAGCTATGTTTTACCCGTTACCAAACGACAAAATTTTAGACTTGTCCAACTGAAAAAATTTGCAGAAGACAAAATAAACTTGACTCAAAAATTGAAATTTGTTTTGGGAAGGTTAGAAAACATTGTGGGAAAAGGAGAAAATGGTTACCAGCATTTTCTCCTTTTCCCACAATGTTTTCAAAAGGCTTTTTCTTCAGGGTCGTTAAAACCCGTGATTGTGTGGTACAGATGTAATTTGTCATCTTCATATACTTTCAATTTGGTTGACGACAGAATTTTGTTATTTGGTATAAAGAGTTAAAACTTCCAAAAAAAAAAACATCTTTTTCTTCGTTTTCCCATACTAAAAATCGGTATGGGCAGTGGTTTCAGGATTTTCCAAAATTCAAAGTCTCAGCCATTGTGTTATGTACCTAAGAAAGATAATTCTTGTAGAATAACAAATGTCTCGTGAGAGTTGTCTCCCTTGGACTATATTTCTCTGTTTTAAACTTTCCTTTTATTGTTTTAAGTTTCTTCCCTTTGTCTAAATTGCGTTACGGAAATATTGTGACTAGAAAGTTCCCTTAACATTCTCCAAATGTATACCTTAGATGTCTTCGCTGCAAAATATTGTTCTCATGATTTTTTTTTTAATCATTGTTTTGACCCCGCCTTTTTTTAAATTTACTTGGAACTTAGGCTCCACCTCCTATTTTCGCAGCACGGTACTTCACCGGTGTAAATAAAGTGTAGTCAGTACACAAGATGTCGGCGCCCGTGAACGCGAGTGATCCTCGACGGCCGGGGAAAGTTGTCAGGTTCAGTATATCTCTGTTCTTGTAAATAAGGAAAGAAAGTGACTCAGGATCAAACACACTCTTCTTTTTCTTATATGGTTGTAGTTTGATCGTTTTCAGAGAAATTATGAAAGGTAGAACGGAATCAAGGTTGTTTCAGGATACGAATTTCCTAAACTTGTCTCACGTTATTCAAAATGCCACGTAGGGAAAAATAAGCTTTTTTTTGCTTAGATGTACTGACCTACTTGTATCATAAAATTCTGGGTTGATATTATGTCTTTCATCATTGACATACTTTCCTGTTCTCACATGTGTTTATGGTTTGAGAAAAAACATAAAATCCTATAGTGAACGAGGCCAAAAAAAAAATACCAGTGTTTCAGGTGACCCGACCCAACGGCCACCAACCGATTAACTTTTTTTTTTTCAGTTTTTGCCAATTTTGTGCATAGGCACTTGGTTTCAATGACTTTCAGTTTTACAATGTTCAATAATATCTGTATATTATAAATATAAGGAGGTATCGCAACTGCCATGTTTTTAAAGTAACATGTTTCTTGTTGTATAAAACATAGCCTAAAAAGCTTCACAAATACTCAGAAGTGAGTGAGTTAAATGATGAACAAGTTATAGCCAGATACTGGGTGCAAAAAAGTCAAGGTACAAATAACACAAAAGTTACCTTGTTAAGGAAACCATCAGTCTATAATTTATAAGTCTTGTTGACTTAACATGTCCATTCAGTTGTATACATGTCAGTATCATTTATTTAGCACTACAAAGGTTTAACTCTGTACCACACAATCCTGAGTTTCAATGACTAAGGGAGAAAGCCATTGAAAACACTGGGAAAAGGAGAAAATGCTAGTAACCAGCTGGTAAAGTGTTGACCCTTTACCAAACAAGCTATTTTTAAACCCTTTACCACATAATCCCAAGTTTTGACGACCCCAAAGCTTTGGAAAACATTATGGACATTTTCTCCCCCTAAAATGTTTCTGAATTTTTCAAGGAAAAACTTCATCATTTGTGCCGCAATTATTGTCCGCAAATTCTTTCAATTTGGACAGATCTGGAATTTTGTTATTTGGTAAAGAGTTTATGACCCTGAAAAAAAGGCTCTCTGAAAACATTGTTGGAAAAGAAAAAAATTCAGGTCCTTTTCCCTCAATACTTAGACCACATTTAATTTGCCTTCTGCAAATGTTTTCATTTTGTGATCAGTCAAACAATCTTTTGTAAAGTAAAGGTTTACCAGATAATTCCAGAGTTACTAGGACAGTATGTTACCAAAGTAATAATTCCAGGGTTACTAGGAGTACAGTATTATACCAAACTTAAATTCCAAAGTTACTAGGACAATATGTTACCAAAGTAATAATTCCAGGGTTACTAGGACTGTATGTTACCAAAGTAATAATTCCAGGGTTGCAAGGACCAGATGTTACCAAAGTTATAATTCCAGGGTTACTAAGGGTACAGTATTTTACCAAACTTATAATTCCAGGGTTACTAGGACAGTATGGAACCAGACTTATAATTCCAGGGTTACCAGGACAGTATGTTACCAAACTTACAATTCTAAGGTTACTAGGACAGTATGTAACCAAACCAATAATTCCAGGGTTACTAGGACAATGTTACCAAACTTAAAATTCAAGGGTTATCAAACTAATAATTGCAGGATAACTAGTCTAGGAGTGTATGTTATCAAACTTACAATTCCACGGTAGAGTTCGAAAAATCCACTGGTCTGCTTGTATTGACTAGTAAAATATGGGTCTGGACGAATAACGTTTTCTAAGCAGTCATCCAACAATACAAGTAACTTTTCAAAAGGTAGATCAAGCAAAACTATCGAAGGAGGATTCCGGGAAAGTATCAGAGAAATCTCAAGACAGATATCCGTACAAAACATCAAAGCACTGATCATTTATTTGTCCACAGCTGTGGTTAAACAAAAACGGAAATTACTTTTTAGACTGCGCATGTGTGATGTCCATAATGTATGCAACACTCGATTTTTCAAGTTGGAGAAAAGGTTCAGATCTCACTATAATTCGAATAAGAAAATTTTAACTTCCTACGGAGTAAAACTATTGTAAACAAATTCTAAAATAGTTGAAATATAAGGATCCATCTTGGCCTTGTTTTTCTCACCCATTATATATATGTAATGAATATGAATTTGAATAGGTTATTCATCGACAAGGAAATGCCTTGAGGAAAATCTAAATGATCAGACCCTTTGGGTATTAAAAATGGTACAAATATGTCTTCTTCGAAATTAAACACAATTATATATAGTTATATGGTAATATCTGTTTTTGTTTGCTATCTCGGCTAAAAAATAGGACGAGTGATACTAGAAGAAGGACAAGTAACTTATCAATTCACTCGCCCTGCAGGATGATTGGGTTGGGGAAAATTTTTCTACCTCTGCAGGGTTACAAGGACAGTCTGTTACCAACTTAAAATTCCAGGGTAACTAGGACCATATATTACCAAACTAATCATTCCAAGATTACTTGTCTAGGAGTTTATGTTACGAAACTTAAAATTCCAGGGTTACCAGGACTGTATGTTGCCAAACTAAAAAATCCAGTGCTACCAGGACTGTATGTTACTGCAGTGGCTATAGTTTTGATGCTCAGGTTACTAAATTAAAAGGTAGTTGGAAGCTTGTCAAAATGCTAGTATTACACTTAACAATTTGACATTATCTTTCCTTGCAGGTACAAGGCTCCAAGTAGCAATGGTGGCCCAGCAGAAGATCCGACTCCAGATTACATGAACCTCCTTGGAATGATATTCAGTATGTGTGGCCTCATGATGAAGGTAGAAGCAGTTTTTCCTTTTACTACATTATTCATGGATGTATTTATATATTGAACCATATTTCATGATGATCAGAGTTCCAGATAGAGGGAGTGATTTTGATTTAAAATTGAAAATATTAGTTATCTCCACTAAACTCTATTTCATGGGTACTCATTAGAATCGTCTCACCAAGACGATTCTAATGAGTACCCATAATATAGGGTTTGGAAGAGAAATAATGGATTTAGAATACCATCACTCCCTCTTATCTGGAGCTCTTGATGATTCTATAATGTTTTTCTAGGATGTTTCATAGTTATCTGCTTCAGTGTGTTTCAGGAGTTGGCTCAGTGGTAAAGTGTAGGAATCGTGATTTGGAGGTCAGGGGTTCTAGCCTCACTGGATGCCCTGGGTTTTTTGTGGGAGTGTCTTTGGGCAAGATACTTTAAGAGCCCTAGCCTAGTACTTGTGAAACCCAGGAGTATGTGAGCTGTTGCCATGGTATGACTGAAACAATGTTGAAAGTGGCATAAAACACCACTGAATCAGTTGTATCAGGAGTTAATGAAATTGCCATATTTGGGCTTTGATTATCAATTTAATGCTCTGAATGTTAACCATTTACCACAATCCCATGTTTTGATGTCCTAGAAGAAGGAGGCATGTGATAACATTGTGAGAAAACCAGAAAATGCTGGTAACCAGAATTTTCTCCTTTTCCACAATATTTTCTACTCTTTCACAGGCAAATCTTATAATTCCAGCCACATTTAAATTGTTGTCTGCAAATGCTTTCAATTTCGACAACTCCAAATTTTTGTTGTTTTGTAAAGAATTAACATTAGTAGAGCTTCTAATATGCTTTGTAACTTTTTACACAGGTAGTTACTACAGTACTACACTGTTACTTGGTGTATATGTTAGTAATTCTAGCTTTTATCTGGCAGAATGTAACTTAATTTTAAATAGTAACATACAAGCTATGTTGTGTGAAAAGGGGGCTTAATGCATCTGCAAAAAGTTCGGGCAGGCTGACCTGGGCCAAAACTTTTTGCTATCGGTCAAATTTCTGCATGTCAAAGAGCCAGTCTGCTTCATGATTCAGTGGCTTGTTAGTTGTTAGACGAAGAAGTGGATTTCATGGATCCCTAATTATGTGATGTCTTGCTTGGCAGAATGCATACTGGTGATGCATTAAGCCCCCTTTTGCCATAGCATGGCTCATATGTAAAACGCTACCAGTTGATAAAGTAAAAGCATTTTGCACTCAACATATTCAAGGTGGTTTTACCCTTTACCACACAATCCAGTTTTAACAACCCCAAGGAAAAGGACTCTTGAAAACATTGAGAGTAAAGGAGGAAATGCTGGTAACCAGCACTTTCACCTTTTCCCACAGTGTTTTCTACCCTTTCAAAGACAGACTTCATGATTTGTGCAACATTTAGAATGTCGTCTTCAATGCATTCATTTTGGTTCTGTCAAGAATTTTATCATTTGGTAAAGAGTTGAATTATAGAATTTGACCTTGAAAGGGTAGAAAGCATTAGGGGAAAGGGTGAAAATGCTTGTAACCAGCTTTTTCTTCTTGTCCCACATTGTTTTGATAAGAGTCTTTCGTAAAAGGTGAATATGCTTTGTTTGGAACATTTTACAGTTGAAATGGTGTGCATGGTGTGCTGTGTACTGTTCATTCATTGGATTTGCCAACTCCAGGGCCTCTGAAGATACCAAACAAACACTGAGTAGTTTCATGTAAGTTCTCTGCTTGTGAACCTCAATTATTGTAAACTTTAACCCTTTACCACACAATCACTAGTTTTAACAACCCTAAAGAAGAAGCTTTTTGAAAACATTGTGGGAAAAGGAGAAAATGCTGGGTACTCTAACCTTCCAAAGGCAAATACCAGTTTTTGAGCAACAATTAATTTGTCTTCTGCAAATGGTTTCAGTTTGGACCAGTCTAAACTTCTGTCATTTTGTAAAGAGTTAAAGTGCCTCTCAGAACTACAGTTGCCTTCATTGTTAGTGTATATCAAGATCAGACTGCACAAATCATGCAGTCTGATCTTTGATCTACAATGTCTGTTTTGTTCAAACACAGTTGACAAAAGCAACTTTAACGTTGCACAGATTTTGAAATGTAGGTTGAGTTTACTCAGTGCTTAAATCTTTACCACACAATCGCAACTTTGTCAATGATATACCAGTATGCATAAGGCTAGGGGTTGTTGTTGTTGTATAATAATAAACTGTTTTTTACACGAAGCAATGAAGTGGTTTATCAACCCTAGAATTGAAGCCTGTAATGGCGAGTGAAAGTTTTATGGCGAATGAGACTTGCAATACTTAGCATACTTTGATTTAGGTACTTTGATACTGGCAGAAGGAAAAACGCCATAGAAAAACAAATTATGCAAGGTATCTGACTGATTTCGCATTCACCGATGCCCTTTTTCTATATAGGTTAGAAATCTATAACCGAATATTCGAATACCAGTATTTGTTTTTGTTCCCATCCCTAATGTATATTACACACAGATACTTGTTTCTATTTCAGGTTGTCTATATCAGCTGTAGTGATGTCATATTTACAGAACCCTCAACCAATGACTCCACCATTCTAGCAGTAGATCATCATCATCATCACCATCATCATCAAAACCATTAACTCTTTACCAAATGTCAAAATTTAGACTTGTCTAACATGAAAGTATTTACAGACAACTAACTGAATACCAATAAATGATCAAAACTGAATGAACAGTTAACCCTGTAACAGCCATTTTGATGAAACTGGCACTTGTCTTCATTGGATGAGACCAGACTCTTGTTATATCAAGGCTGTGTTTAGCTTACCAGAAAGGACCTGCATGGCTAAGTGGTGAAGGTGAAGGATTCACAAACTGGAGGCCCAAAGTTCAATCCTCTCACCTTTCACAGAAGTGAAAGGCAAGATATTTCAAAACCTTGATCAGGGTCCGTATTCACCAACCATTCTTAAGAACGTTCTTAGTATTGTTCTCCACAATTTTATGAATTTGAAAGTAAAACAACTTCTGATTGGCTAAACTGTTTGGTTTAGCCAATCATAAGTTGTGTTACTTTCAAATTTAGAAAATCTTGGAGATTTAGACTAAGAATATTCTTAAGAACGGTTGGTGAATACGAATCCAGAACTGGTGAACTCCAGAACACTCGTGAGTAAGTGAGCTGTTACTGATGTCTCTGAAATAATACTGAAAGCAGCATAAAACGCCATTCAATCAAGAAATCAATTGGCTCACTTGATGATGAAGTTCTAGTTATCACTTCATGTGGGTCATTCACAGCCAACCATCGTCTACAATTTATTTCTTTCTTTAACTCTTTCCCACACAACAAAATGTAGACATGTCCAAAGCCAGAGTATTTGCAGACAATAAATTAGATGTGGATTAAATTGAAGAAATTGTCTTTAAAAGGGAAAAAAAAAACATTGTGGACTGGAAAAAGGAGAAAGTGCTGGTTACCAGCAAAACTGACCAATAGCATAAAGTTTTGGCCCATGTCAGACTGCACAGGCTGACCTAGGTCAATACTTCTTGCAGATGCATTATGGCCCTTTTTCACAGAGCATGGCTCACTTGTACAGGTAGGTCTAAACAGATTGTGTGTAATTGGCGCAATATGTGGGGAAAAAAGCATAGTTAAATTTATAGTCATCATTGTGTTTGTAAAGTATCAAGTGTATATCAAGTGAAAAAAAAATCAAATATTTATGTGTATATGTGTATAAAATTAATTTTTCTAAAAGGTTGAAAATTTGATCACTTTTTGCTTCTATTCTGTGTGTATTATTTTCAGCTACTCTGCTGAAAGATTGCGCATCATGTGCAATCTAATCTCAATCTTTGCCAACCACAAATCCCCTTTTTATGCCTACGGTATGACAGGTTAAAATATTATTACCTCCTGCATACACTTTGCTTGTCTTGAAGTAAAATCATTTTTGAAAACACTGTGGCAAATGAATAAATTGCTCAAGAACATGCTCTCTTTTTACCGAAATGTACGCCTGGGTCTGTATTCATTATTCTTGGTCTTGTTCTTCAAGATTTTGAAAATTTGAAAGTAGCACAACTTCTGATTGGCTAAACCAAATGGTTCGGTTTAGCCAATCAGAAGTCGTGTTGCTTTCAAATGTAGAAAATTTTGGAGAATAAGACTAAGAACGTTCTTAAGAATGGTTGGTGAATACGGACCCTGTACAGTCAACTTGTATTACCTTCTAATTCTCTTCTGTTGACAAGGATGTTTTCTAAGTTGTCTGCTTCAATGTTTGTCTCAGGAGGTAATAAATTACTTACGTTAAAGACAACCATGGATTTTTGGGCGTGTGATCAACATGATAGCACAAAAAAGTGAAGTCTGATCTTGGATCTATACATGGAAAAAAAATCGCGTTGCACCATGTGCGTTTTTACCGTGTTTGATTTTTTGGCGTGAATGATATGAAATGGGATGGAAATTAGAATCTGGCTCTGCATACACCAACAAACCAGTCTGTTGCCTCTGAAATGAACTGAACTGTGGTCTTTCTTGACCTCATGGCAGTGGCTACTGCACGAGCGGTTTCAACCTCTTGTGAGAGGTATGAGACGAAGATTGCAAGCCCAGGGCGGACGTACGCAATAATGACTGATTTTGTCTGCCCATTCTCTGCAGGTCACTTTCAACCTGTTGTAAGTTTTAATTCAACATTAATATTACCAGTTAAAAGCTTCTCGCTTTTCTCAAAATTGACAGCAATATCTAAGCAAAAAAAAATCCTGCTTACCACGAGGTCAAGGGATACTTCAGTCCAGTTCATTTCATAAACAAAAAGACTGGTCCGTAACCGTTTTCGTTTTTCGCTAAATCCAAACCAACCCGCTCAAAAACACCTGTTCACGGCCATGACCCCAATTTTTTGTTCCTCCACTGACACAATATAGTCCAATCAAAATATGACAAAAACTTTCGCGCGCATCTGCGTGATCCCCCACAACCTGAATTTGAAGCAAATCTAAGTTATATACCACCACCTAGCCCTCTCAGCTCCATGAAATAATGCAACAGAAGTGCTACTGCAAAATTTCACACGGGACTACTTTTGAAATACTACGACCCGGAAGCAATGTCGTAGTGGTGCGAGACCCTATACGGCGTTTCTACTGTGTTGGCACGGCGTTGTTAAATTCCAGAGCGCCATGAGATCAGAGGAAAAATCGGATATTTTTTCGCGGAGATGTTATTTCACGGCGTTCTCACCGCGACCAGTACATTGGTACGGAGCTCCCTTGGCGTATTATCGCATTTCTACGGAGTTCTTCTTGGCGATTCTCTGCATTCCTATGGCGCTTCCACTGCATGCAATCACGACGCTTTCACGGTACTCATACTGCATGCACTCACGGCGTTTTCAAGGCACTCACACTGCGCTGACGGCGTGACGGCGTGTTCATGACGTTCGTTTGCACTAGCTATAGAAACAGACTGTATACACATTTATTCATCAGTTGTTTCTTTTCTTTCTCTCGAAAAGTCAATAAAGGAGAAAACTATCTCGCAAAAAGAAATGGGTGAAAGCATGACAACCCCCCCCCCCCCCCCCCCCAAACAAGAAGCAAGTCAACCACCGCCACCTTATCAAGCAGGAGTGCATTGGAAAGGAGCGCATAGAAGCGTATTGGAAGCACAAATGACCGCCATGGCAGTTCCGAATAGTCGTTGTTAGAGCGCAGTAAAATAAATAACACTCCTTGCTAGCGCCGTTATCGCGCCATATAAACGCTGTATAGATGCAGTGACATCTCAAAGAATACTGCACAATCTCCGTGCAATCGCCACCAACAACCTAAGCGTTCGCACTGCGACCTCTGTGCGCGCCGGCGGAGACCCTGCTGCGTTGTAGGACACCTCACTGCGCTGCTAAGGCGACCTTATGTTGATCCCACTGCACTCTTATCAGAACGCAGAGCGACGGCGTTTGTCTCGTGCATGCTCAAAGTGCGCGCCGTCTCTTGGCGTTCTAGATGATCCCAAGGAGTCTCCTGGCGATGCCACTGTTTTGCCGTGGTGATACTGCGCGCACTTTGGCGTTCTGCACTTTTCTTGGACGCCATGGGATCGCTGCGCCAGTGTGATAAGGGTTTATTGAGTTTTAGAGGATATTATTTCCTGCAGTCGAAAGAGATCGTACATTGGCAATAAAAGAGTTAATCGTTTAGAGACAAACTTACTCTCTCTGTTTTGGTCGCTCTGTGGATTAATATTTTTTCCTGCCAAGATCATGAAGATGATTTTCCCAGTGACACTTTGGTGATCTTCATTTATTTGATCAGAAATTTATGGGATTAATCAAATGATAGCAAAGAAAAGTATTCTTCGGTTTCTTTTCCACGCAAATTTTTGTCGACCCTCTTTATACTATTTTTACGCCAGCTAGTCACATGTAGGCCTACGTATTGTATCTATACTAACTCGAACTTCGAATGCAACACCAAAATTTTGCGAAATATTTTTCAAATGTAATTACTAGGTCGTAAACATTTCACAACCAATTCCTCCAGCATATGTGAAGTTCGCCATGTACATTTTATTGGTTTTCTGTCGAAGTTGACTGAACAAATGACAAAAAAATCTGTTTGGCGCCAAGTAAGTTCCACGTGCAGCACTTTTTATCACGAGAAGGGAGGACCTATCACCAGAAGATGATCCATATTCAGCCAGAGGACACAACAGAAATTCAATACAGCTTTAAATCGATTTTATTTCTCTGTGTCCATCATGTCGGTGAACACACTTGGTCAATGCAAACAGGATTTTGTAGTAAAGTGATGAAATTCCTTTTATAGGAACGAAATAAGTTTTAAAACCAATTCAAGTCACAGTACAGAGTCGTCTCAGGAGACTGTGGAAATCTAAAACATGGCTTCTCCAAGTCATTGTACAAAAGTTAGTAAGTATTAAATAATTTCGATATTATTTTGATCGCTTTTGATGTCACATCCTGGAACTCGCTGATCTAAAAAAGGCGTATACATGTATGGACAGACCTTTTATCGGGAAAGAACATTTTCACATGCTCTAATGTTGGTATTTTTTGTTGTCAAATATCATTTCAATATTTGCACGTCAAGATGATCAAAACATTCCCATTGCTCTAGGGAGGTTACACATCGCACGCCCGTGTGCCTGGTAGGTTCTAAGTATATCAAAAGTACTACTGGATGAGAATATTTTAAATTAATTATCAAAATAAACGAAAAAAACACAAGCTTGACTTATCGTGTAAACACATTTTTTTTTTTTAAATCAAGTGGCATACCGCCACTGTACAGAATCTCAAGTCACATACAATCCAAAACACTGTATACTACCGGTCCTACACTGTGGTCTACCCATATGGGTAGACCACGGTGCAGGACCGGAAGTATACAGTGACATTTACAACCGTATTTCAGTCTTTGAGAGAGCACTGTCATTGTTTTGAACACGGGCTATGTTCAAGCATGACTCACTCTCGGCTAAAACAGGACTTTTTAAAACCGTTAATACAGAAGCGTCGAGCGTAGATCAGGTTCAGAATGCACATGAGCCATGCTCTGGCAAAAGGGGCGTAATGTATCTCTACACAGGGATATGTGTATATAAGACCCCTGATTATACTAATCAAGCCAGCACATAATTGTGGATCTATAAAAGCCACTTTCTTTTCTTTCTTTTTTTTTTTTTTTTTTTTTTTTTTTAAATAATCGACTTAATCATGCGGTAAATTGGTCCTTTTACATACGTAAAACTGACCAACAGCGAAAAGTATCGGCCCAGGTTGGCCTCCGCAGTCCCGCCCGGACTGCTCAGGCCGACCTGGATTGATAATTTTCGAGGACGCGTTATGCCCCTTTTCACAGAGCGTGACTCAAATATATGTGCTTGTTAATCTTGATTTTTACTCTCCGCATAATGCATCAAATCACGGTCGAATATAGCAAGATGTTTTCAAAATCTTTCTTTGTAAGGGTAGTTAGGGTTTTGAGTGGTTTGGTAAAGGGTTTATCTTTCATCTGCAAATGCTTTCAATATACCGGAAGAAGCCTAACATATCATCTTTCAGTAAAAGGCAAAGTCCCGACTGGACCTTACCGGTGGAATTCAAGAATTAAGTGCAGGAGTGCTTTTCTTTTAACACCTTACCAAACAATCGCGTATTTTAACTACCTGGGGGAGAAAACTTTATAAAACATTGTGAGAAAAGGAGAAAGTGCTGGTAACCAGGATTTTCTCCTTTTCCTACAATGTTTTCTACACCGTCAAAAAATATTTTGTTTCTTTGAATTAATTTTGAACTCTCCGTCCCCGGATGTTTATCAGTTTTGAAGAATCTAAAATTCGTCGTTTTAGAAAGGGATAAACTCGTCAGTCGCCGTCCCTGCGTACTGTGCTAGGTATAATTTGTGCCTATTTTGCTGCCAATCAAGGACAGAATTTACAGAAGATAAGTCATACCGTGGATCTACACTATCCCATACTGTTCGACATACATGTACGTATACAAAATAATAGCAAAAAAAAAGAAAACAGCCTTCAAATTGCAATTATTGAATTTGTGTCTCCGCTTTTCCTACATATAAATGCTTTGCAATAATTGCGTGCTCCTAAATAGTTGTTTGCATTGAGAACTATCAAATTTGAGCCAGGCTCTGTGAATAGAGGGTTTAACGTATCTGCAAAACGTATCAAACCATGTCAGCCTGCGTAGTCCGCGCAGGTTGACTTGGGTCGAAACATTTTGCCATCGTTTAATTTTCTGCTTGTGACAGAACCATTCTACCTCCAGCTTTTAGACAAAATGGATTTTACGTATTCATTAATATATTATGACTTGCTTGGTATAACGCATAACAGACATGCACGAAACCCTCATTTGCCAGAGCGTGGTTCATTTATTTTGAAATATACCCGGTTCCCTTTTTTTCTGACCATATACTGTTGCATCTTTTTAGTCGTATATTGTAGACTTTGGTTCTAACCTTTCATTGTTTATATAAACACAGTTCTATAATTCAGGTTGCTACTTAAATCATAATCCTTTCCCTCCAGCTAGACTCGTGACGTCCCAAACGGTGCGTTCGGTGCTTTGATTTTGTGAACTTGGACGTACATGTCTTGTATCTAAAAAGTTGCCAGACCTTTCTGGGTTCATTAAGCAGACACCATCTTCTCGACCCCCGATGTGTTAATGATAGCAAAGAAAAATAATTCCGATAATCATCTAATTATCACCATTTATGTCGGGTTTGCCCATTACAGTTGATTACGCTGATCAGTCTGATTTGCTGATAAGCCCAATGTGCACGCAGAGCGTTTCGTATTTTTGCTAATGCTTGTAATTGACAGATGTCCATCAAATAGTTATATAGCGGAAAACGAATTTACTCTAAAATAAGAATGACAGGACATATAGATCTATTTCTACAACGAACTTAGGCCCATGTGTCCAGATCTACTTTTATTCCGTGGTGCACAGGTGTCAACGTGTTACAGGTGTTTTAAATAAATTTTAGTATGTTTATCATTGTAAAGTGCAATACATATAAGTAATGCTGATTTTATCGTTCTGTAGGTATTGTAGACTACATAGATTTGCCAAAATGTGGTTTTGTTATGCGCATTAAGGACAGATTGTTGACAATTTTGCGCAGGTATAAGTTTGTTCATGTGGAACGATATCTCAGGAACACAAGTTCGAGTTGGGTGGGGGAATTATGGAAAAAGTGTTATATTTTGCATAGAATCTGAAAAAAGTATCATAACTCATTTGAAATTGTATATTGAATGTAGATTTAGTTCATTGTAGACTTGAAGTCGCCCTATATTCGTGCGAATAGCGAATAGAATTAAGTCAACTGTGAATCATCGGAAGGAATGTGTACTCAGTGGTGTATACTATAGATTACACTATCTAGACTGTATGTCTTTTTTATTCTACCCGTGTTAATTTTGTGATAATTTGTGTCGTGTAAGCACAATTAATAAAACAAATGATGACGATTTCCAGATACAAATGACCGGAATTACCATTTGGAAGTTCAGAAATGGGACAGTTAACAGTTTACACTGTGTTACTAACCATCTCTCTCTGTAACTCAGGTAGGTATAACTCGAACGACTTCGTTGTAGTTTTCCCACGCAGGCTATTTTTAGATTTATCTAATTCCGAATTATTAAGTTTATTATTTGATAAAAAGCGTCGCAGAAAGTTTGATAAACCTTTTGATATGGACATACTTGATTTAATTGCCTAGTTATGTCGAAGGTTATTTATCGAAAACTTGATCAGATAAAGTGACACTTGGTGACAATTTTCGTCTGCTTTCAAAAACATATTAATTTGATTATGATCGGTAACTAAGTTAACAAGTTTTCTGTGAAATGAAGGTAAAATATGATATGTATAAAACATGTACGGTTGTTTCATTGCATGATTGTTTTATTATTTCAATATTAAATTTTGTAACTGAAAAATTTAATAAATTGGAATCCATTACCCAAATGGATATTACACGGTGCACTGCGTAAACGGCCTCTACACGTAACGACCCAAAATTTCACGAACAGCCGGTATTTTCTTATCGCTGCAGACGACATTTTGTGTCTTGCAGCAGATCACATAGAAACATTGTGGTAATGGCCCTGTTTCAGCAGTTTCCTCATTTCACATGTATTCGTGAATTTAGCCGTTAATTCTATACTACATGACAAAATTTTAGATTGATCCAAATTGAAAGCATTTGCAGACAACAAATTAAATGTGGCTTAAATGATTGGATTTGTCTCCGAAAGGTTAAAAAAACATTGTGGGAAAAGGAGAAAATTCTGCTTACCAACATTTTTCTCTTTTATCCAAAATTGTTTTGAAAAGTCTTAATTTCCCAGGGACAATAAAAATCAACAAACTTATGTGGTAAAGGGTTAATTTCGTTATTGATCCACATTTTGATAGACCTCTTTTGCAAGTGTTGGAAGGGAATGGGTTAACCCTTTAATGAACAGCATATTCTTTACTCTTCTAAATTGAAAATAACTACAGTCAGACGACAAAATAGAAATAGGTAGATCTACCTCTGAGTTAATGAAGTGCAGTTCACTGATCGGGTAGAAAACATTGTGGGAAAAGGAGAAAATCCTGGTTACCAGCACTTTCTCTTTTTTCCACAATGTTTGCAAAAGCTCTCATCCTCGGGATTGCGTAGTAAAGGTTTACCCCAACCCTTTACCAGATGACAGACTTTTAGACTTGCCCAAGTTCATTGCATTTGCAGATGTCAAAATCCTGCACAGCTGTATTGAAAGCATTTGCAAGGGACAAATTCACCTTTTACCAAATGACAAAATTTTAGACTTGTCCAAATTGAAAGCATTTGAAGACAACAAAATCAATGTGACTGAAAAATTAAAATTTGATTTAGGAAGGGTAGAAAACATTGTGGTCACCAGCATTTTCTCCTTTTCCCACAATGTGTTTAAAAAGCTCTTTTCTCTGGTCCTTTAAAGTTGGATTGGGTTAATTATGGTTCAAAATAATGGGAATTGTCTTTGGAAAGGTAGAAAGCATTGTGGTATAAGGTGAAAATGGTAGACTGGTTTCTAGTGTTTTCTAAAACTTTCTGCTACAGTCATTTGACTCTTTTCCCATTTGACTGGTCCAAATTGAAAGTGTTTGCAGACAACAAAATATCACATTGTTGGTTAAAGGTTGTCTGTAGAGTGTTACTTAGGTATCAAAGGGAGCAGATCAAGATTGGACTACACTTTTGTTCAGTTTGATCTTGGTCTTCTCTTCTCCTTAACTGTAACTAGGAGGCCCTAGGTTCGAGCCTTGCTGGAAGGGAGTATCCTTGGGCAAGACACTTCAGAGCCCCAGCCTAGTACTGCTGAAACCCAGGAAATACATGAATATGTGAGCTGTCGCCGTGATATGACTGAAATAATGTTGAAAGTAGAACAAAGCACCAACCAACCAACCAACCAACGAACCAACCAACCAAGCAGCAAATCACTCAGTCATTCAATCAATCAATCAATCAATCAATCAATCTTCTTCTCAAAGGACCTCAGTGCACAATATCAGCAGGATATGCATCACAATACATTAATTATTTTCTGAACAATCCTTAGGTCTGGGAGAAGGCTTTTGCAAACATGTTGGGAAAAGGAGAAAATGCTGATATTACACTAGCATTCTCTCCTTTTCCAACAGTATTTCTGCTACATGTATTTGACTCTGTACCAACAACCAAATTTCGGACCTTTTTCAAATTCAGAGCATTTGCACACCAGAGATCAAACTTGGCCCAAATGGTAGAAATTGTCTTTGAAAGGGTAGAAAACATTGTGGGAAAAGGATAAAATGCTGGTTACCAGCATTTTCTCCTTTTCCTGCAATGTTTTCAAAAGCCTCCTTTTTCAGGACTGTTTAAACTAAAATTGGATTCTGTGGTACAGGGGTAAGAGACAAATCCCTTCATTTGAGCCTGAACCCTTAGGCTGCTTAGCGTGACTCAATGATCTATATTGCGGGAAGTGTAGATCAAGATCAGACTGCACAGAACATCCGATAATGAGATATTTTTCTCCAAAAATAAATTTGAAATAGCATTATTCTGTTTTTTCACCTTCAGTTGAAAGTTTCGTTTAACTTATGTAGCAGGATAAGGGTTAATTAACCCTTTACCACACAATCCCGACTTTTGACGACCCTTTGAAAGAAGCCTTTTGAAAACATTGAGGGAATAGGAGAAAATGCTGGTAACCAGCATTTTCTCCTTTTCCCACAATGTTTTCTACCCTTTCCAAAACAATTTCATTTTTTTTCAGTCACATTTATGTTGTTGTCTGCAAATGCTTTCAAACTGGACCAGTGTAAAATTTTGTCATTTGGTAAAGGGTTAATTTGTAGTCTGCAAATGCTTTCAGTTTGGAGAATTATCTCAAACTCTGTGTCAGGTAAGGAGTTAAGCCTGAACGAGTATACCAAACAACCAAATTTTGACTGGACCAAATTGAAAAAATTTGCAGACAACATGTAGCTTAACCCTTTCCCAAACAAGCCCTGGTTTTCATGTGTCTGTAGTACAAGTCTTTTGAAAACACTGTTTTCTACCCTTTTTGACAACTTTCTGCCATTTTCATCAAATTTAAAATTGTTGTCTGCAAACTCTGAATTAGGACCAGTCCAAAATTTGTCGTTTGGGAAAGGGTTAAATAGTTATTAATGTATTGGATAGAAAGAAGATATTGTTGGAAATGGAGAAAATGCTATTTACCAGCATTCTCTCCTTTTCCCACAATGTGTTCAAAAGGCGTCTTCTTTAGGGTCGTTAAAACTAGGAATCACATGGTAAAAAGTTAAGTGCCATTCACAACTTTAGTTGCCTTTGCGGCGGTTATAGATCAAGACCAGACTACACAAAATGTGCAGTCTGATCTTTGATCTACGCTGTCGACTTTGTTGAGACATTCTGGATAACAGCAACCTAGAAATTTCTCTTATTTTGATCTTATTTATAGAATGAAATGTCTGTTTGGTTTATTCAGCCCTCTGAGGCTTAACCCTTACAATTTCAAGGTTGCTCTTATCCGGAACGTCTCAATAAAGCTGCCAATGTAGATCAAGATTAGACTGCATGTTTTGTTTGGTTTATTTGGTGCTCTTAGGGTTAACCCCTAGGGTACCAAATGAACTCGACAGACATTTTTATTCTAGAGCCAAGACCCGAATAATTGCAATGTTAAAATTACTTTTATCCAGAATGTCTCCACAAAGCAGCCAGTGTAGAGCAAGATCAGATTGCATGTTTTGTGCAGTCTGATCTTGATCAACAATGCACGCAAAGGCAACTATAGTTGTGAAAGGTGCTTTAAATCTCTAGCAAACAACCAAATTTAAGACTAGTCCAAATTGAAAGCATTTGCAGACGACAAATTCCAGGTTGCTCAAATGATAAAATTTGTCTTTGATTGGGTAGAAAAAATTGGGGGATAAGGAGAAAATGCTGGTTACCAGCATTTTCTCCTTTTCCCTGGATGTTTTCAAAAGCCTTCTTCCTCAGGGTCGTTAGAAGTCGGGATTATGTGGTAAAGGGTTAAGGGTTAGGAGCAGCCCTGAGATTACAGTTTGAGGTAGGAACATAATGCAATCATTATTGCAGACACTCAGATATCCTGATTCTTATCTTTTAGCTATAATGCACTATCAAAAGAGAAAGCATTCTAGGTCATTTGGTACAAAATATGTTTTTCATGTGCCTGTCTTGCACAAAAACAGTATTAACCAATTGCAAGTAACTTACAAGTCTTATCACATACTTAGCATACTTAAATCAATCCCATATTATGTCCTCAAAGAAGGTTATGGATAACATTCTGGGAAAAGGAGAAAATGCTGGTGACCAGCATTTTCTCCTTTTCCCACAATGTTTTCTACCATACCGAAGACACATAGTATTTGCAAGTAACTTACAAGTCTTATCACATACTTAGCATGGTTAAATCAATCCCATGTTATGTCCCCAAAGAAGGTTATGGATAACATTCTGGGAAAAGGAGAAAATGCTGGTGACCAGCATTTTTCTCCTTTTCCCACAATGTTTTCTACCATACCAAAGACACATAGTATTTGCAAGTAACTTACAAGTCTTATCACATACTTAGCATGCTTAAATCAATCCCATGTTATGTCCCCAAAGAAGGTTATGGATAACATTCTGGGAAAAGGAGAAAATGCTGGTGACCAGCATTTTCTCCTTTTCCCACAATGTTTTCTACCATACCGAAGACACATAGTGTCATTTCAGCCACATGCCATTTGTTGTCTGCCAAATGCTTTGAATTTGGACATGTCTAAATTTATTATCTGATGAAGATCCTATTGGATTTGTATTTAATTTACCCAACTTTAAAGGACCCAAAAGAAGAAGACTTTTGAAAACATTGTGGAAAAAGGAGAAAATGCTGGTGACCAGCATTTGCTCCCTTTCCCACAATGTTTTCTACGGTAGCAAAGGGAGAAATCATCATTTTTGCAATATTTAATTTGTCATCTGCAAGTGCTTTCAATCTGGTCCTGTCGAAAATTTTTTAGTTTTGGTACAGTGTTAATAACTGAACACCAAAAACATTTTTGTACAGCACGCAACCTAGTGGATACTGGAATCAGGCTGTCTATCTGTCCATACATAGACACAAATTTGTGTCCATTTTCACCTCGTACAGTTTTCAACTGGTGCTGCTAAAATTTTACGGGAAGCCCTATTATTATGGGAATTTTTTCCCCTGGAATTTCCACTATGATTGATTGCCTATTGTAGGAGTTATGGCCCTTTGATTTACAGACTTTTCAAAATTTTGATGGTAACCAGCATTTTCTCCTTTTCATACATTATTTTTCCAATCTTTCTAGGACATTCACTTGAGCCACATTTAATGTGTCTGCAAATGCTTTCATTGACAATTTGTGGAGTAGACCAAAATTTAGTTGTTTGGTAAAAATTACTTGTACCAAACAGCAAAATTCAAAACTTCTCAAAATTGAAAGCATGCATAGATGACAGATTATTTGTGGCTCATATGCTGGAAATTATCTTTGAATGATGAAAAATATTGTGTGGAAAAGGGAAAATGCTGGTAGCTAGCATTTTCTCTTTTTCCCATGTTGTTTCTGAAATCCATATTCCTTAAGATCATTTAATTCACTGTATAAAACTACTGGTACCAAAATTTGGGTGTGTCCAAATTGAAAGCATTTTTCTGTTTAACAGCATTTTCTCCTTTTTCCATAATTATTTCTCGAAAAGCAAAGGGTCGTTGAAAGAAGAGATCGTGTAGTAGAGGTTACAACTTCTGGATTTGTGTTTTGTTGTTACCTTAAACCAGATGGCAGTTTTAGAGTGGTCCAAATTGAAAGCATTTGCAGACAACAAATTTAATGTGGCTCCAAGGACCAATGTTGAGATTTGTCTTTGAAAGGTTAGAAGACATTGTGGGAAAAAGAGAAAATGCTGGTTACTGGCATTTTCTCCCTTTCCCACAATGTTTTCAACAGGTTTCTTTCTCAGGGTCGTTAAAAGCCGGGATTGTGTGGTAAAGGCTTAAGTCATCCCATCTTGTAAAAGATCACAGTGAGGGCTAGAAGCTCCTGTCATCACTATGTAATGTTATACTCAAGAGTATGACATTCAAACATTGCACTGAGCTTTAACCCTTTACCGCACAATGCCGCCTTGGGAAAGAAGCCTTTTGAAAACATTGCGGGGAAAAGGAGAAAATGCTGGTAACCAGCATTTTCTCCTTTTCCCACAATGTTTTCTGCTCTATCAAAGAAAAATTGCACCATTTTAGCCACACTGAAATTGTAGTGTGCAAATGCTTTCAAATTGGACAAAGCTAAAATTCTTTCTGGTAAAGGGTTAAGGCATGTCTATGAACACAAAGTGTACCTTGGTGGGGGGAGGCTTATGATTGGTTAATTCATTACATCACCCCTAAATACATGTACTACGCATTTTGCTGCAGAATTTTAACCCTTTACCAAACAACCCTGACGTTGACGGTTTTTGAAATCATATGAGTAGTTCGGTCATTAGAAAGACCTGCTTTCTGAGTGATGCCTGTAGACTGGTATACTCATCTTTTGTAAGGCCTTTGACCCATTGCAACACAGTCCAGAGTTTTAATGACCCTGGGAAACCTTATGAAAACTTTGTGGGAAAAGGAGAAAATGCTGGTATTCATCATTTTCTGCATTTCCCAGTTTTCTACCATTTCAAAAACCAATCCAAAAATTTGAGCTATTCATTGTTTTTTTGTCTGCAACTGCTGTCATTTTTTACCAGTCTAAAATCTTGTTTGCTAAGGAGTTAAAGGCCCAGTGGTGGCCAAAAGTAAACAACACAGGTGTTAAAATGCATTTGAATTTACTTCATACCATTTAAAAATACGGAAATTATTGTGAAGATGCCCAATCTGTTATTGTATGGTCAGTCAGAGTGTTAGTCACTGGCAGAAAAATGAATTTTAAAACTAGGTTAAATGTTACTAAGCTGCTCTATCTTCTGTTTACTTTTTTATCTTGCTTAATAATTCATTTTTCTGCCAGTGATGAACGATTTGACCAACCATACAATAACAGATTATTGTCTTCATCCTACCTACCGGGGGAGTCTGCCATGTATGCGGCTGGTTGGTGTCTTGACCTTATTTCTTGCAACCCTTGTGACCACTTACTAGTATAAGTCACATAAAGGCAAACTTGGAAAGGAAAGGAAAATGTATAATTAAGCCTTCGAAGAATCCTGTGTTTTTACATGTCTGAAGCCCAAGCCTTTTGAAAACAATGTTGGAAAGAGAGAAATGGCCGGTAACTAGCATTTTTTTGTCTATTTCCCAAGTCTTCAAGCTCATCAGAGAACCTGAAGTCACATGTACCAGTTTGGAAGAGGGTAAAATTTATCGCTCTAGAAAGGATTGAAATATAATTGGAAAGGGAGCTTGTGGTATTTAACACTTGAGCCTTTTTTGTTTCTTGAAATTTTTTTTCAAAAGCTCTCAAATTAGGGGAATGTAGAGATTACTACTTTTTTGGAAAATTTTATGTTTAATCCCAGGTTTTAATGATCTTACAGAAGAAGGCTTTGAAAACATTTAAGGAGTAGGAGGAAAAGGAGAAAATGATTGTAATTTTGTCCTTGTCCCACAATGTTTTCTATCCTACAAATCAAAAATAAATGTTTGAGTCACATTTATTTTGTCACCCCCAAATGCTTTGAATTTGGACAATCCTAATATTTTGTTGTTTGGTGAAAAGTTATGTTCCTTTGCCACACAATCAAAAGTGATTATGACCCAAACAGAGAAGGCTTTTGAAAACATTGAGGGAAGATGAGTTACCAGCATTTTCTCCTTTTCCCACAATGTTTTCTACCCTTTCACAGACAAAATCTGATCATTTGAACCATATTTAGCATTGTCATCTGCCATTTCTTTCAATTTGGAGAACTCTAAAATTCTGTTGTTTTGAAAAATCGTTAATAGTGCATAAAAAATGCATGTACATTAACTCTTTACCAAACGACAAAATTTTGCACAAGTCATATTTGAAAGCACTTGCAGACGACAAATCAAATGAAGCTCAAGTGATGAAATTTGTCTCTGAATGGATAGAAAACATTATGGGAAAAGGAGTTAATCCTTTACCAAACTATAGAAACCTTTAGCATCATTTAGTTTGTAGTCTGTGAAATCTTTCAATTTCGTACAGGCCAAAATTTTGTCATTTGGTAATGTGTTAAAGCTCCACATGATACTCCCCAGGGATTACCGGGATATTGAAGTTTGTGTGGGTGTAAGGTGGAGTTAAAAAAATACATGCACTATAGTATATTTTGTAAATACATGTAAATCTAACCTTCTATAGTTATTGAACCTTTTCCTCCCATAAACTGTTTTGTCCATGTGTAAGTAAAATGGTATAGAGAAAATGTATATAGAAATAAAAGGCAAAAAGCATTAAAAATTAGGAATTTATTATATTGGTCAAGATGAATGTCATTATATCCATGCTTGATCCTCTGTTACCTTCCACCTGTAAATCAATGGATGAAGCCTTACCACAGGACAAAATTTAGATTTGTCCAAATTGAAAGCATTTGCAGACAACAAAATAAATGTGACTCAGAAATTGAAAATTGTTGGGAAGGGTAGAAAATATTATGGGAAAAGGAGAAAATGCTGGTTACCAGGATTTTTTTCTTTTCCCACAATGTTTTTGAAAGCCTCCTTCCGCAAGGTTGTTAAAACTCAAGATTGTTTGGTAGATCGAGTGTTGAACACTACCATTTCCTAGATCACAGAATTCCATTGAAAGTATTTGTAGATGATAGGTAAAAATGTTTTGCTCAGATCATTGAATTTCTCTTTGGAATGGCAGAAGACACTAAGGGCAAAGGAGAAAATGCTGGTTCCCAATGTTTTGAAAAGCTTTCTCTCAGGGTCAGTAAAAGTTCGAATTGTTAGGCAAAGCGTTAAATTCCGAAATACAAATGAATAACCGTTTATCATTTGTACACAAGTGATAGTAATCAAAGTATTTTCTGTTTTTGCAAAATTTCTCTCAGAAAGTTGATGGAAAGTGAAAAACAGATTGATCTGTGGTTAACCATTTACCACACAATGATGAGTTTTAAAGACCCTCAGAAAGAAGGCTTCTGAAAACATTGTAGGAAAAGGAGAAAATGCTGGTAACCAGCATTTTCTCTTTTTCCCACAATGTTTTCTACACTTTCAAAGAGAAATTTCAGTTTTTGAGTCATATTTATCGCCTGCAGATCTTTTCAATTTGGAACATTCTAAAATTTTGTTGTTTGGTAAAGAGTCTAGGCTTAAAGCCTAGTTAACAACTTTGGTGTTTTGCAGCCATAGTAGATTAAGATCAGATAAGACAGAATATGCAGTCTAATTTTTTATCAACACTGTTTGCCTTGCTGAGACATTTTGGACAAAAATAACCTTGATATTGCAATAACTCTTTACCAAATGACAGAATTTTAGATTAATCCAAATTGAAAGTATTTGCAGACGAGAAAATAAATGTGACGGGAAAAAATAAAATTTGTTTTTAGAAGGATGGAAAACGTTGTGGGAAAAGGAGAGAATGCTGGCTACCAGCATTTTCTCCTTTTCCCACAATGTTTTTAAAAGGCTTTTTTCTCAGGGTTGTTAAAAGTCGGGTTTGTTTGGTAAGGGATTAATTTGGGCTTTTATTTTACACTAAAAATGTATGTTGGGTTTATTTAACCCTTTCCCAAACGACAAATTTTGGACTGGTCCAAATTGAAAGAGTTTGCAGACGACAATTTTAAATTTGATGAAAATGGCAGAAAGTTCTCAAAAAGGATAGAAAACACTGTGGGAAAAGGAGAAATTGCTCATTACGAGCAATTTCTCCTTTTCCCACAGTGTTTTCAAAAGACTTGTACTGCAGTTACACGTGAAAACCAGGGCTTGTTTGGGAAAGGGTTAAGGCTCCAAGGTTAAACTCATTACAACATAACAATATTGTAGACTTTGTCAAGTTGAAAGCACTTGCAGACAAAAAATCAAATTTTGCGAAAATGATTGGAATTGTCATTTGAAAGGTGTAAAACATTGTGGAAAAAGCAAAAAAAATGGTTATCAGCATTTTCTTCTTTTTCCACAATGTTTTCGAAAGCTTTCTTCTTCAATGGGAGTTGTTAAAATACTGTTTTGTTTGGTAAAAGGTTGAAGCAAAGGATTTTTCCCTTCTTTTCTGAAGTGCACCTTTAAAATGTTAGAATTCACAAATTACAAACAAAAATAAGTGGCTTGGTCATTAGAAAATACACTTGTAGTACGCCTCTTCCCCAAAGCAGGCTTAAACAGCTGATGACAGTTTTTGTGGATGTGAACTGTTCCTGTTGTTAAACTCTTTACCAAACAACAAAATTTTTGTCTGGTGCAGATTCAAAGCTGTTGCAGGCGTTAAATTAATTGTGGCCCTATATACGAAATTTGTCCCTGAAATGGTAGAAAACATTTGCGAAAAAAAAAAATGCTGGTTGCCAGCATTTTCTTCTTTCCCATGATGTTTTCATAAGCCTTGAACTTCCTCAGGGTTGTTAAAACATGGGATTGTTTGGCAAAGGGTTTAAAAAGGTATGTAATATGAGGAGAAAAATTGAGTGGTTTGACTTGTACTTGAACCCAAGACCCCTGGCTTACCATATGATTCCCTACCAAGTGACCTATTGGGCCCTGTGTGGCCCTGCTGTGGGTTTTAATAACCCTGTCTGAGCTATAAATAACTCCACTGCATAATCCTCCTGCATCTCATCCAAACCACACCGATACCATCATGGATAATATACTTACTAGCTTTTCTTCATTTTCCACAACAACTTCTTCGTATCAAAGAGAAATCTTACTGACTGAGCCACCTTTACTCTTTGGTCGGCAAATGCTTTCGATAGGATCGGTATAACATTTTGTCATCTGGTAAACAGTGAAAGCAATGCGAGTATTAAAATGCATTTGGATTACTTTTGAAAAGCATGCAAATTATTGTGGAGATATGACAGGTATGTTATTGTAAAGTTGGTCCAAGTGTTAGTCCCTGGCAGAAAAAAATGAATTTTAAACCCAGGTAAGAAATAAATAAAAGATAGAGCAGCCTGGCAACTTTTGACCCTTTTTAAAATTCATTTTTCTGCCAATTAACACTTGGACCGTACAATAACAGATTGTCATCTTTACAATGTTTTCCATATTTTTAAATGATATGATTTATATGCATTTTAACACCCACATTGTTTACTTTTGGCTACTATCAGGGCTTTAACGATTTAACTCTTTACCAAATGACAAAAATGTAGACTGGTCCAAATTGAAAGCATTTGCAGACGACAGTTTTGATGTGAATCAAATGATGTAAATTGTCTTTGATAGGGTAGGAAACATTGTGGGAAAAGGAGAAAATTCTGGTTACCAGCATTTTGTCCTTTTCTCACAATGTTTTCAAAAGCTTCTTCCTCAGGGTCGTTAAAACCCGGGATTGTGTGGTTAAGGGTTAACTGATACCAAATTTGGAAAAAATTAACAGCTGACCTCATTATAAGCAATTCGAAAATTTTTTAGGTGTTTTGGTCAGGTTGTTTGTGGCTCTTTTTATTATGTCGCAGGGCTGTTTCTTGGTTTTTACCCAGGTATGAAATACTGTGATTTAAAAGAATTCATTTTACTCCATAGTAAACTAATGGAGTATGTCTATCTTAAAGTATATCTTTCACTACACATAGTAATCCTTTTTATCTGGGAAACATGAAATTCTTGTTTGGTTAGTTCTGATCAAGATCAGACTGCATAGAATGTGAAGTCTGATCATTGATCTACACTATGGAATATTTTTAGATATATTTTGGTCAAATCAGCCTAAACTCTGATGGTGCTAAATAAATGAGATGAACATTCACAACATTGCTATCCCAAGGCTGTTTTTGGCAAAATATCAGGCAAAGAAGCGAACAATGTAGATCCCACATTAGACTGCACATTCTACTCAGTTTGATCTGATCTTGATCTTTACTGCCTGCATAAGCAGTTCATTTAACCCTTAGAGTGCCGAATAAACCTATCAGACTGTTTCAAACTAGAAATACAACCCAAATAATTACAATTTCATGGTTGCTTTTGTCTACCTTGTTTCAACAAAGCGGACAGTGTAGATCAAAGATCAGGCTGCACGTTTTGTGCAGCCTGATTTTGATCTACACTGGCCGCAAAAGCAACTATAGTCGTGAAAGGCGCTTTAAGGGTTAAGGGGGTTTCAGGGCTACAAGGATTAAAATTACAACAAATTATTTTTATTTACTCAAATAAAATACATAATATTTATTTACTTAGAGGCCTAAGGGTTAGTGTGTTAGCATGCTAACATAGGAAAGGATAACAGGATTATTTAAGTTCAAAGAGTATGATCTTTTAAGAGCTTTATTAAAACCTAAGCTGAGGGTACTCATTAGAATTGTCCCATGGAAATGATTCTGATGAGTTCTTAAAGCAAAGGCCTTAATGAAGAAATATTTATCATTGTCTATAGAATTTGATAAGCCAATTTTTTAGCTCACCCTGAGCACAAAGTGCACAAGGTGAACTTTTGAGATCATGCTGTGTCCATCTACCTGGGTCAAGGCGGCAATCGTTTAATCACTGCTTATTGCGGTCTCCTTTCATGGCCCATACAGATCTGTAGCAAAATGGTTTATCACTTCCATAATTACTACCTCATTTTTGACAAAGTAACGTCCGAATATATAAAAGGAACAAATGATCAGGCTGGAACCCAGGCTAGTGTACATAGTGTGTTGTGCATGGTCAACTTTTACCTTGTGTAAGCTCTTAGGGCCATATTTTCAGTCTGATACTCTTGAAACATGGTCAGAATCTCTTTCCTGATGATACCTGAGATGGGATAGAAGATGGGTCACCTCAGGTAAAAAACTAGGTCACCAAGTCAAATCTTTGCAAAACCTTTGTACGTGGTAGAGGCCACGTTTTATGTCTGATACTCATGAATCTTAATCAGAATGTTTGTCTTGATGATATCTGAGACAAATTGAAAAACAGGTCACATTGGGTCAAAAACTTGGTCACCAGGTCAAATCTTTGAAAAACCTTGTGTCACTCTAGAGGCCACATTTTCGGTCCAGTATTCATGTTTGTCTTGATGATATCTGGGATGAGTTTGGAAACATGTCACATTGGGTCAAAATCTAGGTCATCAGGTCAGACCTTAGAAAAACCTGGTGTACCATCTAGATGCAA
This sequence comes from Tridacna gigas, assembly GCA_945859785.2. NCBI lineage: Eukaryota > Metazoa > Mollusca > Bivalvia > Cardiida > Cardiidae > Tridacna > Tridacna gigas. The sequence goes on from OX244032.2 coordinate 15,364,328, forward strand.
TAATTTTTGTCCAATACTCTTGAAACTTGCTTAGAATGTTTGCCTTGAAGATATCCCAGACGACTTACAAGATGGGTCACATCAGGTCAAAAATTAGATCACCAGGTTAGATCTTTGAAAAAACTTGTGTAAGCTCTGGAAGCCACATTTTATGTCTAATACTTAGAAACTTGATCAGAGTGTTTGTCCTATGATATCTAGGACTGATTTGAGAATGGGTTTCATTGGATTAAAAACTAGGTCACCCAGGTCAAATCTTTGAAGATATTTGTGTACGCTCTACATGCCACATTTTCAGTCCAATACCTTATGAAAGGTAGTCAGAATGTTTGTATTTATAATATCTTGGACAGTTTAGAAAATGGGTCACATGGGGTAAAAAATTAGGTAACCTGGTCAGAATTTTGAAAAACCTTGGGTACATTTAAACATTAAGTCCAAGTATTTAGATTTATCTCTGGTAGGGTAGAAAGCATTGTGGGGAAAGGAGAAAATGCTGGTTACCAGCATTTACTCCTTTTCCCACAATGTTTTCAAGTGCAGTCTTTTATGGGGACGTCATAACTAGTATTATATAGCAAAGGGTTTATGTTCAAATTTAACTTAGCAATCAGCATGCTTTACTTTGAAAACGGGATGGCAAAAGCAGCTAGTGCTTCAAACTAGCAGTCCATCTTTTTTCATTACATTTACCATCTTCAACTCATTACCTCCTAAATTAAATTTGCAACAGATGATTTTGAAAGCATCTTTGTAAAATATGGATACCAACTCTAAATAACAATACTAAAGATTTACTGCATCAATAAATTTGACAACAGTGTAGCAAAATGAGCATTGTCTTCTGAAGTGATCCTGCTGCAAGACTCTCAGAGTTGTCGGCAAGGAAGGGGAGGTTTGTTTAATCAAATTAAATGTTTACAAAGCTTTCAAATAAAATTTTGTTGGATAGATTATATTGAAACTCAATCTTTTTTGCAAAAGCAGCTAGTGCTTCAAACTAGCAATCCATCTTTTTTCATTACATTTACCATAGTATCCAAAATGATATTGTACTCTTCTCAGAATGGGTTTTTTTTTGCCTAATTGGTTTTTGACCAATATTCTTACTCATCTACTTTTCAGAGCTTGTGATAACAAGGCCCCCACGAAATGCCACTGTTCTAGAAAACAAGAGGTTTTTACTGCACTGTGAAGCATCAGGATCACCAAGGCCTCGTGTCAAATGGTATCACAATGAAGCAGAAATGCCAAGAATAGGGATTAACTATCGCATTAGGAATACCGGAACACTGCGCTTTAGACAGGTGAAGGTGACGGATCGTGGGAAATATCGATGCAAGGTTGAAAGTGGAAAGGAAGCCCTATTCTCTGAACCAGTGTATTTAGTTGTGGAAGGTGAGTGTAAGCTGGGTTTGCTTTTGGTGTATGGTTGTTTGTATTTCTTCAGCCAAGTAGTTTATGAGACTTATAAGGCAGCCCATTTAACCCTTATGCTTTTAGAGTGCCAAATAAACCAGTTTAGTAGTTGGAGCTAATTTTTTACAATTTCAGGGTCAGTTTTGTCCAAAATGGTCAAACAAAGCAAATAGTGTTGATCAAAGATCAGACTGCATGTTTTGTGCAGTCTAATCTTGATCTACACTGGCCCCAAAGGCAACTATAGTCCTGAAAGACACTTTAAGGGACCGATTAACTCTTATTCTGCTAAATAAGTGAAATGAAACTTTCAAGGCAATAGTTAAAACCCAAATTTCGCTACTTCAAACATATTTTTTTTTTTTTGGAAAAAATATCTCCTTATCAGACAGTATAGATCAAAGATCAGGCTGCATATATTATGCAGTCTGATCTTGATCTACACTGTCAGCAAAAGGTCCTTGAGTCATGCCTAGCAGTCTTTGGGTTAAAATTACCTGTTTTCCCTGTGTTTATCCTGCATGGAAAGGCAGAGGGCTAATTTTTTCGACCTTTTGCGGACAGTGTAGATCAAGATCAGACTGCACAGGACATGCAGTCTGAACTTGGATCTACACTGTCCAATAAGGATATATTTTTCTCCAAAAAATTAAGTTAGAAATAATATTGTTCAGGTTTTTACGATTGGCTTGGAAAGTTTTATTTTTACTTATTTAGCAGAAGAAGGGTTAAGGTACTCAAATGAATAATTATGTAGTAATTTGTGATTGGTAAAAAAATGTTAACATGTTTCTTCTGCGGATTCCTCTCTCGCCGCAGACCATTGTTTCGACGATGGTTATGTGGGAAAGCAGCCAGTGGCTTGGAAAGAATATTGTGCAGAGTACTGGTAAAAGAAACTCCAGGAAAGCACGGATAGCTACACTGGCTGCCGTGACTGAAATAATGTTGAAAACGGCGTTAAACACCATGCAATCAATCAGTTACTTCTGCGGGCCCTGCAGGCCTGTTTGCAGGCAAATATATAGAAACAATTATGAGCAGTGCTACTGCTCATTGAGACCCTAATGTGCTTATTCACACCGTAGCAAATGAATGATAGGGAATGATAAAGAATAATCCTTTTCTGGAACTAATTAGTGATTTAACCCTCCACCAGATGAGAAATTATGACCTGGACCAAATTCAAAGCATAAGCAGACGACAAATTAAATGTTACTAAAATGACGCCTTCTGTCTTTGATAGGGTAGAAAACATTGTGGGAAAAGGAGAAAATCCTGGTTACCAGCATTTTCTCCTTTTCCCAAAATGTTTTTAACGCCTTCTCTTTCAGGTTCATTAAAAGTCAGAATTGTGTGGTGAAGGGTTAACTCACTACTAAACAACAAAATTTCGGACTTTACCAAATTGAAAGCATTAGCAGACGAAAAATTAAATGAAGCGATGAAGTGCAAATTATGATTTCTGCCTCAATAAGGTAGAAAACATTGTGGGAAAAGGAGAAAATGCTGGTTATCAGCATTTTCTTCTATTCCACAATATTTTCAAAAGCATTCTTTTCCAGGGTCCTTAAAATTTTGGATTATGTGTTAAAGGGTAACCCTGTACCAAATGACAAAATCGAAGACTCATCAAAACTCAAAGCTGTTGCAGGTGACACATACCAGTAAGAAATTACTCAAATGATGAGACTTGTCTCTGAAAGGATAGAAAACATTGTGGGAAAAGGAGAAAATGCTGGTTACCAGCATTTTCTCCTTTTCCCACAATGTTTTTTAAAGCTGTCTTTCCCAGCATCCTTAAAACTTGGGATTGTGTGGTAAAGGGTTAATATCTTTTACCTCTTTACCACACAATCCCGACTTTTAACGACCCCAAGAAAGAAGCCTTTTGAAAACATTGTGGGAAAACAAGAAAATGCTGGTAACCAGCATTTTCTTCTTTTCTCACAATGTTTTTACCCTTTAAGAGACAAATTTTATGTTTAGAGCTACATTTAAAATGTCGTCTGCAAATGTTTCAACTTGGACTAGTCTACATTTTTGTCGTTTGGTAAAGAGTTAAGCAACACCATGATCTGTTGGGCCTCTCAAATGATAGTTTTATGCATATTAATCTCTCAATCTGTTGCATTTTTCAGCTGAGGTGACCATCATTGATTACAGTCCAAAAGTAGATCTCTATGTTCCGTATAAAACTCAACTTGTACTGTCGTGTAAGGCTGGTGGAATTCCGGGACCAACTATCCAGTGGCGGAAAAATGGAATCTCAGTAAGAACCTTTTTTCTTCATGAAAAAATTTATGATTATTGGCAAATGACATGATTGAGTGAATGATTGACCGATTGATTGATTAATTGATTGATTTATTGATCCATCGATCGATCAATTGTATGGTGATTAAGGCTTTTTTCAACATTATTTCAGTTATATCGCAGTGGCCAGTGTACCAATCCATGCTTTCCTGGAATTTCGTTTTACCAGTACTTTGCACAACATTCTTCCAAAGCCACCGGCTGCTTTCCCCACATATTCATTGCAATGATCAGCATTGAGAGAGGAATGAATTATATCATAATAACTATTATCAATCTTTTGAAAGAAATTGGCCTAGCAGGGAAATCGAACCAGCAACCACCTATTCTTTCTTGAGTCCTGTCCACTACCAAATGTGCTATCAGAGCTCACCAAATGATGTGAACAATTACTGATGATGAAGATGGATAGGGGAAGTATTTTTTCTGTTAACTCCTTACCAAATGACAAAATTTTAGACTGGTCCAAATTGAAAGCATTTGTAGACAACAAATTAAAGATGGCTGAAGGGACGAAACTTTTCCTGGTTACCAGCATTTTCTCCTTTTTCCTCAATGTTTTTAAAAGCTTTCTTCCCCAGGGTTGTTAAAAGTCGGGATTGTGTGGTAAAGAGTTAACCCTTTACTACACAATCCCGACTTTTAACGACCATGAAAAAGAAGCCTTTTGAAAGCATTGTGGGAAAAGGAGAAAATGCTGGTAACCAGCATTTTCTCCTTTTCCCACAGTGTTTTCTGCTCTTCCAAAGAGAGAAATCATCATTTTAGCAACATTTATTTTGTCGTCTGCAAATGCTTTCAGTTTGGTCAGGTACAAAAAATTGTTGTTTGGTAAAGAGTTAAGGGAGTAATATCTGTTTGGTACTTCACTAAAATGTGCAAGCCATGCTCTGTGAAAAGATGGTTGACTGGATCTGCAATTGACGAAGACTAACCTAGGTCAAAACTTTTTGATTTTGGTACATTTTTTGTATGTCCGAGGACCATTCTATCTCATGATTCAGTTACTTATTAGACAAAACATATTTTATTTACCCATAATTATGTGATGACTTGATTGGTACAATGAATCAAGGAGATGCATAATTAACCCTTTGCCACACAATCCCAAGTTTAAACGACCCTGAGGAAGAGGCTTTTTGAAGACATCATGTGAAAACAAGAAAATGCTGGTTTTCTACCCTTTCAAAAACAGAAATCATCAATAAAGCAACATTTGATTTGTTGTCTGCAAATGATTTCAAAATTTGGTCCAGTCCAAAATTTTGTCGTTTGGTAAAGAGTTTGTCTGCAGATGATTTCAAAATTTGGTCCAGTCCAAAATTTTGTCGTTTGGTAAAGAGTTAAAACTCTTTACCGAATGACAAAATTTTGGTTAAAACTCTACCAAACTACAAAATTTTGGACTGGACCAAATTTTGAAATCATTTGCAGACAACAAATCAAATGTTGCCTTTGCTAGAGCGCATCTCATATGTTTTGGGTACCAACTAGATTTGTCTTATCAAGAATCAAAAGAGTACCCCTTTTAGTGTAGGTTTCAGCTCTTTACCAAATGGCAATAAAATTATTCAAGATTTATCCCTTTCCCAAACAAGCCCTGGATTTCACGTGTCTACAGTACAAGTCTTTTGAAAACACTGTGGGAAAAGGACAAATTGCTCGTAACGAGCAATTTCTCCTTTTCCCACAGTGTTTTCTACCCTTTTTGATAACTTTCTGCCATGTTCATCAAATTTAAAATTGTCGTCTGCAAACTCTTTCGATTTGGACCAGACCAAAATTTGTCGTTTGGGAAAGGGTTATCGAAGTACAGAGAATTTGAAGATCCAAAACGTGGATCAACTGATGGGATTTGTATTTGAAAAGGTAAGAAACCATTGTAATAAAAGGGAAAAAAAGTACTGGTTACCAGCATTTTCTCTTGATTCTTATAATGTTTTCCATGAGCTTCTTTTGCAGTATCAAGAAACATATGGAATCCTTTGGTAAAGGGCTAAGCAAGCAGTAACTCTTTCAGTATTTGATAGCCTAGACTTAGTTGGAACACTAAAAATGCCCTTGGTCCGTATTCACTAACCATTCTTAACCCTTTCCCAAACGACAAATTTTGGACTGGTCCAAATTGAAAGAGTTTGCAGATGACAATTTTAAATTTGATGAAAATGGCAGAAAGGTCTCAAAAAGGGTAGAAAACATTGTGGGAAAAGGAGAAATTGCTCGTTACGAGCAATTTCTCCTTTTCCCACAGTGTTTTCAAAAGATTTGTACTGCAGACACGTGAAAACCAGGGCTTGTTTGGGAAAGGGTTAATAGTATTCTTAGTCTTTATATCTTAGATAGTTTAGCCAATGTGTTACTTTCACATTTAGAAAATGTAAAATATAAAGCCTAAGAATATTCTTAACCCTTTACCACACAACAAAAATGTAGACTTGTCTAAATTGAAAGTATTTGCAGACAACAAATTAAATGTAGTTCGACAGATAAAATCTGAGAGGGTAGAAAACAGTTGGGAAAAGGAGGAAATGCTGGTTACCAGCATTTTCTCCTTTTCCCAAAGTGATTTCAAGAGGCTTCTTTTGCTGGATTGTTAAAAAACTCGGGACTGTGTGGTAAAGGGTTTAAGAATGGTTGGTGAATGCGAATCCTGAGCCATTTTGAACAACATTTTTTTAAACTCAGATTCAATTCTTCATTCAATAGCTAGCCTAAGAGTGGCTTGATTGTTCTCTCTCACCCAATCAGAGGGCTTGTCCTTGAATTTTACTCTTTACCAAACCTCTAAAAATTTGGAGTTGTCCAGATTGAAAGTATTTGCAGAAGAAAATTTAAATATGGCTGGGATTATGAAATTTGGCAGTGAAAAAGTGGAAAACATTGTGGAAAAAGAAGAAAATGCTGGTTACCAGCATTTTCTCCTTTTCCCACAATGTTTTCAAAAGCTTTCTTTCTCAGGGGCATTAAAACTCAGCATGGTGTGATGAAGGATTTAATGTAGAATAGAATTTAAGATGGTGATAAATGGAGCATCTGATGTCTTTCAGATTACAGATGAATCTGAGGCTAGAGTTGAAATATTGGAGACAAGGACGGGAGAAGGATACGTGTTACAGTCACTACTGACCACCGATAATCTCACTAAGTCGACCACGTTTGAGTGTGAAGCCATCAGCCAGAATATCGGAGGGCCTTCTGTGCGATCCAAGAACTTCAATATTGTTGTGCTTCCAAATCACGGTAGGTTATCTACTCAACTCTTAATTTAACTTTACCAAACGACATAATTTTAGACTGGTCAAATTGAAAGCATTAATTTTGCAGACACCAAAATAAACATTAATGAAAAATAAAAATTTGTTTTGGGAAGGGTAGAAAACATTGTGGGAAAAGGAGAAAATGCTGGTTACCAGCATTTTCTCCTTTTCCCACAGTGTTTTCAAAAGTATCCTTTTACAGGGTCATTTAAAAGTCTGGATTGTGTGGTAAAGGGTTAACCCTGTACCACGCAATTCCAAGTTTTAACAACCCAGAGGAAAAGGACTTTTTAACTTTTTACCAGACGACAAAATTTTAGACTGGTCCAAATTGAAAGCATTTGCAGACGACATATTTAATGTAACTAAAATGATTGCATTTGTTTCTGAAAGGTTAGAAAACATTGTGGGAAAAGGAGAAAATGCTGGTTACCAGCATTTTCTCCTTTTCCCACAATGTTTTCAAAAGGCTTCTTTCTCAGGGTCGTTAAAAGTCGGGATTGTGTGGTAAAGGGTTAAAACACCGTTGGAAAAAAGTTTGTTGTAATGACTCTTAACAAGAAGGTTTTGAAAACCAGCATATTTTCCTTTTCTCAGAATGTTTTCTTCACTGCCAAAGAACTTTGCTCATTTTTATCACTTTTAAATTTGTTGTCTGCAGATGCTTTTAATTAGCAATAAACAAGAATTTGTTGTCTGGTAAGGAATAAAAGACAAATTTCATGATTTGTGTAACATTAAATTTGTTGTCTGCAAGTGCTTTCAATTTAGACAAGTCCAAAATTTTGTCATTCGGTAAAGAGTTAATATGTTTATTCAGACTGCACACCCAGCAGATGACTTTTTTTGTCTCGCAACAACCGGCATTTGAAATTATTGTTTCAGAAGGAGAAAATTCTGATATCACTCCCCTTTTGCAAAAGTGATTTGCATTGTGTGTGTTATATTTATCGAACTTTACTTTGTATTATCAATGTTTTTTAAGGTGTTTTCATAGAAGTGGACTGCAGATATATTTCAGTAGGCATTGACAAATGTACTGAAACAACTTGCTAGTTACAGAGATAGCAGTTTACAAAATCTAAGGGAAAACAAATCGAAGTTGTATAAAAAGTGTTAGATTTATAGTAAGAAGGGAAATCAACATCTTAAGCTCACATTAGATGGTCCAGTTTTTCCATCTGGACATGGTTTTAGCCATATTCAAGAAAGATAACCCCATCTGTGATGGTTATACCTCTAAACAGGAGTTGCTGTTCTTAATCCTGCAAATCTATATAGACAAGAGTTACTGCTCTTTACTCAACAACAAAACTTTAGACTGGTCCAACTTGAAAGCATTTTGCAGATTACAAACTAAATGCTGCACAAATTAGGAACTTTTTTCTTTAACCCTTTAGCACAGAATCCCGACTTTTAACAAACCTGAGAAAAAAAGGCTTTTGAAAATATTGTGAGAGAAGGAGAAAATGCTGGTAAACAGCTTTTTCTTCTTTTCCTACAATGTTTACTATCCTATCAAATACAAATCTCACTATTAGTGCAAGAATTAATTTGTCAACTGCAAATCCTTTCAGTTTGGACTAGTCTAAAATTTTGTTGTGTGGAAAAGTGTTAAAGGGTAGAAAACATTGTAGGAAAAGGAGAAAATGATTGTCACCAGCATTTTCTCCTTTTCCTACCATGTTTTCAAAAGGCTTTGTCCTCAGGGCTGATAAGACTCGGGATTTACCACACAATCCTGACTTTCAACGACCCTTAAAGAAAAGGCTTTTGAATGTAACCAGCATTTTCTCCTTTTCCCACAATGTTTTCTACCCTATTGAAAAGAGAAATCATCAGTTTAGCAACAGTCAATTTGTCGTCTGCAAATGCTTTCAATTTGGACCAGTCTAAAATTTTGTCGTTTGGTAAAGAGTTAAAGAGTTAAGTTATGTATGATGAAAACACTACAGCAAAGTAGAAACTAGTAACAGAAAGCAATATCTGTTTTTGGCAGAATATTGTCAATGGCTGTGAGCCGTAAAATGGAAAATAAAGTTGGTTTGCAGGGGTTAATGAATGAAACATAAAAAATGGAACTCCCCATTGTAATGTTCTGGGTTTAAAAAAAAAAATCTTAGAGTGCTCAATAAACCCAATAGACATTTCAAATGTAGAAATAAGACCCAAATAAATGCATTTTCATGGTCTATTTTGTCATCAAAGCGGACAGTGTGGATCAAAGATCAGACTGCATGTTTTGTGTAGTCTGATCTTGATCTGCACTAGCCTCAAAAGCAACTATAGTTGTGAAATGTTGAAGGGTTAACAACTGTTGTTTTTTGTTCTATACCATATAATGTAATGTTCACGAGAAAAATCTAGACAACAAAAAAGAATTAATGTATTCGTTGTTAAGTTTTTTTTTTCCAGAGACCTGGTTTTCACAGAATTAGAGAAAAAAACAAGATCTGTAGAAGAAGCGTTCCTAAACCAGAAAGATAGGCATCAATATTCTTGCGCTAATCTTTAGATTGTTAGATTAAATCTGTTAATTATGCCACTTCAGCCTCCCTGGGGATCAGATCAGAGCCCTGGGTTGGGAGGAAGTTCCCATCCTTGAGTCATTCTCCTTATGGTCACAGATTTATTCATAGATGCCTTACACAGAACTTGGAGAATAGTTTAACTCTTAACCGGACAATCCTGAGTTTTAACAACCCTGAAGAAGAAGGCTTTTGAAAACATTGTGGGAAAAGAAGAAAATGCTGTTAACCAGCACTTTCTGCTGTTCTCAAAATGTTTTCAACAACCTCAAAGACAGATACTGTTATTTGTGCTCCATTTTTATTTGTTGTCTGCAAAAGCTTTCAATTTGGACTGGTCTAAAATTTTGTTGTGAGGTAAAGAGTTAATCCTTTACCAATCAGTGAGTTTTAGACTTATCCAAGTTCAAAGCACTTGCAGACAATAATTTAAATGTGGCTTATATTGTGGGATTTGTTTTTGAAAGAGCAGAAAACATTGTGGGAAAAGGAGAAAATGCTGGTTACCAGCATTTTCTCCTTTTCCCACAATGTTTTAAAGAGCTTTTTCCCTGAGGGTATTCAAAACACAGGGTTATTCCTTTACCAAACAATCCATAGTTTTAATGATCCAGGACAAAAAAGTGTTTGGAAACATTTTTGAGAAAAGGAGAGCATTTTCTCCTTTTCGTACAATGAAGATAAGATGCATTGAATTAAGAAATGAGTTTCCTGAAGGGGAGCCTCAAACATGTTGAAAAAAGGAGAAAATGCTGGTTACAACCATTTTCTCCTTTTCCCATAATGTTTTCAAAAGCCTTCGTCTTCAAGGTTGTTAAAGCTCAGGACAGTAACTCTTAAGGGTTAACTCTTTACCATACAACAAAATTTTAGACAGGTCCAAATTGACAGTGTTTGCAGAAGACAAATTAAATACAGCTCAAATTGCCAGATTTGTCTATGATAGGATAGAAAATAGTGTGGGAAAAGGAGGCTGGTTACCAGCATTTTCTACTTTTCCCACAATGTTTACAAAAGCCTTTTTTCTCAGGGTCGTTAAAACTCTGGATTGTGTGGTAAAGAGTTAAGACTGACATTTGACTCAAGTTCAGTTGTTCCCTTGTTTATTCTCAAAGGGGTCCTAAAATATTTGAGCCATGCTCTGTGAAAAGGGGGTTTAATGCATCTGCAAAAGTATTGACCCAGGTCAGGCTGTGCAGTCTGCGCAGGCTGGCCTGGGCCGAAACTTTTCGCTATTGGTAAATTTTCTGTATGTCAGTGGACCAGTCTACCTCATGATTCAGTCGATTGTTGAAATAGATGGCTATTATGGATCCATAATTATGTGATGGCTTGATCGATGTAATGCATCACAGAGATGCATTAAGCCTTTACCACACAATCCCGACTTTTAAGAACCCAGAAAGAGAGGGCTCTTGAAAACATTGTGGGAAAAGGAGAAAATGCTGGTAACCAGCATTTTCTCCTTTTCCCAAAATGTCTGATACCCAATTAAAGACAGAAATCATCATTTCAGCAACATTTCATTTGTTGTCTGCAAATGCTTTGAATTTAGTCTAGTCCAAGAATTTGTCGTTTGGTGAAGAGCTAAGCCCCCTTTTGCCAGAGCGTGGCTCATTGGTCTGTGATGTATCTACAAGATTTATGACAAGAAGTCGGTAGATCTAAATGTTCTTGTAAAGATTTTCTTTTGAATTATGATCCTTTACCAAACAACAAAGTTTTAAACTATACCAGACTTGAATTATTTGCAGACAAAAAAATTCACTGTGGCTCAAAAGATAATTGCTGGCTTTGTAATAGTAGAAAACATTGTGGGAAAAGGAGAAAATGCTGGTTACATGCATTTTCTTATTCCACAAAAGGCATCTTGTTCAGGGTTTCTAAACTACAGAATTATTTGGTAAAGGGTAAAATATGCTAAATCACCATGACATTTCCAGTAAACAACAACAAGAAAAACCACACAATCATGGCTTTCAAAACCATTTTATGTTAGCTAGAATATCTCTAGGGAATTATGAAATACAGTTTCTCTGTATGTTTCCATTTAGATGAAACGGCTCTTTCCATGAAAAAATTTAAATTATAAACAAAGTTTTGACATTTTGACTGAAGATCAACAAGTCCCTTGTTTATTCTGAAAGGGGCTCTCAAGGACTTGTAAGCATTTGCTCTGAATTGGCTGGATTTATAGTGAGAAATAAAGGCAGACAGGAATATTCAAAGAAATACTTTTTTAGTTGGGCTGTTTTCAAAGAAAATGACGAGGTATTGTCATAGCCCTGTTGTCTCCTGTGTTGTTGTCTACGTTGTCGTGCAAAAACTTTAATGTTTTAATCTCAGTCATTGTTACGCAGCAGCCTGAAGATATCTACTTCAAACTCAGACTAATTGTGGTGAACCCATACGACATGGGCAGGTAACTATCCAAATATTACTGACACAGTTATGACCCTTTTCATCATAGAATTTTCGCTGAAAATTTATCAATTTATAAAAGCAACTGCAGCCAAGCATTGGCACCTGCATGTGGTGCTCTTGTTAAGGCCTTACAGTGCTAAATAAATTGCAATGAATAATTTCAGCAGACTCCCTAAAAAGTAAGAATTTATGGTTTTAAGGCTTCTTTAATTAAGCCTTTACCAAACAATCCTGGGTTTTAAGGACCCTGATGAAGAAGCCTTTTGAAAACATTGAGGGAAAAGGGGAAATTGCTGGTAACCAGCATTTTCTCCTTTTCTCACAACATTTTCTACCTTTTTAAATGGCAAATTTGTGTTGTTGAGACGCAATTCTTTTGTCGTCCGCAAAAGATTTCAAATTGGACAAGCTAAATTTTTGTCTTTTGGTAAAGGGTCAAATTCAAAGTATATTGAAATGACATACTAGATGTGCCTCAAATGATGTAATTTTTCTTGAAAGGGTTGTGGGGCCAGCATTTTCACCTTTCTAGACAATGTTTTCAAAAGCCTTCTTTTCCAGAGGGTTTTTAGAATAGAAGTTGTCTGGTAAAGGGTGAAACAGAAACACCATTCTTACAAAAAGATAAAATCATACAGAAGCTTTTGCCATATGACCCAAGTTCAAATGGTCCCTTGTTTATTCTCAAAGGGGCTCCTTTCAAAGTTATAACTGTGAAGTTATGTTATCTGCTGGATTAATGGCAAGAAGTAGGCAGGAGATGAATATCTTAAGAAATTATTATATAAGCCACAGAGTGCCAATAAACCCATTAGCAGACAGTGCCCAATATTCAACAACTCTGATAAAGAAGACTTGAAAAACTCGTGGGAAAAGTAGAAAATGCTGGTAGCCAGTATGTTCTTTTTCTCCCACAGTGTTTTCTATTCTGTGACAGGCATATTCCATCATCTGAGCCACATATATGTTGCCATGTGAAAATACTATCAATATGGATGAGCTGAAAATTTTTGTGCTGCGCGGCGGTAACACAGTCAGTAGCACACAGGACTTAAGATCAGGAGGTGGCTGGTTAGAATCCCCAGCAGGGCCAAATTCTTTCCGAAGATTGAGGATAGTCATTGTGATAGGAATCATTCCTTTCTTACCACTGATTATTGTTTCAACAATGTGGGAAAGCAGCCAGTGGCTTGGGAAGAATATTGTGTGAAGTACTGGTAAAAAAAAAAATCCAGAAAGCATGGATAGGTGGACAGGCTGCCGAGATATAACTGATACAACGTTAAAAAGAGCATTAAAAACACCATAGAGTCAATCAATCATAATTTTTGTCTCCTGGGAAAATGTTAAATTGCAGTGGATGTTTTTAAGTAAGTAAAGAAAAAAACTTCCCGATCTTGCAATTTCAAGGTTTGGGCTTTTTTGCCAAGTATCACATGAAATATGAGACTTTGTATACCCAAGATCAGACCACATCTTTTTTGGTGTCTAATCTTGATTTACCTTGCCTAAGAGCATTTTTGCCCATAACTTCCAAGGATAATCCCAGTCAGTCATAGAGAGACATAATTACTTTGATGATTGTGAAAGTAAACAATTTTTGAAAATAATGACACAATGCAAATTTTGCACATTAAAATGTATTAGCAATTCCTCTATTCGTTTAAACTCTTTACCAGATGACAAAATTTTGGACTTGTCCAAATCCAGTGCATTTGCAGAAGACATTAAATGTGGCTCACACGGTGAAAATTGTCTTTGAAAGAGATGAAAACATTTTGAGAAAAGGAGAAAATGCTGGTTACCAGCATTTTCTCCTTTTCCCACATTGTTTTCAAAAGCCTTCTTCCTCAAGATGGTTAAAACTCTGGATTGTGTGGTAAAGGGTTAACTTATAGTTACATGCACGTTTTCCATTGATAACAATGTGTTTAGATATAAAATAGTTAAGTATTCTGTCTGATGAGATGGGTTAAGAAGCACCAGTTCACATTATAAATAATGGAAAAATCATGTTTTCAGAAAAATATTAAATTGCAGAGATTTATCTCTGAACATTACATTTATCCTTAATTCGAGGCCTTGGCTCTGAATTGAAACTTCTGTGAGAAAATAATGTTCCTGCACTATTTGATAATTTTCCAAATTATTTTTCTGGTAGTCAGATAAAAGATATTTACTTGGTTTCTTTGCATTTAAAACTCTATACGAAACAGCAAGATTTAGGACCGATCCAGATTTTTTTCTGCTTTTGCAGATGACAAATGTGGTTCAAATTGTGAGATTTCTCTATGAAAGGGTGGCTGAGCCACAGTAGTGCAGTTGGTAGTGCACAGGACTTGAGACCAGGGATGGCTGGTTCGAACCCTCAGCCTGGCAAATGTCTTTCCCGTAGTTGATGATACATTGATATGTAGTCATTGAGTAATGAAGTCAGGATTCATTCTTCTTTGAAGGATATGTGGGAAAGCAGCCAGTGGCTTGGAAAGAGTATTGTGTGAAGTACTGGTAAAAGAAACTAGGGAAGCATAGATAGATGCACTGGGCACTGCGATATAACTGAAATAATGTTGAAAACAGCGTTAAATACCATACAACCAACCTCTGAAAGGGTAGAAAAGATTGTGGGGGAAAAGGGAGAAAATGCTGTTTACCAAGCATTTTCTTCTTTTCCCACAATGCTTTTCAAAAGCCTTCCTCCTCTAGGTCATCAATACTTGGAGTTGTAGGGTTAAGGGTTAATTGCTCTGAGATAATGTTTCAGAAAAAGGATGGGAAAGAGTTCCAACATGATACCATGTTCTGTGCTTCAGTCTAGTACCCTTTACACGATAGTTAACCCTGAAAGCGCCTTTCACAACTATGGTTGCTTTTGCAGTCAGTGTAGATCAAGATTAGGCTGTGCAGAATGTGCAGCCTGATCTTTGATCTACACTGTCTGCTTTGCTAAGATGTTCTAAAGAATATCCACTTTGCTGTTTCGTGTATTCGGGTTTTATTTCTAGATCTAAAATGTCCATTTGGTTTATTCGGTGCTTTATGATTTAACCCTTTATCGGAGTTTTAATGACCCTGCGGAAGAAGCCTTTTGAAAACATTGTGGGAAAAGAAGAAAATGCTGGTAACCAGCATTTTCTCCTTTTCCCACACTGTTTTCTACCCTGTCAAGAACAAATTCCTTCATTTGAACCACATGTAAATTGTTGTAGGCAATAGATCCCAATGTGGACGAGTCTAAATCTTTGTCATTTGGTACAGACTTAAAGGGCCTTTCACAGCTTTAGTTGCTTTTGTAGCCATTCTAAATTTTTTATCTACTCTATCCACTTTGCTAAGATATTCTATTCTTAACAAAATCAACCTTGATATTTCATTAATTTGGGTCTTATTTCTAGATTGAAAATGTCTGTTGGGTTTATTCGGCACTTTACAGGTTGAAATGACTTTGCTTTCATTATGAATCCTCTGACAATAGTATCATTATTGCTCAAAGAGGACTTGAAACAGTCAAGAGAATAATGTGATAAATTTAGAAAATACTGAATTTGAACAATATGTTCCATCTGTCTTAATGTATTCCAAAGCCTCTTACTTTTATGGCATCATAAAGCATCAATATGATGCATATAAGTCTTAGAATTGTCAGCATTGGCAGACATTATAGGTATATTGAGACTTTAAGGCTTGAATTTTTCATTGAAATGATGGAAAACATTGTTGGAAATGGAGGAAATGTGGATTACCAGCATTTTCTGCAGTATCCACAATGTTTTCAAAAAGCTACTTCTTCAGTAAAAATGTCTGGATTGCTTGTAAGAAGATAAGCATCTAGGACACTGAATTAATGAGAAGAATTAATTTAATTACAAAAACAAACAGGACAATGCTATTTCAGAGCTTTTACATCTAGATTCTGGTATATAGTAGTGTAAAGTGTAGATAAGATCAGACTGCACATTCTATGGAGTCTGATCTTGATGTACACGGTACTCTAAAGCAGTTGAAGTTCTTTCTAGGGCTCTAAGGATTAACCCTTTACCAAACAAAAAAATTTTGGACAAGACCAAATTGAAAGAATTTGCAGACGACAAATCAGATGAGGCTCAGATGATGAGTTCTCTCTTTAATGGGGTAGAAAACATTGTTGGAAAAGGAGAAAATGCTGGTCACCAGCATTTTCTCCTTTTCCCTCAATGTTTTTAAAAGCCTTCTTTTTCATGGTTTTTAAAACTCCGCATTGTGCTGGAAAGAGTTAACTCTTTACCACACAATCCCCGAGTTTTAACGACCCTGAGCAGGAAGGCTTTAGAAAACATTGTGGGAAAGGGAGAAAATGCTGGTTACCAGCATTTTCTCCTTTTCCCACCATGTTTTCTTGCCCATCAAAGGCAAATTCCATGATTTGAGCCACATTTGAATTGTCGTCTGCAAATCTTTTCAATTTAGACAAGTCTACATTTTTTCCTGTGGTAAAGAGTTAAGTAGTTCTGCATGTCTGTTACTCTGTAGAGAGTCAATAGTGAGGTTTGATAAAACATGATAAATTGTTTCCATGGCACTCAGTCGAGAGCTGTCTCCTAAGACATGCAAGAGGTGAAACGAGACTAGACGAAGACATGCTCAGTTGTCATTTTTTTCTGCTTTTGAACTGTATTTTCTTATCCGGGAGACAAGACTTAGACTTTTATCCTAGGTTTTTATGACATCTTTTGAACTGTGATTTTTTGTTCGAGACAAGACACATAGACTTTATTACTGCTTCTGTTGTTTCTTCTCTGTTCGCTCTAGAATCTTGCATTTATTTCAGTGAATTATTTTGTTCATTGTAACCTTCTGTTCCTGACGTGCTTTAGAACTCTAGTTAAAGTCACTATTAACTTAAGAATTTTATCAGGATTTAAACTCCTGAACCATTACAGGGTAGTTCAATTTGTTTTCAGATTTCTGAGATATACAATCTGATTGGTTGAGACAGAATGTTCCAATAAATCGGATAGCTGTCCATGAAATTACAGACATTTTGATTTTTCCATGAAAATTAATCCTCTGGTAATAATTTTAGACATAAGTTATACAATAGGGAATTGGTTAAAATGGCATTATGTTAGTGTTTTACTGTGGATGAGCTGTATTTTCTCTTAAATTGGAATTGTGTCATGGATATTTATTATGTGTTTTTAACACTTTGCCAGAAGACAAATTTTAGACTTGTCCAAACTGAAAGAATTTGCAGAGGACAAAAGTAAATCTTGACTCTAAAATTACAATCTGTTTTTGGAAGGAATGGAAACATTTTGGGACTAGGAGAAAATGTTGGTGGCCAACATTTTCTTTTTTTTCAGACAGTTTCTTTTATCCTTTGTAACAGAAATTTCATGTTTTGAATAACAATTTGTTGTTGCAAATGCTTTCAATTTAGACAAGGCTGAAATATTGTTGTTTGATTAAGACTTTACCTCTTACCGCACATTACCACCTTTTGATGACCCTGGGAAAGAATTCTTTTAAAAACATGGTGGGAAAAGGAGAAAATGCTGGTCACCAGCATTTACTCCTTTTCCCACAATGTTTTCTACTCTATCTAAGAAAAATTGTACCATTTGAGCCACATTGAAATATCGTCTGCAAATGCTTTCAATTTGGACATGGCAAAAATTTTGATGTTTGGTAAAGGGTTGTTAAACCCATCATCTTGCAAAGCAAGTCTGCAGCAGGAATTTTTTTGTGTGTGAAATATGGGATCATCAACATAAATCAAGGTGAACTCTTTACCAGACAACAAAATTTACACTTGTCTAAATATGAAAGCATTTGCAGAAGACAAATATGACCAAAACGATGGAATTCGTCTTTAATATGATAGAAAATATAGTTGGAAAAAGGAGAAAATCAGACAATGTTTTCAAAAGCCCTCTTCATTAGGGTTGTTAAAAGTTTAGATCGTGTGGTAAAGAGTGAATTCAAACTTAAAGAAATAAATTTGTGACAAAGAAAAGACTCTTTTCAAACAATAGCGCTGGAAGCTGTCCCCATCATTGGAAATTAGCAGCTGAAGACGAAAGTTAGGCGAGTGTAACGTGACAATTAGATAGAAATTATGTGCACAGAAAGGAACGTTGATGTGACTTTTCAGGATTAGAAACATGTGACTCCCAATTGTATATTGCTTGAGGAATAACCGCCGAGACAAAAGGAACGGAAGTATTGAAGAGTATAAAGAGTGAAAAGAAATAAAGAAAGAAAAATTCAGAAATATTGTAGGATTATATTATATCACACTGGCACGAGATGTGCTTATCACTAATTTGAAATTGGTGTATGACTTTAAAATACTGCTTGAAGAAAAAGCTTGAACACTGAAAGGACTAAAGAAAAGAAGAACAATAAAAAATTGAAAATAGAACAGGACAAAAAATTTTAAAAAATTGCAGAGTGAGGCTAAGATGCCTTCATTAAAGATGTGCCTAATGGTGTACTTTTATTTCTTCTTTTTCATGATTCCTGATTGGCTGGTACTTACAACAGATGCAAGTAAAAGGTGAGACTTTAATTCATTTGAAACAGTTGTTTAACTCCTTACCAATAGACAAAATTTCAGATTGGTCCAAATTAAAAGCATTTGCAGACGACAAAGTAAACATGACTCAAAAATTAATATTTGTTTTTTGAAGGGTAGAAAACATTTGGGGAAAAGGAGAAAATGCGGTAACCAGCATTTTCTCCTTTTCCCACAATGTTTTCAATGTTTTCAAAAGTCCCCTTTACCCATAAAGTCATCCTTCTCAGGGTTGTTAAAAGTCAGGATTGTGTGGTAGAGGGTTAACATTTTCAGATTAACCTTTTCAAATTCTACACATAGATTTCCACAGCAAGATGAAGTGGCAGTTCATTCATTATTATCTAGAATGAAGTAGTGGGCAGTGTAGATTAGGGATCAGAATGCATGTTCTATGCTTTCTGATCTTGATCTACACTGACCACAAAATCTTTTAATGATCGACAATTATCTGCCTGCGCAGTCAGAGTATGCTGACCTGGGTTGAAACTTTTTGCTATTGGTCAATTTCTGCATGTCAAATGTCAAGTCATGATTCAGTCGTTCATTAGATTAAATGGATTTTATGGATCCATAATTATGTTATCGCTTGCTTGATATCATAATCATGGGAGATGTATTTTCCAAAACCTGGCTCTAATATATTCAGTGTGTTTTTCCAGGTAAAAAAGTCCACTTCATTATGTGTTTATGACACAATACCATGTTTTAGTGACCCTGAGAAAAGGGGCTATTGAAAACATTGAGGGAAATAGAGAAAATGCTGGTAACCAGCATTTTTCCCTTTTTCCACAATGTCTTCTAGTCTGTCATTGACAGATCCCATCATTTGAGCCAGATTTTATTGTGTCTTTTGCATTTTTTTCAGTTTGGGCGAGTCTAAATAGTAAAGAGTTCATTCAGAGCCCAAAGGTCTGAGGCTCAATATGGCGTGCAACACACAAAAAGGGGCCTTCGGACATATGCGTAAAAGTGTGTCGTCCCAGATCAGCCTGTGCAGTCTGTGACTAATCCAAGACAACACTTCCCATTTTTGTGCGATTTTCTGTTTCACGAAAGTCTACTGTATGACAAAAACTTGTGTAGTCGTAAAGTGCCGTCTCAGATTAGCCTGCGAGAACTTCGCAGGCTAATCCGAGACGACACTTTACGCAAATGTCCGAAGGTCTCATTTCGCATGTTGCGGGCCATATAGTTGAAAGGGAGTTGTAGTGATCACTCAATGTTTATTGATAAGCCGTATGTTTGTATAATGTTTTTATAAGAATGGTTAGAGTAGTGTAAAGATTCTCAGAGATTGTGGAAATTTTATCCTCTATCCTGCTAAATCTTTATGATAGATACAACTTTGTATTGTCTCAGGTCAACTTTAAAGTGACTTTCAAGTTCTAAGTCTTTATCACTCAATCCTGACTTTTAACGACCCTTAGGAAGAGAGCTTTTGAAAACATTGTAGGAAAAGGAGAAAATGCTGGTAACCAGCATTTTCTCCTTTTCCCACAATGTTTTCTACCTCATCTAAGAGAGAACTCATCAGTTTTTAACAACTTTTAATTTGTTGTCTGCAAATGCTTTCAATTTGGTCCAGTCCGAAATTTTGTCTTTTGGTAAAGAGTTTAATGTTGATAGGTTAATATAATTGAAAGGGAACTGTAATGATCACTCAGTGATTATTGATAAGCCATATGTTTGTTGTCTAAGTGTTTTTGTGAATGGTTAGAGTAGCATAGAGATGCTGTATAAAGATGCTCAGAGATTGTGGAAATTTTATCCTCTCTTCTGCTAAATCAGTATGATAAATGCAACTTGGCTTTGCATCTCGGTCAAATTTAAAGTTTCAAATATAGGTGGGCTCAGTATAGTTGAAAGAAAGCTGCAATGATCACTGATGTTTATTGATAAGCCATATGTTTGGCTGTGTTTTTATGAATCATGCTTAGAGTAGTGTGAAGATTCTGAGAGATTTTGGAACTTTTATCCTCGATACTGAATCAGTATGATAAATGCAATTTGGCATTGTCTAGGGTCAACTTTCAAGTTTTAAAAGTTGATAAGTGGGGATAGTAGAAAGGGAGCTGCCATGATCAATCAGGTTTACTGATAAGCTTTATGTTAATTGTCTAAGTCTTTTTATGAATGATAAGCCATGTTTTTGTCTAATATGTCTTTTTTATGGATGATTAGGGAAGTGTGAAAATGCTCAGAGATAGTGGAAATGTTACTGCCTCCATCATGCCCATTGAAAATAATAAGGGCAACTTAGAAATGTCTTGGATTAACCTAAAAATTCTATAAAACAAAAATTTCATGATGATAGACTTAATCCTTTGAGTGTTGCAGAAATGAAAAAGACCTGTTCAATTAGGTACAGCCAAAATACAAATGAACCATGCTTTGTCAAGGGGGGATCAAATACATCTGTAGTCCACGCAGGCTGACATAGGTCGAAACTTTCTGCTCTTGGCCAATTTTATGCATGTCAAAGGCCCATTTTACTTTAGGTTTCGGCCAGTTGTTAGACAAAATGGGTTTTATAGATAACTTAAAAGTATGTGATGATTTGCTTGGTTACCATAATGCATCTCAGAGATACATTAAACTCCATTTTGCTAGAGCACCACTCACTGCAATTTAAAGTTTGGTTTGGCATAAATATGCTAGAATAGAGTGAAGTGTTAATAGGGTGGATGAAAATTAGCCAGCATATCAGTATTATTGTGTCAAATCAGATCTTTGTTTTACCCACTCTCACTAAAGGGTGTCAGATATCCCTGTTAAACAGTTTAAAAAGTTTTCCAACTTCAAACAGTGTATATGGCACACTAGAACTCTGTTTTGATGTTCTTTTACATCAATCTTCGTCACAGGTGCAGAGGTGTTCATTGGAATTATACTTCAATTGACCTTTGTACATAATTATGACAGGAAGGCCACATTTATGTCCCTAATAAACAGGAAGAAAAGGTGTCCAACTTTAAATAGTGTACATGGCATACTAGAAATCTCAGTGCTGTTCTTTCACATCAATCTTTGTCAAAGGTGTCCCTTGGATTAACCTTAAATTGACCTTTGCACATATTACAAGAAGGTCAAAGTTATGACCCCTGATAAACAGGATAATTAGTTGTCCAACAGTGTTTATAGCTCACTAGAACTCTCTCATGTTGGTCTTTAACATCAATCTTTGTCAAAGGTGTCCCTTGGAATACCCCTAAATTGACCTTTGTACATATTACAGAAAGGTCAAATTTGTGACCATCTACGAAAATTCACTCATAAGTGATTTATGATGAAATATGTGTGAAATTGTATATTAGTTTGGCTTGTCTACAGTGTGTTCAAAATAAGGTACTTTTGTCAGTAGTATAGATCAAGATCAGACTTTACAGAGTATGTTGTGTGATCATAGATCAAGAGTGTCAAAAAGTTCTGGGAGATACTGGTCAAGTCAGCCTTTAGTTTGTTGTACCAGCCAGGTTTGTCTTCTGACTGAAAATGATATTTCATTTCCTGTACTCATAACTCTATGCCTATCAGCAAAATTTTAGACTTGTCCAAATTGAATGGATTTGCAGACAAAAACTTAAATGTGGCTGAAATGATGGAATTTGAAAGGTTAGAAAACGGTGTGGGAAACGGAGAAAATGCTTGTTACCAGCACTTTCTCCTTGTTCCACAATGTTTTCAAAAGCTTTCTTGGTCAGGGTCATTAAAACTCTGGATTGGGTGGTAAAGGCTTAACACCAAAAGCCTAGATAAGTAAAACCACTGTGAAGATTTCAAAATAATTTCACCATTAAAACCTTTTTTTATAACCCTCAGCAGAAACTGCCATCTTGATCTGTCAAAATAAAATATTGCAAACATCTGTTTAGGGGTGGGGGATTTGGGGCTTTACCGTAGTGCTTCAACATGGATCCATCATTTAAGTTGCACATTTTCTTGCATTAAAGTATTTTCTTGCATTATTAGGTTGCTGTTTTCTCACATAGCTTGACTGTAGTAGCATATTTACCCTTTACCACAATAACCTCAGTTTTAATGAACCAGAGGAATAAGGCTTTTGAAAACATTGTGGGAAAAGGAGAAAATGCTGGTAAACAGCATTTTCTCCTTAATTTCCATAATGTTTCGTACCCTTTCAAAAACAAAGTTCATCATTTGATCCACCTTTTTCTGTCGTCTGTATGTGCTTTGAATTTGAACTAAATCATAAAGATACAGCATTTTCTCCTTTTCTCGCAATGTTTTCTACCCTATCAAAGACAGAAATTATCATTTGTGATATATTTAATTTGTCGTCCGCAAATGCTTTCAATTAAATAGAGTCCAAAATTTTGTTGTTTGCTAAAGAGTTAAGAAATGTGAAAACATTATGGCAAATGGAAAAAAGATGAAGTTTACTCCTGTTTGCATATTTTTACATGAATCCAGCTCTTTTCCAAATGGCAGAAATTTTAGATTTGTCCAACATGACATCATTTGCAAACAAGTGTTAGTTAATATATAAAATAATACTTCCGGGTATTTATCATCTTTAAAATAATGGCCTGTCACACATCCCACTGAAAGGAAAGGAAAGGAAACTAAAACATAACTGAAACAGTTGATAAAATTTTTAATCAAGGATAGCATTTTTATTGCAATGAAAAGTAGAATGGGTGGTTAATTTTTGACAAAGAAAGGAGTCATAGTTCCAGACAATTATTTCCAGAAACTTTGGGAAATGGATTGAATTTCATGTAAAACTTTCAGTAATCAGTGATTACCATGGCAATGGAATGGAAGGCTTTAGTAATCTTATCAGAAACTGCATGCAGGATTTTAGAATGAATTTCTCAAAAATACTTCATACGTTTTCAGATATCATGCTGTAGTTTCAGCGTATTTTGGTGGGGGGGGGGGGGGGGGAATATTTGACGGAAAGAAATTATGAAGATCTTCCATTCAGAAATCCCTTCTTATTTTTTAGCTCAACTAGAAAACAATACCATGTTTGGGTTATCAAGACTTTCGGTGAATTCTGACTAGCAGAAACCCATGATTATGAAATCAAGATTTAAAAAAAAAACTTTATGTTTAATTGTTTGGTCCATTTGCATTTGCAGACGACAAAATAAACATGACTCAAAAATTAAAACTTGTTTTGAGAAGGGCAGAAAACATTGTGGGGAAAGGAGAAAATGCTGGTTACCAGCATTTTCTCCTTTTCCTACAATGTTTTCAAAAGCTTTATTTTTCAGGGTCATTGAAAGTCGGGATTGTGTGGTAAAGAGTTGATATACTTTATTAACTCTTTACAAAATGACAAAATTTTAGATCTGTCCAAATTGAAAGCATTTTTAGATGAGATCATAAAAGTGACTGGAAAGTTGAAATTTGTTTTTGGAAGGATAAAAAACATTGTGGGAAAATGAGAAAATGCTGGTTACCAGCATTTTCTCCTTTTCCCACAATGTTTTCAAAAAGGCTTCTTTCTCATTGTTGTTAAAAGTCTGGATTGTGTGGTAAAGGGTAAACCATTCATCAGATAGTCCCATCTGCTTATGACAGTGAGAAAGAAAGCTTTAACCCTTTACAACATGACAAAACATTAGATTTGTGCAAATTGAAAGCATCTGCACACACCAAGTTCAGTGTGACTCAAATGATGGGAATTGTGAGGACAGAAAACATGGGAAAAGGAGAAAATGCTGTTTACCAAAGTTTTCTCCATTTCCCACAATGTTTTCAAAAGCCATCTTCAGGGTCATTAAAACTTGGAATTGTGTAATAGAGAGTTAAATGAATGCATTATTACAATAGGAGAAAAAAAACTGGAAAACATTTTCTTCTTTTTGATCAGTGTTTCAAAGATATTATTCTCATCACAATTAATATGAGCTATGCTCGTGCAGAAGGGGCTTAATGCATCTCTGTGATGCACGATACCAAGCGAGTCATCACATAATTATGCACATTTAAAAACCATTATAATACAACCGACTGTATCCTGGGGGAGACTGGTTGTTTCACATGCAGAAAATTTACCAATAGCAAAAAGTTTCAGCCCAGATCAGCCTGTGCAGACTGCGCAGGCTGACTTGGGTCAATACTTTTTGCAAATGCTTTAAGCCCCCTTTTCATAGAGCATGGCTCATATGTAAATGCTTTGGTAATGGATGTGTCTGAAATTCTGTCATTTGTATGGTAGTGTCTTTTCTTGAGAAGAAATACATCTGTTCTAAATCTTTACCAAATGACGAAATTTCAGACTTGTCCAAACTGAAAGCTTTTGATAAATCTATCCTAGCTCAAATGACGAAACTTATCCATGAAAGGTTGGGAAAAAAATATGGGAAAGGAGGAGGGGGAGATATGGTAACCAGCATTTTCTCCTTTTCCCAACAATTTGATCAGGAGCCCTCTTTCTAAAGGTCATAAAAATGTGGAATTTTGAAGGGTTAGTGAATAAATTAATTCTCTGAGTTTCTGAGAAAGTCTTTGTCAGCCCTTTATCATTAAAATCACTGTGCTTTAACAATCCCTACAATAAAATATTTTAAAAATGCTGTGGGAAAAGGAGAAAATGCTGGTAACCAGCAATTTTTTTCCTTTTCCCAAAATGCTTTTTCCTCTTTCAAAGACAGTTACTTTTATCTTTATCACATTTAATTTGTCGTCTGCATTGCTTTCAATTTAAACATGTCTAAAATTTTGCCATCTGGTAAAGAATTTTCCAAATGATAAATTCTTAGACTGTTCCAAATTGAAAGCATTTGCAGGTGACAAATTAAGCATGGCTCAAAAATTGAAATTTGTCTGTAGAAGGGTAGAAAACATTTTAGGTAAACGAGAAAATACTGATAACAAGCATTTTCTCCTTTTCATGCAATGTTTTCCAAAGCCTCCTTCATTGGCATCATTAAAAGGATTGTATGGTAAAGTGTTAGACAAGAGCCAAGAGATGAATCAGCCAAAGGCAATGGATTTTGACAGTCGCAGCAAACAGCCAATTACAGCTCAAGAGACAACTTGAGAGCTCTATTAACAATTTACCACACGATCCCGACTTTTAACATCTCTGGGAGCAAAAGCATTTAGAAACATTGTGGGAAAAGGAGAAAATGCTGGTAACCAAGATTTTCTCCTTTTCTGACAATGTTTTCTAACCTTCCCAAAACATTTTTAGATCATATTTTATTTGACATCCGCAAATGCCTTTAACTTGGACCAGACTAAAATTTTGTTGTCTGGGAGAGAGTTAACTCTTAACCAAATGCCAAATTCAATAGTCCTCAAAATTGAAGGCCTTTGCAGATGACAAATTTGCAAGTGGTACAAATTAAGGTCTTTGACATGCTAGAAAACATTTTGGAAAAAGGAGAAAATGATAGTTACCAGCATTTTCTCCTTTTCCCGCAATGTTTTCAAAAGGTCTCTCCTCTAGGATTGTTAAATCTTTGGACTGTGTGGTAAAGAGTTAAGTTTAATGCCAAAAAATAAGGACTGAGTCACAGACATAGCTTTTCTTTCAAATGCAGGCATTTTCAATGCATCTGCAGCAGACAATATTATTAAACTGTAGAGATTGAGTCAGAATAAGCACTGTAACTACTAATAAGATATGACAAATAATTACTTTCATAAGTAATTTAAGTCCAGTAAATATTATCCAGTATATTTATAATTTAGAGGGAGAAATATGTCTAACATTGACTACAAAAGATATTCTGTTAAATGAAAAATAAAGGAAATGCACATGAAATTTTGTACCGTTACCTTTGGCCTCTAGATTGTCCTTCACTATGTCTAAAGTCTTCCATCCATCAATTGATCTGTCCCCAAGATCAGACCAGAGGGTGGGCTGGGGGTCTGTTTGGCTAAATGGTAAAGTGTAGGACTGTCAACCTAGGGGCCCATGGTTGGATCTTCACTTGAAGCCCTGGATTTTTCTTGGGAGTGTCCTTGGGCAAGACACTTCAGAGCTATGGCTTAGCAGTGGTGAAACCTGTGACAAACATGAATTTGACATTGTGATCTGTTGCCTTGATATGACTGAAATAATGTTGAAAGTGGTGTGTAAGGCTTCTAAATTAATCAAACCCTGGAACAATTTAAAATCTTCAAGGGCCACCTGCAGAAAAGATTTTTTGAAGATAGATGACAGTTCAAAGATGCTGAAAACTCCATCAGATTTGGATAAAAGGTAAAGGTCAAGGTCAAACTACAACAAAGGAGAAACTTGTAATAATTTCAACAATTAATAATCTAGGTTTATGAACATCTCTGTGGTGATAAATATGCAGAATAAGCACATGAAATTATTTTATCACAGTTGAAAAATTTAAAAGGTCGAGGTAATAAAGTTACAAAAAGTTGCAAGACTCAAGCTGCTTTCAGTCCAGTTACTTTTTCAATATTTTCTCAGACATGACTCTAAGCTTCTTTGACTCTTCAGCTGCTCTTACAGATGAAATCCAAGGTAAGTTAACTTGAATATTGGCATCTAAATGTACTTCATTGATCTTTTATATTTTGGTAAAAAGATAAAAGGCCAAAGCTGTTGCTTTATTCCAGTTTCATAATATTCTAATATTTTCCCAGACATGGGTCAGAGCTTCTTTGAGGCTGCAACCGTTGTGAGTGTTCTCACAGTTGAACTCTATGATGAAATAGAGGATATTTGTTTTTTTCTGCGCAGCTATGAGTGAAAATATTACCGATGATGTTCAGGAGATGAAATAAATTTTGATCTTTCACCGAAGAAAACAAATATTCTATTTATTTCATGCTTCTAATGCCTTTTTTTGTCGAGACTTCCATAAAAAAAAAAAAGAAATGAAATCGGTACTCTCACTGGTCGTACTCGTGTAATATCGAAAAATATTTTCACCGCTATTTCTCGATATCCTACCGGAAAGCATGAAATAATCAGCTTTAATTATAGTATCTTAACTCTTTGCCCCATGGCAGAAATTAAGACTTGTCCAAACTGAAAGCATTTGCAGAGGACATTTTGAATGTGGCTCAAATGGAGGAATTTGTATTTAGTATGCTAGAAAACATGGTGGGAAAAGGAGAAAATGCTGATTACCAGCATTTTCTCCTTTTCCCATGATGTTTTCAAAAGGCTTCTTTGTCAGGGTCATAAAAACTGGAAATTTTGTGGTAAAGGGTTAATTCTTTACCAAACAACAATTTCTAGTCCTGTCCAAATTGAAATCACTTGCAGATGACATATTCAATGTGACTCAAATGATAGGATAGAAAACACTGTGGGGAAAAAGAGAAAATGCTGGTAACCAGCATTTTCTCCTTTTTCCCACAATGTTTTCAAAAGGGTTTTTTTCCTGTGGGCTGTTGAAATACAGGACTGTTTGGTAAAGAGCGAATCTACACATTGATCTTCTTTTTCAACTCTACTGACTTTTTCTTCACCTGTACCTTCGAAGATATCAGAACATGTAAAAGATTTATCCTATTTTGAGAGCTAAAATCTTTCATCTTATTTCCTCTTTAATTCTTTAACCTCTTTTATGCTGCAATTGGCAATTGAAATAGCTCTAACAGATGAGGTAGATCAAGATCAGACTGCACAAAACTTGTTGTCTGATTTTGTATTTTCATTGTCTGCAGCCTGATACTATATTATGACAGGATTTGTTTTCAACTTTATTTGAAACATGCTTCTAGACCCTCAGAAAAAATTAGAAATATGTTTACATTAAATTTTGGCAACAAAGGAGTTAACTCTACCAAACGACAAAATTTTAGACTGGTCCAAATTGAAAACAATTACAGACGACAAATTAAATTTGACCCAAAAATTCAAATTTGTTTTGGGAAAGGTAGAAAACATTGTAGGAAAAGAGGAAAATGCTGGTTACCAGCATTTTTTCCATTTCCCACAATGTTTTCAAAAGGCTTCTTTCTCAGGGTTGTTAAAAAGTCGGGATCATGTGGTAAATAGTTAAGCAAATTTACAGCAGAGGACTTTGAAACATTTTGTGCACTCTGACCCTGACCCTACACTGTCTGATAGTTTGTAAAATTATTCTAGCTCAATCAGACATTTGGAATGTTAAGAGTTTTATCTTCTGTGAAAAGTCTTTTTCATTTGTTTGGCTTTTTTAAAGTTAACCCTAGGTTCTCTTTTGAAGATAAAAAATATTGTGGAAAAAGGAGATGATGCTGATAACCAGCATTTTCTCCTTTTTCCATAATGTTTTCTACCTTTTCAAAGACAAAATTATGTAACCATCAGTTGAGCCACATTTATTTGTCATCTGCACATGCTTTTGATGTGGAACAGTCCAAAATTTTGTCATCTAGTACAGAGTTGACTCTTTACCAGACAACAATTTTTTTTTTACTTGTCTAAAATGAAATCATTATCAGATGACAAACATGATGATGTGGTTGACCTTTGGTAGGGTAGAAAGTCTAGAAAACATGGGAAAAGGAGAAAAGGCTGGTTACCAGCATTTTCTTCTTTCCCCACAAAGTTTTCGAAAGCCTTTTTTCTCGGGAACATTTAGCCCTTAAACTGCTAAATAGATAAAATGAAGCTTTTCAGCCAATAGTATATACCAAAACATTGCGATTACAAACTTCGTGGTGCTGGAAAAAACTGACCGTATCGGACAGTGTAGATCCAAGATCAGACTGCACATTCTGTGCAGTCTTATCTTGATCTACACTGTCTGCAAAAGAGCATGGAGTTGTGCTAAGAAGCCCAAAGGTTAAACACAAAACTGTTTGGTAAAAAGTTAAAAGACTCGGGTCTTATCAATAAAAGAAAGGTTTTCAGGAGTGGAGCAGAGTTCTATCCCTCTCTGATAACATCGCATGTTGAATGTTCTTAGAGATAAACTGTTTTACATATCTAAAGGGCTTATCAGTCATCTAGTATATACATATCTCATGTACCTCATAACCAGGGATGCATAAAAACAGTAGAAATGTTCAGATATAAACCCGGAACTGGGCTTTAAATCATGGGGGTGAAGTTTAACGGGATTGTTTATGCAATAAAGGGGGCCTGTGTCCACTCGGTGGTAGAATTTGTAATCTGGGGCTGCAGTTTCAATCCCCACTTGAAGCACAGGGTTTTCTTGGGAATATTCATGGGAAAGTCACATTGGAGCCCTGGTCAATAGTAGTGGTGACGCCAGGATAGACACAAATGTGCAAGTTGTCAAATGATATGACTGAAATAATGTTTGAAGCAGTCAGAAATACCATTCCATTAATCAATCAGTCAAATAATATCAGAAAGGGTTTAAAGCACTTGGAGATGACAAATTAGATATGACTTAATGATGAGAGTTTGCTTGTAAATGTATGAAGACACGGTGGGGAATGGAGAAAATGCTGGGCTGGTTACCAGCATAATCCTCCGTCCCCCCCCCACACACACACACACCCAGTGTTTTCTAGAGCAATTTTTTCAAGGGTTGTTGAAACATGGGTTTGTTTAGTAAAGCGTTAAAGATACAGCTATACTCTTATGTTTTGTATCTTCATGCTAAATATTGCCCCTGACAGTTGCAAGGTTGCAAAAATAGATTACAACTGATAGAAAATGCATATCATTTTCCTGAGGCCATCAAAGAATTCACTGTTGTGATGTTTCTGGTTTTAAATCAAAGATTTCCAATATATGTATGTATCCCTTACTCCATATTTATCGGTAATTGATTTATATTTACACAGCAGACTAAATTCTGAGCCATTCTGCAGTCTATAAGATTTTTAACAGCATTTTTTTTTCTTTCTGGCAGTAAGAATGTATCTTTCAATGGTACCTAGATATTTTTTGTGAAGTGAAATGGCTGCTGTTCAATGCAGAAAGGGGGTTGTACATTCATTTTGAAATTGATAAAATGAATATTAAACAGATGGGGGTTATGCCTTCTACTTTTTTTTTTAATAGACATGATAACAGTTATGGGTCCATCAAAGATATTAATGCTGTAACCCTTTACCAGACAATTTAGAGTTTTAAAAACCTTGAAAGAGAAGGTTTTTGAAAACATTGGGGGAAAAGAAAATGCTGGTAACCACTAAAAACATTGGGTGAAAAGAAAATGCTGGTAACCACTTAACTCTTTACCAAACAACAAAATTTTTAGACTGGTCCAAATTGAAAACATTTGCAGACGACAAAATAAATGTGATTAAAAAATTGAAATTTCTTTTGGGAAGGTTGGAAAACATTGTGGGAAAAGAGAAAATCTGGTAACCAGCATTTTCTCCTTTTCCCACAATGTTTTCAAAAGGCTTATCTTTCACAGGGTCATTAAAAGTCGGGATTGTGTGGAAAAGGGTTAAACCAGCGCTTGTTGTTCTGAAGGGTTTACTCTTTGCTAAATGACAAAATTTTGGACTTAACCAAATTGGAAGCATTTGCAGACGACTGAAAAAAATGTAGCTCAACTGATGATTTCTATCTTTTTTATTGGCTTGTCATGGAAATTAGAAATGGAAATTAGAAATGGAACAATAATTAGAAATGGGACAATATTTAGAGCTAATGTTAAATACTACCTATGAACTTGCAAAATGCGACATATGAAAAGATAGTTTCTGTGTTTGTCAAACATACCTTTGATTTGAGGGCAGCAGTTTTTGAAGGCTTTGTCATAGCCTCGTCCTTGTCATCTGTATTGTTGTCATCATGAAGCGAAAACTTTAATATGTTCCAATATCTCTCTCATACCTAAAGATATGTACTTTAAACATGCACAAGTGGTTAACTATCAAAAAGAAAATGCATGCCACAAGGACAGGTAACCCTCAAAATGTTTTTGACACAGTTTTGGCTCCTTTTTTGACTTGAAATTTACACACAAAAAAATGTAGTCAATTGTTAGCACCAGCATACGATGCTCTAGTTTTATTCATCCAGATTTCTGTAAGTATTTACACTTTTGGGAAAGTCCAAATAATGTCATTTCAGTAATTATTATGATCTGTTTCTAATTTTAAAGGAATGGTTTTAATTATTTCCAACAGGTATTTAAGTTGTTTAGCATGTAAATGTTATTAGATTTTTATTGCTCAGTCAACAGCATGACTTAATTCATTCACACTGTGCCATATAAATAGCATGTTCCCAATCAGCAATGCTTATCTGCAAACCTGAAATAAAAGAAATATTGCGACCCAAGAATTCATGAATAAATTAACCCTTTACTACACCATCCCGACCTTTAATGACCCTGAGGAAGAAACCTTTTGAAAACATTGTGTGAAAAGGAGAAAATGCTGGTAACCAGCACTTTCTCCTTTTCCCACAATGTTTTCTAATCTTCCCAAAACAAATTTCAATTTTTGAGTCACATCTATTTTGTTGTCTGCAAATGCTTTCAATTTGGACAAATCTAAAATTTTGTCATTTGGTAAAGAGTTAAACCATACAGCAAAAATTTTAGACTCTTCCATTATTTGAAAGCATTAATTTGTAGATGGTAAGTTCAAGTAGCTGGAACAATTGTATTTATCTTTGAAAGGCTAGAAAACATTGTCAGAAAAGGAGAAAATGCTGGTTACCAGCGTTTTCTCCTTTTCCAACAATGTTTTCAAAAGCCTCCTTCCTCAGTGCTGCTCTTTACCAAACGACAAAATTTTAGACTTGTCCAAATTGAAAACATGTGTTTTCAAGTGGCCTCCTCCTCAGGATTGTTAAGCACTATAATTGTTTTGTGGAGTCGGGTAAGAGATGCCATATTGGGACTTTTACTTGACTCGATAATTGTTATACCATTTTGAGGTTTTGCTTTGCTTTCTTAGAATCGACCTGAGTGAAAAGTTTGAAAATGTAGCATTGTTTATCCTTTCAAGTAAAGAAATACGGGGCTTTATAGACCTTTATTTCCTTTTCATTTTTCAAAATTTATATACACATGTATTTCAACTCTGTACCAGACAACCCAATGTTTTAACAACCTTGAGGAAGAAGGCTTTTGTAAACATTCTGAGAAAAGGAGAAAAATTCTGATAACCAGCATTTTCTCCTTTTCCCACAATGTTTTCTACCCTTTCAGAGACAAATTCCACAGTTTGAACCACATTTGTTGTATGCAAATGCTTTCGATTTGGTCAGGTTCAAAATAGTGTTGTGTGGTAAAGCGTTAACTGTAGAGGAAAGGCTTTTGAAAACATTGTGGGAAAAGGAGCATTTTCTACTTTTCCCACATTGTTTTCTGCTCTATCAAAGACAGAAATCATCATTTGCACGACATTTATTTGTTGTCTGCAAATGCTTTTGATTTGGTTTAGTCCGAAATCTTGTTGTCTGATAAAGAGTTAAACTGCAATGCTAGCCAAGTGGTTGGCGAATACAAAACGTCTCAGCCAATCAGATGACTTTTATTGGAATCATTGAATTTGATTTGTATTAAGGATACTTAGTGAGTATGGCATCTAGAGTATACTGAAGCAAGACAATTTTCCCAGCAGTAGTTGTCACAGTATATTAATTAGATGTTCTTGGTATGAACCCATCACAGGAAGTAACATGTAACCCCTGATGGCCCCTGTGTGATCCCTCAAACCTGATAGCCATTGATGTATTTGTCTGAAAAATTACAATTGCATATGGGAGAAGTGGGGTCAAATTGAGGCTTCGGCATTCTTTAGTATCAGTTACTCATTGACAGTGTTAACCCTTTCCCAAACAAGCCCTGGTTTTCACATGTCTGCAGTACAAGTCTTTTGAAAACACTGTGGGAAAAGGAGAAATTGCTCGTAATGAGCAATTTCTCCTTTTCCCACAGTGTTTTCTACCCTTTTGGAGAACTTTCTTTCATTTTCATCAAATTTAAAATTGTTGTCTGCAAACTCTATCAATTTGGACCAGTCTAAAATTCATTGTTTGGGAAAGGGTTAACCTTTTAGTACACATTCCCTTGTTAAAGAAAACTTCAAGGTATTGTCATAGCCCTGGCGTTGTCTGTGTCATGGTGTGAAAACTTAGACATTTATAATACCTCTGTCATTACTGAAGATATTTTCTTCATACTTAGAAAATTTCTTAATTATCAAAGGGGAAACCTATACAACAAGAGCAAGTAACCATCAAAGTATTTCTGACACAGTTAGGCCCCTTTTTTGACTTGGAATTTTCACTGAAAAATCAAGCAGCAACAGCCAAGCATAATGGGAACTGATTGAGTTGCTCTTGTTTTAACAACTCTTGGAAGGAAACTGCGGTGTAAATATAGTGAACTGAAACAAACTAGAAACAAATTTGAAACATGTTAGAACAAAACATAATGAGTAACAACATATGAACAAATCAGAGAGAATACAAAATTAATATTATCCATGTCAATGATCTTTTAGGTTGTGTGTGCTTTCTGTGTGCACTCTGAATCAATTTATAGGAAGAAAGTGGAAAAGACACTGTTAACCCTTTGCCACACAATCCGGACTTTTAACGACCCTGCCCCTGCAAGGAATTCAAGAAACAGTTCTAGAACAGTTCTTGAATCTAGTTCTTGAATAGTTCATGAACATTAAATGGCCATAATTCTAGAACTGATGTTCAAGAACTAAATCAAGAACTCCTGCGAGGAATTCAAGAAACAGTTCTAGGACAGTTCTTGAATCTAGTTGTTGAATAGTTCAAAAATCATTAAATGGCCATAATTCTAGAACTGATGTTCAAGAACTAAATCAAGAACTTCCTTTAGAAAGTTCTAGAACAATTCTTGAATCTAGTTCTTGAAAAGTTCATGAACATTAAATGGCCATTCTAGAACTGATGTTCAAGAACTAATTCAATAACTTCCTGTGAGGAATTCAAGAAACAGTTCCAGAGCAATTCTTTACTCCAGTTCTTGAAAAGTTCATGAACATTAAATGGCCATTCTAGAACACTGGTGTTCAAGAACTTAATCAAGAACTTAAAAAAAGGTTCTTGAACACATTCTTAAACAAATTCTTGAACCTGTAATTCTAGAAGTATAATTTAAGGTTCATGAACAATTCTAGAACTGGGTTACAGAACTTATCTAGAACATTAATTTTATGATCAAAACTAAAACTTTGGTATCCTTCTACTTATCTGGAGCTATGGACTCTGCATTTCAAGATTCAAGCTGCTATGATCTTTTTCAGGTCAGTGAGTCGCTACAAAAAAGGGCAATCAAGACAACAAACAATACACAAACAATTTACAATAATTGATGTTTTTGATTGTCATCTCTTTACCAAATGACAATGATCTTATCCTCATCCATACTAAAAAACTTGCAGACATCAAATTAAACGCCACTCGAATGATAGGATTTGCCATTGAACGAAGAGCAAATACATGTGTGTAAAAACAAGAATGAAAAACAAGAATTTCTCTTTTTTTATTCAAAATTTGTTTTCAGGATTGTAACAAAACATGTCAGTGAGAATTGACATATTGTGTCATTGTGGTACTATCCCATAATTGTATCTTATATTTTGATCTTTAAACAGACTTTAAAAAAAATGTAGATTGAGATCTAATGAAATTAAAATCTAATTCAAATGATTGCATAAATGTACTAGATACAAACAAGACATTTTGAAATTTTTGATAAAATCGCCAATCTGGAATCACAAAGACAAAAAACTCCGGGATGAACTGGTTTGGGGACAAAGGAGCAACAGCTGAGCAACATAAAACAATGGTGGACGAAATATTGGAAAGCATCGCGAGATTAGATCTACTGAAAGATATTCTCGATAAATTGATGTTCTTCATGCAGTCTTCTGTTCTGTTGCGGGCTTCCGCAGAAGGCACAAGCAGAAAACACGAAAATGCAAACAATTCTTACCTGACATTCAGGCATCGTCCATATTTCTTTCCTATGAAGTCATCATCCAGGTCTGATTGCGCTTTACAGAACTAGCCAATGAAAACGAACAAGAAGAAATCGACATCCAACCGCAAAAGGTGGAGAAGAGCTCGGCCGATATTCTGTGCATCTAACGGATTTAAATTGGACAACCGTTGATTGCGCACATCATGTATTTGAAAAATGCCACCTAGCGGAAGGAATGTTGAATAACAGATTACCCGAGATTTTCCTAATGCGGTGCATGAAAAAATACACGAATTTCACAGGATTTCAACACTTGATGACCGTATTTCACTGAAAAATGACAATTTTTATTGCCGTAGTGATAACTTTTGACCTGAAATGAAATACATTTATGTATAGTATAATTTTATGCCAATTTTCTGGAAAATATCTTTATCTAACAATAATTTGTCAGGGTTTCTTCTAATTCCATTTGAAAAGATTTTTTTTGACATGTTAGCGATAATTACATAATAAATTAGCTGAATGAGTATAGCCATGGCGAAGAATTTACTATTTGATGTGAAATACGGTCCTAAGAGGTGAAATATGGTTATCAAGCTGTTTGAAGTGAAATCCGGTGTTTCCATGCACCCTTCCGAATGAAAGTAAACATAAACATGTTCCTCCATATTCTCTACGCTTCTTTTTCAGAAAACTGCAAGTTTGCAATTTTGTCAGCCAGCATGACAATTAAATAAGGGTTAGTAAACTGTTACATCGTAGATCTCTATCTGTTAATATTTCTAATGAGATTAATACGAACGAAAATGATAGGCGTAAATAATTTAGGTAGATGTAGATATCTCAGTAACTTTCGGTTTCGTTCTCCGAACTTGTCCTCAAGTGCGAGTTCCCCTGCAAAGTCATACAATTTCTGCTTTTCATTGCATTTTTTTTTATCAGTGATACTTATATGATAATATCCAGAAAAAAAAGTTTGCAATAATATCGTCGATTGACGATGAAACACAAAAATCCAGGCCAATGAACATTAAAACTTTACAGCTTTTGGATGGTACTAGAAATAAATAAGTCTTATCATTATGTCAGCAAAGTTTAACAAAGGACTTCTGAGTGAAATTGATTGTCCATAATTTTCTTATTGATTGCTTAGGTGAATAAGGTTTAACCCTAGCCACCTTGAACATAATCACTATTGTTCAGTTCACATCTATATTGCTATATTAATAATAAGTCCAACAACAACAAAAAGTTACTATAAACTCTTAAAGTTTCCATTTTTAACTCATGATTTTTTTTGTTTGACTCTTGAAAAATGAGATTTGACCCCTGAAACTTCTGGGTCAGTGGGTCATCTATTCCTGAATTTCCAAGGCTAGCTAAAGTCCTGCTTATTCACCAACTGGACTTATCCAGTTTTGGGCTCGACTCTACCATTACGTAAGAGACTGCGGCAATGCAGAGATTGCTTGTAACTTAATTTTAGTAGCAAGATAAAAGTTGATAAAGAGCCATTGTGTAAATCATCAGTAGCATATTATGCAATCCCACATAGATCAAGTGGAAAATGAAGTGGCAATTTTCAAAACATTGTGACAGAAAAAAATTCAAATTATCTGATTGACTTCAAAAATGTAAATGAGTCTGCAACAGTTATATTACTGCCATTTCACATAAATCAGGAATAATATATGTACGCATGTATGATCCCAGCATAAATACACTAGACCTCATGGCTTCTAATGTTGCTGAAAGTTAGCACATGTATGCATCTGAAATGTAAACAAGCATCTGAAACCACTTTTATGCAAATTGAAGGAAAGACAACTTGCTCATTTTTGCCATTACACAAATTTGCAGCAAAACATACAAGTTTACCAAATTCTAGATTTCTAACCGTTCAAGAACTGGTACAGTTCTAGAACCAGGGTTTGTAGAATTTGGTCAATGTATTAAAAGCAATGTTCTGGAACCATTTGTATTCTAGGTCAACTGTTCAAGAACTTTCAGATCAGTTCAAGAGCTGGTAGTATTCTAAAATTAATGTTCTTTCACTTTTGTGCGTTTAAGAACCAATGTTCAAGAACCATTTGGGTTCTAGAACCTCAGTTCAGGAACTGTTTTATTAGTTCAAGAACAGGTCTAAAGATTCAAGAAAGGTTCTTGAAAGTTCATGAACTTTCAGATCAGTTCAAGAACTGATGGTGTTCTAGAATTAATGTTCTTTCACTTTCGTGCTTTTAGAACCAGTATTCAAGAACCATTTGGGTTTTAGAACCTCAGTTCTTGAACTGTTTTATTGGTTCAAGAACAGTTCTTAAGGTTCAGAAAGGTTCTTGAATGTTCATGAACTCACCACTTGTTCTTGAACATTTTTCACAGGGGAGAGAAAGAGGCCTTTTGAAAACATTGTGGAAAAAGGAGAAAATGCTGGTAACCAGCATTTTCACCGTTTCCCACAATGTTTTCTACCCTTGCCAAAACAAATTTCAATTTTTCAGTCACATTTAATATGTCATCTGCAAATGCCTCAATTTGGACATGTCTAAACTTCTATTGTTTGGTAAAGAGTTAATTCATGAGTGATACAGTAGAATGCATTACAAAAATTTGTTCAGATGATTGCGACAATAGAGGTAACAAACAATTGTTGGACTGCGGACAACTAACTCTAACTGTTCCAAGTATGTTATTGGTTGGCACATTATGCATGTGCATATACAAAATTTTGACATACTCAGTTAATAAGGACATATTTAGAACCCCTTTCAACAAACTTTTAATGAACTTAGAACCGTGAGCCAACAAACTTCAGCGCATGCCAATTCAAGACAGGACAGCAAATACTGTGAGATATCTCAGTGCATTGGTAATATTAGGCTTGGTTCGTTATAGTGTAAAGGTGCCCTTAGACTAGGTGTTGGTATGTCTTGCAGTAAAGGCATGTTACTCATTGAGGCAAGAACAAAAGTATGTCAGGAAGTATGAAGGGTTGTTATAACCTTTCAATGGGTGGCAGGTTAATAAGGGTCAGCCATGCTGTGAAAAGACTTGATGGACACAGGATGGGTGATGAACTGTTATTGAGATTAAGGATGCAGATAGCTGCAGAATTCTCACTGACATTTATTTAGATAGACAGTTACAGACCTAATTGACAGCCTGAAGTGCCATGCTTATCATGGGCACTGAAACTCTTTTTCTTAAACCCTTCAGCTCATAATCTCGACTTTGAATGACCCTAAAGAAGAAGACTATTGAAAAACATTTGTAGGAAAAGGAGAAAATGCTGGTAACCAGCATTTTCTCCTTTTCTTAAACCCTTCAGCTCATAATCTCGACTTTGAATGACCCTAAAGAAGAAGACTATTGAAAAACATTTGTAGGAAAAGGAGAAAATGCTGGTAACCAGCATTTTCTCCTTTTCCCACAATGTTTTGTACCCTACCAATTACCAAAGTCTGCATGATCCTTTGAGTTTGGACAAGTCTAATATTTTGTCATGTGGTAAAGGGTTAACCCTTTACATTTGATCTGCTGTCAGCAAGCTTTTTAAAACATTGTAGGAAAAGGAGAAAATGCTGGTAACCAGCATTTTCCTCTTAAAGATCAATTATTTTTAGCCACATTTGGTATATTGTCTGCAAATGCCTTCAATAGGAGCGGGTCCAAAATTTTGTTGTCTGGGTAAGAGTTTACTCCCTTACCTTCTGAAACTTTAAACAGCAGATGACTTTGAGAATGGGGATGTGAAAACATGGTTTATCTACAAGGATTAAGATTTAAACATATAAATACACTCATGTGAAAATATTGTGGCAGAAAAAGAAATACCTTACATCAAGAAAGTTCTCCTTCTACCACAATGATCAAATTCAAATGCCAGCTGCCTCAAAAAGGAAGAAAAACTTGGTAATGAGTTTGAGGCTTAAAGTACCATGCAAAAAAATTTCAGGCCAGTCCAAATTGAAAGCATTTGCAGATAACTCAATAAGTGTTACTCAAAACAAAAAGTTTGTGTGTCACAGGGTAATAAACAATTTGGGAAAAGGACAAAATGCTGGTTACCAGCATTTTCTCCTTTTCTCAAAAGGTTTTCAAAAGCTTTCCCTCTCTGGGTCATTAAGTCTTTACCAAACGACAAAATTTCAGACTGATCCAAATTGAAAGCATTTGCAGACGACAAAATAAATGGGACTGAAAAATTGAAATTTGTTATTATAATAGTAGAAAATATCGTGCTGGTTACCAGCATTTTCTCCTTTTCCCACAATGTTTTCAGAAGGCTTCTCTAACAGGATCGTTAAAAGTCTGGATTGTGTGGTAAAGGTTTAACTCTTTCCCAAACAAGCCCTGGTTTTCACGTGTCTGCAGTACAAGTCTTTTGAAAACACTGTGGGAAAAGGAGAAATTGCTCGTAACGAGCAATTTCTCCTTTTCCCACAGTGTTTTCTACCCTATTTGAGAACTTTCTGCCATTTTCATCAAATTTAAAATTGTCATCTGCAAACTCCTTCAATTTGGACCAGTCCAAAATTTGTCATTTGGGAATGGGTTAAAAGTCAGGACTGTGTGGTAAAGAGCTTAATGGATCGAGTTTTGAAACCTGTTTCAATATCACTTAGCTCATTTATTTCAGAGTTATTGGGTTTATCGCCACTTTCTAAAGGAAAACATCTGTAGAACTGAATAGCCGGAGAGTGTTTATAAACAAAATTCAGATGTTGACACCGTCAGTAAAGCATTGTAACAGGGATTGTATATTACATTGTAATATATGATCCCTGATTGTAATAAATGGAGTTTATTGTTGCAAATTTAGTAATCACATTCTTGGGGAAGGCAGTAACAGCAGTTTCTCCTTTTTCCACAGTGTTTTCAAAAGCTGTATACTTCAGGGTTGTTAAATAAGAAATTGTTTAGTACAGAGTTAAAAGGACATACAAGACAACAAAATTAAAGACTAATCCATATTGAAAGCATTTGCAGACAAGGATTTATTATGCAGCCCAAATGCTTGAAATTGTCTCGGGGGGGAAAAAAGCAACCCAGTTGAATAGGTAAAAATGCTGGTTACCAGCATTTTCTCCTTTTCCCAAATTGTTTTCAATAATCTTCTTCCTCAGGGTCAATATTATAAAAAAAAAAACATGGGATTGTTTTGTGTTGTGCGATAAAACAGCTGTTGTTTGTTGTGCATTGCACTGTCAGGGTAAAAGGATTAGGGATTAATCCATATGACAAAATTTTAGACTTGTCCAAATTGAAAGCATTTGCAGACGACAAAATAAATGTGACTGAAAAATTGAAATTCGTTTTGGGATGGATAGAAAGCATTGTGGGTAAAGGAGAAAATGCTGGTTACCAGCATTTTCTCCTTTTCCCACAATGTTTTTAAAAGGCCTCTTTCTCAGGGCCGTTAAAAGTCGGGATCATGTGGTAAAGGGTTAAGAGACTACAGTGCCCATGCATGCCTTCAGTCCTATAATTAATCATTTTCGACAGCTACTGTTTCATACAGAAATGACAGAAATTCTTAGAATTAATAAAAGGGGCTGGGTGTTTGCTTTGTTCTAGATTATGAGCAGTCATGGCTTTTATTGTGTCTGTATTTTTTGGTTGACTTTGACTGTAAAGATAACTTTTAAGTAACTGATGGTCATTTAAGTAATAAAAAGTTTCTGATTCCAATTTTTAGTCATTTTTCAACCATGCAAATACTGAATTAATTATTATCTCCTGATACAAGTTTACAGCAATTTCCTCTTTTCCTGCCATCTTTTAAAATTCTTTTTGATAGTAAAGTAAAGGATTGATTGTGAAACCTTCACCAAACAATCCCAATTTCAAACAACCCTATTTGTAAAAAACCTCTTGAAAACATGGTGGGAAAAGGAGAAAATGCTGGTAACCACACTGTTTTCTACCCTTTCAGAGAACTTAAACTCATTTTTACTGAGTCTGAATTTATCATCTGCAGATGTATTTAATTTCCAGGAGTCTTAAATTTATTGTTTGGAAAAGGGTTAAAGTGCCCTTCAAAACTATAGTTGCCTTTGTGGCCTTCCTAGATCAAGATCAGACTGGACAAAACATGATGTCTGCTCTTGGATCTACTCTGTCTGCTAAGCTGAAGCAACATAAACCAAAGAAACATTGAAATTGCTATTTTTTGGATCCTATTTTGAGACTAAAAAAAAGATTTTGTTTGGTTTATGTGGCACTTTAAGGTTTAACCCTTTACTGCACA
This sequence comes from Tridacna gigas, assembly GCA_945859785.2. Classification (NCBI taxonomy): domain Eukaryota; kingdom Metazoa; phylum Mollusca; class Bivalvia; order Cardiida; family Cardiidae; genus Tridacna; species Tridacna gigas. The sequence goes on from OX244032.2 coordinate 15,405,868, forward strand.
ATGCCGACTTTTAACGACCCTGGGAAAGAAGCCTTTCGAAAACATTGTGGGAAAAGGAGAAAATGCTGATAACCAGCATTTTCTCCTTTTCCCACAATGTTTTCTACCCCATCAAAGAAAAATTGCTCCATTTGAGCCACATTGAAATTGTCGTCTGCAAATGCTTTCAATCAGGGATTTTATATACACATATATATGATCCCAGTTTCAAGTTGGACGAGGCGAAAATTTTGTCTTCTGGTAAATGGTTAAAGGATTAGTTAACCCTTTCCCAAACGACAAATTTTGGACTGGTCCAAATTGAAAGAGTTTCCAGACAACAATTTTAAATTTGATGAAAATGGCAGAAAGTTATCAAAAAGGGTAGAAAACACTGTGGGAAAAGGAGAAATTGCTCGTTACGAGCAATTTCTCTTTTTCCCACAGTGTTTTCAAAAGACTTGTACTGCAGACACATGAAAACCAGGACTTGTTTGGGAAAGGGTTAAGCAAGCATTTTGTGTGAGGCTGGGTTTACTGTCAGAAGAAATAATGATATAATTTTCAATTTCACATGTGTCCCATCTCTCCATTTCTTACAATATGTCCGTAATGTCTGGTTTCCTTTCTTCCATTTCTGCTACTGTTTACAGATAATGTAGGGTGTTTATTTAATATGTTAGAATATGTCACTTTTATCTTGAAAATACATCTTAGCATAATCTGGCTCCTAAATATTTATGTATTTTTGTTAAGACATGTTTAATCTTAGAAAGCCTGAAAGCTTCCAACAGGGAGACTTTTATAGTAATCTTGGATTAATTCTTTACCACACAATCCCAACTTTTAACCACCTTGTGAAAGAAACCTTTCAAAAACCTTGTGGGAAAAGGAGAAAATGCTGGTAACCAGCATTTTCTCCTTTTCCCAAAATTTTTTCTACCCTTCCCAAAACAAATTTCAATTTTTCAATCACAGTTATTATGTCGTCTGCAAATGCGTTCAATTTGGACCAGTCTTAATTTTTATTGTTTGGTAAAAAGTTAAAAGAAAAGATTATCAAAATTGTGTAATTTGTCAAATTAGCTGTTTACCATACAACAAAATTTAAGGTCAGTCCAAATTCAAAGCATTTGCAGACAACAAATAAAAGGTGGTTCAAATGATGAAACTAAGTACCTTTATTTGAGTAGAAAACATTTTAGGAAAAGGTGAAAATGTTGGTTATCAACATTTTCTCCTTTTCCCAAAAATGTTTTCACAAGCTTTTTTTCTCAGGGTTGTTAAAACTGGGGACTGTGTGGTAAAGGTTTAACCCTTTACCACCCAATCCTGAGTTTTAACACCCTGGTGAAAAATGTTTTGGAAAACATTGATTTGGGAAAAGAAGAAAATGCATGTAACCAGTATTCTCTCTTTTTCTCAAAATGATTTTACCCTTTCAGAGACAAATCTCATCATTTGAATCACATTTAATTTTTTTTCTGCAAATTATTTGAAATCGGACTAGTCTAAAATTTTCTTGTTTGGTAAAGATTCAAAATGAAGCAATCTGGACTTATGAAATATGAGCATAGTCCCAAGTGCAAGCACATTTTTGTTTTCTTAAAGGCACACTTGCAGCCAAAAATAAACAATGATTTCAAATTTAAATCATACCTTTAAAAAGTATAGAAATGGTTGTGAAGATTACAATCAGTTATTGTACAGTCGGTCCAAGTGGTAGGTGTTGGCAGAAAAATGAATTTTAAAAGTAGGTCAAACATTGCCAGGTCACTCATGATGATTTGTTTACTTTTGACCAATGTCAACCTGCATGGACTGCGCAGGCTGACATGGGCTGATACTCTTTGCAAATGGATTAAATCCCCTTCCCACACAGCATGGTTCATGGTTATTGGTATGATTATGAAACACTGTTAAGAAGAGGAGGGGGAACTGTATTCACCAAACATTGTAAGTTTGAATGGCTTGTCATGGAAATTAGAAATGGAACAATAAATCATTTTTTCTGCCAGCCACTAATACTTGGCTGACTATGCAATAACAGATTGTCATCTTCACAACAATTTCCATACTTTTTAAAGGCATGATTTAAATTCAAATGCATTTTATCATCCCATTGTCCACTTCGGGTGAGTGTTGGAACTCTAATCATTTACTAGAAGAACCCAGTCTTTTATTACTCTCAGTAGGATGGCCTTTGAAAATATGCTGGGAAAAGGAGAAAATAGTAGTAAAAACAAATCTCTACCTGGGGTAGAAGGCTTTTGAAAACATTGTGGAAAAAGGAGAAAATGCTGGTAACCAGCATTTTCTCCTTTTCCAACAATGTTTTCTACCCTTCCAAGACAGATTCATAATTTTAGCCACATATTACTTGTTGTCTGCAAATGCTTTCAAATTGGACAAATCGAAATTTTCTTGTTTGTTAAAGGTTAAAATTCACATGAGCAATTTAAGATTGTCAGTTATTCTCTTCATAAAAACTTATGGCAATACTGAAGGCTCTGCGTTGCAGATCCAGCAGAATGGTTACTTGAAATTGATATTGTTGACGGGACAGACTTTGGTACTCACCCATCAAACTCATTTTAGCAAATCGCAGCAATGGATCTCATCTTACCAAGTAATAGCAATTTTAAAAGCCCCATGTTGCCTATCTCTCCAGTCTTGTCTTGCATTTTAAATGATTTTCTATGACTAACAGATGAATCTTTCCTGAGAATAATCAATCAAAGCCTTTCTGTCTTAAGGATAGTGATTGTGATGCTGTTTAAGCCTTGGCTTGTATCTTTACTATACTGCAAAAAATGAAGATATGTCCAAGTTGAGGGCAGTTGCAGACGACAATTTAACCCTTTCCCAAACAATGAATTTTGGACTGGTCCAAATTGAAAGAGTTTGCAGACAACAATTTTAAATTTGATGAAAATGACAGAATGTTCTCCAATAGGGTAGAAAATACTGTGGGAAAAGGAGAAATTGCTCGTTACGAGCAATTTCTCCTTTTCCCACAGTGTTTTCGAAAGACTTGTACTGCAGACACGTGAAAACCAGGGCTTGTTTGGGAAAGGGTTAAATGTGGCTCAGATGATGGAATTTGTCTTTCACAGGGTAGAAAACATGGTGGGAAAAGGAGAAATGAAGCCTTGGCTTAATTCTTTACCACACTGCAAAAATGAAGGCAATAATGTCCAAATCGAAGGCAGTTGCAGACGACAATTTGAATATGGCTCAAATGATGAAATGTGTCTTTCATAGAGTCGAAAATAAAGTGGAAAAAGGAGAAACTATAGCACACAGTTTAAATTGAAATTAATAGAAAACTTTGATGTTAAGAATAAGGGCATATATTATGAAACACCTTTTATAATAGATCTGATTTTAATATGTTTTTGTTTTCTCATTACAGAACTCCAGGGATTTGTACCCAGTATAATGGTACCCGATGTGCATCGGTGCTGGGTACCAGCAATATATTTCTCAATCTGTCTCAACCACATTTGTTTGACTATCAAGAAAAGATGGCCATAGATTTGCTGAAGAGGATGCACACAAGCTCGACCACGAAAAGCATTCAAGAAAGATGTAATGGACATGCGGAGAAATTTGTCTGCCATTACTTATTTCCACCCTGCATAAACTTTCTTGACCCAAAGCCAGTTCCCATATGCAGGTACGATAGTGCAATTTTCTTGTTATCAAACTGATACAAAGTAGCTTTTTAGTTTATCTTTGCTTCCCCTTTTAACTCTTAACCAAACGATAACATTTTTGACTGGCCTAAATTGAAAGCATGTGCAGATGACAAAATAAATGTTGCACAAATTAGGAAATTTTTGTTTGAAAGGATAGAAAACATTTTTGGAAAAGGAGAAAATGCTGGTTACCAGCATCTTCTCCTTTTCCAACAATGTTTTCTAAAGTTCTTTTCCTTGGGGTTCTTTAAACTCTGGATGATATGGTAAAGGGTAAAAGCCCTTTACAAGATGAACCTGTGTTTTCACAAACCTAAGGATTAATGCTTATGAAAACATTGTGGGCAAATGAGAAAATGTTGACAACCAGCATTTTCTCCCTGTTCCACAATATTTTCTACCTTTTCATACATCAGTATATATGTTATCTGCAAATGATTTCAATATGGACTAGTCTAAAATTTTGTTGTCAAGTCATAAAGTGTTATCACAAGACCCAAATCTCTCAAAAATGCTTAATCTGTCTTGTTTCACAAGTTATCAAGGTAATAAATTCTTTGCATATTTTTAGGTGCCATTTTGGATTAAAGAAAATTGAATTTACCTTTCCTGATGTAAATCAATTTGATGGAATTTATTACTGGCTGCTTTTTGAAATATTACAGAGTATTTTGAGAACCGGTGGTTGCCTTTTCTTAGGACAATATGTTCTTTCTGAATTGTTTAGGTCACATTGTCCATTGCATTTTCTTGGGTGTTTTGAGCAGGCACAGATAAATTTCTTCTCATAACTTTGCCTTCTAGATCTGGTAGTCATAGACACAAAGCAGGCAAGTTTAACCTTTCCCCAAACAACAGATTCTGGACACGTCAAAATTGAAAGCAACTGCAGACAACAAATTTGAAATTTGCACAAATGAGCTGAAGTTCTCTGATAGAAAAAAAAAATTTGAGAAACAGGAGAAATTGCTTGTTACAAGCAAGTTCTCTTTTTCCCACAATGTTTTCAAACACTTACCTCCTCAGGGTCGTAAATCACAGGATTGTTTGGTAAAGGATTAAGATGAACCAGTAACAAGTGACTTATTTAAGTGACAAATTTTGAAAGAAAGGAAAGGTCTTTTGTGGTCCTATTATGTCTGTTAACCAATTGTCAGTTGTCAAACTTTGCCTTGCTTGCACTGTAAAGGCCACATTTTCAGCTCACTGCTCATGAAACTTGATAAGGACTATCTTGCAGGAGTTAAGAAAAAGGTCACATTGGTTTAAAAATAGGTCATTAGGTCGTATCTCAGAAAAACTGTGTGTGCAATCTAGAGGCCACATTTTCAGGCTAAATTTACTTTGGAAACTTGTTAATTATGTTTGTTACGATATCTTGGACAAGTTACAAAATGGTTTACCTTGAATCATGAAGAAGGTGAATTAGGTCAAATCATTCAAAAATCCTTGCATGCAATATAGAGGCAATAATTTCATCTCCAATGTCTGCTCAGATTGTTTTTCATGACATCTCTTAGAGGATGTGCCATGTAATTATCGTATTTTCTGCACAATGTTAATGAATTTCATTGGGACTTTTTTGTTTTCTTAACACCATATTTTAAACTTAACTGTTATTCTCTTACAGCTACAATTGCTCAGGTGAGCAAACGAGGGCCATTATGGTCCTCTTGTTTGAAAAAAACATTGAAAACAATGGGAAAAAAAAAAGTGGAACCCTTTACCAAACAATCCTGAGATTTAACAACCCTGACATGGAAAGCTTTTGTTAACATTGTGGGATAAGGAGAAAATGCTGGTAACCAATATTTTCTCCTTCTCCCACAATGTTTTCTACTCTTTGCAAAACAAATTTCAGTTTTTGAGTCACATTCATGTTGATGTCTGCAAATACTTTCAATCTGGACGAGGCTAAAATTTTGTCGTTTGGTAAAGAGTTAAACGTGCACCACTTGGATTATTTGTACAGCTCAAAATGTCCATGTTGAATCTGGCAATCTCAAGGGTAATTGAAATTGTAGACGGTTGCACTGGCAGCCTCTCTCAGGAACAGATATAAAATCTAAATCATGTAAACTGGCATTTTATTAGGAATGATAAAGTGATAGAAAACCCTGTGAGAAAATTGTTTATCAGCCATTACCACATGGCCCTAACAGTCTGTTTGCAAAATAAGGCTTGAAAGTTACTTAGCTCATTACCAAACAACAAAATTTTAGACTTGTCCAAAGTGAAAACATTTTGCAGATGACAAAATGAATGTGACTGAAAAATTTGAATTTGATTTCAGAAGGGGTAGGAAACATGGGGAAAGGAGAAAATGCTGGTTATCAGCATTTTCTCATTTTCTCAAAATGTTTTCTAAAGGTTTCTCTCTCATGGTCATTAAAAGTTGGGATTGTGTGGTAAAGGGTTAACTCATTTCCAAACAACAAAAGTTTGAACATATCCAAAGGCAAGGCAGTTTTGTTGACAGCAAATTCAATGTAGGGCAGATTATGGGATTTGCCTGTGAAAGGATGGAAAACATTGTTTGAAAAGGAGAAAAGGATGTTGACCAGCATTTTCTCCTTTTCATACAGTTTTCAGATTTGTCTTTCTCATGGTCATTCAAACTGGGAATTGTGTAGTGAAAGGTTTTAATGACAGGTGCTCTTTGACCATTGTTGTAATGGTAAACAATAAACAAAAGGTTTTTTTAATCCTTTCACACACAATCCCGAGTTTTAACGACCCTGAGAAAGTAAGCTTTTGAAAACACTGTGGGAAAAGGAGAAGATGCTGGTAACAAGCATTTATCTCCTTTTCCCACAATGTTTTCTACCCAATTAAAGGCAAGCTTGATAATTTGAGTCACCTTTAATTTGTCATCTGTGAGTGCTTTGAATATTGACAAGTCTAAACTTTTATCATTTGGTAAAGGGTTAAATTCAAGAGCAAAATTTTCTCCTTGTGACTATAAAGGCCTTGCCAGAAGACAAAATTTTAGACTTGTCCATACTGAAAGCATCTGCAGATGGCAATACACCATTTTGTGTCTGGTTTGTCTTCAAAGGGATATAAAACATGGTAGGAAAAGGAGAAAATACTGTCCTTTTCTATTATATGTACAATATACCATCTTCTTTAGTATCATAGAAAACATGGAATTGTTTCACTGTTTGTCAACTCAATACCAATTGACAAAATTTTACACAGACCAAATTGAAAGCATTGCAGATGAAAAATTTAATGTAGCTCAAAAAATGATTTGTTTCTTTAAATGGTAAAAAAAATTGTGGGAAAAGGACAGAATGACTAGAATTTCCTCCTTTTCCCAACAGTTTTCAAAAGCCTTTTTCGTTAGGGCATTTGTAACTTGGGCTTACGTAGTATAGGGTTAAAAAACAATAATAATGCAAAAACAAAAAAAAGATGCAAGAACAAATTTATGTTTTGCTAACCTTTTTATACTCTCCATCAGTGGAACTCTTCAAGTTAAAGTCACATTTAGACCTACAACTGGGACTATAATTATGTAAACAAAAATCAGCGGCAACATTATAATTTATGAAATAAGATCAGATGCAACTATCTATGCTAACAGAGGCATGTTTCATGCGGTGTCTAATATGTATATTCAGGCTTTTATTTCTCATTTGTTATTGTCGTAATGTTTTGTTTATGTTACGATTATCATATCCCAATAATATAGCACTGTCTCAGACTTGTTCATTGTGGCGCCGCATGAGCGGCGGCACTATATTTTTATTCGGTTTTGAAAAGTGCCTATGGAGGCAGCCATATTGAACTGGTTCCATGCTTTGTTTTAACATCCACCTATATCTGCTGTACTTTGATTACCAGATCGGGGTCCATAATAACTTTTTTATTTATTTGTGGGGATTTTTTTTTTGTTTTTGTATATTGCACTTTCATTGTTAGGTGGATAAAAACACGGATCGTAGACATATCAACATTTTCCTTTCGAAAAATAAAAAATGCATTTCGAATAATAACTCACGTGATCAAAAATTATCTGTCACAAATTTTCGAAGCCACCATTTTAAATATCTTACGCTGGAAAAGGTTAAGAGGCATTTTCAAGCTCTTTGACCCTAGAGCACCCTATGTGGTACTTGTGACCCCACTTATATTTTTGTTCTAGTATTGTATGGATTGTAGAAATATTGTTTTCCTTTCGCGATCGTGTTTTTATGACCAGCTAACTGTAACTAGGTCAATGTTGGGGGGTGACAGATGTTTTGGTAAGAGACGAGTTCGGTAAATTGGACTTATAGAGTAAATCGATTGGATGTTTCGGTAACAAGGTAATTATATAGTGGTAATGCACCGTGACGTTTTTCACACCAAATAAAGTCTTGGTTCTGATTCGTTCAATGTTTCTCTTTTTTCTTCCACACACTTTAAGACATAGTATTTTTGTTATGTTTCTACTGTCATGCTGTACGTAAAATGATACCCGAATCAAAGTTGAGGTAACGAATAACAACACCCAATCCTAAACTTGAAACACGTTGTATCTCTTTTTAAATCAATGCTTTATGATCATTTCAATGTGAAAATATTTTCTTACTGAAAGACTTCCAAACCAGCCATTAACCCTTAGAGCGTCTGTCATTACTGCTGTTGCCATTGCGGCCGGTGCAGATCGAGATCAGAGTACACCAAACACGGAGTTTGAACTTTGATCTTCATTTGTCAATTTTGCAAGACATTCTGAACAAGAAAACCTTGACACTGCTAAAAATAGGTTTTATATCTAGAATGAAAATGACCCTTGGGTTTATTTGACGCTCTTAGATTTAAAATTATGGATAGTTAAATTTAGTTCAGAAACACAGGTAATACAGGTAAAAATATTGTGGCAAAAGAAGAGAGTGAGCGCGAGAGATAGATAGTAGCAAATACTTTTTTTGACAAATACTCTTTTCAAACTGCACGAGCAGTGTGTGATCTAAACATGCCCAATCCCCATAACTTTTACATGCAGTCTGATCTGCGAGTTTCTTCTTGTCCATTGGTGTTTCAGGTTTTCATAAACCGGGGTTAATCTTTAAGATCTACGGGAAACTTCTTTATCTTGTTGGCAATGGGAGGTGTGAAGACAGACTGTAAAAGCGTCTATATACAATATACAGTACTCCCTTCGCTCTCAAATAGTACGCATATGATTTTTTTATGCAGTGTTGTATTGATGAGCGCACTTTAAAACCAGCAGACGCCGATTTTTGTGCACCAGACCAGATTTGAAAACTGTGTGGAAAATGGAGAGGAACAATACAGAACAGATATCTTTTAGATGGGCACAAATGTTCATGGTCAAAATCACAAGAAGTATGCACGAAAGCATTATTGTCAAGGCCTCTCTCTCTATCTCTCACTTCCTCTCTTCATTTGCCACAATGTTTCAAATGTATTATCTTTATTTCTGAATTCACGTTAATTATCCATAATTTTAACCTTTAGAGCATCGAAAAAAGTAAAGGCTATTTTCATTTTAGAAACAGAACAATATATATATTACAATATACGATCCCTGGTCTAATATTAGCTACATGTATTTCAAAGCAAAGTTGTCCTTCCTCATAATGTCTTAGAAAAGCTGGCAGCATAAACCAACGATCAGACTCTGTATTTTTTTTTTTTGCTTTGCAGTTTGATCTTTGTCTGAATCGGTCGTAAGGGCAACAAGAGTGAAAGGTATTCTGAGGGTAAATGGCTGGTTTGGAAGTTGACCAATTTGTTTCCGGAAGAAATTATTTTTCACACAGAAAACGTTGACAAGAATGGCGTCATTTTTAATAAAACATTTTTAAAAAACTTGAGGATTGGCTTAAAGTTGGAGTCTGTTATCTGTAGGACGATTAAGTAATACGGGTACAAGCTTAGGGCTGGGTTTTATCAGGGATCGTATATTATTCATTACATGAATCAGCTATGGGTGAAAAACGAAAATAGGTTATGGTGATCAAAATTTACTAATTTCAGGTATTTATTTATACAGCATGGAAAGAACAACAAATATATTTACGTCAGAAAACGAGTGAGAATTGCGAATTAAAAGAAAAAACGTTTGCACAAACAGAAGCCATGGGTGTGAAAAACGTCACGGCACTATATTACTGCCTTGTTACCGAAACATCCAATCAATTTACTGTATAAGTCCAATTTACCAAACTCGTCTGTTACCGAAACATCCGTAAATTAATGTTGGAGCGCCTAACATGACTGGTATCATACAACCCCTCTAGTCTATATAGATATAAGGACTTCATTCAAGTCTTTATTATATCTATAATAAAGAGGGGTTGTATGATACCAGACATATGTGTTGGAGTGTCAGATTTAGCACAATCCGATAACAGACTTTCTTTCGTTAATGTAAAATCTTCCTGTTCAAAATCAGACGGTCGAGATTTTTGATATTTCATGTGTAGTATCGCTACAATGACCTCTACCACGTACTAGTATGTTCAAATGGTGGCCTTCGGGTCAAAAGTTGCCATATGCTCCCCTCCACCCAGATGTCACAAATTTGCGCATAGCCATATTTGTTGCACACTTTTCAAAATCTTCTATCAAATATCAGAAAGGCAACAACTCTAACATTTCTATCTACCAATTGTGTCCAAATGATGTCCTGTGGATAAAGAAATGGCCCAGTCCATGGATAAGAAGTTTGCAAATAGCCTTCAATGATATGAAATTTAAAAATCTTGTCAAAAAACCAGATGGCCCAGAGTTCAAATACAGTATCACCACTTGGACCTCTACGAAGATTGTGTAAGAGATGCGTATTAGGAAATAACCCAATGCATTGTGCCCTGTTACAGAAACAACTAGTTTGCGGCGCCATTGATGTTCAGCATCAATATTTTCTTGTTTTCTTATCAAGTTTGCATGAGAGTTCTCAGAGAGGGGTAACTCTATTTGACTGCTGATAAATAAGTATTTAATCTTTTACCACACAACAAAATTTTAGCCTTGTCCAAATTGAAGGCATTTGCAGACGACAATTTCATTGTGGCTCAGATGGTGCAATTTTTCTTTGATAGGGTAGAAAACATTGTGGGAAAAGGAGAAAATGCTGGTAACCAGCATTTTCTCCTTTTTCCACAATGTTTTCAAAAGCCTTCTCTTTCAGGGTCGTTAAAAATCGGGATTGTATGGTAAAGGCTTTTGCTTTTGAGAAGATCAAACTGTAATGCACAGATCTTGCAGGCTGGCAAAGACAAGAAATTACAATGTTTTTTTTTTCACTTGACTGTAAATGCAGTCATTTCTTTCTTCACACCTGTCATCTGAGAGTGTCCTTTGGAAAAACAATGCAGACCTCAAGCCCTAAGACTTAATACCAGTTAAATCCAGGATAGACCTGAACAAGAGAGTTGTTGCCATGATATGACTGAAAAACAGTGAAAAGCAGCATTGATTCCTTACCAAACGACACACTATTAGACTTGTCAAAATTGAAAGCATTTTCAAACAACAGAGTAAATCCCGAGTTTTAACGACCCTTAGGTAGAGGCCTTTTGAAAACATTGTGGAAAGAACAGAAAATGCTGCTAACCAGCATTTTCTACTTTTCCACAATATTTTCTACCTTTTTACAGAACTTTACTTTCAGAATTGTTGTCTGCACATGCTTTGAATCTGGAAGAGTCTAAAATTTGTCGTGTGAGGAATTTGTCTCTGAAAGCATTGTCAGCATATTCTCTTTTTCCGACAATATTTTCAATAGGCCTCCTCCTAAGGGTCGTTAACACTCAAGATAGTTTAGCAAAAGATTAAAATACCATTTAAAGACATAAATCAATTGGACAAAAATTTTACTCCAACCACTGAGAAATAGATTGATACAATTAAAAGATTCTGTGATAGATCTCTCTTTTGATGGAAAACAGTAGAGGAGCACTGATGAACCCCAGGCTTTTGACAGGAAATGTTCAGATGGCAGTTTTGTGATAAGACACCTGTATTGTTTTATACAGACTTTGTTTATCAATGAGAATTGCTTACTGTTGTAGAACTCATTCGTTTGCACCTGTTTTCTCTGATTGAGTATTTTGGCAGTGCTTTTTGATGCAGCTCAATTTTCTATTAACTCTTTGCCAGACAACAAAATTTCAGATTAGTCCAAAGTGAAAGCAGTTGCAGATGACAATTTACATGTAGCTCCAATGATAATTTTTGTCTTTGATAGTGTAGCAAACATTGTGGGAACAGCCCCGAGGAAGATGCCTTTTGAAAACATTGTGGTAATAGAAGAAATGGCTACCAGCATTTTCTCCTTTTCCAACAATGTTTTCAAAAGGCTTCTCTCTTGGGGGTTGTTGAAACTGTGGATTTTATGGTAAACCTTTACTACACAAGAAAATGTTAGATTTGTCCAGAAAGCATTTGCAGATGATGAATTAAGTGCGGGTCAAAGGAAAGGAAACATTGTTGGAAAAGGAGAAAATGTTAGATATCAGCATTTTCTCCTTTTTTCACAATGTTTTCTAGAGATCTCTTCCTCTGGGTTAAGTGAAAACAAGATTTTTTGGCAAAGGGTTAGATAAATCTGTAGAGTCCTTCAATACACCCTCTGTGACATAGGCTGCACTAGATGTTTCCGTTGATGACGTAGATCAAGATCAGACTGCGCAGAACAATTAGTCTAATCCTTGATCTACACCTTCTGCTTTTTTAGCTCCACTGGCCGAAGGCCAGTGAGCTATTGTCATGGCGTTGTGTCCGTCGTGCGTCCGTCCGTCCGTCCGTGCGTGCCTCTGTAAACTTTTTCTTTAAAAAACTTCTCCTCAGAAACTATTGACTGGATTTTTACAAAATTTCACAGGAATGTTCCTTTGGTGGTCCTCTTTCAAATTCCTTCAAATAATTGTGTTCCATGAAGAATTCTGGTTGCCATGGCAACCAAAGTAAAAAACCTTTAAAAATCTTCTCCTCCCAAACCGCTATTTGGATAGCATTATTATTTTGCAGGAATGTTCCTTAGATACAGGTTCACAGAATTCCTTTAAAAAAAAATGATCTGTCAAAAAACATGGCTTTTATGGGAGACTCATTTTCCTTTTATGGTATAAAGTAAAATCTTTGAAAAATTTCTTCTCTAAAACTATTCATTGGATTTCATTGTTGTTTTGCAGGTAAGTTCCTATGGTGGTTGTCTGCCAAATTGTTTCTATGGTGGTTGTATACCAAATTCCTTTTAAAAAAATGATACACCTAAAAACACATTTTTTTATAGACAAGGCTTATATTTCAAAAAAATGTTCTTCTCCAAAACTATTTATTGTGTTAGTTTTATCGACTAACAAAGAAAAAGGAAGAAAATTGGATTGACTTGACCTAGTCAGGGCTGTCCTATTTAAGCCCACACATTTTCCTTGGTATTAAGATCACAATTTACTCCAATGATATGCTATTAGTTAGTACTAGTAATAAAATATCACTGGCCATAAATAAGATAAAAGCTTGAGCACCTTTCACAACTTGAGCTTTTCAATTTTGCCTTATTACTAAGCCTGAGTAACCATGCCAAGATAAAAAAGAAAAAGTATTTTAATAACAAAACCCCCATGTTGTAGGTACTTTATAGTCCTTTTGATATAGAACAAGAGAACCTCTGCACTTTTAATTTTTATTAGTTCTGGTAAAGGTTTGTTGACCTACTAATGAGTAAATGCAGAGTGGACAGAAGGGGTGTAAATCCTGGTGACCTGGTACAGAGTGGGACCTCACAAGTTTTTTCCATACCTTTTTTCTTCAGTGAGCTAAAATGCAGGATTGAATGGTAATTGTTAAAAACTTCTTTTCGCCATTATAGAAATATCAGGCCTGTGGAGCGATACAGGCGCTCAAGCGCCTCTAGTTTATCTAAATGATGAATAATCACTAAATGCAACAATAACTGCAATTGTGGTGGAATTCTACCCCTAACCTTGAAAAGAAAGTCTTGAAAGATTAATGATTTTGTCCTTTGGACATGAATCTCTCTCAGTATTAGCCATGGTAGATCAGGGATCAGGTAGCACAACTGTGCAGCCTGATCGTGATCTTCAATGCCTGCAAAAATGCCTGAAGTCGCACCCATTAACTCTTTACCAAACGACGACATTTCACACTTGTCCAAATTGAAAGCATTTGCAGACGACAAAATTAATGTGACTCAAAAATTTAAATTTGTTTTGGGAATGGTAGAAGACATTGTTGGAAAAGGAGAAAATGCTGGTTACCAGCATTTTCTCCATTTCCCACAATGTTTTCAAAAGGCTTCTTTTTCAGGATCGTGAAAACCCGGGATTGTTTGGTAAAGGGTTAACTAAATGACTAAACTTTCGACTGGTGCATATAGGAAGCATTTGCAAACAACAAATTATATGCGTGAAAATTGTCTTTCAAAAGGTAGGAAACACTGTCGGAAAGGGAAAAGACTTCAGTTACTACCATTTCCTCCTTTTCCCACATGGTTTACAGATGCCATCAAAGAAGAATTCCATCATTTGAGACACATTTTATGTCATCTGCAAATGCTTTCAATTTAGATGAGTCTAAAATTTTGTCTTTTGGTAAAGAGATAAAGTTGGGATTGTTTGGCAAAGAGATGAGGTAAGAGTTGAATTTCGTATTTCTGTTATCTACATTGAATTTTATCTTGTTAATGCTTCCTCTTGAATTTTGCACTCTAGTAGATCTTTTGATAAAGTTACTGTAACTATTGCAATGTAGATAGATCCAAAGACTGGGGTTCATTATTATCCAAAAACAGCTACTGTTCTCACTAGGATTTCTTTTTAATTCAGATGAGTTATCCATGAACAGATCTACATGAATTTTCCACCAGTGAAACAGATCCTGAATATTGTAATTTTAATGCTGTTTTCGACCAGGAATTGCTCATGACCTGATGGCAGTTAGATAAAATAACTAAGTCTTTTTGCATACAATGAATGTACACCTTTTATGTTATTTCATTAGCTCCGCTGTTTTTGAAAAGAGGGTAGAGGTATTGTCATAACCCTGTTGTCTGCATCATCGTGCAAAAACTTTGATATTTATAATATCTCTGTCATTATTGAAGATATTTATCAGTACTTCAAACTAGGACTAGTTGTTAAGTATCAAAAGGGAACCCATACAACAGGAGCAGGTAACCATCAAAATATTTTTGACACAGTTATGCCCCATTTATGACTTACAATCTCACTGAAAATCAATCATTTTCTAAAAGCAACTGCAGCTGAGTGGTGGCACTTGCATGCCATGCTCTTGTTTTAATTTTCAGAATTAATAGTATTTTTAGAATCAAAAGTATTATAACTGGATAGGAATAGATCAGACTTGATATCCTGAGATTGAACTATTTTTCTTCAGTCTTGTAAAATAACCAAGTTTTGTCTTCTGTGACCATGACTGCTTATTCCACATTCTCTAGTCTGTCAGTACTTCCAGTGCTTTGATTTAGGGTTGATTTGATGATAAAAATCTGAATAGTCCTCTTCAACCACACCCCATGTTATCATTGCCTTTCATATTTTGGAACACAGTAAAGATAGAACTTAAAAAAAAAAACCAGACTGAAAATAATGTAATCTTGAATTATGTAAGATATATTTCGCAGTAACTTCACCTCCTGTTATCCCTCACTGCAACTCAGTTTATTCCTCTACCAAATGACAAAATTTTAGACAAAACCAAGTTGAAAGCATTTGCAGATGACGTATTAAATTATGCCCAAATGATGATTTCTGTCTTTGATAAGGTGGAAAACATTGTGGGAAAAGGAGACCAGCATTTTCTTCTATTCCCACAATGTTTTCAAAAGGCTTCTTCCTCGGGGCTGTTTTAGGTCGGGATTGTGGGGTAATGAGTAAAACACTATAATGATAGCAGAGGAAAAGCCTAGGTAAAAGTTGAAGTATTATCTGTATGATGTAACATACAATTTGCATTAACTGCATCCTTGCTATCAACAACTACTGATTTATTTCAGAACTACTTTCAAACAATCTTAGAAGATAGCATCTTCTGCCTCATTTCTTCTTCATGAAGAAAAAGACATTTTGAAAGGTTGTTTGGATTCCTTCATACCTTAGTGGTTGGCCAAGCCTAGTAGCTCAGCTGAGCCCTGGTAGCTCTGTCAGTAATGTACAGGACTTGAGAACAGGGGGGTGCTGGTTTGATCCCCGTCTTGGCCAATTTCTTTCCAAGGATTGATGATAGTCATTGTGACAGGATTCATTCCTCTCTCCCCACTGACCATTGTTTCGATGATGGTTATGTGGGAAAGCAGCCAGAGACTTGTCCTTAGACATGCAGAAAATTTACCAATAGCAAAAGGTTTTGATACTCTTCACAGACACATTAAGCCCCCTTTTCACAGAGCATGGGTACAAATTCCAAGCATGGCCAATGGCTATATCCCAGGATTGATGAAAACATTTTTCAAGAGCATTCATTCCTCTCTAACACCTGATCATTCTTTCAATAACAGTTATGGAAAGAGCCAGTGGTTTGGGATGTAGTGCAGAGCACTGGCATGAGAACTCCAGGAAAGAATTGATAGGTGCACTGACCACCATAATGTAACTAAAGAAATGTTGAAAATGGCATTAGATACCTTACAAATAAACAAATTTCAGTAGTCAACCATTTACCATACTAAAAAATTAAAGTCTTGTCAAAATTGAAAGCATTTGCAGACAGGTATTTGTGATATGCATTGTTTCTCAAATGGTCCATTATGGGGTGGGAAACATTGTTGGAAATGAGTAAAATGCTGGTGACCAGCATTTTTATCTTTTCCCTTATTGTTGTAGAGTATTTTAGGGTAGTTGATAAATAAGATTGTTTGGTAAAGGGTTAAGGTCTTAGGTTTTATGAAAAAAAAAATCCAGAGATGGAATCCCACTGACAGCTTAACCCTGCACAATGCCACCTTTTAACACCCCTGGGAAAGAAGGCTTTTGTAAACACTGTGGGAAAAGGAGAAAATGATGGTAACCAGCATTTTCTCCTTTTCCCACAATGTTTTCTACCCAATCCAAGAAAAAATGCACCATTTGAGCCACATTGAAACTGTCGTCTGCAAGTGCATTCAGTTTGGACAAGGCTAAAATTTTGTTGTCTGGTAAAGGGTTAAATCACACTGGAGGGCCCCCTAGGGTAAGGCTGTACTGAGACCAAGCCAAGTTTGAAACCCAGGAAAGACAAAGATTAATGATTCAAGACTGAAAAAATACACTGTTGAAAGTGGCATAAGACACCATACAAATTCTACAAAAGTATAATAAATTGCTGTCTGTTGATTAACTCAAAATGAGCCATATGTCAAATTAGTACCTAGGACCCAAAACTTTATGCAAGTGTTGCTCATGACCCAAGGAGGTGCCCTGTTGTTTTTGGGTCACATGGGGTCAAAGATCAAGATCATAGGTAAACTTTGTTTGAAAATCATTTCCATGTTCTGACTCAAAATTTAAGCCGTTTGACCTAGGACCCTGAAACTTTATACAAGTGTTGCTCATGACCCAAAGAGGTGCCTTATTGTTTTTGGGTTGCATGGGTCATAGGTCAAGGACATGGGTGAACTTTGAAAATTGTTTCCATGATCTAACTCAAAAGCCGCTTGACCTAGGATCCTGAAATTTTTTTATACAAGTGTCGCTCATGACCCAAAAGTCATGGAGGTGCCTTATTGATTTTGGGTCACTTGGGTCAAAGATCAAGGTCACAGGTGAACTTTGTTCAGAAATTGTTTCTGTGCTCCAACTCAATAGCTGTTTGACCTTGGATTCTAAAACTTTATACAAGTATTGCTCATGACTCAATGAGGTGCCCTATTGTTTTTGGGTCACATGGGTCAAAGTGCAAGGTCATAGGTGAACTTTGTTTTGAAAATCATTTTCGTTTTCTGGGTCAAAGGTCAATGTCACAGGTGAACTTGTTTTGAAAATCATTTTTGTTCTCTGATTGTGCTGACTCAGTGACAAGGTGCTGGTGGGAGGTATTCTGTCTTTGCCAGGGTAGCAAACATTGTGGGAAAGGGACAAAATGCTGGTTACCAGCATTTTCTCCATTTCCCACAATGTTTTTAAAAAAAGCCTTGTTTGTCAGGGTTGTTAAAACTGGGGATTTTGTGGTAAAGGGTTAATTAGTTTTCTCTGTCTAAATTTCTGTAAATAATTTTGAAATCTAGAGATTTTAAAACAATCTGAAAAATGATAAAAAATAAAACAAGGTGTAAAGCTTCTGTTCACAGCATTTTTGATAAGGCCAGAACAATTTTATGATATAAGTGACATATTCAATTTCAAATCCATTAGAACATGTCTGGGAATAGATTATAAATCAAGCTTATATGAGCTTTACTTTCATGGCAGATTGTTTATTGCAAGTTGTTTCACCCTTTACCAAACAGTCCCATGTTTTATAACCCTGCAGAAAAAGGCTTTTTGAAAACATTGTCGAAATAGGAGAAAATGCTGTGAACAGCATTTTCTCCCTTTTTCACAATGTTTTCTTACTCTATCAAAGATAAATCTTATTTTAGAGCTACATGTAACTTTATTGTCATCTGCAAATTTCATGCTTTAAATGATTTGTATGTAGAAGCCATTTCAAAGTAAAATTATGTTAGCTTGTAAATAGTTAATGGCAGATTGTTTATTGCCAGATGTTGAACTCTAAATATAATTTGAGAAAAATTAAGTAGATTTACTTTTTCAGACAGTATAGAGCAAGACAAGATTGCAGGCAGCTTGCAGACTCATAGTCATTGTCAGATATACAGTACTTTCAGAGATATTCTGTCTAAATTAGACTGAAACTTTGAATTACTTTTAGTCCTTCAGAAGTTAATGGGTGTGCATGTCATTCAACCCATTACTACACAATCCTGACTTTTAATCACCCTTTAATCCTTTACCACACAATTTTGACTTTTTACGACTCTGAGGAAGAAGCCCTTTGAAAACATTGTGGAAAAGGGAGAAAATGCTGGTAGCCAGCAATGTTTTCTACCCTATCAAGGACAAATCACATCATTGGAGTCACATTGAAATCGTCAATGCAAATGCTTTCAATTTGGACGGGTCTAAAATTTTGTCATGTGGTAAAGAGTTAATTTAGAAAGAAAGCTTTTGAAAACATTGTGAGATTTCCCACAATGTTTTCTACCTTTCCAAATGCAAATTTCAGTTTTTGAGTCACAGTAAATTTTATTTTATTGCCTGCAAATGTTTTCAATTTGGACAAGTCTAAAATTTTGTAAGGGTTAACTCTTGACCAAAGAATCCTGAGTTTTAACAACCCTGAGAAATAAGGCTTTTGAAAACATTTTGGGAAAAGGAGAAAATGCTGGTAACCAGCATTTTCTCTTTTTCCCATAATATTTCCAACCCTTTTAAAGACAAATGCATGCACTGCAATTTCAGTCACATTTTATGATATCATCTGCAAATGCCTTCAATTTTGGACAAGTCCTTAATTTTGTTGTCTGGTAAAGGTTTATTTAGCAATTAGAAGGTTATTATTGCTAGGGATATTCTCTCAAACTGATATTATACATATTATAGTAAACATTACTTTTCAATAAGAACCACCTGATAGGTGAGAAGCTGTTGGTTCAACGTGTTCTTTCACTTGATGATGCTCTGCAGTAAATTAACCCTTAAAGTGCCTTTCACAACTACAGTTGCCTTTGCAGCCAGTGTATATCAAGATCAGACTGCACAAAACATGCAGTCTGATCTTTGATATACACTGTCCGCTTTGCTCAAACACTACAGACAGAAAGCACCCACTAAATTGCTATTACCTGGGATTTATTCTAGAATGAAAATGTCCTTTGGGTTTATTCAGCACTTTAAGGGTTAAGTCTCTACATAACGTCTAAATTTTTGACTTGTCTGAATCCAAAGCATTTGCAGATGACCCCCAAAAAAATGTAGCTCAAATGATGGGGAAGTCACGGAAAGGATAGAAAACACTGTGGGAAAAGGAAAAAGTGCTGGTTACCAGCTTTTTTGCATTTCCCCGTAATTGTTTTTAAATGGCATCTTCTGCCTCAAGGTCATTAAAAGTCAAGATTATATGGTAAAGGGTTAAATGGAACTAAAATTTGTAAAATTTAGTGGCTTTTGCATCCTATTTATTTATATATGAACATTTTAGCTCACCTATACACAAAATGCTCATAATCGGAACTTGTACCCTTTTCCATACATTTCCGCGTTGTAACGACCCTAAGAAAGATGCCTTTTGAAAACATTGTGGGAGAAGGAAATTAGCTCTTTACAGCACAAGTAAGATGTGGACTGATCCAAAGTGAGCGCAATTGCAGACAACAAATTTAAGTGTGGCTGATTCAATAGGCTAGAAAACATTGTGGGAAAAAAAGAAAATGCTACCAGCATTTTCTCCTTTTCACACAATGTTTTCAATAGGCCCCACTTTCAGGGTCATTAAACCTCAGAATTGTGTGGTAAAGGGTTAGTGTGGTACAATGATAGTTATTGATAGGTTAGAAAATGTTGTCGCAGAAGAAGAAAATGCTGATTACCAGCTATGTCTCCTTTTCCCACAACGTCTTCAAAACCAGGCCCCACTTTCAGGATCATTAAAACTTGGGATTTTGTGGTAAAGACTTAGAGTTAACCCTTTACCAAACAATCCAGAGTTTTGATGACCCCCAAGGAAAAGGACATTTGAAAACATTGTGGGAAAAGGAGAAAATGCTTGTAACCAGCAGTTTCTCCCTTTCCCACAATGTTGTCTACACTTTCAAAGAAAAATTCCCAAAGTTTCACAACATTTATTTTGTCGTCTGCAAATGCTTTCGGTTTGGGTGAGTCTAAAATTTTGTCGTTTGGTAAAGAGTTAAATATAGGACTGGAACACTTACCAGCCATTTTTACCATTAGCCAGCTGGGATATGTTACCTGTAGAAATGGAGTGATGAAATACAGATACTGTTTCGTTTTTTAACTCTTTACCACACGACAACATTTTAGACTAGTCCAATTTCAAAGCATTTGCAGACGCCAAATTCAGCTTTAGAACAAACGGGCTGAAGCTCTCTGATAGAGCAGAAAACATTGTGGGAAAAGGAGAAAATGCTGGTTACCAGCATTTTCTCCTTTTCCCATAATGTTTTCAAAAGCCTTCTTTCCTAGGGTCGTGAAAACCTGGGATTGTTTGGTAAAGGGTTAATTCACATGCAACATGAAATAACACGGTTTCTTTATGAAGTAGCCCTGAAATACTACAGTTAATCCTTTACCACCTAATCCCGACTTTTAACAACCCTGGGGAAGAAGCCTTTTGGAAAACATTGTGGGAAAAGGAGAAAATGCTGGTTACCAGCATTTTCTCCTTTTCCCACAATGTTTTCTACCCTTCCCGGAACAAATTTCAATTTTTGAGTCACATTTATTTTGTCGTCTGCAAGTACTTTCAGTTTGGACCCATCTAAAATTTTGTAGTTTGGAAAAGAGTTAACTAATTAGAGTTTTTAAAATGGTTTGTCAGAAATGTAGAGCTGTTTAACCCTTTACCAGATGACAAAATTCTAAACTTATCAAAAATAAAAGCATTTGTAGACAACAAATTCAAATTATGAGATTTGTTTTTGAAATGGGAGAAAACATTGTGGGAAAAGGAGAAAATGCTGGTTACCAGCATTTTCCCCTTTTCCCACAATTTTTTCAAAGGCTTTCTTCTTCAGGGTTATTAAAACTTTGAATCGTGTTGTAAACGATTAATTAAGTAGAATGTTTTCAGAAGTCTTCTTTTCCAGGGTGGTTAAAACTCAGGATTGTGTAAGTAAAGGGTTAATGCATCTCTGTGACCCATTACACTAAGCAAAACATCGCATAATTAATGGATCCTTAAAATCCATTTTTTCTAACAACCTCGTGAATCCTGAGGTGAAATGGTCCTTGGACATGCAGAAAATTGACCAATAGCAAAATGTTTTTACCCAGGTTAACCTGTATGGATTGTGCAGGCTGACCTGGATTGATACTTATTGCAGATGTTTTAGACTCTTTTTCACAGAGCATGGCTGAAATGAAATAGGCTTTTTTAGTCTGTGATATAAATGGAAATTTAACCTTTACTAAATAATCCCTACCTTTAGCAATGCTCAGAAAGATGGTATTCGAAAGAATAAAAAATAGTGGGAAAAGATTAAAATGATGGTATCAGCACTTTTTTCTTTCACCACAGTGTTTTCCTCTCATTCAAAGACAAATTCAACTATTTTGGGAAAATTTAATGAGTCATCTGTAATCATTTTCAATTTGGACAAGTCTTATATTTTGTGGTGTGGTTAACCCTTTATCACACAATCCCGTTTTTTAATGGATCTTTGAAAGAAGCCTCTTGAAAACACGGTAACCAGCATTTTCTCCTTTTCCCACAATGTTTTCTACCCTTTCCAAAACAAACTTCAGTTTTTCAGTCACATTTACTTTGTCGTCTGCATATGCTTTAAATTTGGACCAGTCTAAAATTTTGTTGTTTGGTAAAGAGTTAAAAGTTAAAAGCTTGAATTTTTTGTCAGAATGTCTGGCAAAGAAGCAGATTGTGTAGATGCAGGTTCTGTGAAGCCTGATCTTGATCTACACTTAGTTAACGCAGTTCAAACTTGTTTCAGCATTAAAGTGCAGGTGTTGCAATTTCAAAGCTGTTTCTTACAAGAATAACTGGATATCTGGCAAAGAAGCAAATTGTATAGATACAAGATCAAACTGCACAGTCTTTGTGCTCAGATCTTGATCTACAATACAGCCCTACAATGGCTACATAACCCTTTACCAAACAATCCCATATTTTATTGACCCTGTAGAAGAATGCTGCTGAAAAGATTGTTTGAGAAGGAGAAAATGTAGGTATACAGCATTTTCTCCTTTTCCCACAATGTTTCCTACTATTTCAAAGAAGAGAATTAAATTTTGGACCTGTATCTAAATCATTGTCTGCAAATGTTTTCAGGTTGGTCAATCTAAAATTTTTTCATTTGATAAAAAGATAAGTTTTTCAATGTCCCCAATTCTTTTTTCTGAGATATTATCTTGACTCCATTTTCAGGGAAAGCTGTATGGCCATGCAAGACCTACTGTGCTATGTACAATGGCATGTCATCCAGAGATCTAATTCAACTGCGAAACTGCCAGCTTGTGATGCCACTTTGCCCTCTAAATTGGATAAAGATCAAACCTGTAATGAGGCAGACTTGTTTGAGAGAACCCCAGAAGAGATCACAGGTAAGGGCATTGCCTTTACACTTAAGCTGCTAAGCGCAACTCACTGCCATTTTGCGCACAGTGTAGATCAAGGTCAGACTACATAGAACGTGCAGTCTGATCTTGGATCTACTCTGTCCGATAAGGAGATATTTTTCTGCTAAAAGTAAGTTTGAAATAGAATTATTCGGGTTTTTACCATCAGCTTGGAAGTTTCCTTTAACCCTTTAAATCAGAATCCCGAGTTTTAACAACCCTGAGCATGAATCCTTTTGAAAACATTGTGGGAAAAGGAGAAAATGCTGGTAACCAGCATTTTCTTGTTTTCCCACAATGTTTCCTACCATTTCAGAGACAAATTCCATCATTTGAACCACATTCAAGTTGTCGTCTATAAATGCTTTCAGTTTGGACAAGTCTACATTTTTGCTGTGTGGTAAAGAGTTAAATTACTTAGCAGGATAAGGGTTAACCACACAACAAAATTTCACACCGGCCCAAATTGAAAGCATTTGCAGACGACAAATGAAAGGTGGCTCTAGGGATGATATTTGTTCTTGATAAGGTAGAAAGCATTGTGGGAAAAGGAGAAAATGCTGGGTACCAGCATTTTCTCCTTTTCCCACAATGTTTTCAAAGGTCTAATTTCCAAGGGTCATTAAAACTCTGGATTGTGTGGTAATGGGTTAATGATGCCACATAAGGTGTTTTCAGCACACCTGAGCACAAAGTGTTCATGCATCCATGTTCATGCTTGGCATCAGAAATTAGGCAAAACATCTTTGTTTCCTTAATACTTCAGGCCAGTTTCAAACAACTGAACACAAATGGGCCTTTGATCTTTTACCTATGTTTGATTGTGTCAAACACAGGGTTGTAGCCAGTAATTTATGAGTATTGTATTACACATGCTAAAGGCAAGCACGAGCACCAGAATCAATAGTGACATTATTGCAATTCACAAACAGATACAAATGGACAATCAGTGACGTAATCAGTTGTAGCACTGTATTTACACAATGTGAGAATCCGGTCAGGCTTGCTTCTGAAGCGATTTCACGAGAATAAAAACAGAAAATGTCATTTGCCCTTTCAGAACCTGAACATAAATTGAAAATTTGCAAATTCAAAGACCTTGTCATTGGAACTATCAGGCAAGTCACACTCAAGTTTCAGCTATAACTTCAATAACTTATGGGGGGCATAACTTGCTCATATTGTTACCAACATGGTCAGTGTATGCTGAAAAGTGGGAAAAAAGTCAACTCTTGAACTGTGTGTCAGTTGCTTTTGAAACTTGGCATAATTCATTTTTACCACAAAGATTGATTAACTC
Organism: Tridacna gigas; assembly: GCA_945859785.2. NCBI lineage: Eukaryota > Metazoa > Mollusca > Bivalvia > Cardiida > Cardiidae > Tridacna > Tridacna gigas. Next base: position 15,430,140 of record OX244032.2, read on the forward strand.
TTTGCCACACAAAGAAATTTTAGACTTGTCCAAATTGTCAGCATTTGCAGATAACAAATTCATTGTAACTGAAATGATTGGACTTGTCTTTGAAAGGTTAGAAAAAATTGTGGGAAAACGAGTTACCAGCATTTTCTCCTTTTCCAGCAATGTTTTCAAAAGCTGTCCTTTTCAGGGTCGGTAAAAGTAGGGATTGTGTGGTAAGGGTTAAAGATAATTGCAGGTTGATTTTGGACTTGTTTTTGGCTACCCAGACCTTTATGTTATTATCACAAGGCACAGGGCTCTGGTAGCTAGGCTTGGTAGCTTGTTTGGTTATGTACAAGGCTTAACCTTTTACCAAAAGACAAAATTTTAGAATGGACCAAATTAAAAGCATTTGCAGACGACAAATTACGTGTTGTTTAAATAGTGATTTTTGTATTGGATGTGGTAGAAAACATTGTGGGAAAAGGAGAAAATTCTGGTTACCAACATTTTCTCCTTTTCCCACATTGTTTTCAAAAGGCTTCTTTCTCAGAGTTGTTAAAAGTCGGGATTGTGTGGTAATGGGTTAACTTAATTCTTTACCACACAATCCCTACTTTCAACAACCCCAAAAGAGAGGGCATTTGAAAACATTGTGGGAAAGGGAGAAAATGCTGGTAACCAACATTTTCCCTTTTTCCCAGAATGTTTTCTACCCTGTCAAAGACAGAAATCATCATTTGAGCTACACTTAATATGTAGTCTGAAAATGCTTTCAATTTGGTTGCGTCCAAAATTTTGTCTTTTTGTAAAGGGTTAATTCTTTACCACACAATTCTGACTTTTAATAACCTGGAGGGAGAAAGCTTTTGAAAACTTTGTAGGAAAAGGAGAAAATACTGGTAACCAGCATTTTCTCCTCTTACCACAATGATTTCTGTCCTATCAAGGAAAGATCTTGTCATCTTGACCACCTTTAACTTGTTGTCTGCAAATGCTTTCAATTTGGACCAGTCTAAAATTTTGTTGTTTGGTAAAGAGTTAACCACTGGTTGCAGATTTGATACCTAGGTCTGCCAAATTCTTTCTGAGGATTAATTTTATCACTGCAACATGATTCATTCTTCTGTCTGCTGAGCAATGTTTAGACCAGAGAGCATTTGGGGTAGATTAGAAAGAGTGGAGCCAGCATTTTCTCCTATTCCAACAACATTTTCTCCATTTTCCAAAGGAAATCCCAGTGTTTGAGTCGCTTTTATTTTGTCATCTTCAGGCGCTTTACCAAACAGTAAAATTTTAGAATGGTCTAAATTGAAAGCATTATTTACAGACCACAATTAAAGGTGACTCAGTTGACAAAATTTGTCCTTGATAGGGTAGAAAACATTGTGGTTACCATGTTTTCAAAAGCTTTCTCCATCAGGGTCAATAAAAGAAGGAGGTGTGTAATAAAGAGTTAAACTAATAAACTAATTTTTTAATGGGCATTTTTTGACAGATCATTGCTATGTGGATGCGGGTAGATGGTATAATGGAACAGTGAATGTCACAAGATCTGGCAAACCATGCCAGCACTGGTCTAAAAATACGCCACAGAAGCACAAACGTCCACCGGATGTTTTCAAGGAGCTAGAGAACTCAGAGAACTATTGTCGTAATCCCGGAGGAGAAGAAATCTCACCTTGGTGCTATATCGATTCGGAGAGACTCGGTGATCGTTGGGAATTGTGTGATGTACCTAAATGTTGTATGTATTTATTCATTACCTCTGAGATTTAGATCTGATATAACTTATTATTACTTACATTTTTAGATTTGTCAAAATTAAAAACATTTGCATATTAAAAGTGGTTCATGTCATGGGATTCGCCTATGAAACCTTAAAATACATGAGCCATACTTTGGCAAAAGGGGGCTTAATGCATCTCCATGATACCTCATACCTTTCAAGCAATCACATAATTATGGATCCATTATAGCCATTTTTTTTTTCCAACAACCGACTTTATCATGATGTAGAATGGTCCTTGGACATACAGAAAACTGACAAATAGTGAAAAGTTTTGACCCAGGTCAGCCTGCGCGGACTGCGCAGGCTGACCTGGGTCGATACTTTTCACAGATGCATTAAGTTCCCTTTTCACAGAGCATGGTTCACATGTATGGAAAAAAAAAATGCTAGATGCCAGCAGATAAAGCTAACCATTCATTCTCAGAATAAGTGGTCAATTACATTAAAAGCTTGTCGCAGGTGTATTTCATACCTTATATGGAATTTCTCATTTAAAATACTGTGTCTGTCAGTAGACTAAACATGTTCACACTCTTAACCCTTTCCCAAACAAGCCCTGGTTTTCACATGTCTGCAGTACAAGTCTTTTGAAAACACTGTGGGAAAAGGAGAAATTGCTCGTGACGAGCAATTTCTCCTTTTCTCACAGTGTTTTCTACCCTTTTTGAGACCTTCCTGCCATTTTCATCAAATTTAAAATTGTCGTCTGCAAACTCTTTCAATTTGGACCAGTCCAAAATTTGTCGTTTGGGAAAGGGTTAAACCAAGAAATTAGTTAGGTATAATGGAACAGCGAAGCAAAAAACTTACTTTAACACCCAAAAATGCCCATTTTTAAATTGAAGCTGGTCGCATCTTCATTTTTCAACTATCACTTACAGAAAAAATAAACTCTATATGCCAAGTTTTAAGATGTCGCTCATCACACCTTCATTTTTCAACAATCACTTATAGAAAAAATAAACCCTATATAATCAAATATTTAGCTCAAATACAATTGTATGACATATAACTGCATCAAGATACAACTCATGCTATGTCGAAATTTGATTTTTGTCGCTTGGATTAATGTAATCTATGTTATATAACCTTTCAGTAGTAATAATGCACCCTAAAAAATCCCTGAATGATTTAAGATTTATGATGAATTGGCAATCTCTGTATGCACAACTTCACAAAGGTTTCAGATTGGTTCATTGCAAATAGAATTTTCATAAATTATATATATAGCATACCAAACAGAGCAATGACCATTGCCTGTAATCTACGTTAGCTTCACAACTCTTGTGTTAAAATCAGAAGCAAAATTCTGTTTTGGTGGTCGGTAAGATGAACAATGGCACAGTGTACCTGAATGGAAGAGGAACAAGTTGGTTCTGAAGTTTACAGAAACTAGTTCTAAGTTACCTCAAAAGAAATCTACATTATGAAATCTGTGTCAGTGTAAAATATATAGCATGACCTAAATACTAATACTAGTTCTTATACTCAGTGACCTCCTTTTCGTAGTTTTTTACTCCATTTACAATATAGAAAACAGCAGACAGCATCGACTTTGTATAATAGGGTGCATCTTTTCTACATATTATCATTTTACCCTAATCGTGACTTTAAGTTCTTAGTCATTCCCATTAAAATTAATGAAATAAGTTAGAAAATCAATTTTAGAACTATACATAGTAAAATTAGTGTTGCACCCCCTGTGTTTTTAACGTGTTTAATTTTCTGGCATGAATGATATGAAATGGGTTGGAAATTAGAATCTGGCTGCTGTATACAAGAACAAACAAGTCTGTTGTCTCTGAAATGGAATGAACTGAGGTATCCCTTAACCTCATGGCAGCAGTTACTGATTGAGCTGTTTCAACCTCTCGTGAGAGGTGTGAGACAAAGACTGCAAGCTGTTTTGCATGCCCCGGGCGGAAGTACGCAATATTGCTTGATTTTGTGTGTCCATTCTCTGCAGGTCACTTTCAACCTGTCGTAAGTTTTGTTTCGACATTAAAATCCCTGTTTTAACCAAACTTAAACGCTTCTCGTTTTTCTTAAATTTGAAAGCAACATCTAGGCAAAAAATTCCCACTTACCATGAGGTCAAGGGATAGCTCAGTTCAGTTCATTTTATGGGCAAAAGACGAGTCTGTTGGTGTATGCAGCAGCCGAATTCTAATTTCGACCCAATTTTATCTCATTCACGTCAGAAAATCAAACCCGGTAAAAAACACAGGGGGTGCAACACTAATTTTACTATGTATATAAATGGTTCCATCTCAGATATTGAATACAGATGAAACTTTAGAAGGTGTAACATAGATTACTATGTATGATAACGTAGCTTACCATACTTCACTTTAAACATAAGAAAGCCTGGGAAAAGAGAAAAACAGCCAAAGAAGGGCCTAGAAATCTGGAGCTCAGAAAAACGAAGGAAAGTTTGTGCCTTGTAAATGAGGACTATTATTGACTGCTCTTATAATACACTTGTGAAAAAACAGTACTAGCGGTGTAAATGACGATGATTCAATAGACAACATCATAATTTGTATGCTCAAACACATTTTCCCAGAAAATAAGTGTGAAACCTTCATATTTCTTCCTACTTTATGTTTTATTTTGATGGGTAGCGTAGATTACGCTTTGTTTACACCGTTGTGAATGGCAGAGGCATACAAAAGAAACTCTAGACTGAGTGCTGAAATTTTAGATGTGTCTCAGGACAGAACCATTTTAAAAGCTGGGTGGTTTTTGTGCGTTTATGAGAAAAAAAAATTCGAGCCGAATTTCAGTTCTGTTTGACCCCTTATTCTGAGAATGAGTGTAACAGACATTTTTAGTCTAGAAACAGACCAAGATGATTACAATAGTTCTAATTGCATGTCCAATAAAGTTACCTGTCTTTGAGCACTCTTCCGCAGGTTTGGTTAGAAAATGTACAAATCTGTTGAGACAGTGCAATATTGTTATACAGTGGAGCCCCGTTATAACGAACTTCGTTAACTCGCTGATTCCGTTAGAACGCGGGTGTCCTATGGCTCCCAAAATTTGGGGCGTTGACCATTTTGCGTCCGATCAGGATCTAGGATACGCTGATCTGGATGCTCAATTAAAAAAAAACCAACCTACTAATCAATTGCTCAAAATCGATACGCGTGCGCATAATCAGGCAGTCTTTCACACCTTTTTTGGTTGTTACCTGTATGACCGCTGGCAATCGTTAATTGGTTGTTTGACATTGTTTGACAAATACACGCTCAGTTGATTACGATAGGACTTCAGTCTTCAGCCAAACTGTGTGACACTTGAGTGAATAAAGAATGGTCAAACACAAGCTTACACAAGCCATTTTCTGTATAAAAACTGGGCTACTTGGTTCGAATGGATACACTACGTTGTATTCTAGATAGCGATAGCAATCGATCATACAGCGATTCATACAGCAATTTCTCACTCATTTATCGACATGCGTCAGAGAACAAAGAAGAGTCTTTAGGTCGTTCGGAAGAGTCTTTAGATTCACTGTTGTTTATGTACATGTATGTAGTGTATGTAGTATACGTTCATAAATGAGAACGCGGATACAGGCCATCCGCAGAAGGGGGGGTGAAACAGCGTTATATCCTTCACCCTGGATATAACGCGGGTCAAATCCACGGACCCCGCGGATTTCGTTTTAACGGGGCTCCACTGTATAAGATATGGTGCCCATAAAATAGACAAAACATATAAAACTGATATTGGGAATAACAAATGAGAAATAAAGTCTGAATGTACTTATGAGACACTGCAGCCCAATGAAATATGCTTCCATCAGTAAAGATAGTTGCATTTGATTGTATTTTGTAATTGTTGCCATTGATAAATGTTTACATGTTGTCCTGGTAGTAGGACTAAACACACCTTAAACTTTAAGGGGCGTTCCGCTAATGGTAATAAGAAGTATTTCAGGGTAACTCTTGTCAGGATTTCCTTGGAAAATTGGACTTTTTGTGCAGTCTCGTCTTGATCTGCACTGGCTGCAAACCAAAAAATGATTTATGTTCGTGTATGATTTCTAAATGTTCTGTGTTTCAGATGAAGAACTTATGTCGAGTGATCTAGAAGAGGACAAAAAACCCAGCCTCCTTGCTGGTCCCACCATTCTTATTGCCACCATCTTAAGTTCTGTAGGTGTGCTCATTTTGGCTATCGTCGGTGTACTGTGTTATCACATAGTAGAAAGGAAAAGGCGTGCCTTTCATTACAAGAACACGCCCCAAGATGACCTTGAAATTGACATTCAAAAACTGCCTGCAAACATGTCATACCACTGTGTTGAAGAGCCTATTCGATTAAATCCAAAGTTAGAAGCCTATGAATATCCAAGAAACGACATTGTATATATAAAAGACATAGGTCAGGGTGCCTTTGGGCGTGTGTTCAAAGCCAAGGCACCAAATTTAAACAAGCCAGGTGAAGAGACACTTGTAGCTGTTAAAATGCTAAAGGAAGATGCTTCTGATGATTTGCAAGCTGACTTTGAGAGAGAGGCATCGCTGATGGCAGAGTTTAACCATCCAAACATTGTTAAATTTTTAGGGGTGTGTGCAATTGGGAAACCTATGTGTTTATTGTTTGAATACATGGATAAAGGGGATCTAAATGACTATTTACGAATGTGTAGTCCCGATCAACATATTATCAGAAGGAGGACCAATGAAACTTTCAGTAAAGATATGTTAATGTCTGGTACTCTGGATCAATTAAATATCTCACGCCAAATATCTGCAGGGATGGTGTACCTTTCTCAGAAAAACTATGTGCACAGAGATTTAGCGACTCGAAACTGTTTGGTGTGTGATAATCTCACTGTAAAAATCTCCGACTTTGGACTTGCGAGAAGCATACATCGACTGGATTATTACAAAGGTAGTGATAATGATGCTATACCCATTCGATGGATGCCACTAGAAGCGATACTTTATAACAAATTTTCTGTAGAGTCCGATGTTTGGTCCTTTGGTGTAATTCTGTGGGAAATCTTTTCATATGCTTTACAGCCATACTATGGAATGACCCACGAGGAAGTGGTAGAGTTTTTAAAGGAAGGTAAAAACCTTGTGTGTCCTGAAGATACCCCTGTACAAGTGTATAATTTAATGTTAAAATGTTGGACTAGAAAACCCTCGAATCGCCCCAAGTTTCAAACTATACACCAAATCATCACATCTTTGTATGAAGAAATGTTGAATGATGAGAATACAGAAGAGGTACAGAAAATGCATGTCAGTGTATGACAAATATGAACATGTGATCTTGATTGTAGTGTTATTAATGGCATGTAGGGGTTAAACCCTTTACCACACAATCAAGAGTTTTAACAACTCTGAGGAAGAAAGCTTTTGAAAACATTGTGGGAAAAAGAGAAAATGCTGGTAACCAGCATCCTTTTTCTCACATTGTTTTCTATCCTTTCTAAGCTAAATCTCATAATTCTAGCCACAATTGAATTGTCATTTGCAAATGCCTTCAATTTAGATGATTTGAAATTTTAGTTGTTTGCAACAAAATTTTGGACTTTTCCAAATTGAAAGCATTAGCAGGTGACAAAATAAATGTGGTTCAAAAAGTGATTTCTTTTTTTGTGGACGGGTAGAAATTGTTGTGAGAAATGGAGAAAATGCTGGTTACCAGCATTTTCTGCTTTTTCCACAATGTTTTCTAAATTCTTCTTCTTCTTCTTTCATCTGGGATTGTGTGTTAAAGAGTTACAAGCCTACCATCAAAAACATCATAAACATTGGTGAACATCAAAATTCCTATATTTTACCCTGATAGTTGCTTGTATGGTATTTAATGCCATATTCAACATTATTTTAGTTATGTTGCAGTTGCCAGTGCACCTATCCATGCTTTAAGTGTACTTCACACAATATTCTTCCCAAGCTACTGGCTGCTTTCCCACATAACCATCATCGAAATATTGATCAGCAGGGAGAGAGGAATGAATCCTGTAGCAATGACTAGCATCAATCCTCGGAAAGAAATTGGACCAGATGGGGATTGGAACCAGTGACCCCCACCCCCCCTTCAAGTCCTGTACGCTTCCAGGCTTGGCTTTCACTGGTTGCTTTGCCACTTATGAAAGTATGGTGGAAGCGTTACCTCAGTGAAAAGATATCCTAGATTTACATCAAATCAAACAGTTATCCTGTGTTTCTCATATACCAGTTAGTTCTTTTATTTTTAAACCTTTAATGAAAATGGAGTTTATGTAAGCAGTTGCAACATATCCTTCAGTTAATTTAGTGTGTAGGTTTGAAATTGCAGAGCTTCAGATAGAAGGAGTGATTTTGATTTCAAAATCTAAAATATTAATCACTCTCCATGATAACCCTATGTCATGATACTCATTAGAATCGTCTCATCGAGACGATTCTAATGAGTACCCACAACATAGGGTCTGGAAGAGAAATAATGGATTTAGAAAAATATCACTCCCTCTGATCTGGAGGTCTGACATTGTATGTTTTCTGTACCATGTTTTTGGCTATACAATGTATTAGAATTCCTTGTAAGTGTAATTATTTATGTTTCTTGTAAAATAATGTATTTAACTTTTTACCATACAGTTTTGACAACCCTGAGAAAGAAGATTCTTGAAAACACCGTGGAAAAAGGAGAAAGTGCTGGTGTCCAGCATTTTCCCCTTTTCCCCTCAATGTTTTCTAACCTCTGAAAATCAAGTTCTTCATTTCAACCATAATTCATTTCCTGTCATTAAATGCTTTTAAATGTACCAGTCTAAAATGCTTTTAAATGGACCAGTCTAAAGTTTTGTCATGTGGTAAAGGCTTAACCCTTTGCCACATGACAAAATTTTAGACTGGTGTGGTTGAAGCTATTTTTAGGCGACCAATAAAATGTAAATCTAATGGTAAGATTACCTTTACAAAACAGAAAACATGGTTGGAAAAGGTTAAAATGTTGTTGACCAGCATTTTCTGTTTTTCCCACAATGTTTTCAAAAGCCTTCTTCCTGTGGGTCATTGGAACTTAGGATTGTATGGTAAAGGGTTAAAGATATGTTGTGGCTCAAAGGACTATGTCTCTGCTTAACTCTTTACCAAACGACAAATTCTTAGACTAGTCCAAATTGAAAGCATTTACATACGACAAAATAAATGTAACTCAAAAATTGAAATTTGTTTTGGCAAGGCTAGAAAATATTGCGGGAAAAGGAGCCTTACCAGCATTTTCTCCTTTTCTCACAATGTTTTCAAAAGCTTTCTTTTTCAGGGTCGTTAAAAGTCAGGATTGTTTGATAAAGAGTTAAGGGCATGAAAGGGTAATATACAAAAAGTTTGTTATATAAAATGAGCAGTGCTCTTAGGAAAGGGGGTTTAATGCATCTTCTATATGCATTATATCAAGCAAGTCGTCACAGAAGACAAACCCATTTTTCCTTTTTAAAACCAACTGAACCATGAGGTAGAATGGTCCTTTAACTCTGTACCACACAATCCCAAGTTTTAACGACCCTGAAGAAGTAGCCTTTTGAAAACATTGTGGGAAAAGGAGAAAATGCTGGTAACCATATTTTCTTCCCTTTCACAAATAATTCTTACCATGTTAGCCATATCTGATTTTTCATCTGCAAGTTCTTTCAATTTTGACAAGTCTAAAAATTTGTTGTGTCGTAAAAGGTTAACTCTTTACCTGACAAGAAAATTTTAGACCAGTCCGAATTCAAAGCAGTTGCAGATGACAAATAAAATGGGGTACAAACGACAGTATCTGTCTTTGGGATTGTTTAAAACATTGTGGGAGAAAAAGAAAATGGTGGTCACCAGCATTTTCTTCTTTTCCCACAATCTTTTCAAAAGCCTTCTTCCTCAGGGTCCTTAAGACTTGGGATTGTGTGGTAAAGAGTTAACAGGACGAAAATTTACCCAAAGGAAACAAAATTCCAACCAAGCCAGCCTGCGCATTAAATCCCCTTTTCAGAGAGCATGATTGAGATAGAATAATCCTTTTCCTGGTATGGATGCAGCTACATTTGTTCTCCGAATTGCCAGTAGATGATTTTTTGATGATATTTAACGAAACGAATTAACATTTAACAAACTAGAGAAATAGCTCAATTTGAGATATTTCTACCTTTGTCACAATATTTTCTGGACTCTTTACACAAAAATTTACAACTTGTTCTGTGTTTTTTAGGTGTCTTTTGAGGTCTTAACCCTTTACCACTGAATCCTGAGTTTTAACGACCCTGAAGAAACAGCCTATGGAAAACATTGTAGGAAAAGGAGAAAATGCTGGTAACCAGCATTTTCTCCTTTTCCAACAATGTTTTTTGACCATTCAAAGACATATCAAATCATTTTATTCAAATTCGAAATATCGTCTGCAAATTCTTCAATTTGGAAAGGTAAAAAAATTTGTCGTTCTGTAAAGGATTAATGGACAGCTGATAATCAAGAAATTCAGTTAATCCTTTATCACACACTCCCAACTTTTAACAACCCTGAGCAAGATTGCTTTTGAAAACATTGTGGGAAAAGGAGAAAATGCTGGTAGCCAGCATTTTCTCCTTTTCCCATAATGTTTTGTATCCTTCCCAAAATTTATTTTCAATTTTTGAGTCAATTTTATTTGGTCATCTGCAAATGCTATCAATTTGGACCAGTTTAAAATTTTGTCATTTGGTAAAGAGTTAAGTTTGAATGAGAACTCTTTGCAGGTCTTTATCCCTTTACCATATGATCCCGAGTTTTAAGGACCCTGAAAGAGAAGGCTTTTTAAAACATTGTGGGGAAAGGAGAAAATGCTGGTAACCAGCATTTTCTCCTTTTCCCACAATGTTTTCTACCCTCTCAGATACAACAATCACCATTTCAGCTGCATCTAATTTGTCGTCTGCAAGTGCTATCAATTTGGACTAGTCAAAAATTTTGTCATTTGGTAAAGAGTTAAGTTTGAATGAGAACTGTTTATAAGTCTTTATGAGATCTATTTTTACAGTATCCATTCCTCTTCTCCCATAGACTCTTTCAGTGCCAAAAATACGATCTTCAATTGAAATTCAGTGGAGTTGTAAGTGACATTTAACCCTTTCCCAAACGACAAATTTTGGACTGGTCCAAATTGAAAGAGTTTGCAGACAGCAATTTTAAATTTGATGAAAATGGCAGAAAGTTATCAAAAAGGGTAGAAAACACTGTGGGAAAAGGAGAAATTGCTCATTACGAGCAATTTCTCCTTTTCCCACAGTGTTTTCAAAAGACTTGTACTGCAGACACGTGAAAACCAGGGCTTGTTTGGGAAAGGGTTAAAAATACCTTTGGTATTTGGAAAAAAATGTCATCACATTCAATTATCAAAATGCTATCATTGGAATCTGATCTATTTTGTATTGGAGAATATTGAAGTGTAGCAGCACAGTATCAAGTTATGCAACATAGACAACAAACAATATGGCAAATATTAAATTTTATTTCGCACTTTTGGGTAGTTTATCAAGAAATAATAGCAGATTATGGTTTGATATTTCATGGTTATGACCAGTCAAAAATACCATTTTCATACTTTCTAACTTTTCAATTGAACGCGGAAACATTTGAAAATCATGGGGCCAATTCCGTTTTCCTTAGAGTTGTTAAACTGTGGGATCATTAGGTATAGGGGTTAAGTTTGAGATGCAAGTGTATGTCTTTGTAGAGTTTCCAAGGAAAAGAAATGAAAAAAGTAAAGCAGCATTTAGGTTGAACAAGCAGTTAATGTAACTACCTAACTTGAATTCAGATAGATAAATTTAAAAGGTGTTTTGGCACCTATGGCTGCAGGCAGTTGTTTATCAGAAACTTATTTAACCCTTTCCCTAACAAGCCCTGGTTTTCACGTGTCTGCAATACAAGTCTTTTGAAAACACTGTGGGAAATGGAGAAATTGCCCGTAACGAGCAATTTCTCCTTTTCCCACAGTGTTTTCTACCCTTTATGAGAACTTTCTGCCATTTTCATCAAATTTAAAATTGTCGTCTGCAAACTCTTTCAATTTGGACCAGTCCAAAATTTGTTGTTTGGGAAAGGGTTAATCAAAGGCTCCTTTTATCATAATTATTCAAAACCTGTCTCCTGTAGGTGCTTGAGGATTCACATGCATGGTAAAATGGATTTATTACTTGATCTTTGCTGAATAAAGAAAAAACAAAGTGTTTTGGCACTGATGGCACCAATGAATCCTTTACCACACTATCCAGAATTTTAACAGAACTGAGACAGAGGGCTTTTTTAAAAGATTTCTGTTACCAGCATTTGATCCTTTTCCCACAATATTTTCTGTCCTTTCAAGGTGAAACCCTTTGATATGAGCAACATTCTATGTGTTGTCTGCAAAATGCTTTCACAAATGAAGAAATCTGAAATTTTAATGGTCTGGTAAAGGGTGAGTGGTGAGTGCTTATCAGATGATTATTGAAGTGGAAGCTAATAATGAACTGATAATCTTATCTTTTCCTATATGGAAGGAAACTCATAAAGTCTTTAACCTGCTGTTACCTCTAGCAATCTAAAGGCAGAGCATGTAGTAACTCTTTACCAAACGACAAAATTTTAGATTGGTCCAAATTCAAAGGATTTGCAGGTGACAATTTAAATATGGCTAAAATGATTACATGTTACCAGCATTTTCTCCTTTTCCCACAATGTTTTCAGAGGCTTCCTTCGTTAGGGTCATTAAAACTTAGGATTGTGTGGTAAAGGTTCAATCTTTACCAACCGATCCCACATTGTAACAACCCTGAAGGCAAAGGGAAAAAAATGGAAATACTTTTTTACAGAGGGGAAAATTCTGGTACCCAGCATTGTTGTCCTTTTCCTTGTGTTTTGAAGCTTTTTCTTTTGTATCTGTAAAATCACCCTATGCAGTTACTGCTTTGATAAATAGGAGCAGAAAAGGGCATTATCATGATACAACTGGATATAGGTGGGGGAAGGTAGCTTGGGTCCAGGTGGTCATAGCGTGCAGTCTCCTTTCTAGTGGTCTCCATTCAGGTCTCCTTTCTAGTGGTCTCCATTCAGTCTTCAAAGATCTGTGGCAAAAACTATTTATCAGTTCTGTAATTATTATCTTTTTTTTGGCAACGTAACATGCGAATATTTAAAAGGAAGAATCGATCAGACTAAACTCGGGCTTAGGGGGAGGGGACGATTTATAAGAAAGAAGGATTTTATGTCCTTAAAGGCCTCTTGAGATCAGAAAAAAAACATTTTTGTCTAGAGATTTTCTTCCGGTGCACAGCATATACCTACCTCTGAACAGCTCGAGGTGATAAGATATGTTGATAGAAAATGTAATGAAATTAGCTCTAACTCTCTTGACACTTTACCACACAATCACAAGTTTTAACAGCCTCAGAGAAAAAGTCTCCTGAAAACAACGTGGGAAAAAGAGAAAATGCTGGTAAACAGCATCTTCTCCTTTTCCTACAATGTTTTCAACCCTTTCCCAACCAAATTTCAATTTTTGAGTCACATTTACTTTGTGGTCTGCAAATGCTTTAAATTTGGGCTAGCCTGTAATTTTGTCGTTTGGTAAAGAGTTAACTCTTTACCACACAATCACAGGTTTTAACAACCCTGAAGAAAAGGCCTTTTGAAAACATTATGGGAAAAGGAGAAAATGCTGGTAACCAGCATTTTCTCCTTTTCCCACAATGTTTTCCAACCTTCCCAAAACAAATTTCAATTTTAGAGTCACATTTATTTTGTCGTCTGCAAATGCTTTCAATTTGGACCAGTCTAAAATTTTGTTGTTTGGTGAAGAGTGAATACACCATACACCTTTACCAAATAAGAAAAGATTAGACTGGACCATATTGAAAGCATTTGCAGATGACAGAGCAGATCTTGCTTAAATGGTGATTTCTGTATTTGATAGGGTAGAAAACATTGTGGGAAAAGGAGAAAATGCTGGATACCAGCATTTTCTTCTTTTCCCACAAATGTTTTCAAAAGACTTCTTCCTCAGGGTCGTTAAAACTTGGGATTGTGTGGTAAAGGGCTAACTCTTTCACTGCCAATGTTGTCTTTGATAGCTTTTGCGGATGGCAGAGATCAAGATCAGACTGCATGCATTTTCAGAAGCCTTCTTTGAAACGGAGGTAAAAACATGGGATAATTTCGTAAAAGGTTAATCCTTAAGCTGCCATGGGCAACTCATGGACCTTTTGCAGACATCTTTGAAATTGCAAAATTTGGGTTTTCACTATCAGCTTGAAAGTTTCATTTCACTCATTTAGCAGGATAAGAGCTCGGATAAGACAAGTTATTTTCGTCAAGAGATTTTCTTACTGTGCACAGCATCTACTTACCTCTGAACAGTTCAGAATGATAAGATACTGTTGAGAGAAAAAGGTATTGAAGTTATATTTAACTTGTAACATCATAGAGACAAGCATTTTCAAAGAAAAAACAACATGAAAAAAACAATAGGAAGAGATCCAGTTGGACAAAGAAAATAAATTCTCTATACTCAAAATCTTTACCAGAAGTTGATGATAAAATTTCACAGTTTTTTCCAAATCAAAAGCATTTGCAGGTGACAAATTTGACTCAACAGATGAAGTTTGCTTTTCTAGGGTAGAAAACATATCGGGGAAAGGAGAAAATGCTGGTTACCAGGATTTTCTTCTTTTCCCACAGTGTTTTCAAAAGACTTATTTCTCAGGTTCATCAAAACATAGGACTCTTTGGTGAAAGATTAAGATAAGGAAAGTGAGTTTTGTCAAAAGATGGTACTTCTGTGCATAACTTCTGCCTAACTGTGAACAGTTAGGGTGATAAGATTGTACTTCCTGTGCACAGCTTCTGCCTAACTATAAACAGTTTAGGGTGGTAAGATAATGTTGAGAGAAAATGTAATGAAGTTAATATAACTCTTAGAGTGCCAAATATACTAGGATGGGTATTTTCAGTGTAGAAATAAGACCCAAATAACAGTAATTTTAAGATTGATTCTGTTCAGACTGGAAAGTGGACAGTGTACATGAAAGATCCAACTGCATGTTTTGTGCAGCCTGGGTAGCGCACAGGACTTTAGAACAGGGGGTTGCTGGTTCTAATCCACAGCTTGGACAACTTTCTGTCCAAGGATTGATGATAGTTATTGCGATAGGATTTAGACCTCTCATGGCTCATCATTGTTTTGACGATGGTGATGTGGGAAAGCAGCCAGTGGCTTGGGAAAAACATTCTGTGAAGTACTGGTAAAAGAAAGTCCAGGAAAGCATGGATAGGTGAGGCCGTGATTTAACTGAAATAATCTTGTAAATGGTGTTTAACACCACACAATCAATCAATCAATCAATCAATCAACATTGGTCAATGAGAACATACATGTGAAAATATTGTTTCAAAATGAGAAATTGATACTGTCAAGCAATTTCTTCTATAACCACAGTTACTTTCTACATTTGATTGGTGCAAGACGCACTGAGTCGCATAACTGCATAGAGTCAGCTGTAGAAAGGAAATGTGTCTAAAGTAAACATCCTAAATATCTTGAAACATCCATTCTCCATTTACTTTGCTTTTTATGTTAGAATAATGCAGCTTTTTTGAAGACTAGATAATTTTAGAGCATACACTTAGTATTTCAGTTGTATATCTCAGCCTTCAAAGTGCCTGTTAACCTATTACCACACAATCCTGACTTTAATAACCCGGAAGAAAAAGCCTGTAGAAAACATTGTGGGAAAAGGAGAAAATGCTTGTAACCAGCATTTTCTCCTTTTCCAACAATGTTTTCTACCCTTTGAAAGACAAATTTTATGTTTTGAGTGAAATTTAATTTGTCACCTGCAAATACTTTCAATTTGGTCATGGCTAAAATTTTGTCGTCTGGTAAAGAGTTAAAGTAGTGCATGGTAAACTCTATTTAAAGGACCCTGAAGGAGAGGGATTTTTAAAACAATGTTGGAAAAGAAAAACTTGTTGGTAACCAGCATTTTCTTCATTACAATGTTGTTTTTTTTTTTCCCTTTTTGAAGAAAATCTCATGATTTGATTGGCATTTAACTTTTTACCTTACTACAAAATTTTAGACTAGTTTAAACTGAAAGCATTTGCAGACAACAAATTCAAGGTGGCCCAAATGAATAAGTTTTGTCCTTGATAGGGTTCACAACATTGTGGGTAAAGGACAAAATGCTGGTTATCAGCATTTTCTCCTTTTCCTGCAATGTTTTCGAAAGCATTCTTTCTCAGGGTCATTAAAAATCGGGATTATGTGGTAAAGGGTTAATTTCTTGGCAGGAAAGGCTTTGAGTGTGGACATGTCAGTAACTGTTTTCTCTTGAAGAGTTATTTCTGAAAAATATATATAAATTTGAGCAATGCTATGTGAAAAGGGGAATTAATGCATCTGCAAAAATTACAGATCCATGTCAGCCCGTGCAGTCTTGAGCAGGCTGACCTGGGCCGAAACTTTTTGCTATTGGTCAATTTTCTGAATGACCAGTCTACCTCATGATTAAGTTGTCAGTTAAAAAAAGTGGCTTTTGTGGAACCATAGTTAATTGATGGCTCGATTGGTATCATGCATAATTGAGATGCTTTAAGCCCCCTTTTGCCAGAGCATGGTTCATTTATAATAGAGGGATGAGTAGATAGAGACATTTTCAAGTATCATTCAGGAAGAAAGACAGACAGATTTAATTACAGATTTAAGAAGTTTCGCCAAGAATATACCACAAAAAATGTAGGCATTGTAGAATTCAGATCAGCCTGCATGTTCTATGCATTCTGATCTTCATCTGCCTTGATTATGAAAGCACATGATAATGAAGTTTGGCCTTGAGCTGTTTGGTTTGACCCTTTACCACACAGTTCTGAGTTTCAATGACCCTGAGAAAGATGCCTTTTTAAAACAATATGGGAAAAGGAGAAAATGCTGGTAACCAGCATTTTCTCCTCATTTTCTCCTTTTACCACAATGTTTTCAACCCTATCAAAGACAAGCTTCATTATTTGAAGGATATTTAAATTGTGGTCTGCAAAATTTATGCTTTCAATTTTGACAAATCTAAAATTCTGTCTTTCCATAAAGAGTTTATATATTTTTTAACCCTAAAACTCAAGCATTAGTGCCTTTGGATTGCACCGATCAACTGGCCACCTTGAACCCTTTACAACACAGTGCTGAACTTTAATGACCATGATAGAGAAGCCTTTTAAAAACATAGTGGGAAAAGAAGAAAATGGTGGTAACCCACATTTTCTCCTTTTCCCACAATGTTTTCTATGCTTTCTGATAGAAGTCGTTCCCTCTGTGCAACGTTTAAAATGTTGTCTGCAAATGCCTCCAATTTGGACCAGTCTGAAATTTTGTCATTTGGTAAAGAGTTAAGAATAAAGTGGCAAAAAATGTTCTCAAGGAGAATTTTCTCCTCATATTACAATGGATTCTGTAGTATTACTTTAACTCTTTACCAAACGACAAAATTTTAGACCAGTCCAAATTGAAAGCATTGACAGACGAAAAAATAAATATGACTCAAAATTTGAAATTTGTCTTGGGAAGGGTAGAAAACATTGTTGGAAAAAGAGAAAATGCTGGTTACCAGCATTTTCTCCTTTTCCAACAATGTTTTCAACCGCTTTCTTTCTCAGGGTCGTCAAAAGTCGGGATTAAGGGGTTAAGTGCAGCCTTGTAATCCTAATATCTTTGTAAAATATAGATACTCAACATGAATTAAACTTCAAGTCTTTACCAAATGACAAAATTTTGGACATATCCATATCCAAAGCATTTGCAGGCGACATATTAAGTATGGCTGGAATTTTTAATCAAAAGGGTAGAGTACATTGTGAATACATTTTTCTCACAATGTTTTTTGACCATTCAAAGACATATCACATCATTTATCTGGTTACCAGCATTTTCTCCATTTTCCACAATTGTTTTCAGAAGCTTTCTATTTAAGTTTGTTAAAACATGGGATTATCTCGTAAAGTTAATTTTCAAGGCTGACCATCTGATTGGCTTAGACTGAGCATCTAAACCAATCAGATCGTAAGTTCAGGAATTTAGAGCTACAATGCTGTATGTACATAACTTTTATTTAACTTTATACTGCTCACTCCTTAGTTTTAACAACTCTAACAAAGCAGGTTTTTGAAAAGAGTTGGAAAAGGAGAAAATGTACCAGCATTTTCTTCCTTTCCCACTATGTTTTCTACCCCATTATGAAACATATTCATCATTTGATCCACATTTCAAATGTCATCTACAAAATGCTTTGAATTTGGATTAGTTCAAAATTTTGCAGTTTGGTAAAGAGTTGAAAAAAGGAATGCCAGATGCATTTTGATATGACATGATGATTTGATTCCAGTGATTTACATTTATTTATGTTTTTTGCTAGAGAATAGTATTGAATTTTGGTCAGTGGGTCCAATTTACATACATTATTCTTATTGATGTTCATATTCTCAGTTGTGTGTACAAGCCCATGTTTTGCCCCCCCCATACTGGTGGACATTTTTTGTACCATTGGAAAATCTACCCGAACAACCCCAAGTTTTTAGAACCCTGAGGAAAAGCTTTTGAAAACATCATGGGAAAAGGAGAAAATGCTGGTGACCTGCATTTTCTCCTTTCCCACAATGTTTTCTTACTTTTAACAAGAAATTCAATCATTGGAGTAATGTTTGTTGGCTGCATGATGCTTTCAAAATTGGACAAGTTCAAAATTTTATTATTGGGTAAAGAGTAAAAATGATACCACTGTTATTTTGGGATCATTTTCAGATGCATCTAACTTATTTTCTCATACTGTTTGTATATCACAGAATAAAGTTTAGATAGTCTTATATAATGCCATATCATTTTGAGTGATTGTTTATGAATTTATGAAAAAAAGATAACCAAAATTAACTCCTTACCTAATGGTCAAGTCTTTAAGCTACCCTGATGAGAAAGAGTTTTGAAAACATTGTGGAAAAAGAAGAATTTGATTACTTTCCACAGTATGTTGTGAAAGGCTATCCACTTTAGGGATGTAAAAAGTCATCTATGTATGGAAATGGGTTAACCCCTAGAACCCTGAATAAAGCCTACAGACATTTTTATTCTAGAAATAAATGCAAGTATTTGAGCCATTCTCTGTGAAAAGGGGGCTTAACTCTTTACCAAACTACAACATTTTGGACATTTGCAAAATGGAAACCTTTGCAGACGAATTGAAAGCATTTCAGACTACAAAATAAAAGTGACTCAAAAAATGAAATTTGTTTTGGGAAAGGTAGAAAACATTGTGGGAAAAGGAGAAAATGCTGGTTACCAGCATTTTCTCATTTTCCCACAATGTTTTCAAAAGGCTTCTTCCCCAGGGTCGTTAAAAGTCAGGATTGTGTGGTAAAGGGTTAATACATCAGCAAAACGTATCGATTCATGTCAGCCTGCACACTCGCGCAGACTGACATTTGGGTCAAAACTTTTTGCTACTGGTAAATTTTCTGCATGTCCAAGGACCATTCTATCTCATGATTCAGTCGTTTGGTAGACAAAATGGATTTTGTGGATCCATAGTTATGTTTTGACTTCCATGGTATCACACATCACAGAGATGCATTAAGCCCCCTTTTCAAAGAAAATGGCTCATTTGCAATTTTTAAGGTTGCTCTTGTGGAGAAAATCTCAGCAAAGTTTAGAGCGTAGATCACACTGCACAGTTTGTGCAGTCTGGTGTTGGTCTAAACTGGCAGCAAAGAAAACTATGATTGTATAAGGCAGCTGTACCTTTTACCAAACAATGCCAAGTTTCAACGACACTGTGAAAGAAGGCTGTTTAAAAACATTGTAGGAAAAGAAGAAAATACTGGTAACCAGTATTTTCTCACATTTTACCCACAATGTTTTTTTTTTTTTTCTTTTAATTTCATTTTTAAGCCATATTTAATTTGTTGTCATAAAATTCTGCCCAGAAGGATATGCCAGAATGTCCCAGCAAAGCAGAAAGTGTAAAGATTAGACTGTATGTTTTGTGCACTCTGATCGTGGTCTACACTGGACCCAAAGGCAACTACTGTTGTGAAAGGCACAGTATGGGTCAACATGCATGATTCAAAACTGTAAAAAATTTACATTGATAAAAAAGGATCATTTTCTGGGACCCCCTGAGTTCCCTTAGATTGTCTTGATAAGGGAATATGGCAACACTCCTTAGAACTTAATCTAAAAGATAAGAAAATAACATACATTACATTCACAGATGTTACTGGAAAATTATTTGGAATCCAGTGCTGATAAGCTTCTCTGGGTATATAAATGTATATATATCACTGGGAGATGAAAGCATGGCTTTGTTTATAGAGATGTAATTGAAATTGAGGTTTTCCTGGAAGAATAGATTAAATTTTTATTTCATCTAATGTATTTTAGGCCTCAGGATGTTTACAACACTTTTATGTCTTTTTGGGAAACAGTCTAGATTCTATGTTCAGACTGCAGACAACATGCAGTCTGATCTTGGGTCAACTCTAAATGTTAGTTTGTGAGATAGCCTGACTGATACAGAGTTGAAAAGAGTATTTGAAATAGCAATATTTTGGTCTTTTTAA
This sequence comes from Tridacna gigas, assembly GCA_945859785.2. Lineage (NCBI taxonomy): Eukaryota > Metazoa > Mollusca > Bivalvia > Cardiida > Cardiidae > Tridacna > Tridacna gigas. The sequence goes on from OX244032.2 coordinate 15,450,501, forward strand.
CTCTTTACCAAACAGCAAAATTTTTAGACAGGACCAAATTCAAAGCATTTGCAGGTGACAAAATAAATGTGACTCAAAACTTTAAATTTGCTTTTGTTGGGTAGAAAACATTGTGGGAAGGGGAGAAAATGCTGATTGCCAGCATTTTCTTCTTTTCCCACAAAGTTTTCAAAAGGTGTCTTCCTTAGGGTCATTGAATGTCTGGATTGTGTGATAAAGGGTTAAATCTTTACCAGATGACAAAGTTTTAGACGTCCAGATTCAAAGCATTTATGACAAATAAAGTGCAACTAAACTGGTGGAATTTGTCTTTGATATATTTTTTAAAAACATAATAGTAAAAGGGAGAAAATATTTTCTCCTTTTCCCACCATGCTAACTGATTTTTTAACTCTTTACTTCACAACAAAATTTTAAGCTTGTCCAAGTTCAAAGCAGTAGTAAACATCAAATTAGATGTTTATCAAATGATGGTATTTGTCTTTGTCTAAGAGTAGAAAAGGAGAAAATGCTGATCACCAGCATCTTCTCCTTTTCCCACAATGTTTTTCAAATATCGCAGGTTTCCGATGGGTTGTCAAAACTTTAGACTTGGCCATTTTGAAAGCATTTGCAGACAACAGATTGAGTTTGGCTGAACTGATGGGTATTATCTTCAAAAGGTAGAAAACATTGTGGGAAAAGGAGAAAATACTGGTCACTAGCATTTTCTCCTTTTCCCACTATGTTTTCAAATGCCACAGTTTTCATCAGAGTTATTAAAATTCCGGATTGTTTGGTAGGGGAAGGAAGGTTATACTATATATCATTCTGTATGATTTTGCTGTGCATTAGCTGTAATTTATTATAGTAGGTACATGTTATATTGCAGAAAGGCACATATGTTTTGTCATACTGTACATATTGTGCATTTGTCTTGATAACCTGTTGTATGAAAACTATCAAATTTGAACAAAAAAAGAAAAGATGCAAATAAATTAGTGTACAATGTATTTGAAGTTTGCCGTCTTATAATTTATGCACAGACTGTCGAACGTTTATTAACCCTTTACTGCACAATGCCGCCTTTTAAAGCCCCTGGGAAAGAAGCCTTTTGAAAACAATGGTAACCAGCATTTTCTCCTTTTCCCTCCATGTTTTCTACCCTATCAAAGAAAAATTGTTGTCTGCAAATGCTTTCAATTTGGACAAGGCTAAAATTTTGTCATCTGGTAAAGGGTTAACTTATACCAAATGATATATGGAAAACTTGAAAATTTTTCTGATTCCAAACCATATGGCCTAGGACTACCGAAATTGGCATGTAACTTCAAGATGGACCCCTACTAAGAATCTTCAAATAATAGCCCCGTGGCCAAAATTAGCCCAACCCTGGGGGTCACAAGTTTTACATGGGCTTATATAGGGAAAACTTTAAAAATACTCTGATCATAGACCATATGGCCAAAGGTTACCATACCAAAATTGGCATTTAGCTTCATCTGATAGACCGCTAGGAAGATTCTTTAAAATTATAGCCCTGGGGTCAAATTTGGCCCTGTCCTGGGGGTCACAAGTTTTACAAAGGCTTTATAGTTAAAACATTGAAAAGCTTCTTCCTCTTAACTCTAAGGCCTTGGCTACCAAATTTTGCATATAGCTTCATCCAGTGGATCTCTTCTGAATTTGTTCAAAATTTAGCTGTTGAATCAAAATAAGTGCTGCATTTTATGTTTTATCAAGGAAACTTTGAAAATATTCTTGCTTATAACCTTATGGCTTAGAACTATTTTATTTGGTTTGTGGCTGGATCTTGTTGACCTCTACCAGGATTCAAGTAATAGTTTATAATTATAGCTTGAAATCATAATTTTAGATCAAGAATGGACTCGCCCTGGGGTCACAATTTTCACATAGGCTTTTATAGAGAAAATTTTGTCAGGCTCCTTGGTCAAAACCTTTCGGCCTAGAATTGGAATGTTTGGTTATGTATGGTTTGTAAGTATTAGCAAGTGAAGCGATAGAGGGCCATCATGGCCCCCTTGTTTACTATTGGATTGAAAGTTTTTCGTTTAATTAACTTATATAGTGGGATGAGTGTTAATTTCATACCAGAAGAAAACATAGCTGAATATCATACCAAGAGAATTGATTGATTGTAAGGTGTTTAACGCCGTTTTCAGCATTATTTCAGTTATATCGCGGCGGCCAGTGCACCTATCCATGCTTTCCTGGAGTCTCTGTTACCAGTACTCCGCACAATATTCTTTCCAAGCCACTGACTGCTTTCCCACATAATCATCGTCGAAGCAATGGTCAGCGGTGAGAGAGGAATGAATCCTGTCGCAATGACTATCATCAATCCTCGGAAAGAAATTAGCCGAGCCGGGGATCGAACCAGCGACCTCCTGTTCTCAAGTCTTGTATGCTACCGACTGAGCTACGGGGCTCGGCCATACCAAGAGAAATATGGCTACATATAGGAGGGGGTTAATGCATCTCTGTGCTGCATCGTACCAAGCAAGTCATCACATAATTATGCATCTATAAAATCCCTTTTGTCTAACAACCGGCTCAGTCCTGAGGTAGAATGGTCCCTTGACATTCAGGAAATTGACCAATAGCAAAATGTTTAGAGCCAGGGCAGCCTGGGAAAATGCTATTTGTAATGCATGTCCATGAAACATTCTACCTCAGGCTATTGAACCCATTTTTGCTTGAGGATTGATCTAAAGAATTCGCTAGATCTACATTTACAATTATCAAAATGATGGCACCTTCTACCTCGGAATCGTAATGCTCTCCCGTTTGAAGGGGAGGGGGGGGGGGGTATGATAAGTTGAAGGTGACGTAAAGTGCGGTTTAAATAAACAAACAAGGAAAGGAACACTTCGTAGTTTCCACTCGCATTTCAACAATTTGTCTTTATTGTTTTTACAGGTGCTTTCTTATCTTAGAATCATGACATTGTGAGGTAGAATTGAATCTCGACTCTGGCCAACATACGGTAAATCGATTTGGGTAACTTTGGTATATTCGAAGTACTGCGGTCATGCCTTTTAGAATTTACAAGCTGTCGGCGGCGGTCCGGACCATTTCTTCAGCAGAGTATGGTTTCGGCTTGTTTAATGTACTTTTCTACTCATTAACCCCGAAACTGCGAAAATTTCACCAAATTAACCTGAATTTTTTTGTTAGAAAATGTGCTTAATCAACAAGAATTAAGATTTTTTAATGATGAGATATCAATATGGCATGCGAAGATATTACCCATTGCCATAAATTTTCCCATTGTCGCAATTTCAAAGTTGTGTTCTGGAAGACAGAAAACGTCATAGGAGGAAAATGAAAATGCACTATATCGCTACAAGGGACCCCTTGAACTAAAACAAAATCTTAAGGATGTCCCCACGACAGGACCCCTCCTCAGGGGAACACGTTTAGTATCCCATGGTCCAATCGCGGTTCAAAACCAGAGTGAAATTCTGTGGCAGCAGTGTTGTTTACTCACGCAAGTCGCCTTCAGAAGTGCTGCTAATTTTTCTCTAATGAGAAAAAAAAGATGCATTTTCGTGTGTATGACAACAAAAAATCTAATATATAATTCAGTGACTACATTCGACTAAACACATAGGTGAACATGACCCCATAGCTTGGCATTCTGACCAGGGCTGCATTTGAGTGTTTCTAATAAACAAGGTAAGTAACCATTTTAAACCTATAGAAACTTGTATTATCATGTATCCTTTATCTTAAATTGAGACCATTTAATGGAAGTGTCTTTTGTTGTAGTTTCATTTTATATTTTTTAATGAAGTTCTATATTATGGACCGATACCAAACCAGACAATCCCTCACAAATACGAGACAATATTTCAAGGGAGATAATATATTTTTCCACGTGAAGGTATATGGTGTTGATTACGCTTGATGCATTTAGACCACCCAAAACTTTACATCAACATGAAATACTTACAGGAGACAATTTTTGGGGTTATCAGGTGCATAGCCAGGAATGCAGGAAAGATGAAGCAAAAATTTAATCTGAATTTTCCTCTGTCGTTCTCTCTCTCTCTATATATATATCAAAATAGATGTTAGCACCTAAAAGAGCCAAGCACAACTTTTTTCGACAATGTAAATCAAGATCTGACTGCATTTTGCGGACAATATAGATTAAGATTAGATTGCACCAAACGTACAGTCTGATCTTTGATCTGCATTTTCCAACATTTATTTATTTACTTTGTGACAAAAGCACTTTTGAAATTGAAATGATATGGTTTCTTTAACCCTTTACCACACAATCCCGAGTTTTAACGACCCTAAAACAGATGGCTTTTGAAAACATTGTGGGAAAAGGAGAAAATGCTGGTAACCAGCATTTTCTCCTTTTCCCACAATATTTTCTACCCTATCAGAGACAGAAATTATCATTTTGGCAACATTTAATATGTCGTCTGCAAATGCTTTGAATTTGGTCTAGACCAGAATTTTGTCGTTTGGTAAAGAGTTAAATGATTGAGAAATAAAAGCGCATTTCGTTTTATCGATGCTTTGATGGTTAATGTTGAAGCCCGGGCTTCCGCCTGACTACGCGCCTCGGTTATGCTCCATAATCGATGTGCCCTAGATTCTACTGTGATAAAATTACAAGTGAAAAGCCTTTTAAAATTAGAATAGCTACGAACAATTACACAATTAGCACTTTTACATAATTTTTATGAATATCAATCGTTATTATCAAAACGCTGGTACAACGGATCCAAGTTTTCCAAAAATCTTGCGTAACGGTTTTTTTGGGGTGTATCTAGTTCAGTTTCAATCATCCAATTTCGTACATATTTGTACTTCTTTTTGCCACAGTGTTTTCATAAACAATGTTTTCATAAGCATTTTCGTCAGGGATCAGTTGGAAAAGGGTTGAGGTTAAGTGAAAACAACAACAGAGACTGAAAAATGTTTTTTCGAGATATAACTGAAATAATGTTGAAAACGGCGTTTTCCTTAGTGTGTCACACTACACCTTTGCGGATAGTTTAAATCAAGATCAGACTGCATAAAACTTGCTGTCTGATCTTGTTCTACACTGTCCGTTGTAAAGAGAGGCTAGTTTTGATGAAATCGCATCGTGTGGCTATTTATTCTCAGCTGGATCTTTTCATGCAAAATTTCAGCAATTTGAGGTCTAAAAATAAGGATGATGTTATTCTATCGAATGACAAAGGAATGCATTGCGTTTCACTTTTTTTAAGGTGGGTGCAAAGTCCCTGTGAGTTCAGTATGTTGACTTCAGAAAATAAATGTTTCTCGAACTATAGTCTTAACACTTAACTGAATAGATGGAACGCGAATTTCTACTCAATACTAAAAGCCCAAACATTACGATTTCAAAGTTGATTTCACCGGAAAGAAAATAGCGTATCGAACAGAGTAGATCAAAGATCAGACTGCGCGTTCTGTACAGTCTGATCTTGATGTAAACTGTCCTCAAAGGGTCGATGAGTCGCGATTAGCAGTTTAAGGGTTAATGGCCAAAATACTGATTGGTCAGCATAATCAACTACAACAACAACCACAGGATACCATATTCATGAGCAGATGTATTGTGCTTTTTTTTTTTAACACTGTGCACTTTTTACATATTTTTGTTGTTATATCTCGCACACAAATGAAATGATTACAATCTGATTATGTGCATGTCAAGTCAGACATTGAACTTGTCACATAGCTGGTCATGCTACAAACTGTTGGATAGAAACGAAAAAAAAAAAACGAAATTTGTGACCCAAATTTCCCCATCAATAACACATCATACTACAAAAATACCAAATATGAATAAAATTCTGGCGTCGAGAGAAAAAATTAACTGGAGCCAACCCATACTAAAATTCCGCTTACTCAGCACCATCAGTTTCAACAACAACCACAGAACAGGTGTAGTGAGGTTTTTATAGGTTTTGAAGAAAAATAACATTGGCAAATAAAATACTTATTTTTGTTGTTACATGTAGTACACAAGTGAAATAATTACAATTTAATTGTGTAGATGTCAAGTCCGAAATTGAATTAATGCTCATGGCTGGTCATGTTATGAATTGTGGGACTGAAAAACAGTAGCACCACCTGCGGGTGCCAACGCTCGGCTGAAGTTGCTTTATTTTCAGTAAATATTCAGTGTTGAAAAGGGAGCAGAACTGTGTCAAAATTCCTTGATGGCTACATGCCCTGTTGTATGGGTTCCTCTTTTCATAGTTAAGAACTTGTCAGAGTTTGAAGTAAAAATCTTCAGTAATAACGGACGGATATTATAAAGTTTTTGCACGACGACGCAGACGATGACGATGCAGACGCCATAGCTATGACAATACCTCGACGTTTTCTTCGAAAGCAGCTGAGCTAACAACAGTGCCTTTACAGAAGGTAATTGTTGTCTCCGCATGTCATATTTTTCGAAGACTGGCCTGTCTCTTATGACGCATCACTCTCTTGGACAGGATAAATATTAATTCGTAGTGCATGAAGTAAAAACGCTAGCGCTGAAAAAAAAAAAGCAAGGGGAAAATGGCTCTTAATAATACGAGTATGTCTGTGGAAAAAACATGTTTTTCTTTTTTTGCTCCAAATTTAAAAATATAATTATCTTAAACGGGAAAAAATGTTTTAAAAATACCAGTTTACTACTGTATACAGTTTCTAAATATAGACATTGGGAAAACCGAGATTTGCAACAGACTTTGGCAAGCGTTGAAAACTAATGACCCAACCATAGTGGGCTTACACCAAGACTATTTCTCAAGCTAAAAGGACGGCTGTTTTTATAAATGACTGATGCATAGGTTATATGCTAGCAAACAATGGCTGGATGAATCGTACCAGGTGGCAATTTAGTGAGTAAACGTTTATTTTATTTTGAAATTCGCTGCGTCGATTACGGTCTTGAAAAGTAGTCCGGATCTGTACTCAGAATGTCAAAATCAGATAGGTACTGTATTTGAAGAATGTCACCTGGTGGGAGAAAATGGAAGCTAATATTAATACAGATAGGCAAAACACGTAGCCACTTATTTCCCGTGCACCTGTCTCACATCTTTTGTTGCCCAAAAATAAACAAACGCGATTGATTTTCGTTTCATCTCTACCTTTATCCCTTTACCACACAATCCCGAGTTTTAACCTGAGAAAAAATAACTTTTGAAAAAGCATTTTCTCCCTTTTCCACAATGTTTTTTTTTTTTACCTTCCACAAAAGACACATTTCAATTTTGAGATTTTTAGTAACATTAATTTTGTCATCGGTAAATGCTTTCAGTCTGGACAAGTCTAATTTTTTTGCACTCTCTTGCACTCCGGTTCATTCACATTCACCTCTGTAGTGGGCTCAGAAAGTAGTCCGTCCTCTCGCGAGATTTTCCGTCACATGACCATAACCCCAAATGGCGACACAAACGCCGGTGAAAGAAAGATGTATCGATTGTTTTGTTTGCTGTTCAAACAGCATACGGCCAATCAAACTTAGTGGGAGAAAATGTGGAAAAGAGGGGTTTTCTGAAAAGCTAAAATGTGTTTTAAAGGACGACAATCTCTTCTTTGATGTTACAAACTTAGATCCATCGGTTTGTCGAAACTGTCACAGGACTGTATAATTTTGTTTAACTTGTCTTCATTCGTGGGCGCAGCCATTCGGTTTACAATTGGCGTAGGAATCTGATCAGTGAAGAAACTCGAAAAAATAGTTCCATTGTATACAGGTAAATTCATCAATTTAAATGCACCTATAATGCATCTGGAATCATATTTGCTTTGTCTACTTTATCATGTTACACATGAAACAGTTAAACAGTAACAAAACATGTTTTCCTCGGTTTGACAAGATTCTTGTCATTTAGCCCATCGCAGAGATGTATGTGAGGTAACGAACGACAACTCTGCTCGGAGATTGATTTTTTTGCTGTTTGGTAGAGAGGTAAACCTTTCTTTGCCATGTTTTACGACTTACTTGTAGTGACACATTGTGACGTTCAGCATGCCGCAACAAAGAGCAAGTTATGAGCAAGTTAATTGGAATACAAAATAAATTTTATGGATTCTTTATTATGTGATGACTTGCTTGGTGTAATCCATCACGGAGAAGTATTAAAACCCCTTTTGCCACAGCGCTGCTAATTTTTTGTGCGCACATGTGTGTTCATTAGGCAAACCCTCGGGTGATCCTGTGATCAAGTCCCTCGGCTGTATCACGTAGCTTGTCATGCACCTACACGGTACATTTCTTCGCCGGAAGCACACCATTTTACCGTTGTTAAAATTATGAGATTCCTCTTAAGAAAGAAATCACGAGTCTCAATTTTCTATCGGTATCTTTCTAAGAATATTTCAAACAGTTTGTACAATCAATTTTTATCACTTCCGTAGGGAGCTTTCATCGCCAGATCGATAGATATGAATGGTTATTCGTGTCGTTGCTCACTCTCTTGCACTACGGATCATTCCCATTCACCTCTGTAGTTGGCTCAGAAAGTAGTCCGTCATCACGTGATATTTTCGTCACATGACCATAACTCAAAATGGCGACACAAACGCCGGTGAAAGAAAGACCAATCGATTGTTTTGTGTGCTGTTCAAACAGCATACGGCCAATCAGACTTAGTGGTAGGAAATGTGAAAAAGAGGGATTTTCTGAAAAGCTGAAATGTCTTTTAAAGGGCGATAACTTGTTTTTTTAATTTTGTTTAAATTGTCATCATTCATGGGCGCAGCCATTTTTTTTACAATTGGCGTAAGATTCTGATCAGTAAAGAAACTTGAAAAAATAGTTCCATTGTATACAGGTAAATTCATCAGTTTGAATGCACCTATAATGTATCCGGAATCATATTTCCTTTGTCTACTTTATTATGTTACACATGAAACAGTTAAACAGTAACAAAACATGTTTTCCTCGGTTTGACAAGATTCTTGTCATTTAGCCCGTTGCAGAGATGTATGGTGAGAGTAACGAACGACAACTCTGCTCGGAGATTGGTCGTTGCTAAGCGATGTACACGGCTGCCGCCATGTTTAAGACCATGTGATTGGTATTTCAAAATGGACGAGGTTAGATCTAGGTCCGGATCAGCCGAGTTGTGACGAACGATGTGTGTTGTGACATTTACTTTCCCCTTTTACCAATGTGAATGGAACAGTGTTGGGATGCCATTGTAATCTATATCATCTAAGGCTGACGCATATTAGCCATGCTCTTAGAAAAGAGGGTTTAATGCATCTCCATGACGCATTATACCAAGCAAGTCATCACATAATCATGGATCCATAAAATCCATTTTGACCAACAACCGACTGATTCGTGAGGTGGAATGGTCCTTGGACATGCAGAAAATTTACAAAAAGCAAAAAGTTTCGACTCATATCAGCCTGCACGGACTGTGCAGGCTGACATGAGTCGACACTGTTTACACATGCATTAAGCCTCCCTTTTCATAGAGCATGGCTCGTTCAATTTTGTCAATTTTAATTTTTTCCTGCTGAAAATCTGATCATTTCTTGTTTTGTAATAAGGAAAGGAATTTCAAAAGGATATTTAAGCTTTCGTTTGAAACCTTACCTCATTATCAGACGACAAAATTTTAGACCGGTCCACACTGAGAGCATTTGCAGACGACAAATTGAATGCGGCTGAATTGATGGGATTCGTGTTTGGTTACCAGCATTTTCTTCTTTTCCTTCACAATGTTTTCATAGGTCTTCTCCCCGAAGGTGCTATCGGCATGATGTAAAATTTCGATCAAGGTCAAAATCACTGAATAAACTTTAAAGTAATAGTAGCTGCCAAAAGTAAACGAAGCGGCTATTACAATGCATTTGAATTGAAACCACACTGTTTAAGGCATGAAAATTGCTGTGAAGATGATAATCTGTTATTGTGCACTCGGTCTTAGTGTTAGTCGCTGGCAAAGAAATTAATTTCAAAACTAGGTTACATTTATTTACATTTTAACACCTTCATTTATTTTTTTGGTTGCTATTGGGCCTCTAAGTCTTATAATCCACCAACAACTGTAAATTTCGTTTGAAATTTAGCCCCACTGACTAAATGCCAGCAAGCTTCTGCGAGCGACCTTGTACCAGTCATGTACCCGGTCATCATTCCGTACGTGTGTTGTGATTTAACCCTTTCCCAAACGACAGATGTTAGACCCTTCCAAACTGAAAGCGTTTGCAAACGACAATTTTAAATTTGATGAAAATGGCGGAAAGTTCTCCAAAAGGGTAGAAAACACTGTGGGAAAAGGAGAAATCGCTCGTTACGAGCAATTTCTCCTTTTCCCACAGCGTTTTCAAAAGACTTGTACTGCAGACACGTGAAAACCAGGGCTTGTTTGGGATAGGGTTAAACCTTCACAAGACATCAAAGTTTTACACTTTTACTCGTCGAAAACACTAGCCAACGACAAATAATTTTCAGTTCTTGATGTATCTCAAATAGTGGGATTTATATTTCAAAGGGTTGAAAACATTTGGTAACCGGCATTTCTTCTCTTCCAAAAATATTTTCTAGTCTTTCAGAGACAAATTCCACCATTTAATCTGTATTTACTTTGTCGTCTGCAAATGCTTTCAGTATGGACGAGTCTTAAATTTTGTCGTCTAGTAAAAGGTTAATTCTACAGAATGTCTGTTACATTGCAGAATCGGAAAAAAAAAATAAATGATGAAGTAACTAATCTATTATTCGTATGTAGAATTATAGAAGTTAAAAAAAAAAAAGTCATTAAGCTCACTCGTCTTGCCTTACGTATTCCTTAATGCGGAATAGACAATATGTCACCGCATTTTTGTTTCGTTTTGTTTATAATGTTCATTAACCTTTATCCAGCTAAATAACTTAAATGAAACTTCAAACCGATCATAAAAACCAAAAATAGTTGTATTTCAAAGTTATGGGGGTTGGGGAAACATCTCCGTATCGAACAGTGTAGATCCAAGATCAGACTGCACGTTCTGTGTAGTCTGATCTTGATCCACATTGTCTGCAAAAGGTCCGTGAGTCGCGTGGGCAGAATAAGGGTTAAATCGTCTCTGTCGTAATCTAAAGAACTGTGATTGACTATTTAACTACGTATAATTTTTAGACTAGCGAAGCTAGTCTATAGGCATCATGACTGACCCAGCGTCAAAGTAAACAAAAAACCCCACAGTTGCCAAATACTGCCTCACAGTAAAATGCTTCTTTCTATTAGAAATCCTAATTCTGTTATATATGACAATTTTGACGAAAACTACTAAATCTCTACCACTCCAATTTGAACATGTCTTCTTACAAAGTAAAAGACTGAACAAGATGTCATTTATAAGGTACAAGATCTTTGCTTATATGTAAATTAAGTGACCTATGCAAAGCCAGTTATTCCTACACCACTGTAACATTATGAATGAATCTAAAAATAGATACACCTAGGTAACTTACAGCAAATCCCAGCTGCATTAACTCTCACTGGACAGGGAACCCTTACCCTTCAGCCATTTGATTATTTAGATCATTGTGCACAGTTAAATTGTTATGTGAAACTGTTATTTTACGTTTAGAATGTTAACCCTTTACCACACAATCCGGAGTTTTAATGACACTCCGGAAGAATCCCTGGTAACCAGCATTTTCTCCTTTTCCGACATTGTTTTCTGCTCTTTTGGAATCGGGTTTCATCAATTCAGCCACATTTAATTTGTGGTCTGTAACAACTTTGAATTTCGTTTCGTAAAGAGTTAAATAGTTCACTACATCTTGGGCTATTGGATATTGACTTACTGATTGTAACAACGTTTAACAACGTTTTCAACATTATTTTGGTGATATCATGGCGGCCAGTGCCGCTATTCATGCTTTCCTAGAGTTTCTTTTACCAGCACCACCGCGACTCAGTGACCTTTTGTGGACAGTGTGTATCAAGATCAGACTGCAGAGAACAGCAGTCTTTTCTTGAATCTACACCGATAAGAGGGTATATTTTCTCCAGAATGTAACTTCGAAATAACAATATTCAGGTGTTTACCACTGGCTTGAGAGTTTCATTTAATTTTACTAGCAGGTTAAGGGTTAAACTTTCACTGGATGATAGTCAACCAGTAGCATGCAATGCTCCGGTAGCTCAGTCGGTAGCATACAGGACATGAAAACAGGAGGTCGCTGGTTCGATCCCTGGCTCGGCCAATTTCTTTCCGAGGATTGATGATAGTCATTGCGTCAGGATTCATACCTCTCTCAAGTTTCGACGGTGGTTATGTGGGAAAGCAGCCATTGGCTTGGGAAGAATATTGTGCGGAGTACTGGTAAAAGATACTCCAGGGAAGCATGGATATGTGCACTGGCCACTGCTATATAACTAAAATAATGTTGAAAATAGGGTTAAACACCATGCAATCAGTCAATGAATCGAATTCGCTAGTCTGTCAGCACTTTCAGTACTTTGATTACTTTCACCTCTCTATTTATTCGTTATTCTCGTCGCGTGTTGTTCTACTAACCTATTTGAACTCTGCACACCACAGGTCCTGTGTCTATAAAGCTTGCGTTCAAGCTCAACTGCGTTCCTGCTCAAACTTTAAGGTTAACTAGTGCCTACGAGAGATAACAAGAAAAAGTAGTACGAGAAAGGGATACCCCGGGGTATCCCAAACGACAAAATTTTAGACTTGTCCAAATTAAAAGCATTTATAGACGACAAATTAAATGTGACTCAAATGATGAGTTTTGTCTGTGATAGAGTAGAAAACATTGTTGGAAAAGGAGAAAAATGCTGGTTAGCAGCATTTTCTACTTTTTCCACGATGTTTGTTTAAAAAAGGCCTATTTTCTCAGGTTCGTTAAAACTCGGGACTGTGTGGTATACACAAAACGGTAGCAGCGATGTCATAAATATGCTCGCACTGCCGGGACCCGCCGAATAAACATGTCAACCATCTTTGACCAATTGAAACAAGACAAATTTTTGATGCATAGCATCAAAGAAGCCGGCAATTCTTTGTTACCATCAATGAGGAAGGTGCTTTAGGAATAACTCGCATATCAGAAGTTGTGTTACTTTTAAATTAAAAATTCTGGAGAATAAGACTAAGAATGTTCTTAAGAATGGTTGGCGAATACAGACCCTGTAGAAAATTTTACCGACTGCAACAATTTGGGGGCTAATTAAATTTTTTTTCTTTGCTGTGAATCCTATTTTTTGTTTAACTCTTTACCAAACGACAAACTTTTAGACTAGTCCAAATTAAAAGCATTTGCAGACGACAAAATAGATGTGACTCAAAAATTTAAACTTGTTTTGGAAAGGATAGAAAACATTGTGGGAAAAGGAGAAAATGCTGGTTACCAGCATTTTCTCCTTTTCCTACAATGTTTTCATAATGCCTCTTTCTCAGGGTCGTTAAAACACGGGATTGTGTGGTAAAGAGTTAAACACTAATATAAACTTCACGTTTTTTCCTGCATGCATTCGGAAAGAGGACAGTTACATTCAGTAAACAGGAATGGTGCAATTTTGCTCTTCAGATAAAAGCATGGTCATTTTGGATTAGGTATTTTCTCTATTTTGACAAGATCAAAACACTGTTATCATTCTTACATGAATATGATCCTACATACCGTACTCAGACCTCCAGGTAAGAGGGAGTGATAGTATTCTAAATCCATTATTTCCCTTCCAAACCCTATGTTGTGGGTACTCATTAGAATCGTCTCGATGAGACGATTCTAATGAGTACCCATAACATGGGGTTTAGTGGAGATTGATTAATATTTTTGAAATCAAAATCACCCCTCTATCTGGAGCTCTGCCGTAGCTGATGCATATTATTGCATGATCAATTGACATTCCAACAAGCCTTCACAAAATTTTAGCCAAAAGCTAAAAAACCTTTACCAAACAATTACATGTTCTGATTAATGACCCTGAAGAAAAAGGCTTTCTTAAACAATTGCGAGAAAAGTATAAAATGCTTGTCACAAGTATTTTCTCCTTTTCCACAATGCTTTCTATCATTTCAGAGCCAAATCTCATCATTATAACAAAATCTAATTTGTCGTCTGCAACTGCTTTGAATTTGGACAATACTGTCCAAAATTTTAGCACTGTCCAAGTTGAAAGCATTTGCAGACGACAATTTCAATGTGGCTAAAATGATTGCAATTGTTCTGAAAGGTTAGAAAACATTGTGGGAAAAGGAGAAAATGCTGGTTACCAGCATTTTCTCCTTTTCCAACAATGTTTTCAAAAGGCTTCTTTCTCAGGGTCGCTAAAAGTCGGGATTATGTGGTAAAGATTTAATCCTTCACTAAACAATTATATGTTCTAGTGACCCTGAAGAAACAAGCTTCTGCAACCATTGCAATAAAAGTATAAAATGCTTATCACAAGCATTTCTTCCTTTTCCTAACAATGCTTTCTACCATTTTAGAGACAAATCTCATCATTATAACCAAGTTGGATTTGTCGTCTGCAACTGCTTTGAATTTGAACAAGTTCTAAATTCTGTTGTAGGGTACAGAGTTAAGAGGCTAACTAGTCCATTGAAGAAGTACCATCAATTTGTTTTTCCTTTGCTTCTTGCTTTATTTCTTGATTCTTAGTCAGCTATTGCCTTACTAAATTGAGCAATGAAATATTTTCAAGTTTGGTTTGACTATGAAAATCTGAATAGCCCCCTTACAATGTAATAGTTGAACATGTAAATGAGCCATGCTCTGGCAAAAGGGGGTTTAATGCATCTCCGTGATCCATGCTACCAAGCAAGCCATCACATAATTAAGGATCAACAACACATGTAGCCTCTTTTTTAATACAATCAACTTAATCATCAGGTAGACTGGTCCTTAAATATACAGAAAATTTACCAATAGCGAAAGGTTTCAGCCCAGGTCAGCCTGCACAGTCCAAGCGGGTGACTTGGGTTGATACTTTTCCCAGATTCATTAAGACCCCTTCTTCAAAGAGCATGGCTCAAGTGCAATGATGTATAACATCAGTCAAAAGCTGTCGAGGGTCATTTATAACTAGGTGCAAAACCTAAGTTTGGCTGGAGCCCTAAAGCCACAAAAATAAGTGCAATACCCTTAAACGCTACATCAAAAGTTCCATTACATTTCCTTTCCAGCCTTACTTTAGACCTTTGAAAGGGTAGAAAACATTGAATGAAAAGGAGACAATGATGGTAACCAGCATTTTGTCCTCCTGCAACTACGTTTCAATAGTCTTCTTCCTCAGGGTTATTAGCCGAGCCCCGTCGCTCAGTCGGTAACGTACAGGACTTGAGAAGAGGAGGTCGCTGGTTCGATCCCCGGCGTGGCCAATTTCTTTCCGAGGATTGATGATAGTCATTGCGACAGGATTCATTCCTCTCTCACCGCTGACCATTGTTTCGGCGATGGTTATGTGGGAAAGCAGCCAGTGACATGGAAAGAATATTGTGCGGAGTACTGGTAAAAGAAACTCCAGGAAAGCATGGATAGGTGCACTGGCCGCCGCGATATAACTGAAATAATGTTGAAAACGGCGTTAAACACCATACAATCAAGCAATCAATCCTCAGGGTTATTAAAACATATGAGACATACCCTGGCAAAAGGGGACTTAATGTATCTCTGTCATCCATAATTCAAGCAAGTCATCATGATCCATAAAATCCATTTTGTCTAGCAACCAACTGAAACGTGTGGTACACTGGTTTTTGACATGCAGAAAAATTACCAAAGCAAAAAGTGTCGGTTCAAGTTAGCCTGGGCGGACTGCTCAGGATAACCTGGGCCAATACTTTCTGCAAATGCATCAAGCCCCCTTTTCACAGAGCATGGCTCATAAATAAATGCTCAAGGATTTAGTGTGTCTCAATTGTGCTCTGAGTATGCAAGGCTTGTCACAACAAAGGTACATTCTTACAAAAAAGTTATTACAAAAAGTTTCCACTAGTAAACAGATTAATTACACACCCACAAACTTTCCTGCTAAAATACAATATATTGCACACAGATAGAAAGAAATAGACACAGTGGAACAAAAAATCATCTGAGCCATGCTCTGTGAAAGGGGGTTTAATGCATCTGCAAAAAGTATCAACTCATGTCAGCCTGTGCAGTCCCCACTGGCTGACGTGGGTCAATACTTTTAGCTATTTGTACATTTTCTGCATGGCACAGGACCATTTTACCGATTAAAATCTTATTGGGCGTTTTTAGAAATAAGTGTTCAAATACAAAATCTGTAGTTTTCATGCTCGCAATTTATGTGAACAGCACAAGGGAAAAAATGCGTAATATTGGGCTAATCTACTAGTTTTAAACTGGTCCCTTGTTGTATCGTGTATTATCAGGGGAGGTAAGCAGTCTATACTAGTAGAAGAGTTACGCTGCCTGTGGGGTCAATCATTAATCAGTTATTAAATAAATATCTATAAATAGAAATCTTTACTTTTCATGCTCGAAATTCATCTCAACAGTACATACAAAAAAAATGCATAATTTTGAGCTTAATAGCAACATACTATTAACAGTATTTGAGTGAATATGTCGGAAAAGTTGTGCAATGATGTATCCCAAAATTCCCCATGTGCATAAAAAAAAAGCATTCCTACTGGAAGCCGGCTTCAAGAGCCGGCTTCCAATAACACTTCATTCATTCGAATACAAAGAAGTAGGTTTAAAGCCAGTGCTTCCATTATCTTCCGCTAGGTGGCATTTTTCAAATACATCACCTATCTGATATAGGCATCCTGGGTACAGAACCGGACTATTTTTCAAGGCGGGAATCAATGCAACGAATTTCAAAATAAAATATACGTTTACTCTCTAGAACCTACCTTGTACGATTCATCCAGCCATGGCTAGCTCGCATGTAACCTATGCACCAGCCATTTATAAACATAAGCTTCTATAAGCTTGGGAAAAAAGCCATGGTATAAGCCCAGCAAAGTGGGGACGTTATTTTTGTTGTCAGTCTGTTGCTCAAATCCCGGTTTTCCCCATGTCTGTATTTAGAAACTGTCTACAGAGATTCGCAGTAAACAAGTAGTATTCTAAAAAATACTTTCCCCGTTTGAAATCATTTTATCTTTTAAGAAATTTGTAGCGAAAAACTGGCTTGATTTTTCCACAGAAGTATTATTTATTGCCATTTTCGCCTGCCATCACTTTTTAAGCGGCAATTTGCGCACGGCGTATTAATATATGTTCATTTTTTATCAAGTGATGCGTCATAGCAGACATGTCACATCTTCGAAAAATATGGCATGCGCAGACAACGCGGTGCTTCAGTTACGCCGAAAAAAGAGACCAATCCAATAGCCCAGGTGGTGAGAATATGAGACTTGTGAATATCAAACTCAGACCATTTGAGCAGGGATCGCATATAACATCAATTTACGACCCCTGATTTCAGGTAGTGAATTCGATCCCCACAGCTGCCCACCTGAAATTATGGTATACTAAAATGTCTTTCCAATGAGAGGTTAATAAACTTTTAAAATCGACCAATCAACGAAAAAAAAAAAGTCATTAACTTAAACTCAATGGTCCTATCTCACTGGTTCATTAATGCACAATAAGAAATGTGTCGCCGATTCTTTATTTTCCATAATGTGCACTTACATGTACTTTATCTCTGCTGTAATCTAAGGAGTTTGAAATAAGTGAGTGATTAAACCACGTATTATTTTCCGTCCACCTCCCTGTTCATACATTGTTGTTTGTCACGCGTTGTACTACTGACCTATCCGAACTCTACAAGCCGCAGGGCCAGTTCTTATAAGGCCTGAGTGCAAGCTCAATTGAATTTGTGCTCAAACTTCTAGGTTGTTAAACGCGACACTTGGACCCTTTGGGAACAGCGTAGATCAAGATTAGACGGCCCAGAACTTCATCTTGATCTACGCTGTCCGCTATGGGGAGTTTTTTAAGTTGACACTGAAATCTCAGTAATGTAGTCTCTGAGCTTCACTACTGACTGCAAATGTTCCTCTGATTTATCAGTAAGACGACGAAATTTTAACCTGTCAAAATCCGAAGGCATTTGCAGACGACAAATGTGGCTCAAAGGACTGGAGTTGTCAATGAAAGGGTAGAAAACATTGTTGGAAAAGTAAAGTAGAAACAATACTAGTTTCCAGGATTTTCTCCCTTTCCCATAATGTTTTCAAAAGCCTGATTCCTCAGGGTCGTTACAACAAGGTAAAGAGTTAAAGGGTAAGTTTTACTAATGCTTCAGTTACCAGTTGAATACTTTAAAATAAGATTTAGACTTCAGTTTTAAAAGAAGAATACATTAAGTTAAGAAATTACTCTGTTTGTTAGTTAACCCTTTACCGCACAATGTCGACTTTTAATGACCCTGGGAAACATTGTGGGAAAAGGAGAAAATGCTGGTAACCAGCATTTTCTCCTTTTCCCACAATGTTTTCTACCCTATTAAAGAAAAATTGCACCATTTAAGCCACATTGAAATTGTCGTCTGCAAATGCTTTCAATTTGGACAAGGCTAAATTTTTGCCGTCTGGTAAAGTGTTAATTAAATTTGAAGTATACGTTCCTTTTACCACATGCTCAGCTCGTTCGAGTATATGCGCTTAGCCCTCTTTGCAAAAATGCAGTTGCTTTTTTGTTGTTGTTTAAAAAATCCGATATTTTTTCTCTTTATTTTTGTCAAATAAACTCCGTGTAAATATAAAATTCTTATATTTTAATCTCGTTTTATATTCACCTTCTAAAGTGTATAAACAACCGTAAAATTTTAAAAGTAGACCTGTGTAAGTCTTTAGAAGCACACATTTTTATTTATTTATTTTTTTTTTTAAGAAAAAACAGTAAAAGAAATTACCAAACTAGATCTATTAAAAGTTTCCTATGCTCAAATGTAATTTTAGATTTCGCGCCAAAGTTTTCCCAAATGCCCTTGAGAATATCACACGACCAATAACAGGCGTCTATGTGAACTCGTATTCAAATAAATATGATGACGTCATTTCTGGTTGACAATCACGCAAAAAGACAGAGTAACCGATTGCAAAACAACTATTCCATAATTCAAACGCCAAAGTTGCGCCTATTTACTGAATGTTAGCACCTAGTTCTTTAGGCTTGCAAGGAAAAATACAAAAGGCACCGCATTCGGATGCTATTGCCTGCCTGTGGTTGCTTTTTTAGGTAAAATTCTTTGTCGAAAAATGGGTATACATGTGTCAAGATATTTTATGGTTACCTGCCCTTCTCTTATAGAATCCCATTTCTGATAGTTGACAGCAAGTCCAAATTTGAGGTAAATGTATTCAGTAATCCTACCAACAGAGATAATTGGGGTGCAAAACACGAAAAGGAGCCTTCGGATATATGCGTAAAAATGTTCCATCCCAGATCAGCCTGTGGAGTCTGTGACTAATCCGAGATGACACTTACCGTATAAAATTGTGCGATTTCCTGTTTCACGAAAGTCTACCGTATGAAAAAATCTTATGTAGTCGTAAAGTGCCGTCTCGGATTAGCCTGCGCAGACTGCGCAGGCTAATCCGGGACGACACTTTACGGAAATGTCCAAGGTCTCATTTCGCATGTTGTGGGCCGTATGAGAAAACGTCAGTTTTTGCACGACGACGATGGCGACGCAGACGACGACAGGACTTTAACAATGCCTCGACGTTTTCTACAACAACCGAAATAATTATTAGTACTTAACTTATTTGTCGATGTTATGCGAGAGATTTTAATTTTCGACAAACAATCTAAATATTCCCCTTTAACATAATCTGTTAATCCTTTACCAAACGATCCCATGTTTTAATGACATTGAGTCAGATGGCTTTTGACATTGTGTGAAAAAGATAAAATCCTGGTAGACAGCATTTTCTATTTTTTCCGCGATGTCTTCTACCCTGTCAAAAACAAATCTCATTAATTTAGCCACATTTAAATTGTCGCCTACGAATACTTTGAATTTGGTTAAGTTTAAATTTTGTCGTTTGGTAAAGAGTTAAGCAACAGTGAAACGACCTCAGAGGTTGTTATTTCATCCGAACGGTTAACACATTGTCAATATCATGTCTTTAATTAGAAAACTTTCTTTAAAACGACATGCTCGTCGCTTCCAGTCGTGCCGAAAGTATTCGTTCCGCATTACTATTGAAACAAAAGAGCATATGTCGGCACGTAACATCTATCTATAAAATTGGCAAGAAACCTGAATCGGGATATCTATCGGCCGTGTCGCTGTCCAAACGCATTGGTAAGATGCACTTTTTATATTAACCATAACGTCTTGTAATTTCATTTGAGCCATACTCTGTGAAAATGGGGTTTAATACATCTGCAAAAATTCTCGCCAAAGATCAGTCTGCGCTGTCAGCGCAGGCTGACTTGGGTCGAAACCTTTTGCTTTTATGGTAAACTTTCTGCATGTCCAAAGATCAGGCTACCTCATGATTTAATCGGTTGTAAGACAACTTACATTTTATGGATCCATAATAATATGCTGACTTGCTTGTTAGAGTGCATCACGGGGATGCATTAAACTCCCTTTTGCCAGAGCATGGCTCATTTATTTATATTCATGCTGAATTACATAACCAACGAAACCACAAATGGCTTATAATCCACATATTGATTTTAAACTGAAATACCCAAGCAAATACTTGAGTGCCATAGAGAATAGCCCAAGATTGGAAGTTGTAACCATAGGCACTTGGTTTCCATGATTTTCAGTTTCACAACATACATTCATTTTTGTATATTATAAATACTGGTATTTATAATATACAAAAATAAAATTTAAGTTGTTATACTGAAAGTCTTGGAAACCAAGTGCAACGAACGCGCCATCTGAACTTTATTTAGACCGCCTTCTTGCATTACATAAACTCATTTTAAAGAAAGCCGAGCAAAAAGCGGGTGAAATGACAATGGTGTTCCTGGAGTAAAATCCATTTTAAGATACATTCATATTTCTCTAAGTAGGAAAGGTCTACGACATTTCATGTACAAAATTAAATGTACATGTATTGCAATTTTATTTTCGTAATCCTTAGCAATCCAGCATCCCTCCAGCTATTCTGCGGAATTTAAGAGTACATCAAGATCGGACGGAACAAAAAGCGTAGTCTGATTTTCCACTTTACACTGTCCAATACACGTGAGCCATGCTCTGGCAAAAGGGATTTAATGCATCTCCGTGATGCATGCTACCAAGCAAGCCATCACGTAATTACAGATTCATTGAATCCATTTTGTCTGACAGTCGACTGAATAATGGGGTAGAACGGTCCTTTGACATGCAGAAAATCGACCAATAGCAAAAGATTTCGACCCAGGTCACGCTGCGTAGGCTGACCTGGGTACATACTTTTCGAAGATGCATTTACTTAGCATGGCTCATGTGTTTTGCGAGACGATCCAGAAAAAAAGAAATGCCATGACATTCTAAGTCACCGGCTGCTTTCCAAAATTCTCCAAGTCCTTCACCTCGTACAACAACATCATTAACAACAACAACACTTACCACTCCTACTTATGATAATCAAAGTACTGAAAGACTAGCGAATTTGATTGATTGATTGTTTATATGGTGTTTAAACCTGCTTTCAACATTATTTCAGTTATGTAGCGGTGGCCAGTGTACATACCCATCCTGGAGTTTCTTTTACCAGTACTCCGCACAATATTCTTTCCAAGCCTCTGGCTGCTTTCCCAAATAACCATCGTCGAAATGTGAGACAGAAAAGAATCATGTTGCAATGACTATCATCAATCCTCGTTGAAGAAATTTGCCGAATCGGGGATCGAACCAGCGACCTCCTATTTTCATGTCCTATACGCTACCGACTGAGCTGCCGGGACAATGCGTGCTATTGGTTAACTATAATCCAGTTTAAGTTTAACCCTTAACCTGCTGAAAAATGTTAAATGAAACTTTCAAACCAATGGTAAACACCTGCTATTTCAAAGTTATATTTTGGAGAAAAAATATCCTCTTGTTGGACAGAATCAGATTGCATGCTCGGTGCAGTCTGATCTTAATCCACACTGTCCGCAAAAGGTCATCGAGTCGCGATAGTGCTGGTAAAAGAAACTCCAGGAAAGCATGGATAGGTGCTCTGGCCGCCGCAATATCACTGAAATAATGTTGAAAACGGCGTTAAACACCATACAATCAATTAGTCAATATCCAATAGCACAAGATGTAGTTAACTATTTAACTCTCTTTACAAAACGAAAACGTTTACACTTGTCCAAATTTAAAGCTGTTGCAGACCATAAATTAAATGTGGCTGAACTGATGAAACCTGATTCCAAAAAGGCAGAAAACAATGAGAGAAAAGGAGAAAAAGATGGTTATCAGCACTTTCTCCTTTTCCGCAATATTTTCAAATGGATTCTTCCCCAGTGTTGTTAAAACTTGGGACTGTTTGGTAAAGGGTTAATATTCAAGACGTAGAATAACAGTTTAGGCATAACAATTTAACTGTTCACAGTGATCTAAATAATGAATGACTGAAGCAATGACAAGGGTTCCCTGTCCAGTGAGGGTTAATGTAGCTGGTATTTGCAACAAGTTACCTAGGTGTATCTATTAATAGATTCATTCATAATGTTACAGTGGTGTCGGAATAAGTCATTCTCTGCTTTGCATAGGTCACTTAATTTACATTTAAGCAAAGATCTTGTACCTTGTAAATGACATCTTGTTCAGTTTATTACTTTCTAAGACGACATGTTCAAATTGGAGTGATAGAGATTTAGTGGTTTTTGTCTAAATTGTTATATATAACAGAATTAAGATTTCTAGCAGAAAGAAGTATTTTCTGTGAGGCAGTATTTTGCAACTGTAGGGTTTTTTGTTTACATTGACTGTAGGTCAGTCATGATGCCTATAGACTAGCTTCGCTAGTCTAATAATGTCGAAGCAATTTTAAGACGTAAGAAATGAACGATAACTGCCGCGTTGACTTTCTTCTATTCTTGGAAGGAATATTAATCTAGCCAGATGATTCGAACACGCAACGCTAAGATTACAAGCCCTGCGAGTTAACGCAGAGTCAAAGGGATGTTCATAGTATCGTTCTCGTCGGAAACGGTATTGGTATTCATAGCGTGCAATTCCATCATGGGCCGGTGACCTAATCTGCCGATAAAATATCTTGTCTATTGTTAATCGAAGACTAATATTCAACATTGTCAGAAGTATAATGTCGATAAACTATAAATACATTATGGAACATTATATTTTAGTAACTTTGCTATTGCTTTTATTTGCCTCGAGCTGGGTGGAAAATTTGATTTCTCGCAAGATCGTAGGTCGAACCAGAAGTCAAAAGTTACCTACGTAGCGAGAAGCTAGTACAAGCGCCAAGAAGCCTACACAGCATGCTATTCTTTTTCATCATACACCTACAAATTTTAACAACAAAGTATTGCAAAATTTATGGACAATTTTATTAGGAAATGGTAGGAATTTTAAACCAGATACTAGCATACTGGATGAAAACCACCTTTATTGAATGGCCGGTGAGTATCATAACGTAACATTTTGACCAATCAAATTGGAAACCGGGCTGAAAGTAGTCCGCACGTCTGTTACATTATAACAGCATATTTGGCACCGTATTTGACATGTTTATACGGATTTCTATTCCGTCTTGTCCGAGTTTATCCGCGAGCGATGCTTATGAGTATTTCAGTAATAAAGAAAAAAATATGGACCGTGCTCTGGCAGAAAGAGGCTTAATGTATCTCCGTAATGCATTATATCAAGCAAAACATCGCCTTACTATGGATTCATAAAAACTATTTTATGAGGTATCTAATTATCCTTTGACATGCAGAAAATTTAAAGATAGCGAAAAGTTTCGAACCATGTCAGCCTGCGCAGAATCGATACTTTACGGAAATGCATTAAGCCCCTTTTTACAGAGCATGGCTGATTAAAAAAAAAAAAAAAAAAAAATACAATGATCTCGTAGTACATTTCATTCCGCAGGTTACGATGGAAGCACATCCGTGGACTGCAGGTGTGGTCCTTCTAGCCCTGTGCTGTTTTTGCCGTGCCAATATCTTATCTACAATGTTGGATTCGGTAAGTTTGATTTACTCACTGTTCCCATCATAGCATGGATCCAGGTGCCAATAATTTCTTTAAGTAATCTCTTACTTAATTATTGTCATTAAGATACTAAGTATTGTCATTAAGTTAGAATAACTTCAGAATATATAAAATGAAAAAATGAGCAAACTGGCTGAAAAATGATGAACCCAACTGAAGCTGACATCTCTAATTCTAGTGTTACAATTCATTTTTCTTCCAGCAACTCGAGTTTTGACAGACTGTACTGCAACATATTGTCAGACTCGCAATAATGCCCGTTGATTGATTGATTGATTGTATGGTGTTTAGCGCCGTTTTCAACATTATTTCAGTCATATCACGGCTGCCAGTGCACCTATCCATGCTTTCATGGAGTTTCTTTTAACAGTACTCCGCGCAATATTCTTTCCAAGCCACAGGCTGCTTTCCCACATAACCATCGTCGAAACAATGGTCAGCGGTGAAAGAGGAATGAATCCTGTCGCGATGACTATCATCAATCCTCGGAAGAAATTGGCCAAACCGGGGATCGAACCAGCGACCTCCTGTTCTCGCAATAATGCCCGGCACACTATTAAATGGTATTAATTAATTTTACCGGAATTTTGACTCACGAATTGTTATACCTACTTTTGGTCGCTATTGAGTCCAAAGAGAAAGGGAATACATCAACGCAGATGTTGTGTACATATAAAACAAATCGAAAATAGCAACACGTAACGAGTAATTTATAATGATCTGCAGAATTAAATGTAAATGTAAATCGTGAATCTAGGAATGTAATTTATCGTCCATGATTTATAAGTGTTTAATGATATATATTTCTATGGATTAACTAACTGGTTTAACCTTAGGCCCTACTAAGTAACAGGCTTTGGTCATAATACCATGCCCCTCTTGTAACGTCTAAATTGTTTGAACATTTGATAACTTTATTTTGGGCCCAAATCTCATCCAAGTACTGTCTCCATGTAACATTTATAATATTTCACGAATACAGCACACATGTAGCGCCACGATAAGCACACAATATCCGCAGTACACGTTACTGAAGTGGCCCGAATATGAACATCGTCAAAAGAAATCATCAAAAATCGCACGCCATCTTGGTTCGCGGCCATTTTTAGACTAGCGAAGCTGGTCTATAGGCATCACGACTGACCTAGAGTCAATGTAAACAAAAAACCCCACGGTTGCCAAATACTGCCTCACAGAAAATACTTCTTTCTGTTAGAAATCTTAATTCTGTTATATATATGACAATTTAGACAAAAACCACTAAATCTCTATCACTCCACTATCACTCCAATTTGAACATGTCGTCTTAGAAAGTAATAAACTGAACAAGATGTCATTTACAAGGTACAAGATCTTTGCTTATATGTAAATTAAGTGACCTATGCAAGGCAGAGAATGACTTATTCCGACACCACTGTAACATTATGAATGAATCTATTAATAGATACACCTAGGTAACTTGTTGGAAATACCAGCTAATTAACCCTCACTGGACAGGGAACCCTTGTCATTCCTTCAGTCATTCATTATTTAGATCATTGTGAACAGTTAAACTGTTACGCTAAACTGTTATTCTACGTCTTAAATATTAACCCTATACCAAACAATCCCAAGTTTTAACAACACTGGAGAAAGATCCCTTTGAAACATTGCGGGAAAAGGAGAAAATGCTGGTAACCATCTTTTTCTACTTTCCCCACATTGCCCTTTTGGAATCAGGTTTCATCAGTTCAGCCACATTTAATTTATGGTCTGCAATAGCTTTGAATTTGGACAAGTGTATACGTTTTCATTTTGTAAAGAGAGTTAAATGGTTACATGTAACTACATCTTGTGCTATTAGATATTGACTAATTGACTGCATGGTGTTAAACGCTGTTTTCAACATTATTTCAGTGATATTGCGGCGGCCAGAGCACCTATCCATGCTTTCCTGGAGCTTCTTTTACCAGCACTACCGCGACTCGATGACCTTTTGCGGACAGTGTGGATTAAGATCAGACTGCACAGAGCATGCAGTCTGATCTTGGATCTACACTGTCCAACAAGAGGATATTTTTTCTCCAAAATATAACTTTGAAACAGCAGGTGTTTACCATTGGCTTGAAAGTTTCATTTAACATTTTTCAGCAGGTTAAGGGTTAAACTTAAACTGGATTATAGTTAACCAATAGCACGCATTGCCCCGGCAGCTCAGTCGGTAGCGTACAGGACTTGAAAACAGGAGGTCGCTGGTTCGATCCCTGACTCGGCAAATTTCTTCAACGAGGATTGATGATAGTCATTGCAACATGATTCTTTTCTGTCTCACATTTCGACGATGGTTATTAGGGAAAGCAGCCAGAGACTTGCAAAGAATATTGTGCGGAGTACTGGTAAAAGAAACTCCAGGAAAGCATGGGTATGTGCACTGGCCACCACTACATAACTGAAATAATGTTGAAAGCAGGTTCAAATACCATGTAAACAATCAATCAATCAATCAAATTCTCTAGTCTTTCAGTACTTTCAGTACTTTGATTGTGTTTGTGATAATAATCTGAATCCCATATCGAAGCGGATGTCATTTTTACGAGCATCCGGTTTCAAAATCATCGTCTGCAACAATCGCAGAAGAATGTGGTTAGCAGGTATGGTAGATTTCCAAGGCGAATATTGAAAATATGCCGATAAGTGTTTTTTGATCGTGCAAATTAAATTGCTGCAGAGTGTATAATAAGTGTTTCAGGAGGTTGCTGGTTCGAACCCCGGCTTGGCAATTTCTTTCCAAGGATTGATGTTAGTCATTGCGACAGGATTCATTCCTCTCTCACCGCTGACCATTGTTTTGACGATGGTTATGTGGGAAAGCAGCCAGTGGCTTGGAAAGACTGTTGTGCATAGTACTGGTAAAAGAAACTCCAGGAAAGCATGAATAGGTGCACTGGCCGCCGCTATATAACTGAAATAGTGTTGCAAACAGCGTTAAACACCATACAATCAATCAATCCATTGTTAAGTTGAAAGCTCGAGTCTGTATTTAGCCCTTACATTAGCCCGTATAGTTTTGTTTAATTGGATTCTAGAGTAGACTAGTGAATTTGTCGCAGCTTTTGGCCATGTGAAAAACCTTTTCGATTTATAATCGCCTTCTGTGCAGACATTTATTTTAAATCTCACATTTCCTAGCCTCAAGCTATTGATGATAAAGAATTGAAGGACATTTTGAATACCAATGAAGTTCCACATATTTTCCATGCTTTGAAAATGGACAATGGCAGAGAGAACAAGACATCTATGAGGCGTTTAAACACATTAAAGGTTTGACAAATCTATTTAACTTTTACCAAATGACAAAATTTTAGACTGGTCCAGATTGAAAGAATTTCAGACGACAAATTAATTTTTACGCAAATCATGAAATTTGTCTGTGATGGGATAGAAAACATTGTGAGAAAAGGAGAAAATGCTGGTTACCAGCATTTTGTCCTTTTCCCACTACGTTTTCAAATGGCATCTTTCTCAGGGCTGTTTGGTAAAGGGTAAAGGACAACTTCATGATCTATTCTAGAGGTCAAGATACCCATATTCTCCAAACAATCAAAGAATCAAGGGTTTTAACAAGCAACTGATAGGAAGGAGCATTTTAAAAAATTTGTGGGAAAAAGAGAAAATGCTTGTATCCACCATTTTCTCCTTTTCCCACCATGTTTTCTACCATTTCCCATCATTTGAGTTATATTTACATGCATTTGTCTTTGGAAAATGCTTTCAGTTTTGACCAATCTTATAGATCTCTATATTTTTGTTTGGTAAAGGATTACAGGTATGAAAACTCTTTTGTAATTTTTTATTAAGATTTAGACCCCTATAACACACAGTCTCCAGTTATGATGACCATGATAATGAAGGCCTTTGAAACATCCCTATCATTTGAGCCAGATTTGAATAATTGTCTGCAAATGGTTTCAATCTTGGCTAGATAGAATTTTGTTGTCTGGTAAATGGATAAGATCTTTACAGTACCCTTTTAACGCTTTACCAAATGAAAACATTTTGGACGTTTCCAAATTGAAAGCATTTGCAGATGACAAAATAAATGTGACTCAAAAACTGAAATTTGTTTTGAGAAAGGTAGAAAACACTGTTGGAGAAGGAGAAAATGCTGGTTACCAGCATTTTCTCCTTTTCCCACAATGTTTTCATAAGGCTTCTTCCCCAGGGTCATTAAAAGTCGGGATTATGGGGTAAGGGGTCAAACATGTCTTAGTTTTAATGGCCCTAATAAAGAAAGCTCTTGAATAAAAAATAATGAAATTTTGGCTGTTCGACAAAAATTGTTATGTCTACCAATACTTCAGATATTGAATCAAGCTCTTCATTTTAGCATATAAAATCTTTTTTTCTTTGTTGACTGTAATTATAACTTGGTGCCTATGATTCATCCCTTAGACACTGACTACAACATCGACTGAGGGCGAAGGTTATACTGAGGCACTCATAAATATTGATGCTTTGGAGGATTCAGAGAAAAAGTACCAAAGGAGAATGCGACGACTGAGAAGACAGCTCAGAAGGCAAAACGTAAGTTAGAGGCCCAATAGCTGCCAAAATTCAGGTGTTAAAATGCATTTAGATTTAAATCATACCATTTAAAAGTATGGAAAATATTGTGAAGATGCCAGTTGGTTATTGTGTGGTCAGTGACAATGTAAGTTGCTGGCAGAAAAATCAGGCAAAAAGTAAACAAGAGATAGAGTGACCTGGCAGCATTTAACCTAGTTTTGAAATCAGTTTCACTGCCAGCGACTTACGCTTAGACCGACCGTACAATAATAGATTGTCATATTCACAATAATTTCCATACTTTTTAATGGTATGATTTAAATTTTAATGCATCATAACACCTGTTTTGTTTACTTTTGGCAGCTACTGTTATTTTGAATAATTTTCAGCTATCAAGCCACATCTTAACCTGTTTTAACCCTTTTCCACACAATCCCAAATTATAACAACCCTGAGGGACAAGGCTTTCGAAAATATTTTGGTAAAAGGAGAAAATGCTGGTAACCAGCATTTCCTCCTTTTTCCATGTGTTCTACCATATCACAGACAGAAATGGTCATTTTAATATCATTTAATTTGTGGTCTGCAAATGCTTTCAGTTTGGTTCATCCCAAATTTTTTTGTTTGTTAAAGAATTAAGAGGGCAAGGAAGATAAAAACTGGACTTCATATTCAAATGATACATTATTTGCACTGACAGATATCTTGTTTGTCCAGTTTTTTGAAAAACTGTTATCTTCTTTTCCCATTGCGACCAAAATTGAATCTTGAAAACGCTGACTGTTGTTGAATTCACCAATGAAAAAGAAAGGAATAAATTATCGTAAATTATACGATGTAATTTGCACTCTTCGCTGAAATCATGGTATGGCCAGTTAAAGGCAATTTTCATCAGGAATGTTAAGTCTGCAGCCTTACAATTCACGAACACCTTGATGCTTTGCACTGATACGGTCTTGTTTAGGTATCTTTGTATATTTTGTGTACTTTGCACTATGGGCATACTTTTAACAGTATACCATACTAACTTCTAAAGTTCAGCTTTATACTCTTTATTCTCTGATTGTATATGAACTCTTTACAGAATGACAGAATTCAAACTGAAAGCATTTGCAGAAGATTTGCAAATTAACTCTTTACCACACAATCCCGACTTTAAACGACCCTATGAAAGAAGCCTTTTGAAAACCTTGTGGAAAAGGAGAAAATGCTGGTAACCACAATATTTTCTACCCTTCCCAAAACATGTGTCAATTTTTCAGTCACATTTATATTGTCGTCTGTAAATGCTTTCAATTTGAACCAGTCTAAAATTTTGTCATTTGGTAAAGAGTTAAGTTAATGGTAAATGTAGGCCACAGGATTGTTTCTATCTTTGAAAGGGTAGAAGAGTTTGCAGAAAAAGAAGAAGATGCTGCTTAACAGCATTGCCTCCTTTTCTCACAATGCTTTCAAAAGGCCTCTTCTTCAGGGTTGTTAAACTCAGGATTGTTTGGTTAACTCTTTACCAAACGACAAGATTTTAGACTCGTCCAAGTTGAAAGCATTTGCAGACAACAAAATAAGTGTGACTCAAAAATATGAATTTGTTTTTGGAAGGGTAGAAAACATGGTAACCAGCATTTTCTCCTTTTTTTCCACTATGTTTTCAAAAGCCTTCTCTTTTGGGGATTGTTAAAAGTCAGGATTGTGTGGTAAAGGGTTAAGAATTCATGACTGTATAAAGAACAATCTCTTTCTAACTCTTCTGCCGTTTGCAACCATGAATATTTTTGCGGACTGTAAAGAAAGATCAGCCTGTATTTATTTGCAGTCTGATCTTGCTCTGCACTACCGTCAGTCATGTGAACCTAATTCAAATCCAATTAACTTAACAATAACAACTTTTGTAATAGTTAAATGATCCAGATTTTGGCAGGACAAGGGTAAAGATACAAGCATGGTTAAACCTGTTGGAAGCAGCCACTCATGGTAAGCTTAAGTTGTGACTGTTGAAGGCAGCAAGCTACTTAACCCTTTACCAAACAATAAAATTTTCAACTCATCCAAAATGAAAGCATTTGCAGACGATAAATCAAATGTGACTTAGATGGTGGGACATTGTTATGATAGTTAAGAAAACATTGTGGGAAAAGGAGAAAATGCTGGTTACCAGCATTTTCTCCTTTTCCCACAAAGTTTTCAAAAGGCCTCTTACCTAGGGTCGTTAAAAGTCGGGATTGTTTGGTAAAGGGTTAATACAGTTTACCTAATAGGCTACCAATTTTTCAGCAGCTTTCCTGTGGCTACTTAAAACACTTAACCCTTATCCTGCTACATAAGTGAAATGAAACTTTCAGGCTGATACTACGAACCAAAATTTTGCTATTTAAAAGGTATTTTTTGGGGAAAGAGACCTCCTTATCGGGCAGTGCAGATCCAAGATCAGACTGCACTCTCTGTATAGTCTGATCTTGATCTAAACTGTCAGCAAAAGGTCAGTGAGTCGCAGTTAGCAGCTGAAGGCTTAATGGAGGTGACCTCTAACACAGGTTTGACTGTATTCATAACCATAACTCAGAGCTTCAGTAAGAGGGAGTGATAGTATTCTAAATCCATTGTTTCTCTTCCAAACCCTATGTTGTGGGTACTCATTAGAATCGTCTGGATGAGACAATTCTAATGAGTACCCATGACATAGGGTTTAGTGGAGAGTAATCAATATTTTTAATTTTGAAATCAGAATCACTCCCTCTATCTGGAGCTCTGCGTAACTTTATTCAATGTAGAAGAAGAACGATAAGAAGAATAAGAAAATACGCAAGAAGAGGTTTACATTCGATGATGAAATTAACCCTGAATTGCTGTGGCCTAACGGAGTTATCAACTATCAGTTTGATTCATCAATAAGTAAGTGTCTCACCACAGGTATTTACCCTTTACCAAACAATCCCAAGTTTTAATGACCTCGTGTTAGAAGCCATTTGAAACCAGTGTTGGAAAAGAAGCAGCATGAACCAGCATTTTCTTCTTTCCCACAATGTTTTCTTTTCTAACAAAGACACAACCCTGTTTTGTCTGCTAAAGCTTTGAATATGGACAAGTCTAATATTACTTACTTGTAGTTTTTCTGGCAAAAAATACATACATTGCACATGTATAAAATTACTTAAAGTCAATGATTGCAATATTTTAAGTATATAATAAAGAGAATTACTTCTCACAACATAAGAAAATTTTGACATCCTACTTGTCCTTCGGTCTTGCGTGAAAGGAAATTTTCTCACACTGCATGAATCAAATACAAGGACCAGGAAAGTTGCTTCAGCATAATAATATTCATTCTGTCTGGAAAAAGGTTGAGTGATCAACCAAATATGTTATTAGTTAGTCATTCTAGATGTCCAGCTTGGCTCTGTGTTGAAGGTACAGTTCATGATTCAGTGGTTCAATCCACACTGAGGCACCAAATTTTTCACAAGATTATTCTAGGGCAAGACATTTCAGAGCCCAGGTCTAGTACTGGTGAAACCATAGGGTCCATATTCACCAACCATTCTTAAGAACATTCTTAGTCTTATTCTCAAGATTTTTTGAAAAATTTGAAAGTATGCAAACTCTGATTGGCTAAACCAAATTGTTAAGCCAATCAGAAATTGTGTTACTTTCGAAATCTAGAATTAGACTGAAATTGAATCTAAGAATGGTTGGTGATTACAGACTGACCCAAGACCTGCATGGATAGGTCAGCTGTAACTGTGATATGTTGAATCCTAACATAACATTTCGTTTGCACTTTTCTTTCCAAGATGACGAAGAAAAGCAAAGGATACGCTACGTCATGCAAATGTATGCCTACTATACACCCATCAGTTTTGTTGAGACAAACGAAGGAAATATTCTGCTCTTTGGACGTTTTTCGTATGTATTTACATTTTGTTTGTGTATAACCTTAAAGCACTTTTCACAAATTTAGTTGCCTCTACGGCAAGAGAAGATCAAGATCAGACTGCAAAAAATGTGCAGTCTAATCTTTGATCTTCACTGTCCATTTTGCTCATTCCAGACATGAGCATTCTTGAAATTGCAATTGAGTCATGCTCTGTGAAAAGGGGGCTCATCTCATTGATCAATTACAGCAAGCAAGACATCACATAATTATAGATCCATCAAAAACCCATTTTGAACCAACTGAACCAGTCCTTTGACATGCAAAAAACTGACCAGTAGCAAACAGTTTCGACTCAGGTCAGCCCGCATAGACTGCCTATATGAGTAACTACAGATTTATATACAAGAATGAATGCAAAACAAATATCAGCGGGTGTCAACAATCTCTCAGAGAACTCCTGATGTGTTTTGCACTAAAGGGTTGCTAGCCAAAGTATCATTTTAACTCTGTAATAGGGGTTTATGTCTGTACACATATAGGCATTTTCTCTTTATTAAAGGGGCTGCTGGTCATATATAGGCAGGCGTGGCTGGAGCTCTCAGAGGATAAGCCCCTGTGCCGGAAATGAGGTAGGGTGTTTGAAGGGTGCAATAAAATATGTACATTTTTTTCAACATGTTTATGTAAAAGGCCCAATAGTGGCCAAAAAAACCAATGCAGGTGTTAAAATGTATTTAAATTTAAATCATACCATTTAAAAGTATGGAAAATGTTGTGAAGATGACATCTGTTATTGTGTGGTTGGTCCAAGTGCTAGTGGCTGGCAGAAAAATGAATTTTGATTAGCTATTCTCAATTAATAGCATAAAAGAAATAGAATAATTGTTTGTTGACATTTCTTTCATTCGATGAAATTCAAGGACAATATATTAATTTCAACAGATGAAAGAAATTTTGATACACTAAAACAAACAATGATCATCTATTTTTACCTGCCTGGGCTGGTACCTAAATACAGGTTTGACTGTATATTAACCCTTTACCACACAATCCCAAGTTTTATTGACCCCGAAAAAGAAACCTTTTGAAAACATTGTGGAAAAAGGAGAAAATGCTAGTAACCAATATTTTCTCCTTTTTATATGCCGGTCGAAGACGGGCCGTATTATGGGATCACCCATGGCGTGCGGGCGTCCGGGTGGGCAGGCGGCGTCCAGTTCTTGTCCGGAGCATAACTTTGTCATCTTCTGTCTGATTGACTTGAAACTTGGTATTTGTGTTTGTTGCAATAATACAGAGTGCAGTGCGAAAGAACCATAACTCTACCTTGTGCTGTCTTTGAGTTATTTCCCTTTGATTGTCATTTTTACAGCATTTTCTGCTTGTCCGGAGCATAACTTTGTCATCTTCCGTCTGATTGACTTGAAACTTGGTATTTGTGTTTGTTGCAATAATACCGAGTGCAGTGCAAAAGAACCATAACTCTACCTTGTGCTGTCTTTGAGTTATTTCCCTTTGATTGTCATTTTTACAGCATTTTCTGCTTGTCCGGAGCATAACTTTGTCATCTTCAGTCCGATTGACTTGAAACTTGGTATTTGTGTTTGTTGCAATAATACCGAGTGCAGTGCAAAAGAACCATAACTCTACCTTGTGCTGTCTTTGAGTTATTTCCCTTTGATTGTCATTTTTACAGCATTTTCTGCTTGTCCGGAGCATAACTTTGTCATCTTCAGTCCGATTGACTTGAAACTTGGTATTTGTGTTTGTTGCAATAATACCGAGTGCAGTGCAAAAGAACCATAACTCTACCTTGTGCTGTCTTTGAGTTATTTCCCTTTGATTGTCATTTTTAACCGCATTTTTTGCTTGTCCAGAGCATAACTTTGTCATCTTCAGTCAGATTGACTTGAAACTTGGTATTTGTGTTTGTTGCAATAATACCGAGTGCAGTGCAAAAGAACCATAACTCTACCTTGTGCTGTCTTTGAGTTATTTCCCTTTGATTGTCATTTTTACAGCATTTTCTGCTTTTCTGGAACATAACTTTGTCATCTTCTGTCCGATTGACTTGAAACTTGGTATTTGTGTTTGTTGCAATAATACCGAGTGCAGTGCAAAAGAACCATAACTCTACCTTGTGCTGTCTTTGAGTTATTTCCCTTTGATTGTCATTTTTACAGCATTTTCTGCTTGTCCGGTGTATAACTTTGTCATCTCTAGTCGGAACATCTTCAAATTTGGTATGCATGATTGTTGAAAAATTACGGAGTGCAGCGCACAAGAACCCTAACTCTTCCTAGCACAAATTTTGAGTTTTTCCCCCTTTGATCTTCATTTTTTAC
Source organism: Tridacna gigas (assembly GCA_945859785.2). NCBI lineage: Eukaryota > Metazoa > Mollusca > Bivalvia > Cardiida > Cardiidae > Tridacna > Tridacna gigas. The sequence goes on from OX244032.2 coordinate 15,485,366, forward strand.
AGCATTTCTTGCTTGTCCGGAGCAGAACTTTGTCATCTCTAGTCTGAACATCTTCAAATTTAGTATGCATGATTGTTGAAAAATTACGGAGTGCAGTGCACAAGAACCATAACTCTTCCTAGCATGAATGTTGAGTTATTTCCCTTTGATCTTCGTACCGCATAACTTAACCATCTTATTTGTAGTTTTTAGCTCACCTGAGCACGAAGTGCTCAGGATGAGCTATTGTGATCACTCACCATCCGTCGGCATTCGTCGTCTGTCCGTCCGTCCGTCCATACGTCCGTCCGTCCGTTCACATTTTTTTGTTTACACTCTAGCATCTACAAATATTAACCAATCAGCACCAAACTTGGTCAAAATATATATGACCATTAGATCTCAGATGTGTTTGATTATGGGTTTAATCGGACCAGAACAACTGGAGTTATTTGCCCTTGAATTAGAAAAATTGCTGTATTTGACTTTGTTTACACTCTAGCATCTACAAATATTAACCAATCAGCACCAAACTTGGTCAAAATGTATATGAATATAAGATCTCAGATGAGTTCGATTATGGGTGTAATCGGACCAGAACAACTGGAGTTATTTGTGCTTGAATTAGAAAAATTGCTATATTTGACGTTTTTTACACTCTAGCATCTACAAATATTAACCAATCAGCACCAAACTTGGTCAAAATGTATATGACCATAAGATCTCAAATGAGTTCGATTATGAGTTTAATCGGACCAGAACGACTGGAGTTATTTGCCCTTGAATTAGAAAAATTGCTATATTTGACTTCGTTTACACTCTAGCATCTACAAATATTAACCAATTGGCACTAAATTTGGTCTAAATATATATGACCATAAGATCTTGAATGAGTTCAATTATGTGTCTAATCGGACCAGAACGATTGGAGTTATTTGCCCTTGAATTAAAAAATTGCTCCATTTGACTTTGTTTACACTCTAGCATCTACAAATTTAAACCAATCAGCACCAAACTTAGTCAATATTATATATGACTGTAAGATCTCGAATGAGTTTGATTGTAGGTCTAATAGGACCAGTTATTGCTGTGTCATGGAAAAAGGGGGCTTGACATATATTTTCATTGTGGACCAATATCTCTTTAACTACAGGACAAAATGTCATGAAACTTCATCTTTTTATTGTTTATTGCAAGCCACAAACAATAGATATTTGTTTTTATTTCATGAAATGCCATGTCATGAAAAAAGGGGGCTAAATGTATAATTTCGTCATCGACCAATGACCATCTGTTTGTCCATCTTTCAGGACAGATATCTTCTAAAATCCTCGACAAAAACTAATAGAAAATCATACAGGTGTTCCTAATGATGTCTGCTGATATTTAATGTTTTTTTTTTCCTTTTTGATATCAAATACTGTCTCATAGGAAAAAGGGGCTTCATGTATATTTCTGTTAAGGATCAATATACATGTATCTTCAACTCAAAATCCTGGACAAAAATTTGTGAAACTTCATTCGTGTGTTCCTTATGATAGCCCGCCAATATCATTAGTTTAGCTTTTTTGATTAAATGTTGTGTCATGGAAAAAGGGGGCTTCACATATATTTTCATTATGGATTAATTTCTCTATAACTACAGGACAAAATGTTATGAAACTTCATCTTTATGTCATTTATCACAAGCCACAGACAATAGTTAGGCCTATATGTTAGCTCATCTGAACACGAAGTGCTGGGTGAGGTATTGTGATTCGTCGTTGTCCAGCGTCCGTCTTTCCACAATTCCTTTAAACACCTTCTCCTCCTAAACCAATCATGTTGAAACTTGACAGGCATATTCCTTGGGTGAAGTTCTACCAAAGTTGTTAAAAGAATTGAATTAACCCTTTAACTCCAGGGGGTCACAATTTTGGGCAAAATTGTATATAGAGCAAACTTTAAAAATGTTTTTGTCTGAAACTAGAAGGCCTAGAGATTTGATATTAGGTATGTGGCATTTCCTTGTGGACTTCTACCAATTTTGTTCAGATGATGCCCCTGGGTCAAAACAGGACATAAAGGTATACAGAATGAACTTTAAAAGTCTTGTCCTACTTAACCCTTTACCACACAATCCCAAGTTTTAACGCCTGTGAGAAATAAGGCTCTTGAAAATATTGTGGGAAAAAGAGGAAATACTTGTAACCAGCATGTTTTCCTTTTTCCACAATGTTTTCCACCCAACCAAAATCAAATTTAAATTTTTGAGTCACATTTATTTTGTTGTCAGCAAATGGTTTGAATTTGGACAAGTCTTAACCCTTTAAGTGCCTTTCACTACTATGGTTGCCTTTGTGTCTAGTGTAGATCAAGATCAGACTGCACGAAATATGCAGTCCGATCATTGATCTATACTGTCTGCTTTGTTGAAACACTGCAGACAAAAGGCACCCACGCAGTTGTTATCATCTTGGACTCATTCTGGAATGAAAATGGCCTTTGGGTTTAAGGATTAAATTTTGTTGTTTGTTAATGATTTGAGCCAAGCCTGTTAGCTCATTACCTACAGGGCTAGCTATGCAGGGATGTCAAGTTTAAATCTCAGTTGGGCCAAGCACTCAGGTAACCAGCATTTTTTTAACTTTTTCCACAATGTTCTCTACCCATCCCAGGTCTAAGTTCATTTTTTGAGACAAATTTATTTTGTTGTCTACAAATGCTTTGAATTATAGACCAGTCTAAAATTTTTGTTTGGTAAAGTCAGATAAAGATAGACCAAGTAATATGCATTTCAAGACTGTGTTGTAGGCAATACTATCTTGCAGAATATAAGGCATATATATCCAAGATCCAACTGCAGTCTGATCTTTATCTACACTGTCTGATAAAACATCCTGTCTTGCGTACCCCTAGCCTTGGTTCCCACCTGATCATTTTTTCCTTTTATCTATTCAGGATGGACGGATGCAGTTTAAATTTGACATGAAGCACCGTTTTTCCATGACACAGCAATAAATTCAAAAACCCTGACAATATGCGCTAGGTCACTTGATGTGTGAAAATTTCATCCAAATCTGTTGAGATATGTCCAGTAATCAAAGATATATTGGTGAAAAATGAAATATAACATGAAGACCCCTTTTTCCATGATGCAGCTACAAATTGCAGAACCTTGACAATATGCGCTAGGTCACATGATGAGAAACATTCTGTGAAAACTTTTGAAAACATTGTGGGAAAAGGAGAAAATGCTGGTAACCAGCATTTTCTCCTTTTTTTCCACAAAGTTTTCTACCCTATCAAAGAAATATTGTGTCACTTGAACCAATATGAAAATGTTGTCTGCAAATGCTTTCAATTTGGGCAGATCTAAAATTTTGCCGTGTGGTAAAGGGTTAAAGGCTTTGACAGCATTTTTCTCTCTGGATGTTAGGATGTATCTTTGAACATTGTGTTCATTGTATTTTGAGTTCATTTTTGTTCATTCATTTAACTCTGTAGTACAGATTTTATCTTGTAAATCTTAGAAGTCATTATAATTTTTGGGCATATACTCCACCATGAATTGAAGTACCATTTGAAAGATCTGTTGGTAGGGCCAAGGTCAGTGTCACATTTGAAGGTCAAATTTTTGTAAGCTGGACGCATTGAAAGGTTGGTGCAAGACTATTGCAAGTGTAAATACATTGTTTATGTGTTTACAATAGCAATTACCCATGAACATGTCCCTGGACAACCACTGTAGCTGTTGGTGTATTTAACAACATTATAATACTAACTTGTATAGAAAGTCTTGAATCGGCAAACATTCTCTACTAAGTTTGTTCAAATCAGGCAACTTTTTGCCACGCACCAAAAGGCCTAGGGCTTTGTTATTATTCCTTCGAAACTCTGTTCTGGAGGTATATAGGAGTCAGCTTGTCGGTCCATCCATCCGTCCATCCATCAGTCTTTCTGTAGCATTTTCTTGTCAGAGCTAGTTCTCAACAACTACAGGACAGATTTCATTCAAATTTTAGAGAGACTCGGTGCCAAGCAAGAATGTGCATATTATATTTTGGTGACGGTTCATTGAATTTTTACAAAGTTATTTTCCTTTGATGGAATTTCTTGTTCTCCCTATTTTTCAACAACTATTGGACAAATATCATTCAAACTTCTCACAAATATTTATATAACCGGGTTTGGTTAAGAAAGATTATCTTCTTGTCTAAACCAAGAAGACCTGGAGCTTTGACCTTGCACTTCGATATTTAGTATTTATCTTCATTGTAGACCTTTACTGCTTGGTACTCAGGTGAGCGATATAGGACCATCATGGTCCTCTTGTTTTATTATTTCACTATTTTCTTAGTAAACAATTCTGAGTAAGATTTATTCCAGGCACGTTTTGTAGCATTGCAAGTTTGCAGTGGATGTCAAACTTTATACAAGTAGGTATCTGAGTGTTTTTACAACCTGTACAACAGTACTGTTGTGACGTTGGATGTAGCTTGCTTTGCACAAATATTATATGGGCGCAGCAGAGATGACAGTTTATATTTATGTAAATGGAAGTTAATATGTAGATAAATGGAAACAATTTAAAATGTTTACATGATATTATACAGTTATGGACATCACTTCCATTGGATATGATGATTATATTCACCAAATAGTGTAATATTGGTCAAGGCGCTAGCCACAACTATTTTATTATATCAAACACATTTACATTCGGTGATTTGTTGTATGATTCGCACTGCCTTGTCAAATATCATTCCAAAATTTTCAAAGGGGAAATAACTCAAAATTCGTGCTAGGAAGAGTTATGGTTCTTGTGCACGGCACTCCGTAATTTTTCAACAATCATGCATTCCAAATTTGAAGATATTCAGACTGGAGATGACAAAGTTATGCTCTGGCCAGAGACATTCATGCCTATTTCAATCACTTACATGATTTCTGCACTACTATTTTCCTCTACCTGCCCTTTACGATTATTATCCCCCTCAACAACTGGCGGTGGGACGGGCGTATCTTGCGACAATTTGCCGCTCTTGTTTCACAATATTTTACTATTCTATCAAAGACAGATTCCATCTTTTGAGCCACATTGAATTTGTCGTCTGCAAATGCTTTCAATCTGGATCTGTCTGAAATTTTTCCGTGTGGTAAAAAGTTAAAAGCTGGCTGATTGGCCACCTTTAACTCTTTACAAAATGACAAAAAATTGGAGTCATATAAATTGAAAGCGTTTGCAGATGACAATTTAATTGTGGCCAGAATTATGAGATTTAGCTTGGAAAGGATAGAAAACATTGTGGCAAAAGGAGAAAATGCTGGTTACCAGCATTTTCTCCTTTTCCCACAATATTTTCAGTAGCTTTCTTCCTCCGTGTCGTTTAAACTCGTGATTGTGTGGTAAAGGAATAAAGGAGCAACCTGTATTACATAAGCCTTAACCTAACTCTTCACCAAATGACAAAATTTTAGACTGGACGAAACTGAGAGCAGCTACAGATGACGCATTCAAAATTGTTGTAAAGTTGTATAAGAGCTATAATTGGGTAGAAAACATTGTGGAAAAAGGAGGAAACCAGCATTTTCTCCTTTTCCCACACCGTTTTCAAGAGGCTTCTTCCTCAAGGTTGTTAAAACATGGAACTGTTTGGTAGAGGGTTAATAATTATAGAAAGCAAATATATTGAAATTGTACCTGTACAAAGCAAAGACCTATTTTATGCAAGCACTACTGTAATATCAGTACGCTGCATGCCTAGCCCTATACCTATACCACACAGTCCCCAGTTTTAACAACGCTAAGGAAAAGGACTTCTGAAAACGTTATGGGTTGAGGAGAAAATGCCGGTAACCAGCTTTTTCTCCTTTTCCCACAATGTTTTATAGCATTTCAAGGGCAAATCTGATTACACTGAATTTTGTCATTTGCAAATGTTTTCAATTTGGATATGTCTAAAACTTTGTTGTCTGGTAAAACAGTTATTACAGGTTGGATTGTGCTTGTTTTAAATGGATTCCAAAGCAGTTAACTCTTTACCAAGTGACAAAATCTCAGACTTGTCCAAATCGAAAGCATTTGCAGATGACAAATCAAATTTTGATTCAGATGATGAGTTTTATCTGTGATAGGCCAGAAAACTTGTGGGAATAGGAGAAAAAGATGGTTACCAGCATTTTCTCCTTTGCCGACAATGTTTTCAAAAGTCTTTTCCTTCAGGGTCATTAAAATATGGGATTATGTGGTAAACAGTTAAGTTCTCACACCTAAGATTACTCACTCTCAGTGAATGCAGTCTCACTCTCAACTTTCTCATTACTTCCTTGTACCGAACCTGTACTTGTGCTATGATGTGGGTTTTCCAAACCTTAACTCCTCTGATCAGGTGATTCTTACAATGAACCTCTGATGTGGGAGATTTAGGCTATACTCCTACATGACTCTATTCAACAGTTTCACATGATCTTAATTTCCTACCATATAATCCTAAGCATTAACAACCCTTACAAGGAAAGCTTTTGAAAACATCATGGGAAGAGGAGAAAAAGCTAGTTACCAGCATTTTCTCCTTTTCCTATGAAGTTTTCTATCCTTTAAATAAGTATTCTATCATTTGAGCCAATTTAAATTCATTGTCAGCAAATGCTTTCATTTTGGACAAGTCCATAATTTTGTGGTGTGATAAAGAGTTATTCCTTTATCTAACAATCCCATGTTTTAATAATCCTGGGGAGACATTTGAAAACATTGTTGGGAAAGGAGAAAATAGTGGTAAATAGAAAGCAGTGAATTTATAACCTTGTAACTCTCTACTGAAATTATAACTTGTGCTACATAAAATTTTAAGGCTCTGATTTTTCAGAGAAATTTCTGTTGTTAGTGGAACAGCTTGTAAGAAAATTGATTTTGTTTATGTGTTCAAAAAAAATTTAGACTGATCCAAATCAAAAGGATTTACAGATGACAAATTAAAAGTAGCTGCAATGATGATTTCTAGTTTCGAATGGGTAGAAAACATTGTGGGAAAAGGAGAAAATGCTGGTTACCAGCATTTTCTCCTTTTCTCACAATGCTTTCAAAGGCCTTCTCTTAAACAGGCGTTAAAACTCGGGATTGTTTGGTATTGGGTCAGTTCCCAGGCCGAAAACTTTCGTTTATTTTCCAGGCCACCATTATTCACGAGATTGGTCATGCTATCGGACTTTATCACGAGCACCAGAATCCTGCAGCAACTTCATATTTATGGCCGAATGATGTTGCACTGACGGATGATTGTAAGAAATTTATCTGTCACTTTTTGGACTATAATTAGGACAATAACTGACTCTGAATGGCTGCAACTGAAACACTAACATAGAGGATGTTTTAATCCCTTGCTAAACAACAAGATTTTAGACTCTTCCAAAATAAGACCATTTGCAGACATCACAGCTAAAGGTTGCTTAAATGGTGAAATTTGTCCTTGATTGGGTAGAAAACATTTTGCAAAAATGCTGGCTACCAGCATTTTCTCCTTTTCCCACTGCTTTCAAATGCTTTCTTTATCTGGGTATTTAAAACTCTGGAGTCTTTGGTTAAAGATTTAACCCTTTACCGCGCAATGCCGCCTTTTCATGTCCTTTGGAAAGAAACGTTTAAAAACATTATGGGAAAAGGAGAAAATGCTGGTAACCAGCATTTTCTCCTTTTCCCACAATGTTTTATACCCTTTCAAGGAAAAATTGCACCATTTGAGCCACATTGAAATTGTCGTCTGCAACTGCTTTCAATTTGGATGGGCCTAAAATTTTGGCATCTGGTAAAGGGTTAAGTAAGGTATATTTAAACTGTGAAAAAAAAAAAAAATTGTGGATACATCCCTCAAACTTAACCACACAATTTTATTTCTTAATGAAGGATACTATGAAACAAGTAAGGGAGATAATTAGGTTCAGGAAGAAGTTAAATTGGTCCTTTTGACAAGAATTCCTATCTCTCTTCTACCTTGTGACAAAAGGGATAAATTTGTATTGGAAAAAGGTACCTGGTTTTGCATACATGCACATGAGCCATACTATGGCAAAAGGGAGCTTAATGCATCTCTGTGATACATGATACAAGATACAAGCAAGTCATCACATTGATCATGGTCAATTTTGTCTAACAACCAACTGAATCATGAGTTACGCTGGTCCTTTGACATTCAGACATTTGATCAAAAGCGAAGACTCTGCCCAGTCTAACTTGGGTCGATATTTTTCGCAAATGCATTAAGCCCCCTTTTCACAGAGCATGGCTCATATACATATGAGCTGTGCTTTGTGAAAAGGTGGCTTAATGAATGTGCAAAAAGTATCGACCCATGTCAGCCTGCGCAGTCAAGCAGCCTGGCATGGATAAAAAATTGTAGCTATATATAAATTTTCTGCATGGTAAAGGATCTTTATACGCCCAGATCCAATCTATTTATAGACCAAATGGGTGTTATAGACCCTTGATCATGTGATGACTTGCTTGGTATCATGCGTCACGGAGATGCATTAAGCCCCCTTTTGTAAGAGCACGTATCATATATCTAGGGAATTAAATCCAACACTACCCGATTTACTGTTCAGAGAGCTATAAATATCAAGTCTCGGGCCACATGAGCATGTGGGTTTGTGCCCCACAAATGGGCATAGTAATACTAATAGTCCTTCAGGTGAGACGATGCTGGTAAATACAAAATTTTCAAGAATCTTCTTCTTCAGGGTTATTAAAACACAGGATTCTTTGGTGGAAGGTTAAAACTTAGTAGCAAAAAGAGAAATTTTGCTTGTCCCTTTTCTGTTTTCAGGGATACAGTGGTTTTATCCAGTTGTTGGGAACTATTACAGATATTACAGTCATGTGTTTGACCTTGATTCACCAATGGTGTATTCTCCTTGGGTACGTTGAGAGAATTTCATTTACAAAACTGTTGAGTTTATCCAATTTGTGGCTCAATTTAAGTCTTTCCTAAAGGATGAAATTTGTTGGATGGACGGATGGATGGATGGATGGATAGCTCTTTTTCCTACATTCTGTTTAACAATTTATTTTTTATAGGATGCTTCCAAGTCAAGAACTATTTTAGATTCTTTGGTTGTATTTGATGAGGAACACTTGCATGCAGTAGGGAATAGAGGTGACAGACAAACCATGTATTACATGTTCAAAGAAATATCCGAGCTCTATGGCGTTGCAAGTAAGTATACCATGGTCAGTCTGTTGTTTTAACGCTCCTGAAATGAAGGATTATAAAACACAATAGGAAAAGGAGAAAATGTTGGTTTTCACCCCCTTTCATTCAGAGATAATAGTGTTTGATCTTCATCAAATTTTGTCCAATTACGACAGATCTAAAATTTTGTCATGAGGTAAAGGGTTAACTCTTTACCAAAAGGCTTGTCCAAATTGAAAGCATTTGCAGGCACACCAAAAAAATGTGACTCAAAAATTAAAGATTGCGTTTGGAAGGGTAGAAAACATTGTTGAAAAAGGGGAAAATGCTGGTCACCATCATTTTCTCCTTTTTCCTACGATGTTTTCAAAAGTCTAGTTCTTCAAGCTCATTGAAATTTGTGACTGATAAAGGATTAAGTCATCACATCTTTCAAACAACTTTTCTTTTGTCTTGCAGTTTCCATTTTGTCACAATGTTTCACATGCATAACAATTACAAGTCTTACATATTGATTATACTTATGTAAAAAAAAAATCATTTAACTCCTTAACACACAATCCTGACTTAATGATCCTTAAAATAGAGCCCTTTGAAAATATCATGGGAAAAGGAGAAAATGCTTGTGATCGGCATTTTCTCCTTTTCCCAGAATGTTTTCTACCCTTCTGTAAACAATTTTCAATGTTTGTGTAGGGTTTATTTTGTTGTCTGCAAATGCTTTCAGTTCAGACAAGTCTAAAATTCTATTGTTTGGTAAAGAGTCAAAAGGTTATTTTGAGGATCTAAAGATGCTACCAAACAGTCTTGCTATCAGGTTCAGCTTGGCCTGTATTCAGCAACAATTCTAAGTCTTATTCTAGAATTTGAAAGTAACTAAATTTCTGATTGGCCAAACCATATGGTTGAGCCAATCAGAAAGTGTGTTGCTTTATATTTAGAAAACTCTTGAGAGTTGGCCTTTGAATGTTATTTACTCTGATGACATCATTCTTAGCTAAGCTGTTTTTATAGAAAACGTCGAAGTATTGTCACACCCTGGGTGTCGTCTTCGGTGTCACTGCCGTCTGTTTTGTCATACAAAAACTATTTTATAATACCTCTTTATTACTGAGGATATTTAATTCAAATTTTTACAGTTGTTAACTATCAAAAGGGGAACCTATACAACAAGGGCAGGTAACTATCAAAGTATTTTTGACACAGTTATGCCCCTTTTTTTCAAATTAAAATTTTCACTGAAAATCATGCAAATTCTGCCAAGGGTTGGCACCCACATGCGGTGCTCTTGTTTCACTATTATTAGATATAAAATTTTGGAACAACTGCGAAGATATTGCTTAAGTTCAAAAGGAGACATTTACCTGTATTTCAGTTTTATTTTCACTTGAAAACAAACATGCCTTATGTATATTTCTCAAAGCAACTGAATTTGAGCATTGGCACCTTCGTCTGCTGTGGTTGTTTCCTTTTTTCCCCACAATGTTTTAAACAGTCAATTTGTCTATTTTTTTTTAAACATTTTTTCAGGTGAAATGTGTACAGATTTAGTCTGTGACTTTGATGGATACCCAGCCTATATGGATGGTGTTTGTATGTGTGATTGCCCAACTGGGCTTGACCCATTTTCTGAACCAGGTTGTTCTGCAATAGAAGTTGAGGGTACAGATATAATATTATCTTTTATATATGCTTATATCATTTCATTACTTTATTTGTAGCTTGCTAGGGTAGGGCCCACGGCAGGCTGTTGAAAACTTGTATTGTCAAAGGACCCCCAAAGGCATTCTTTGGGGTCCTCAGAGAACATTTTCAATTCAAAATGTCTCTAGAAAGGATTCAAATGCATTTTGAAAACATGTTTAGTCATTACTCATGCCACCAACATTATATCTTGCAGCAGACTAGTTTTGAAAACATTACGGCAAAGACAGAAATTCCTCATTATGAGGTTTAACTTGTTACCACACAATCCCGACTTATAACGACCCTGAGAAAGAGCCTATTAAAAACATTGTAAGAAAAGGAGAAAATGCTGGTAACCAGCATTTTCTCCTTTTCCCACAATGTTTTCTAACGTTCTATAAGCAAATTTTGATTGTTGAGTCACATTTATTTTGTTGTCTGCAATTGCTTTCAATTTGGGAAACTTTAAAATTTTGTCATTTGGTAGAGAGTTAATTCTTTCCCAGACAACATTATTGGTATACCAGTCCAAATTGAAAGCAGTTGCAGACAACAAAATAAATGTGACTGAAACAGTGAAATTTGTTTTTCAAAGTGTAGATAACATTATGAAAAAAGAAGGCTTCTTTCTCAGGGTCGTTAAAAGTTCCGATTGTGTGGTAAAGGGTTGTTTGGAGAGATCTAAAGTAATATTCTATATCAGTGCCTGTGTTGAAATTTATACTTTTGGGGTGTTGTAAAGTTCCTGCCTTTTCTTTTGGTTTTGCCTTTCATTCTAAACTACAGTTAATGGGGATAAATATTTCATCAAAGTCCAAATCCCTATTGACTTACATGCGAGCCATGCTCTTGTGAAACTGGGTTTAATTCATGGTAGTGATGCCTGATACCAAGCAAGTCATCACATAATTATTGATCCATTAAATTAATTTTGTATAACAACCGACTGAATAATGAGGTACACTGTTCATTAAACACGCAGAAAATTGACCAATAGTTTAGTTTGAACATAATTATTTTACATCAATTGAGAAACAAGTTCTTGCAACTAATATTAATCTCTCTCAGTTTTGCTTCTTGGAAACTACACTTCCAACTATACTTTCTTCTTTTCCCACATTGTTTTCAAAAGCGTTCTTACTCAAGGTCAATAGAACTCGGAATAATGTTTTCGTAAAGGCTTAAGTTTCTTTGGGAAATATTAGCAAAGAACAACATGTAATCTATTTTTCTATGTTTCAGATACATCTGGTGAATTCAGAGACTGGCCTCAGGATGTTGGCCTTATTCAATTTTCAATGAATGGTCTCAGTGACTGTCCCATTGGTTTTCTGGCTGATGGATGGATCCATGTAGAAGGAGGTCCAAATGAACTGGAATATGATAGTATATATAACTTCAATGGTGTCATAGAATCAGGAACCACCATTGGGGTATGACGCTACATTCAGTCATGTGTTGTATATCCCTTTGCCACACAATCTTGAGTTTTGACAACCCTAGGTGAAAAAGCTTTTGATAACATGGTGGGAAAAGGAGAAAATGCTGGTAACGAGCATTTTCTCTTTTTCCCACCATGTTTTCTGTTCTATCATAGACAAAAACCATTATTTGATATACATTTAATTTGTCTTTTGCAAATGCTTTCAATTAAGACAAATTTAAATTTAGTAATTTGGTAAAGAGATAATCTTTTTTCTGTCACTTCTCCTACAGTAACACTGTATGTCTTATATGTGTAAGTATTATGCAAATGTGATAATTGGGGTATTTGTTTACCAATATTGGCTCTTTGGAGACATATACACAGGCCGTAAGTTGTGAATACAGTTGTCATTTTACATTGCCAGCAGTGTACCTGCAACCATGATGCCTTGGTCAGGTCTTAGGAATGCTCATGAAGCACTGCAAGTTTGACTGACTGATCAATCCAGATGGATGGCAGATTTATCACGTTTAATTTATGTTTTTGTGTGACAGTTATTTGTTTATTTTGTTTGTTTTGTGCTTTTGGTCAAAATATGCATATGAAAGTTCACACAACTGCAGGTAAAAAAAAGCTAGTCAAAGTGTGTAACATCTCTGAACTATCCTTTTACAGTAACTGTTATCCTTACAAAATGATGAGTCAATTAAATTCAAATACATGGAAATAAGTTGGTACTAAATTATATATGCAGCAAGTCATGTGACTTCCTTTTTTAACTTAGCAAGGGAACTGAGGGATCACATGGTTTTATTCACCAATGAAAAACAAAGGAATTGTAAATGATTAGATGCAGTTCATCATCTTCAATGATTACATAGATGTAGTAAGTGCAATTTTAGGTTATATTCATCATGGTCTGTATTCACAAACCATTCTTAAGAATGTTCTCAATCTTATTCTCCAGAATTTTCTAAATATGAAAGTAACACAAGTTCTGATTGGCTAAACCTTTTGGTTTAGCCAATCAGAATTTGTGTTACTTTCAAATTTTGAAAATCTTGAACAGTGAGACTAAGAATATTCTTAAGAACTATTGGTGAATACAAACCCGAGGCTCCAAAGTTTTTTAGCCTTACAGTTTGCTGTGACCTTGATGCTATGCTTCAATATTTTCTTGTTTATCACCATTTTGTAAATATTTTTTCATGTCCTTCTCTTGACTCTCTGACATATTAGACAAGTCCATATTGAATGCATTACTCTTAACGACAGAGCAAAATTTTGGATTTGTCCAAGTGAAAACTTTAGCACTGCAACAAAATAATCGTGATCGATACAAAAATAGAAATTCATCTTTTGAAGGGTAGAAAAAATTTTGAGAAAAGGAGAAAATGCTGGTTACCAGGATTTTCTCCCTTTCCCATAATGTTTTCAAAAGGCCTTTTTCCTGGTGTCGATGAATTCAGGATTGTGTGGTGAGGGATTAAATGATGAAACTTGTCTTTGATGTGTTAGGAAAGATTGTGGGGGAAAAAAGAGGAACTGCTGGTTAGCAGCATTTTGTCATTTTACCACAATGTTTTCCAAAGCATTCTTTTTCAGGGTCATGAAAACTTGGGATTATACAGTAGAGGCTAAAAAAACAAATAAGATGTGACTCAGATAACAAGATTTATCTTTTGAAAGGGTAGAAATATTGTGCGAAAAGGAGAAATTGCTTGTTGCCAGCATTTTCTCCTTTCTCATAATGTTTTTGAAGGGCTTTTTCCTGAAGGGATGAAATGGGGATTGTGTGGTAAAGGGTTAAATGGGCCAGTGTGGACAGAAAATCGCAGAACCATTCATCTAAAGTTTCATTTCTTTTGTGTAGGAGATGAATATACATTTTTGTACCCGAGACAATTCCTTTCTTTTCAATAATGAAATCACATGGCCAAAAGGTTCTTACTGCTTCATCAAAGATGGTCTGTCATGTCCAGCAGGTAAATACATTTTTTAGCATGGCTGTTTTTGAAGAAAGCGTTTAGGTATTGTCATAGCCCTGGTGTTGTCCACATCATCATCTGCGTCTTCAAACTTGGACTAGTTGATAACTATAAAAAAGGAAACTCATTTAACAGGGGCTGGTAACCATTAAAATAATTTTGACACCGTTATGCCTTTTTCTTAAAGAAGAATTTTCAAAAATCTTGACATTTTGTAATATATCTGTCATTACTGAATGTATTTACTTCAACCTAGTTGTTGACTATCAAATGGGGAACCCATACAACAGGGGCAGATAACCATCAAACTAATTTTGACACAGTTATGCATTTTCATTATTATTTCAATTATATCATGATGGCCAGTACACCTATCAATGGTTTCCCAGAGTTTCCTTTACCAATAGTTTGCATAATGTTCTTCCAAAGACACTGACTGCTTTCTCACAATGTCCAAACATTTTTCAGCTGTGAGAGAGGAATAAATCCTGTCCCAGTGACTATCATCTGTCAGAACATTGGAAGAAAAATGTTGTTTTTCAAGTTCTTCTAGGAAATAGCCATACTTGGGGATGAAACCAGTTCAACCCTTAACCAAACAGTCCTGTGTTGACACTGAGGAAGAAGCCTTTTGAAAACATTGTGGAAAAAGGAGAAAATGCTGGTAACTAGCATTTTCTCCTTTTCCCACAGTGTTTTCTATCCTATAAAAGACAGATCTCACCATTTGACCAATACTTTATTTCTTGTCTGCAAATCCTTTCAATTTGGACCAGTCTAAAAATTTGTTGTTGGGTAAAGGGTTAAGCAATGAATTACTTAGTTATACTGAACAACCTTTTACTACAAATTACCGGTACTTGGCTATTTTAACAGATTTTCTTGAGGGGACAAAAAAGTTTAACAATGGTGGGGCATTTGATTGGTATGGCAATGTGCCATCGGGAATCTACTCAACTGGAGATTTTACAGCTATAACCTGGTGCTGCAGGAATGATGCCCATCATACGGTTCCCACATTGTTTCCGATAGATAAACCCTTTATATTGTTCCCATCCGCTGGAAAATGTCAAGTGGTCAAAGGCAAGTTTTATCAAGTTTTTCCTGTTTACCACTTCACCACACAATCCTGAATTCTAAAGACCCAGAGAAAGAAAACTTTTGAAAACATGCCAGTAGTTGGAAAAGGAGAAAATGCTGGTCACCAGCATTTTCTCCTTTTCCTACTATGTTTCCTATCATGTTTAAAACAAAACCCAAACCCCTGTTTGAACCAGATTTAATTTCTCTACAAATGCTTTGAGATTTGGACACGTCTTAATTTTTTTTATGTGGTAAAAAGTTAAAGTGGTTGTGCAATCAAACAAGCCTAAGTTCTCCTCTTTTAAGCAATCATCTTGTCTTAGAAGGTCAATGTTTAGGTTCTCCAAAGTGTTAAAATTTGCAACAGTTTACCTGTATTAAGCAAGGACCTGCATTAAGAAAGCAATTTCCAAAATTGTGTTGGTTGGCTGTTTTCATGGGTGCTTGCTTGGTTCTCCCTTGGCTGCTTGCTTTATACATAATAGACAAAATTGTAAGCGAAAAAGATCAACTGATATATGGACATTTGTAACAGTCAACACTAAACCATTCAGCAAAATTTTTAGGGCTGTACATATCAAAAGGCTTGCAGAAAAAAAACACAAATTAAACAAGGCTAAAGAAATGGGATTTTTGTTGGAACGGATAGACAAAAATTGCGGGAAAAGGAGAAAATGCTGGTTACTGGCATTTTCATCTGTTCCCACAATATTTTCAAAATGCTTTTTCCTCAGGGTTGTTTAAACTTTGGATTGTTTGGTAAAAGATAGAACATTTTTTCTTCTTTAGGAATGGATGGAGCTTGGCAAATGGTGAAATACTACAATAATGGCGACGATAGTGACTTAGATCCGGAAGGGCTTCTCCCTACGATGAATATAGATGATGATGGAGATATCATTTTGAACCTCTGTTTTTATACAAGGACAAAAACAGGTAAGTTTGCTTTGCATTTTGTTTTATTACATACCTATAAATGATCTTAGTAAAATATGGGCGTTATCTAACTTCATGATACAACTTGATGGACAATTTTCCCTATCAGCCTAGTACCGTGTGTAGAGCATACATAAACATATGTTGTTTTGAAATGGTATTTCCAAATGCTACTGTACAATACACGCGTGAACTAAAGCATGGCGATTAATAATCACAAGCTTGACTCACCTCCTGCATTGAAACAAAAAAAAAAAAGTACTGTTCTTTACAGTGACAGTGAATAACAACCAGTGACTACCTTTTCAGTGTTAAAAATAATTTTTAAGCCACTGTTGGTGTTCATTTTCTTGTAGTGGCTCAAGAACAGCAGCCGCGATTTTTAAATGCATATAGATCTATGCAGACTTACTGTTATCTATGTATATTTATCTGCCATTCATAAATTTAATATTGTACATATATGTACAATAAAATGTAGTTTTCTGATTTTTTTGTTATTCATATTGATTTTGTGATGTTTCTTTACAGTTACAGTGGTGAGGTATATAGTGAAAGGAATATTACAACAGTCTGCATTTCTGTGTGGTCAGATCATGTCGAGTTTCGTGTGTAAAGAGATGTGCATCGGATGAGACCAAAGGTCTAGGTCTCATCCGATGTGCATCTCTTTACACATGCAACTTGACATGATCCGACCATGCAGAAATGCAGACTGTTGTAATATTCCATATTTATCCACCAGATTGAAATTTTTTCAAATGACAAATTTTGTATCCTTTTACACTGAAAGCATCTGCAGACAACAAATGTGATATTAGTGAAAAATGAGCTAAAATTCTCTAAGATGTGGCTGAATTGACGAGATTTGCATTTGAAATAAAACAAAACATAGGGGAAAAGAGGAGAAAATTGTAGTAACCAGCATTTCTTTTTTTCTCACAGTGTTTTCAATAGCCTTCTTTGCTTGGCTTGTAAAAGCCTCCACCAGCAGTGTATTAAAGCCATGTTTTTGGGGTCCCAGCTCTGTTTATTTTTGTAGTTATGAGTGTGTTGAGCTGGTAAAATCAACCACAGCATGTGCTTGAAAAGTGTACTACTTTGCCATTTCGCGGGAAAATGACATAATTATTGCTAAGATGTATATGTGTGGAAAATGTTAAATAACACCAAGAAATGAATAAGAAGTTGCTTAAAATCAACAAACTTGAGGAATTACATTGTATGTTGATTGAAGCCCTCTATAAACTGTTTTATTATATACTGAAATTTTTCTGGCTTAAATACATGCCTCACACGTGGATAAAATAACACAGAACAGAGAAAAATCTGTATCTACACACTGTGAAATATGGTTCCAAATATGGTATTGATTACGCAACTCACATGCGGAAAACATATGTAATGATTTGGAATTTGATAGGTCAAAATTTATGCTATGATATTTATCCACCATTCATGAAAATGACTTTATTAACTACTACACCATTTTTTGTTTTATTTTGTTAACCGATTTACGAACAATGTTTTCTACCATATCAAAGACAATTAACATCATATGATTCACATTTCAATTGTCCCTGCAAATGCTTTCAATTTGGACGTGTCTACATTTTTGTTATCTGGTAAAAAGATAAGCATCATGATTGTGACCATGATTGTTATACTGAGGGACATGATGATGATGATGATGATGATGATGATAGTGGTGGTGGTGGTCCCCCTCCTCATTATCATCATCATCATAATTTTCTTTTTCTTTTATGAATAGATTGTGGACTTTGCAAAATAAAGCTTTGCCTTCATTCAAGAGCTGTATTCTAAAACATTATCTCTTGTATTTCTTGTAATACTATACCAGACTGTGGAGGGCTGTACTACTTGGATGCCAGCAACAGACAAGTCACATTTTCTACACCTAACTATCCACAAAATTATCTGAACAGTGAAAGATGCACATGGGCTTTTAAGGTAATTTCATTCATTTCTAGTGTTTTCTGTTGTCTTATTAATCCTTGTAGTGCTGAACCTGATTTAATGACTTATGCAGACACTGCAGGTCAAGATCAGACTGCACAGAACAAGGGTGGTTATGTGATAAAAGTTTTTTCATGTCCTATGTATGTTAAGTTTTTGTATAATGTCGTAATTTTTGCAAGTTCTAACTACTGGGCGATAAGTTTAACCTTTTTTTTTCCAGACAACAAACTTTGAGATGCCTTCAAATCGAAAGCCTTTGATAATGATAAATTAAGTGCCACTTAAAAGATAGAATTCTCAACTTAAAAACATTGAAGACATTGTAAGATCACAAGCATTTTGTTTTTTTCCCACAGTGTTCCTCCCATGTGTAGCTCAGTGGTTAGTGTATCTGAATTATGACCTGATGGTTGCAAGTTTGATACCCTGTTGAGGCAAACTTTCTTTCTGGTGATTTTTTGCCTCTCACCTCTGATATGTATGAGAAAAGTAGTCAGTGACTTGGAAAGAAAATTGTGTCAGTAATGGCTTGAGAAAGCCAGAAAACACATTTGTAGGTGCACTGACCGCCGTGATATGACATTGATCAGCTGTTAAAACGACATTTAACTCCAACATAAACAAAAAAGGGTGAATGTTTTGTTTTTATGTAGACTGATCCTGGGAATTTCTTCAAGCTGGAGTTTCATGATTTTGACATAGCAACCAATCCAGATGGAACTACTGATGATGAAGTTGAAATCAGAAATTTTAAGATAGGAAACAATGGAGTAAGGCAAGTGGTAACCAGCATTTTCTCCTTTTCCCACAATGTTTTCCGCTCCATGAAAGACAAATTTTATGTTTTGAGTTACGTTTAATTTGTTGTAATCAAATGGTTTAAATTTGGAAAAGGCTACAATTTGAATTTGAAAACAAGAAAGCTTTCAGTATCCCTGATTTTTTTATGCAGTTCATTCCAGAGCAATTACATCTATATAGGAAAATGACTTTTTGCAAAAGCCTTTGACCCTAGGAATCCAAAAGTGCCCATTCTCTTTGAAAAAATGTTCTGAATAGGAACTGTTGCCATTGGAAGTTACTCAGAGTCTAGCACCATACTGATGGCTGTCACTAGTAGGAGTAAAGTGTTCATGCTTACTTGACGGAACTCTTGATCTGAAGATAGACAACCAATGTAGTAAACTTCACAGAAAGTAATACCTGTAATACTATCGAAGAGCCTCTGATTAAACAAACTGCATTTCATTATGTCAGCAAAGTGAAGACTTTCTGTAACCATCAAAGCAATTTTTAAATATGGAAAGGGTAACATAAAACAAGGCAAGAATTTTTATTTCTAACCCCTTTGGTGCCTTGCACAGCTATAGTCGCTTTTGTGGCTAGTGTAGATCAAAAATGTGCAGTCTGATCTTTGATCTAGACTGCCTGCTTTGCTGAGACATTATTGACAAAATCTGCCTTGCTCTAATTGCGTTTATTAGGGTCTATTTTCTAGATTTATAAGGTCTGTTGGGTTTATTCGGCTCTCTACGGGCTAATGTAAAAAACATGAAAATTATTCCACCAAGTGAACATGGACTTGACATATGTATGCTGCTGCAATGGTTTATAACTTTATAATATGAAGTTCAATGTCTATGTACAGAAGAAAATAAATTATTGTGGAAAAGATTGCAATTTGTTTGCCTTATGTCACAAAATTGCTAATGAACAACAAAATTTTGGACTCCACCAAATTGAAAGCTTTTGCAGACGGCAAATTATTTGTGGTCCAAATGATAGGAGTTGTCTTTGAAACGGTAGAAAATATTGTGGGAAAAGGAGAAAATGCTAGTTACCAGCATTTTCTCCTTTTCCGACAATGTTTTCAAAAGGCCTTTTCCTCAAGGTCGTTAAAACTCTGGATTGTGTGGTAAAGGGTTAAATGCTTAAATTAGTGTTGCCTAATAAAAAAAAAAAAAAAAAGGATTGCTGCTAGACTAATTATTGCTAATAGCTAAAAAATCCCATTAACTCTTTACAACACAATCCCAAGTTTTAACAGCCTTGAGGATGAAGACTTGAAAAAATTGTGGGAAAAGGAGAAAATGCTGGTAGAAGCATATTTTCCTTTTCCCACAATGTTTTCTGTTGTATCAAAGACAAGTTCCTTCAGTTGAGTCACCTTTAAATTGTCGTCTGCAAAAGTTTTCAATTTTGTTCATTGCAGAATTTTGCCGTTTGGTAAAGAGTTAATATGGTTGCGATTACATGGAATCCACTGTAATAGCCATTTCTTCAGCTTCATTATTTGCCAAATTGGGGTTTCTATTCTTTACCTGAAGAAGAAATATGTGTTTTGGATTCATATTTATAATACAGATTTGTGTCAAGAGATAATGAACATATTAGTCAATGCACTATTTGTGGACAGGTATACAGGTCAAGGGATTGCCAGACATCACATCACAGAGGAAAACTATCTCTCTGTGATCTTCTACTCTAGTAAAGATAATCCTGCAAGAGGCTTCAATGCAACTGTTACGCTTGTGGATGCCGATTGTAAGTTTCTTTACTTCATACCGATGCAACTAAAGGCAGGTACAAATGAATAACTGAAGAAACAAACAAGCTGAATAAGCTTGTTTATTTAATGTTTAACATTTCTTTCAACATTATTTAAGCTGTATCACCTTGGCAAGTGCACCTATCCATGTGTTGTCTTAATTTTTTTTGCCAGTACTCTGTACCTTCTATTGCCAGTACTTTGAACCTTCTGTTGCCAGTATGTTGTACCTTTTATTGCCAGTACTTTTTACCTTTTTATTACCAGTGTTCTTTTGCCAGTACTTTGTACCTTTTATTGCCAGTACTTTGTCCATTTTTTGCCAGTACTTTGTACCTTCTATTACCAATACTATGTACCTTCTATTGCAAATACTTTGTACCTTCTATTGTCAATGTTATTTTGTCAGTACTTTTTACCATCTATTGCCGGTACTTTGCACCTTCTATTGACAATATTTTGTAACTTCTATTGCCAGTGCTTTGTACCTTCTATTGCCATTACTTTATACCTTCTATTGCCAGTGTTTTTTTGTCAGTACTTTGTATCTTTTATTGCCAGTACTTTGTACCTTTTATTGCCAGTACTTTATACCTTCTGTTGCCAGTACTTTTTACATTCTATTGCCAGTACTTTGTACCTTCTACTGTCAATACTTTGTACCGTCTATTGTCACTGTTATTTTGCCAGTGCTTTGTACCTTCTATTGCCAGTACTTAGTACATTCTATTGCCACTACTTTGTACCTTCTATTGCTATTACTTTATACCTTTTATTGCCAGTAGTTTGTACCTTTTATTGCCAGTATGTTGTTGCTTTTATTACCAGTACTTTGTACCTTCTATTGCTATTACTTTGTACATTCTTTTGCCACTAATTTGTACCTTCAGCTGCCAGTATGTTTACTTCTTATTATCTGTACTTTGTACCTTCTATTGCTCATACTATGCTCCTTCTCTAACCAAACTTTTTACCTTCTATTGCCAGTACTGTGTGCATTCTATTACCAGTGTTCTTTTGCCAGTACTTTTTAGCTCACCTGAGCACGAAGTGCTCAGGATGAGCTATTGTGATCACTCACCATCTGTCGGCGTCCGTCCGTCCGTCCACATTTTTTTGTTTACACTCTAGCATCTACAAATATTAACCAATCAGCACCAAACTTGGTCAGAATGTATATGACCATAAGATCTCGGATGAGTTTGATTATGGGTGTAATCGGACCAGAATGACTGGAGTTATTTGCCCTTGAATTAGAAAAATTGCTATAATTGACTTTGTTTACACTCTAGCATCTACAAATATTAACCAATCAGCACCAAACTTGGTCAAAATGTATATGACCATAAGATCTCGGATGAGTTTGATTATGGGTGTAATCGGTTCAGAACGACTGGAGTTATTTGCCCTTGAATTAGAAAAATTGCTATATTTGACATTGTTTACACTGTAGCATCTACAAATATTAACCAATCAGCACTAAACTTGGTCTAGATATATATGACCATAAGATCTCAGGTGAGTTCGATTATGTGTCTGATCGGACCAGAACGACTGGAGTTATTTGCCCTTGAATTAGAAAAATTGCTATATTTGACTTCGTTTACACTCTAGCATCTACAAATTTAAACCAATCAGCACCAAACTTGGTCAAAATATATATGACCGTAAGATCTCAAATGAGTTTGATTGTAGGTCTAATAGGACCAGTTATTGCTGTGTCATGGAAAAAGGGGGCTTGACGTATATTTTCATTGTGGACCAATATCTCTTTAACTACAGGACAAAATGTCATGAAACTTTATCTTTTTATTGTTTATTGCAAGCCACAGACAATAGTTATTTGTTTTTATTTCATGAAATGCCATGTCATGAAAAAAGGGGGCTAAATGTTTAATTTCATCATGGACCAATGACCATCTGTTTGTCCATCTTTCAGGACAGATATCTTCTAAAATCCTTGACAAAAACTAATAGAAATTCATACAGGTGTTCCTAATGATGTCCGCTGATATTTATTGTTTTTTTTTTTTTCCTTTTTGATATCAAATACTGTCTCATAGGAAAAAGGGGCTTCATGTATATTTCTGTTAAGGATCAATATACATGTATATTGAACTAAAAATCCTGGACAAAAATTTGTGAAACTTCATACGTGTGTTCCTTATGATAGTCCGCCAATATCATTAGTTTAGCTTTTTTGATTAAATGTCGTGTCATGGAAAAAAGGGGGCCTCACATATATTTTCATTATAGATTAATATCTCTTTAACTACAGGACAAAATGTTACGAAACTTCATCTTTATGTTGTTCATCACAAGCCACAGACAATGGTTAGGCCTATTTGTTAGCTCACCTGAGGTATTGTGATTCGTCATTGTCCAGCCTCCGTCTTTCCACAATTCCTTTAAACATCTTCTCCTCCTAAACCAATCATGTTGAAACTTGACAGGCATATTCCTTGGGTGAAGTTCTACCAAAGTTGTTAAAAGAATTGAATTAACCCTTTAACTCCAGGGGTCACAATTTTGGGCAAAATTTTATATAGAGCAAACTTTAAAAATGTTTTTGTCTGAAACTAGAAGGCCTAGAGCTTTGATATTTGGTATGTGGCATTTCCTTGTGGACTTCTACCAATTTTGTTCAAATGATGCCCCTAGGTCAAAACAGGACATAAAGGTATACAGAATGAACTTTAAAAGTCTTGTTCTACTTAACCCTTTACCACACAGTCCCAAGTTTTAACGCCCAAGTTTAAGAAATAAGGCTCTTGAAAATATTGTGGGACAAAGAGGAAATACTTGTAACCAGCATGTTTTCCTTTTTCCACAATGTTTTCCACCCAACCAAAATCAAATTTAAATTTTTGAGTCACATTATTTTGTTGTCAGCAAATGGTTTGATTTTGGACAAGTCTTAACCCTTTAAGTGCCTTTCACTACCATAGTTGCCTTTGTGTCTAGTGTAGATCAAGATCAGACTGCACGAAATGTGCAGTCTGATCATTGATCTATACTATCTGCTTTGTTGAAACACTGCAGACAAAAGGCACCCAAGCAGTTGTTATCATCTTGGACACATTCTGGAATGAAAATGGCCTTTGGGTTTAAGGATTAAATTTTATTGTTTGTTAATGATTTGAGCCAAGCCTGTTAGCTCATTACCTATAGGGCTAGCTATGCAGGGATGTCAAGTTTAAATCTCAGTTGGGCCAAGCACTCAGGTAACCAGGATTTTTTTAACTTTTTCCACAATGTTCTCTACCCATCCCAAATCTAAGTTCATTTTTTGAGACAAATTTATTTTGTTGTCTGCAAATGCTTTGAATTATAGACCAGTCTAAAATTTTTGTTTGGTAAAGAGATAATGATAGACCAAGTAATATGCTTTTCAAGACTGTGTTGTAGGCAATACTATCTTGCAGAATATAAGGCGTATATATCCAAGATCCAACTGCAGTCTGATCTTTATCTACACTGTCTGATAAAACATCCTGTCTCGCATACCCCTAGCCTTGGTTCCCACCTGATCATTTTTTCCTTTTATCTATTCAGGACGGACGGATGCAGTTTAAATTTGACATGAAGCCCCCTTTTTCCATGACACAGCAATAAATTCCAAAACCCTGACAATATGCGCTAGGTCACTTGATGTGTGAAAATTTCATCCAAATCTATTGAGATATGTCCAGTAATTAAAGAGATATTGGTGAAAAATGAATTATAACATGAAGACTCCTTTTTCCATGGTTCAGCTATAAATTGCAGAACCTTGACAATATGCGCTAGGTCACATGATGAGAAACATTCTGTGAAAACTTTTGAAAACATTGTGGGAAAAGGAAAAAATGCTGGTAACCAGCATTTTCTCCTTTTCCCCACAAAGTTTTCTACCCTATCAAAGAAATATTGTGTCACTTGAGCCAATATGAAAATGTTGTCTTCAAATGCTTTCAGTTTGGACAGATCTAAAATTTTGCCATGTGGTAAAGGGTTAAAGGCTTTGACAGCATTTTTCTCTCTGGCTGTTAGGATGTATCTTTGAACATTGTGTTCATTGTATTTTGAGCTCATTTTTGTTCATTCATTTAACTCCGTAGTACAGATTTTATCTTGTAAATCTTAGAAGTCATTATAATTTTTGTTCTTCAGTTTGTGGTGTTTGTCTTAATTTATAAATAAGATTATGAACACCCCCCCACCGCCCCCACCCCCACCCCCACCCCCGAATAGATTTTGGGCATATACTCCACCATAAATTGAAGTACCATTTGAAAAATCTGTTCAGGTAGGGCCAAGGTCAATGTCACACTTGAAGGTCAAATTTTTGTAAGCTGGACGCATTGAAAGGTTGGTGCAAGACTTGCAAGTGTAAATACATTGTTTATGTGTTTACAATAGCATTTACCCATGAACATGTCCCTGGACAACCTCTGTAGTTGTTGGTGAATTTAACAACATGATACTAACTTGTACAGAAAGTTTTGAATTGGCAAACATTCTCTACTAAGTTTGTTCAAATCAGGCAACTTTTTGGCACACACCAAAAGGCCTAGGGCTTTGTTATTATTCCTTCAAAACTCTGTTCTGGAGGTATATAGGAGTCAGCTTGTCAGTCCATCCATCGATCCATCCATCAGTCTTTCTGTAGCATTTTCTTGTCAGAGCTAGTTCTCAACAACTACAGGACAGATTTCATTCAAACTTTAGAGAGACTCGGTATCAAGCAAGAATGTGCATATTATATTTTGGTGACGGTTCATTGAATTTTTACAAAGTTATTTTCCTTTGATGAAATTTCTTGTTCTCCGTATTTTTCAACAACTATTGGACAAATATCATTCAAACTTCTCACAAATATTTATATAACAGGGTTTGGTTAAGAAAGATTATCTTCTTGTCTAAACCAAGAAGAGCTAGAGCTTTGGCCTTGCACTTCGATATTTGGTATTTATCTTCATTGTAGATCTTTACTGCTTGGTACTCAGGTGAGCAATATAGGACCATCATGGTCCTCTTGTTTCCTTTTATTGCCAGTACTTTGTACATTCTATTGCCAGCACTTTGCACCTTTTAATGCCAGTACTTTGTACCATCTATTGCCAGTACTTTATACCATCTATTGCCTCTGTTCTTTTTCCAGTACTTTGTACTTTTCATTGCCAGTACTTAGTACCTTTTATTGCCAGTACTTTGCAACTTCTATTGCCAGTATTTTGTACCTACTATTGCTGTAGTTCTTTTGCCAGTACTTTGTACCTTTTGTTGCCAGTACTTTGTGCAGTCTGTTGCTAGTGCTTTGTACCTTCTGTTGCCTGTACTTTTTACTATCTATTGGCAGTACTTTGTACCTTCTATTGCCAGTTCTATGCTCCTTTTTTTAAACCAGTTCTTTGTACCATCTATTGGCAGTACTTTGTATGTTCTATTGGCAGTACTTTATACCTTCTATTGCCAGTACTATGCTCCTTTTATTACCAGTACTTTGCCTAGCCCTTTAGAACATGGAGTAAACTGCATGTTTATTATAGTCTTATCATGTCCTACACTGGCTGCAAAGGCAACTATAGTTTCGAAAAGTTTTACACTATTTTTCAAGCCAATGGCTGCTTCCTGAATAAACATAGCTGAAACCATGTTGAGCTGTGAAAGAGAATACCACCAGTCTAGAGCAGTTAAATGATTAAACAAATGCCTCAAGCGGAACTTCAAACATTAAACATTTAACCAACTTTCAAAACCTGTATTTATTACACAACCTGCAACATTTGAATCTTCATTATAGACGTGGTTGAAAATGTTGCCTCTAATGCATTTTAGCTAACAGGTCTTAATGCACAGAATGGAAGCTCTTGTGAAAGCTTAGAGTGTGTCTGACTTTGCACATGAGGCACTGTAGGTGATATATTATGATAGCTTGCAATGCTATGTGTGTCTATTGATTAGTCTGGTCACAGTTGCTTTAAATGCCTCTCCTGAGAAAGTAATGGACCAATAAAATCATTTTTTAGATCAGTCAACTTTTTTAGATGCCCTAGGATGGAGAGAAAACAAATTTCAAATGGTTCATCTCACAATGTCCAAGATTTCCTTAAACATGAATCAAAGCATGAATTTTTTTTTCAAATCAGTTGAGTATAAGTACATGTACCAATGTGAAATTAACCAGATTTTTTTCTGTCAAACAGCATCATGTTATTCGGGAAAAGGAGAGAACTATGATGGAAAACGAAATGTGACTGTGTATTTCAAACCTTGCTTGAATTGGAAAGATGCTGCAGATAAGGGCTGCCCACATCATCCATATGCAATAGGGTTAGTTAATCAAACTACTTTTGATCCTTAACCCTTTACCACACTTCGAAAATGTAGACATGTCCAAATTGAAAGCATTTGCAGACGACAATTTGAATGTTACTCAAATGATGGAGTTTGTCTTTAATAGGGTAGAAAACATTGTGGGAAAGGAGAAAATGCTGATTACCAGCATTTTCTCTTTTTCCCACAATCTTTTCAAAAGGCTTTTTCTCAGGGTCGTTAAAAGGTGCCATTGTGTGATAAAGAGTTAAGTCTTTTCAGAACAACAAAAATTTTGACTTGCCAATTTAGAAAGCATTTGCAGATGACAAAATTTAATTATATGTGGCTTAAATAATGTTATTTGTCTTTGAAACAATAGAAAACAATTTTGGAAAAAGGAGAAAATGCTGGTTGCCAGCACTTTCTCTTTTTTCCGGAATGTTTTCAAAAGCCTATTTCCTCGGGGTTGTTAATACTAGGGATTGTTTGGAAATTGGTTAATAAAATGACCCAATGTCTTACAACTTCTAGGAAGCAGGCTTTATTGGAAACAGAAGATGTTTTCAACCGGCACAACCCCACCTTTTCTAATAGTTTTTTTGGTAAAAGAGTTCAAAGACAAATCATGTTATTTAACCCTTACCACACAATCCCGAGTTTTAACGACCCTGATAAAGAAGCCTTTTGAAAATATTGTAGAAAAAGGAGAAAATGCTGGTAACCATCATTTTCTCCTTTCCCCACAATGTTTTGCACCTTTTCAGAGCAAAATTTCATCATTTCAGCCACATTTAAATTGTCATCTGCAAATGCTTTCGATTTGGACAAGTCTACATTTTTGTTATGTGGTAAATATTTACGACTATTGTCGTAATCCAGGCCATGGAGTCAGACCATGGTATTACGTAGATTACAATAATGCATGTTATAGGGAATGTTGTGATGTGTGTAACATGCGTACTCACTGCTCCACAAGCTGATTATATGAGTTTTCATGCCCCTTTTTTTGACTGCTTTCATAAAATCAGTGATAGAAAACAAGCAGCAGCTTGTGACTCACTGCTCCACAAGCTGATAATACGAGTTTTCATGCCCCTTTTATTGACTGCTTTCATAAAATCAGTGATAGAAAACAAGCAGCAGCTTGTGACAATCACATGTTCTTTCACCCAGAAGGTTTTCCACACAGCTGAAAGATATTTTTCTGTTTCAAAGAGCATGTTTTCTGTTTAATTTGTAATAGTGTTTGTATGCCCTAGAATAACCTGTATAGGTTATGGTTCTGACATTGATTTGTCATCTTCAGGTGTTTTATTTGTCACATGCATGTAACTACCCTTGTTTTCAGATTAATATTGCCAGTATCAGTTTTCTTGTCTAACACATGTTTAAGCAAGCAATCCCATCTTTGGATAAAGCTCTGTAAATCATGGTCCTTAAATCTTTACCAAACGACAAAATTTTAGACTGGTCCAAATTGAAAGCATTTGTAGACAAGCAAATAAATGTAACCGAAAAATTGAAGTTTGTTTTTGGAAGGTTAGAAAACGTTGTGGGAAAAGGAGAAAATGCTGGTCACCAGCATTTTCTCCTTTTCCCACAATGTTTTCAAAAGGCTTCTTTTTCAGGGTCGTTAAAAGTCGGGATTGTGTGGTGAAGAGTTAACCAAATGACAAAATCTTGTAATGGACCAAATTGAAAGCATTTGCAGACAACAGCATAGATTTAGCTCAAATTATGGTTTCTATTTCTGAAAGGGTAGAAAAAATTGTGGGAAAAGGAGAAAATGCTGGTTACCAGCATTTTCTTCTTTTCTCACAATGTTTTCATAAGCCTTCTTTCTCAGGGTCATTGAAACCCAGGACTGTGTGAGAAAGGGTTAAATCTTATTGATTACATAGATTGTGCCGATGATTCTACTGTCAGAATTGATAATCATGACAAAGCTACCATTTTTTTGATAATCGGTTTGAAACCAAATCGTTATGTGTACTATGGCACTGTTTTTATCTGGGGCGTTTACATGCATACATGCTTGTCAAAAAAAGTGAACAGTTCTTTTTCATGTAAGTTTCAATACATATGTACATAGAAGTCTTCGTTTTCACATTATAAGGAACTATAGTTTTTGAGATACAGTCATATTATAAAGAGAATCCAACATTTGTTGGCTTTTGAGGTAAAGTTTGATTAAGTTTGTATAGAAAAAATGTTATTAACTTTTTACCAGACAATGAAATTTTAGGTTTGTCCAAATTGAAAGTATACTTTCCTTCTCCCAAAGTACTTTATACCTCTTCTAGGACAAACTCCATCATTTGAGCCACATTTAATTTGTCTTCAAATGCTTTCATTTTGAATAAGTGAGAAGTTTTTCATCTGGTAAAAACAATCTGTAATTATACTGTTTGTTGAAAGAAATATTGATCGTTGTCAATGTCACCTGTCTTGAGTCCTTTAATTTTGCTTTTTCTCCTTCAGAGATGAGTTTGATTCATTCAACCATAGCTATTGTCATAGCATAGGCCACAGAGGCAGACCATGGTTGTACATGATTTTTGCGTACATCATTATCAAGAGATTTTTTTTCTATTTCAGAGATGAGTTTGATTCACTTGACCATAACTATTGTCGTAATCCAGGCCATGGAGTCAGACCATGGTGTTACGTAGATTACAATAATGCATGTTATAGGGAATATTGTGATGTGTGTAACATGCGTACGTATGACTTCTGATGTATAGGCCTTTGTTATGTGAATTACTTTATTTAGCCCTCTATGATAGGACAGATTTTTTGGCTCGGTAGTACTGAAAACATTTGCTGAGGATAAATTCAATATGGCTCAAATGATTGAATTTTTCTTCTAGAGGATAGAAACCATTGAAGGGAAAGGAGAAAATACTGTTAGCCAATGTCATCTCCTTTTCTGAAAATGTTTTCAAAAAGATCTAAGATCGTTAAAAAACAGGATTGTTTTGTAAAGGGTTAATTTTAGTTAGTTTTCACACTTTACCTCATGACAAAATTTTAGATTCGACCAAAAGCATTAGTAGACAACAACTAAAATGTAGCTCAAAAGATGATTTCTGTCTTGGATAGAATAGAAAACATTGTGGGAAATAGAGAAAATGCTGGTTACCAGCATTTTCCCCTTTTCCCGCAATGTTTTCATAGTTCTTCTTCTTCAGGGTCCTTAAAATTCAGGATTGTGTGGTAAAGGGTTGTGTCATATTGCAGTCATACCACTGCAACAGCGTAATTATTAATGTTTTTTTCTTGGGGGGCGGGGTGCCATTACTAGGGTGGGGCTTTTTGCTTTGCCAGGAAATGAAATGTTCTTTGTACACCAAAGAGCAAGGTAAGCATAATTCATTCTGAACAATTTCTGTGTTTTATGAGATTTTGAATACATTGTTGCTAAAGTGGAAATTGTTCACAATCATTTTTAGCCTGGTTGTTTTTGAAGAAAACGTCATGTAATTGTTGTAGCCCTGGTGTCTGCATCATCTGTGGTGTTGGGCAAAAACTTTCCCATTTTATAACATCTCAGCTGTTACTAAAGATATTTACTTCAAATACAGAGAGGTTATTAACCCTTTCCCAAACTACTAATTTTGGACTGGTCCAAATTGAAAGAGTTTGCAGACGACAATTTTAAATTTGATGAAAATGGCAGAAAGGTCTCAAAAAGGGTAGAAGACACTGTGGGAAAAGGAGAAATTGCTCGTTACGAGCAATTTCTCCTTTTCCCACAGTGTTTTCAAAAGACTTGTATTGCAAACACGTGAAAACCAGGGCTTGTTTGGGAAAGGGTTAAATACTGAAAAGTTATTAACTATCAAAAGGGGAACCCATACAACAAAGGTAGATAACCATCAAAATATTTCCTACACAGTTTTGCCCCTTTTTCAGTATAGAATTTTCACTGAAAATCAAGGAGCTGCTGCAGAGCATTTGCACCTGCATGCGATGCTCTTGTTTTGAATTGGAATTTTCACTAAAAGTCAAGCAGTTGCAGCTAAGCCTAGACACCAGCAAGAGGTGCTCTAGTTTTCCTTTTGCCACAATGTTTTCTGAAAGGTGTGCTACGTTACCGAAAACTGTTGTCTGCAAGATATAATAAGTCAATGTTATGAAACAGGTGGCTGTTTCGATGGTGACAATGGCCAGTGTGATGTGAACCTGTCAAAAACAAGATGGTGTGAAATAAATGGGGAGGACTGCAAAGCAACCTGCAACTGTGATGGTAGGTCTAGTATTTTTATGATAATGACCATTGATGGTGATGATGATGATGATGATAATAATGATGATGTTGATGATGAATGACAATTTTAGTATTATAAAATCTCATAATAGATCATGCAGATTATTCCTGAATACACCTATCCAGATGTCATTACACATCGATAAGTATCTCAGAGAGGCATACACCCGACCGAATGGCTGTAAAAGCTAGCTTAACAGAAAGACTGGTTTGAAGTACTTATATATCGGACCACTTGCCATGACAATGGTATGCAGCACCATTTAATTTCATCAGTGAGTGTTGCAACAATAGAATTATATTTTAAGTCTTTACCAAATGACAAAATTTTTAACTGGAACAAATTGAAAGCATTTGCAGATGACAAATTAGATTCAGAGCAAATGTTGATTTCTACCTTTGATAAGGTAGAAAACGTGGGAAAAGGAGAAAATGCTGGTCACCAGCATTTTCTCCTTTTCCCACAATGTTTTCAAAGGCCCTCTCCACCAGAGTCGTTAAACTTGTGATTGTATGGTTAAGAGTTTACATGGCTGAAACCAAGAAAGACATTGAAATAGGTAGATCCCCTAAAATGGAAGGTATTCCACAAATTTTTAGCTGTTAAGATTTGAGATGCTTTTTGAAAACTCTGTAGTACCTCAGACTCTGTTTCTTTAAATATCTTTTTTCAGATGGTGCACAAAGTAAGTCTTTGTTTACACTATATTTTGTTAACACATTGCTACCAGCTGAGAACTTCTTTTCACCTAACAGCAGTCTCGAAACATTGTGACAAAAGTGTAAATTGCTCATGATTTTAGACTGGTCCAATTTCAAAACATTTACAGACAACAAATTGAATGTGGCTTAAATCACAGATTTTGTCTGTGTAAGGGTAGAAAACAATGTTGGAAAAGGGGAAAATACTGGTTACCATCATTTTCTTCTTTTCCCACAATGTTTTCAAAATCCACCCCCAGTCAGGGTCGTTAAAATTCGGAATTATGTCCAAGGGATTCAGCTGTTGTTAGACAAAATGGATTTTATGGCTCCATAATTATGTGATGACTTGCTTGGTAAAGCCCGGTAGCTGTGTTTAGCGTATCTGATTCGTGATCCAGTGGTTGCGAGTTTGAAACGGGGTTGAGGCCAACTTTCTTTCTGGCGATTCTTCACCCCTCAACTCTGATGCATGTGAGAGAAGTAGTCAGTGGCTTTGGAAAGAAAGTTGTGTCAGTACTGGTGTGAGAAAGCCAGGAAACACATGGGTGCGTCACAGACTGCCATGATATGACCTGAGCTGTTAAAATGTCGTTAAACTCCAATACAAACAATTAAACTTGCTTGGTAAAACACATCACAGAGATGCATTAAATCCCCTTTGGCCAGAGCATGGCTCATTTCAATTTTATTTAAACTTCAACAAAGAAGCTATGCAGAACTTCGATTTAGAAAGATTGATGATTAACTTTTTTACTGCCAATTACCACTTTAAAGCTTTTGCAGTCAAGACATATCAGGATTAAACTGCACAGACAACATGCATCCTGATCCTGCTTGTCCATTGCATGCTGCCTGTTGCTAAAGTACAACCAAAATCATCATCAGTTACATTGAAACTCACCTTTTACACATTATAGAAAACAGAATTTATTATACCCCAGCCTACATAGTGGGGGGGGGGTATACTGGTTTTGCCATTCTGTTTGTCTGTCTGTCTGTCTGTCCATCCATCCATCCCTCCATCAATCCATCCATTTTTTCGTTTCTGTGTTCTAACCCAGAAGCCGTTTGACCTAGGACCCTGAAATTTTATGCAAATGATCCTCATGACCCAAGGAGGTGCCCTATTGATTTTGGGTTGCATAGGTCAAAGGTCAAAGTCACAGGTGAACTTTGTTTTCTCTTATTGTGCTGCTTCAGTGACAAGGTGATGGTGGCGGATATTTGTCCGCTTTTCGACAGTTCTATTTTAGTTGGCCACAAAAGAGTTAACTCTTTACCCAATGATAAAATTTTAGACTTGTCCAAGTTGAAAGCATTTGCAGATGAAAAATTTAATGGGGATGAAATGATGGTAATTGTCTATGAAAGTGTAGAAAACCTTGTTAGAAAAGGAGAAAATGCTGGTTACCAGCATTTTCTCCTTTTCCCACAAGGTTTTCAAAAGGCTATTTCCTCGGGATTGTTAAAACTCTGGATTATGTGGTACAGAGCACATGAGCATGTATGGCTTTATTGACTTATCTGCAACTGTCTTGGTCACTATGTGAATGATCCGAAATATCTATGGTCAGTAATGAATTCTCACAATTTTATTAATTACTCTTGATAATTGCTTCCTGGAAACCTAAACCATTACTCACATAATTGTGTGGGTAGTTTCAAAGGTTGACCCTGCTCATTCCGCGATTCAAATCTGAAACCTTGATGTGAGAGGCTGGCACTCTACCCATACACCGCTGTCTCCCACACCAGTAACAAATTATGCAGCTGCTACAGTATTTCCATTTTAAGTTTGTGAAGAGGGCAACCCCTCGGCTGCAGTACTGCCTATAAAATGATGAAGCTGATGCACAGTGCTCTTTCTGAAGCTGTTGGATTTTTCAGAATACCTGGGAATCTTTCAGTCTTGCTAGTTGCTTCAATATCAATTTTTTTCTTTACAACACTTTTCTCTACCTTAGAAATTTCACTGAAAATGAACTTGTACAGTATTGACTAGACTTAAATTCGCAAGTCTTATAGTGATGTAAATGATCTTAACTTTTTACCAAATGACAGCATGTTAGACTGGTCCAAATTCAAAGCATTTGCAGATGACAAATAAGATGATATTCAAATGATGGAATTTGTAAAAAACATTGTGGAAAATGGAGAAAATGCTGGTTACCAGCATCTTCTCCTTTTCCCAAAATGTTTTTAAACCTTTTACGTCAGGGTTGTTAAAACTCAAGATTATGTGACAAAGGTTTAAACCAATTATTAATTTCAGACTGTGCCTATGTTGATGTGAGATCAGACTGCCAAGAGACTGTGGATAAGTTACCAAAATTCTGTGACAAGACAGAGGGACAAACTTACTGTGCAGAAACATGCGGTGTTTGTGACAGAATGATGCAAGAATCCCTTGTTAGAAGTATGTGAATTCTACCTTACGCTTTTAGCTTGGCTGTTTTCGAAGAAAACTTTGAGATATTGTCATAACCTTGGCATCAACGTCTGTGTCATCCTCTATGTCGTCATGCAAAAACTCTGGCATTTTATAATATCTCTATCACTACACAAGATATTTACATCAAACTAGTTGTTAACTATCAACAGGGAAACCAATACAACAGGGGCAGGTAACCATCAAAATATTTTTGACACAATTATGCCTCTTTTTTAACTTAAAGTAACTGCAGCGAAGTGTTAGCACCCACATGCAGTGCTATTTTTTTGCTATTACCTGTTATAACCATTAGCAATAATAAAGGCATCATTCAAGACACCCAACAAGCCTGATATGATCAAATAGCCAAGTAAAATTATTTGATGCAGAGAAGAAATTTAGGTTACATACATTTTTTAAGAATTTTATGTATATCAACTAAAGTATTGAGTTTAACTGTTTACCACATGAAAAAGATTTAGACTTCTTAACTCTTTACCAAACGACAAAATTTTAGACTGGTCCAAATTGAAAGCATCTGCAGACGACAAATCAAATGTGGCTCAAAAATTGGAATTTGTTTTGGGAAAGGTAGAAAACATCTGTGGGGAAAAGGAGAAAATGCTGGTTACCAGCATTTTCTCCTGTTCCCACAATGTTTTCAAAAGGCTTTTTCTTTAGGGTCGTTAAAAGTCAGGATTGTGTGGTAAAAGGGCAATGCAGACTTTTAAATTGAAAACATTTGCAGACAACAATTTAACTGTGGCTCAAACGATAGAATCTGTCTTTGATTGGGTATAAAACATATTGGGAAAAGGAGAAAATGCTGGTTACCAGCATTTTCTCCATTTCCCACAATTTTTTCAAAAGGCTTTTTTTTCATGGTTGTATAAACACAGCTTTGTGTGATAAAGGATTGAATGATGCGGATAAGATGGGCTTTAGAAAACATTGTTGAAAAAGGATGGAAAGGAATTTTAATGAAAATAATAGAGCAAACAGTAGCCATGAGTGCTTACCTTTTTTTCTTAAATTTTACAACTCGGAGTAAGGAGCCTTTTGTGAACATTCAAAGACAATTAACACTGTTTAAGCCATACCTATATTGTCATCTGTGGATGATTTTGATATGCACTGGTCGAAAAAGTTATTCAACTCTTTACCAAGCGACATCATTTTAACTCTTTACCAAACAACAAAATTTAAGACTTGTCCAAATTGAGAGCATTTGCAGACGACAAAATAAATGTGAGTGAAAAATTAAAATTTGCATTGGGAAGGGTAGAAAACATTGTGGGAAAAGGAGAAAATGCTAGTTACTCCTATTTTCTCCTGTTCCCACAATGTTTTCATAAGGCTTCTTCCTCAGGGTCGTTAAAAGTCGGGATTGTGTGGTAAAGAGTTAAATATCATGCGCTTAACCCTGTACCCTGAAGGAGAAGGCTTTTCTAGACTAGTCCAATTTCCAAGCATATGCAGACAACAAAATGAATGTGGCTTAAATCAGAGATTTTGTCTGTGAAAGAAAACATTGTGGTAAAAAGAAGAAAATGCTGGTTGCCAGCATTTTCTCCTTTTCCCACAATGTTTTCTCAAGTCAAAGTCAGTAAAATACTGGTTTGTGTGGTAAAGGGTTGAAGAGTTTAAATATCATGCGTTTAACCCCTTACCATGAAGGAGAAGGCTTTACAAAGCATTATGTGAAAAAGAGGAAATGCTGGTAACCAGTATTTTCTTCTTTTTCCACAATATTTCCTATTCTTTGTGATGCAAATCAATCATTTTTGACAGATTTAATTTGTCCTCTGCAAAATCTAAAATATTGTTGTTTTGTAAAGAGTTAACTTTAGAAGGTTGTAATAAAACAAAATTACATGTAATGACTTTGAATGCATTACCCTGAAATTCGGATCTTCAATATTGCAAGGGTCAATACATTATTACACCTGAAAGACAAATAGACACAAAAAAAAAGCCATGTGGACTTAAGAGTTCTGTGTATTTGGTTTTTACAGCTTGCAGCATGCCCAATGTTCATGATGCAGAAGTGGTCAATGAAAAACCGTCTTACAATCTTGGGGAAGTGGCTGAACTCAGGTGTAGATATGGCAACGGTACCCATAGTCAAACTTGCTCTTCTACTGGAAACTGGGTACCAAGACTGGATTTTGTTTGTGATGGTTAGTCAAAATTGTATGAGCTATGATCTGGCAAAAGGGGGCTTAAGGCATTACCATAATGCATAATACCAAGCAATACATCACAATTATGGATCCATACACTCCATTTTATCTAAAAACCTACTGAATTACCGTATTTCACCTAATTAATGCTCCCTCCCTCAGAGTAGTGCCCCAACTATATTTCAAACTTCAGAGGCCTCTGGACAATCCCCACCCATACCTGACCTTACCTTAAAATCGATGACTGGAGTGACAACCTTCCAAACACAAGATAACTTCACTAAAACTTTTCAAATGCAGACTTACGAAAATCATAATGACCAATATTTTGTAAATAAACTTACCAGTACGGCATTGACATAATCTTAATTACTTCACAAATCAATGTCATTAACACCTTACCATCGGAATACACATACAGTTCCAATAACTTTATAAACTTCCAGTAACACAAATTTTGTCAACTTTGTCAACTTACTTGGAAAAACTTATGAAAGTGAAGTATTGAATACTCCCAGTGTTCCATACCAATCATGAATGATATTCATTGTCCAAATAAATCATGATTGGCGGTTAAATGGATATTCAGCATTACTGGATTACAACGAGTCATTCAAAATAGCAATCACTTTGCACTCGGCACTAATTAAAACCCTGGTAAAAGTAGCATATGACATACTTACTCCCAGTAATGGTGCTTAAATTTTGGGAAATTTGCTATGAAATTAGAGTGCCCATTCAGTGCTTTGCATGGTGCCCCAGGGCGTTAATTACTGGTAGGTGAAATACCGTATTAGGTAGAATGGTCCTTGAAAATTGACGAATAGCAAAAAAATATTGGCCCAGGTCAGCCTACATGGGCTGTGTTGGCTGACCTCAGTTGATACTTTTTGCAGATGCAATAAATCCTCTTGTCAGAGAGTATATGGCTCATAATGTTTGTTTTCTTGTGTCAAAAAAGTTATTTTGTACTGTGTACTGCAAAATTTAACACTTTCTCTTTAGAGGATGTATCTATACCAGAAAAATAATTTTAGAAATTGATCTGCACATAATACAAACTGGTAGCCTGTTTTTGTTTGACCCTTGAGACTATGTCTGGCCCTGTTATTGTTTTAACCCTTATCCTGCTTAATCAGTGAAGTGAAATTTTCAAACCAATAGTAAAAACCTGAATAATGATATTTCAAAAATACATTTAGGAAGAAAATATCTCCTTATTGGACAGTGTAGATCCAAGATCAGAATGCACAATCTGTGCAGTCTGATCTTGATCTACACTGTCCGCAAAAGGTCAGTGAGTCACGCTTAGCAGCCTAGGGGTTAAAATTTACCTTGAATAAAGAAAGACATTAACTCTGTACAAAACAACAAATTTTTAGTCTTGTCCAAATTAAAAGCATTTGCAGACAAGAGAAAAAATGTAACTCAAAAATTTGAATTTGTTTTGGAAAAGACACAGAGTATTGTTGGAAAAGGAGAAGATATTGGTTACTAGCACTTTCTCCATTTCCCACAATGTTACCAGAAGCTGTCTTCCTCAGGGTCGTTCAAAATCAGGATTGTGTAGTAAAGGGTTAGTTGGTTGTGTCTTTGTAAGAAAAGCAAGCTAAAGATGTTAACCAGCATTTTCTTCATTTTCAACAATGTTTTCTACACTTTCCACAACAAATTTCAGCTTTTGAGCTACTTATAATTTGTCGTCTGCAAATGCTTTCAATTTGGACATATCTAAAACATTGTTGTTTGTTAACTCTTTACCAAACAACAAGATTTTAGACTGGTCCAAACTGAAAGCATTTGCAGTTGACAAATTGAAGTGCCACAAATGATGAAATTTGTCCTTAATAGGATAGAAAACATTGTGGTAACCAGCATTTTCTCTTTGTCCCATAATTTTTCAAAAGCCTTTTCTCTCAGGGTTGTTAAAAGTAGGGATTGTGTGGCAAATGGTTAAAATTTACCATGAATGAAAACTACACAATAAGTGATTAATCCCAGGTTGTTTCCTTATTATATTAGCACAGTGTCCAGAAGGTTATGAACTGGTTGGAGCAAAATGTTACAAAGTGTATAGACAGGTTGAATTCAAAGAAGGGAAACAACTCTGTGCAGCCGACGGTGCCCAGATGTTGACAATGAAATCAGACTCGAGTGCAGTTGTATCAGCATTGTATGAACAGTTCAGGTATGTAAATATTTTGAGAAATTTTAGCTGTACTGTTTTTCGAAGAAAAAACCCAGGGTATTGTCATAGCCCTGTCATTGTCTGCAATATAGTCATTGTCATGCTTTCCGGTAGGATATCGAGAAATAGCGGTGAAAATATTTTTCGATATTACACGGGTACGACCAGTGAGAATACCGATACGGGGAGTTTGTACTGATTTTTATGGAAGTCTCGACAAAAAAAAGGCGTTAGAGGCATGAAATAAATAGAATATTTGTTTTTTTCGGTGAAAGATCAAAATTTATTTCATCGAGTGAACATCATCGGTAATATTTTCACGAGTGGCTGTGCTCGAAATTTATTTCATCTAGTGAACATCATCGGTAATATTTTCACGAGTGGCTGTGGCTGTGCCACTCGTGAAAATATTACCGATGATGTTCACTCGATGAAATAAATTTCGATCTTTCACCGAAAAAAACAAATATCCTCTATGTCATTGTCATGCCAGACCTTTGACATTTTTTCATATTGCTGTCATCATTGAAGATATTTACTTCAAACTTGGGCCAGTTGTTAACTACCTGGTATTAATTGTTTACCAAATGGCAAAATTTTAAACACATTCAAATAAAAACAAGTCACATTTGACTAAAATTTTTGGAATCATCTCTGACATAAAGTAAAAACATTGTGGGAAAAGGAGAAAATGCTGGTTACCAGCACTTTCTCCTTTTGCCACAATGTTTTCAAGAGCCTTCTAACTCAGAGTGTTTAAAACCCAGGATTAGTTGGCAAAGGGCTGAAAAAAGAAACCAAACAAGAAAAGCAGGTAACCTTGGAAATATTTTTGACACAGTTATGCCTCTTTCTCTACTAAAAGTTATGTCTGAAAGAACAACTGCAGCTGAGCATTGGAATACAACATGGAAAAAGGTGGAAATGCTTGTGATGAAGACCATCATGTTTTCTACCTATTCAAAGACAGAATCCATCATTTGATCAACATACAATTTGTCATCTGCAAATGCTTTGAATTTGGACAAGTCTGTTGTTGTTTGGTAAAGAGATAAGGCCCTAGGATGCAGTAAAATTTGCTGCAATTCTCTCTGCATTGTTTGGCTCTTTACCGCAAAATCCAGTGCTTTAATGACTCAAAGAATAAAGTAATCAGCATTTTCTTCTTTTTCGCACAATATTTTTTACCCTCCCCAAGACAAATCTCAACATTTGAGTCACTTTTACTGCCTATAAATGCTTTCAGTTGTACAAGTCTTAAATTCTGCCATTTGGTAAAGAAATAAACATTTTCAAGGAAGGGCATTGTATAATATATGTTGTATATTGTGGTTACATGCCTTTTTCAGTATGATTTTTTTATGTCAGTTTTAAATAGTTGATTTCTGCACAATGATCTTTACAGCTATAGAAGTGCTAAATGATTGTGTTGCTGACTCTTTACCTGATGACAAAATTTTAGACTTGTATAAATTGAAAGCATTTGCAGATGCCAAATTAGATGATGCTCAATATCTGGAATTGGTTTTGGAAAGGGTAGAAAACATTGTGGGAAAAGGAAAAAATAGCTGGTTACCAGCATTTTCTCTTTTTCCCACAGTGTTTTCAAAAGCGTACCTTTTAAGGGTAGTTAAAACTCAGAGTTGTTCGGTACAGGGCTAAAAGAACTCAAAAAGGATTAATTTTTTAATTTTCTTTGATATATAGGATCTGACATGAGTTGGTGTTCGAGATAAAATTTTATTAAATGAGTCTGCGAAAAATGTTATTAAGCAAGCCTTTGGTGAGCTTAATAACATTTTTCCTTGGTGTTTTTAAACAAAATTTTATCTCAAAAGCCAAAAAAAGTCAGATTCTTTTTTTTCACATAACAATATTTCACAAATTAGATCTATAGATCAGAAGATGCAAAACCATCTATAGATGCATGTGCGGTTATATCCATAAAAACCTAATTCATTTCTATGAAATACCCACAAAATGATTTCAAAAATGATATCACAGAATTTGTGATATGAAACATGTATAAGATAAGAAAATTTGTAATGGGTATATTGCATTGAAAACAAGGGAGGTTATGTGATAAATACATGTAGTTATGTTACATAATTAACCCTTTACCAAACAATCCTGGGTTTTAATGATCCAGTGGGAGAAAGCTTTTGAAAACATTGTGTTAAAATGAGAAAATGCTGGTAACCAGCATTTTCTCATTTTTCCACAATGTTTTCTACCCTATCAGAGAATTTTATCTCATTAGTATCAATTTTTGAATTTTTCGTCCTCAGATTTTTGAATTCGGAAGAATCTAAGGTTTGTCATTTGGGAAAGAGTTCAAGTTATGTGCAAGTCAGCATATTTTCTCGTTGTAGTGACATAGGTGTATACCATCTTTGGTTAGATTTGATAGACAGTGCTTCCAATGATCAGTTTGTTTGGGGAGATGGGACAGATTTAACATACACTAACTGGAGAAGTGGTATGTAATGTAAAGGGTCAGTTTAATTTATATTTTGGTGTAGCTGAATGGGCTGGTTTTTTCACCTACTTCTTGGTATTGACCCATTCAAATGAATAAGAAGAAATTTGTGATTTGTTAGCCCTTTACCACACAATTCTGACTTTTAACGACCCTGAAAGAAAAGCCTTTTGAAAACATTGTGGGAAAAGGAGAAAATGCTGGTAACCAGCATTTTCTCCTTTTCCAACAATGTTTTCTACGCTACCAAAAAACAGCAATCATCATTTTAACAACATTTAATTTGTCATCTGCAAATGCTTTCAATTTGGTCCGTTCCAAAGTTTTGTTGTTTGGTAAAGAGTTAAGAATGTGGACATATTTCTTTGAGGGCCCCTGTTAGGCTATCTGCAGGCAAATTTATGCTGTGTATCTTTTTTAACTCTTTACCACACAATCCAGAGTTTTATCAGCCCAAGGAAAGAGCCTTTTGAAAGCCTTGAGGGAAAAGAAGGAAATGCTGGTAACCAACATTTTCTCCTTGTCCCACAAGGTTTTCTACACTTTCACAGACAGTTACCATCATTTCAGCTAAATTTTTATATTTTGTCTGCAAATGCTTTCAGTTTGGACCAGTCTAAAATTTGTCATCTGGTAAAGAGTTTCAAGATATTTCATGTTTTTCCTTGCTTTTCCTTCCCTGATCTTCATACGCTGACAAACAATGTTTGAGGGCTGGGTATACTGGAGGCCCTTTTGCAGTCTGCCCAATCCTTCTGTTGTTCATTTATTCACATATCAGTGTGTCCAGTAAAATCCAAAATACACTAACCTGGGGTATTCTTCAGCATGTGACAGTTCTGGTTTTCCACTTACTAGCTTGGCTGTTTTTGAGATAAACGCCAAGGTATCACTGTAGCCTGGGTGTTGTTGTCTGTTTTGTATGCGCTGTATGCTTCATTGTGCAAAAACATTTGTAATATCTGTGTTATTACTGAAGATATTTGCTTCAAATTTGGACAAGTTGTAAACTTTCAAAACAAGAACCTATACAACAAGGGCAGGTAACCATCAAAGTATTTTTGACACAGTTATACCCCTTTTTTGACTTAGAATTTCAACTGAAAGTCAAGCAGCTGCAGCTGAGCGTTGGAATCAGCATGCAGTGCACTTGTTTAATTGTAGAACCTGTGAAGCTGCCAGATGAGTGCCGCCAAAAATATGTTTCTAACACATTTAGTATAAGAAGCATGACAAAGACTGGTAAATCGTGTTTGTATTGGAACTCCACAGAGGTACAGAGTATTGCCTCTGTTCCTAGTTTTCCCGATAATTATTGCCGGGTGTTTG
Organism: Tridacna gigas; assembly: GCA_945859785.2. NCBI lineage: Eukaryota > Metazoa > Mollusca > Bivalvia > Cardiida > Cardiidae > Tridacna > Tridacna gigas. The sequence continues at coordinate 15,528,044 of OX244032.2, forward strand.
GTAGATCAACCCCAAATTTGTACTGCTACTTTGTCAACTCCGATGGAAATGTTCTTGCAGAAGACTGTGATCACTTGCCTTTCTGTTATGACAGTAAGTTACTATTCATAGATTATCCCTTTATCAAGGAATTCGGAATTTGAATCCTGAACCATTAGAGCGCCGAATAAACCTGTCAGACATTTTCATCCTAGAAACAAGACCCAAAAAATTGCATTTTCATGGTTGCTTTGTCTACAGTGATTCAGCAAAGCAGACAGTGTAGGTCAAAGATCAGGCTGCACATTTTGTGCAGCCTGATTTTGATCTACAATGGCTTCAAATGCAACTATAGTTGTGAAAGGCGCTTTAAGGGTTAATCTTTTTCAAACAATGAAATTTTGGACTGGACCTAATTGAAAGCATTTGCATAATTATAACAAATGTTTCTTAACTGGTGATTTCTGTATTTGATACGGTAGAAATATTGTTTGCAAAGGAGAAAATGCTGGTGACCAGCATTTTCTCCTTTTCCCACAATGTTTTCAAAAACTTACTTTCTCAGGATCGTAAAAAGTCGGGATTGTGTGGTAAAAGGTTAAAGCGCTGAATAAACCCACTGGACATTTTTAGTCTAGAGTAGGACCCAGATAACTGCAATTTCATGGATGTTGTTTTTTCTTTAGTGTTTCAACAAAGCAGACAATGAAGATCATAGATCAGACTGCATATTTTGTTCAGTTTGATCTTGATCTACCCTGGCCACAAAGGTAACTAGAGCGGGGTCGGGTATATATGAACAGTTAAGCCTCGACTGTGAAAATTTGGAATTACCCACAGCTATTTTAGAAATCGCATCCAGAATCAACAGCCTAACGTAAGTCATATACTTTCCCACCTTTATGCGTGCATATTTGCCTTGAATACGCATAAAATAAGTTACATATGTGTAGAAGGTAATGCAGCTATAACCAAACATGTCGTCTCTACTGAACAGGTACTGATGGTTTGTCCAAACATTTTGAGATTTTCAAAAACAATTGGAAAACTGAAGGAAACGTCTGGAATCGTTGTTTGTAATTTATACTCTAAAACATAGTTTTAAAATTCGTGATATGTTTTTATTCACCTTTAAACATGATTTGTGACAATTCAATCAAGAAAAGATTTATAGATCTAGTAGCGCTAATCATTCAACAATACTTGCACTCAAATTCCTACAACTGCTTGTGCCACTGGTACACCAGAGTTCTAGAAACACTTGTAAAATTTGTAAATGCTGGGTACCAGCATTTTCTCCTTTTCTCACAGTTTTCAAATTACTTCTTTCCTCAGGGCATAGTGTGGTAAAGGGTTAAGCAAAACATCCTAGTAAAATGACTGGTCACAATTTTTTGGACAACCCTCTTATGTTTTGATTAACATTCGAGGCAGGAGATCCTAGCTTTGAATTCATGTAGCAATCACATAACTCTAGTGTAAAAGAGAAGAAATAAACCAAAAAGGAAATCAAAGTAGTCTGGAACCCCACTGTATCGATCTACTTATTGTCATCATATTAACCCTTTCCCAAACGACAAATTTTGGACTGGTTCAAATTGAAAGAGTTTGCAGACAACAATTGTAAATTTGATGAAAATGGCAGAAAGGTCTCAAAAAGGGTAGAAAACACTGTGGGAAAAGGAGAAATTGCTCGTTACGAGCAATTTCTCCTTTTCCCACAGTGTTTTCAAAAGACTTGTACTGCAGACACGTGAAAACCAGGGCTTGTTTGGGAAAGGGTTAATGAAAGCAAATTTATACACTTGACTAATCAAAGTTTATCTAAACCATGGTTTTACTGTCTTTATATTGCCAAATTTCACTTTAGATATCATTCTGCAGCAAGAAATTGTCAACAATTTGCAGCCGTGTCAAAGTTAGCAAAGTCTGACGTCACTCCATTGTATCAATGCATTGTGGGTAAATTAAGAAAAAAAGTTAAACTATGGAGATCAAACGGTGCCAAAATTAATGGAACAGAATGCAGTGTCAGTATTATGGAAAATAAAAACTTTCCAGTATATTTTATCTCAATAAAATGTTGGTTACTGTTAAATTTTAACAAAAATACTATTTACAATTCAGTTTTTGTATTTTTAGTCAGTTATTATCAGATATACGGAAAAATCATAACCGAAAGATTCACATGACCTAGTTTTAATGTAAACACTAGGCTGGTGCTCAGACCAAAATATCAAGAGATTTGTAAATATTTGCCAGTAGATCGATACAGTGGGTATAGGTCAATACAGTGAGATGGGACGAGACTTGCAGATGAAGAATATACAACCTGGCTACATTCACCTATGTGATTATCACCAGCACCATTTTATCCATGCCTTTTTACCTAAATCTCTTCTTTTAGACTACACAGCAGCTACTACTCCCTTCCCAAGGGAGTTTAACAGACCTTACAGTGAATACACAGGTCACCTGACTTATGCTTACGCTGGCCAGAGTAAGTGCTTGTACTGGAAGGACTTCACAAATTTCACTGATGCTGATTTCCCAGAAAACAGTAAGGAGGATGCACAGAATTTCTGCAGACGTCCTTTAAGTGACAAGTATGCTTATATTTAACTCTTTATCACACAATCCAGACTTTTAATGACCCTGAGAAAGACAGCTTTGGAAAACATTGAGGGAAAAGGAGAAAATGCTGGTTACCAGCATTTTCTCCTTTTTCCACAATGTTTTCTACCCTTCCCAAAACAAATTTTAATGTTTCATGGAAATATTGTCATCTGCAAATGCTTTGAATTCAGACAAGTCTAAAATTTTGTCATATGGTAAAAGGTTAATCCATCTGTCAAAAGTATCAACTCAGATCAGCCTGTGTGGACTGAAGCTACTGGAGAAAAATTTTCTGCATGTCTAAGGAACATCCTAAAAATGTACCACATAATTCAGTTGGTTTTTAGACAAAATGGATGGTGATGATTGGTTGCTTGATCTAGTGCAACATGAAGATGCATTAGACCCCCTTTTCCCAGATTGTCACTCAAATATTGTAAGCTGTGTATTAGGCCTGCTTTAGTTTGGCTGTTGAGTGTGGTGGTGTATGAAAGTGCAGATCAGCATATCAAAACTGTGGATTTAGTTCTATGAAAGTGTGGAGAATGATTTATTTCATGCTTTTCAGTAGTTTATCAAGAAATAATGGTGGATTATGGTTTGATATTTCATGGTTATGACCAATGAAAATACTGATTTTATACTTTCTGTCTCTCCAATTGAAGGTGGAAACAGTGATTCCTGCGCACTTGTTACTTAGGTAATCAGCGTGTGCCATTCAAGTGGAGGGAAATATGATGTAATTTATGCTATATTTCTCGTGCTTTACATAATGTTGTAATGCATTGTTGTGTGAGGGGATTACACCATGGGGAATTAACGAAAACAATTATTGTACTGATTTTGATGAAAGTTCCAACAAAGTAGGGATTAGAAGCATGAATTAAATAGAATATATGTTTTTTTGGGGTGCGCCACGAGTGAAAATATTACAGCTGATGTTCACAAGATAAAACAAGTTTTGATATTTCACCGAAAAAAACAAATATCCTCTATATGTCATATGCTTGGATGCAGTTTTTTCATTTACTGTAATTAATTCTGTATCAAACAACAAAATTATAGACTTGTCCAAATTGAAAGCATTTGCTGACGACATATTTAATCTTGCTCAGAATGTCATTTCTGTTTTTGAAGTAGTGCAAAACAGTTTGTCTTTGTTTCAGGATATTTTCTAAAGTTGTTTTCTTTAAGGTTGTTAAAACACGGGATTGTTTAGTATAGAGTTAATCTGTCCCAGATGATGAAAATTTTAACTTGGTTATATTGAAACTATTCACAGAATTCAAAGTAAAAGGTGCTCAAATTATTATATCCCCCATGTATGAAGTAGATAGGGTGTGCTGGTTTCACCATGTCTGCATGTCTGTCCACCCTTCTGTCCATCAATCTGTCTGTCATGTTTTTGTTCTCTAACTTAAAGGCAATTTGACCTAGGACCCTGAAACTTTATACAAGTATTGTTCATGACCCAAAGAGGTATCCTATTGTTTTTGGTTCACATGGGTCAAAAGTCAAGGTCACAGGTGAACTTTGTTTGAAGGTCATTTCCATGCTCTAACTCGATAGCTGTTTGACCTAGGACCCTGGAACTTTTTACAAGTTTTACTCATGACCCAAGGAGGTGCCCTATTGTTTTAGGGTCACTTGGGTAAAAGGTCAAGGTCACTGGTGATATTTGTTTTGAAAATCAATTCTGATCTCTGATTGTGACGCTTCAGTGACAAGGTGCTGGCAGGGGGTATTTGTCCGCATTGTGACAGTTCTAGTTGGATTTGTCATATAAAAGGTAGAAAAAAATGTGGGAAAAAGAGAAAATGCTTGTTACCAAGGTTTTCTCCTTTTTCACAATGTCTTCAAAAGCTCTCTTCCTAAGGGTTGTTAAAATAGGTCTATTTGGTAAAAAGTTTTGGGAAACTTAATTTATTTTCTCTTGTCTTTTCAGCAATAATCATTTATCATGTTATATTAAATCAAATGGTCTTCGAGAGGAATGCAATGACCCAGCAACGTGCTGTAAGTGTCACTGTCTTTTACTCTTTACTAATGGCACAATTTTGACTTGTTAAAACCCAAAGCATTTGCAGACGATATATCATATGTGGATCAAATTGTGGAAATTGTTTCTGTAATGGTAGAAAATGGTATGGGAAAAGGTGAGAATGCAGTTTACCTGCATTTTCTCCTTTTCCGACAATGTTTTCAAAATCATCATCGTCAAGGTTGTCAAAACTTGGGTTTGTGTAGTGAACGGTTAACACTTTACCAGATTACTGAATTTTAGATATGGCCAAATTCAGAGCAGTTCAAAGTGAACGGTACTCAAAAAATGATATAGTGTATTTCAAATACATGTATAGGAAAATATGTAGGAAAAGTAGAAAGTATTGGCAACCAGTGTTTTTTTTCCATTTCCAACAATGTTTTCAAGAACCTTGTTTTTTAAGTTTAGCTTATTTACAGGTGACAAAAGTAGTGATTTGCCCATATTGAAAGCCTCTGCAGAGGACAAAATTTAATCCTTAACGCGCCTTTCACGACTATAGTTGAGTTTGCGGCCAGTGTAGATAAGATCAGGCTGCACAAAATGTGCAACCTGATCTTTGATCTACACTGTCTGCTTTGCTGAATCACCGTAGACAAAAGCAAGCATTAAATTGCAATTATTTGGGTCTTGTTCCTAAGATGAAAATGCCTGACAGCGCTCTAAAGGTTAACTATGGTTAGGATTATGGAAAGGCTAGAAAACATTGTGGGGAAAGACTCCTTTTTGCACAAAAGTTTTTATGAGGTTTCTTCCTGAGAGTCATCAACATGGAATTCTTTGATAGAGGATTAGCTATAGTTAAAAGTGGTTGATTTTGAAATGATAGTAAATACCTTGTTGTTTACCAGCATTTTCTCCTTTTCCCACAATGTTATCCAACCTTGCAAAGAAAAATCCCAAAATCTGAGTCACATTTAATCAGTCATCTGCAAATGCTTTCCAATTTGACCAGTGTAACTTTTGTTATCTTGAAAAAGAGTTAGGGAGAGACCATTCTCTGTGTAATCTTGTTATGTTATAATTGAGCCATGCTGTGGCAAAAGGGGGCTTTATATATCTCCGTGATAAATGATACCAAGCAAATCATCTTATGATCATGGATCCATAAAGTCAATTTTTGTCTAACAACTGACTGAATCATGAGGTAGACTGGTCCTTTGACTTACAGAAAATTGACCGATAGCAAAAAGTTTTTACCCAGGTCAGCCTGCATGGATTGCACAGGCTGATCTGGGCCAATACTTTTTGCAGATGCTCTAAGAACCCTTTTCACAGAGCATTGCTCAATTGTATTGAAGCGGAGAATCATTCTGAATGTCGAACCTATCGAAGATATTACGGAGGTGGGGAAAGAGTGCACTATGCTGGTACAGTGAGTCGTAACAATTTGGGAAATGAATGCAAGAAGTGGTGAGTTGCTTAAATCCACATTATTGTCTTTGAGTTTCACTTTTTACAAAAATCTGCAGAAGGCCTCCTAACCCTTCACAAGACAACACAACTTTAGACTTGCCCAATTTGAAAGAATTTCCAGATAATATTTTTTTTTTTCTTTTTAAGGGTAGAAAACGTTGTGGAAAAAGCAGGAAACGGCTGGTTACCCACATTTTCTCCTTTTTCCACAGTGTTTTTATAAAGCTTTCTTCTCAAGAGTTTTTGAATCGTTGGATATGGTTTGGTAAAAACCCTGATACTACTAATTTCGACTCAAACACTTTGCGAACCCTGTGTAGATAAACTACAGCCAGCATCAACCCTGCACAGTGTTTTTTTTCTGTGAGATTTTTCTTTTAAAAAGAAATGTGTAATAATAATACTTAGGCTTTCAGTATTGGCTGGAAATTTTTCTTTTATTTGTGTAAAACTGTAGGGATCAGGTCTTTACATGATCATGAAATTAGAGACTCTGCTGTATTGAAAGTGTTAAATTTTACAGACTGTAAAATGATGTGTTGACAGGATGATACATGTAGAATTTGCATTTTTTCCTATAAGGGTAAAAAACATTCTGGAAAAAGAAGTAAACCCTGCTTGACAGCATTTTCTCCATCATTGTGATGTATTCAGAAGCTTTCTTCTTCAAAGGTCACAGATATACAGGATCATGAATTTTGATACAGGATAACTCTTTACCAAACAACAAAATCTTAGACAGATCCAAATTGAAAATATTAATGTTACAGACAATAGATTGAATGTGGCTTAAATGACAGATGTCTTTCTATGAAGAGTAGAAAACAGTGTGGGAAAAAGGAGAAAATGCTGGTTACCAGCATTTTCTCCTTTTCCAACAATGTTTTTTTAATCTTTCAAGCGCAGATCTTATTATTTGAGTCACATAAATTTTAGTTTGACATCTGCAATTGTTTTCAATACAGAGGAATCTAGGATTTTGTCATTTGCTAAAGAGTTCAAGGCCTTTGTTAGAGGGGTCCAGCTTGGCTCAGTGGTGAAGGTTTAGAATTTGCAATTTAGAGCCCTCAGGTTCGATCCTCACTCTAAGCACTGAGCTTTTCATAGGAGTGTCCTTGGACAAGACGCTTCAGAGTCCCGGCCTAGTACTGCTAAAACCCAAGACATACATGAAATACTGGGCTGAGCTGTTGCCATAACATTGCTGAAACTATGTTGAGAGTGGTGAAAAACACCATTGAATCCTTTCCCACACAATCCTGACTCTTAACGACCCTGAGGAAGAGTCCCTTTTGAAAATATTGTAGGAAAATGAGAAAATGCTTGTCAACAAAATGTTCTCCTTTTCCCACTATGTTTTCTACTCTATCAAGGACAGATTCCATCATTTTAGCCACACTGAAATTGTCATCTGCAAATGCTTTCAATTTGGACAGCTCTGCATTTTTCTGTGTGGTAGAGTTAATTCTCACCACACAATCCTGACTTTTAACAACCCTGAAGAAGAAGGCTTTTGAAAACATTGTAGGAAAAAGGGGAATTGCTGGTAACCAGCAGTTTCTCCTTTTCCTGCAATATTTTCTACCCTATCATAGATAGAAATGATCATTTGCGCTGCATTTAATTTTTCGTCTTGCTTTCAGTTTTGTTGAGTCTGAAATTTTGTAATATGGTAAAGAGTTAGTACAATCAGTGAACCATTGTTAGACATACCTCCATCACTAATTACCTGGGAAAAAGCCTTTTGAAAACGTTGTGGGAAAAGGAGAAAATGCTAGTAACCAGCATTTTCTCTTTTTCCCACAGTGTTTTCTAGCGTTTCAGAAACAAATCCAATCATTTGAGCAACATTTAATTTGTCGTCTGCAAATGCTTTCAATTTGGACCTGTCTAAAATATTGCCATGTGGTGAAGAGCTAAACACCATACATCAGTCAATTAATCAATCTCTTTTTACATTGTGTAGGATCAATACAGGGTATAGAAATAACAACTATTTCCCAGCAGATGGCTTTTCAGCATCAGAAGCATCAAACTATTGTCGACCTCTGTTTGATATCAGACCTTGGTGTTTTGATGTCAAAGGTTCCTGGGCGTACTGTCCAATTACAGAGGAATGCTGCTATGGTATGACTTTTTGCAACTGCTTGGGAAAAAAGCATTAAAGAGCACCTCCAGTCCGGATTTCGATATTTTTTTTCTTTTATTTCCTGACTGGTTATGGTATTTTTTGACAGCTCTGCTAATCTGGCTATTTATATGGATTGTTTTAGTGTGTTTGTTAGCACAGGACTGTGTGTATATTGAAAATCCAATTAATGAGCCTCTAAATCGATCGTGCGAAATTTCCCAGTGACATCATAGTATGAACACCTAAACAACTTTGTGTTAAAAGAAAACATTACGTTAGTGTAAACATCTTTGTTTTCTATGTTTATAGAACCTTATAATTGTAACTATTGCCAAGAGGAGATCACAGTGCCAGTAATAGGTGTGTCGTTGCTTTTCACAGATTATGGCTCCTGCATATGATTTCGTAAAAACTGAGGATGAATGACCTTGTCTGTTTCAGAAAAAGGATACATTCGCCCAAGTGATTATATCGGCACCAGGTCATTTTCATGGAATGAGGAAAAGTGTCAGCGATGGGACTCTGTCCCAAACTTACCATATACGGATGCTGATTTCCCCGATGGTAGTGTGGCAGATGCTGGCAATTTCTGCCGGGCCCCAGATGGTGGGGACTACTTGTTTTGTTATGTTCATCGGAGAAGTGAGCCACAGTGGTGTGATCTTCCCATGGACCAGAGTGAGTGAAATATTTGTCTACACTTATACTTGCACTAGACCCATATTTAATTTCTTATGCAGACACGGTAGATCAAGATCAGACTGCACATAGTGTTTTGTAGAGAAAAGATTTGAACCTCCTGTCTTATATTTTACTCTTTATGAACTGACAAAATTTTAGAATTGCTCAAATTGAAAGAACGCATCGGCAGAAAATTAATTACATTGTGAATGGATTTGTATCTGAAAGGTTAGAAAAGATTGAGTGAAAAAGGAAAAAATGGCGGTTACTGGCTTTTTCTCCTTTTCCCACATTGTTTACAAAAGCTTTATTTTTCAGGGTAATTAAAACTTAATATTGTGTGACTCATCGTGTATTTAAAGACTGAATTCTTTACCATAGTATAAAATTTTAGACTGGTCCGAATACAAAACATTGCAGACTGAAAATTAAAATTAGGCAAAACTGATGAAATTTGTATCATAAGGAATAATGAAACATGGTGGGAAAAAAGAGAAATGCTGATAACCAGCATTTTCTCCTTTTCCCATATTGTTTTCAAAAAATTTCTTTCTGGTGAAAACTCGGGATTGTCTGGGTTAACCTTTTACCACACTATTGGACGTTTTAAGGACCCTTACATAAAAACTTTTGAAAACATTGTGGGAAAAGGAAAAAATGCCGGTAACCAGCATTTTCTCCTTTTCCCACATTGTTTTCTACCCTTCCAAAAGCAAATTTCAATTTTTGAGTCACATATATTTTTTGATTGCAGATGCTTTCAATTTCGACTAGTAAAAAAAGTTGTTGTTTGGTAAAGAGTTAATCCTTTACCATACAATCCCAAGTTTTAACAACCCAAGAGATAAAACATTTTGGGAAAAGGAGAAAGTGCTTTTGAAAACATAGTGGGAAAAGGAGAACATGCTTGTTACAGGCATTTTTTTTCCCACAATGTTTTTTGTCCTATCAATGACATACTGTATCATTTGAGCCACCTGTAGATTTGTCATCTGCAAGTTCTTTTGATTTGGACTGATCTAAAATTTTGTCGTCTGGTAAAGGGTTAAGGTTTAGGTTGATGCTCCACCCCTACACTTTTATTTTCTTTTGTAGATACAAAAGACTGTGCGTACTTAGATTTCATGACAAGGAAATGGGTTCCAACATATTGTGATGATGTGCATGATGTTGTCTGTGAAAAACCTGAGGAAGGTGAGCAATCTTGGGAACCTTATGTGCCAAAAAAAGTATACATTACTCTGATTCTTTTTTTCAACGCTTATTATTGCCAGTTCGATAGAGTTATCTCTCTTTGATCACTATTCTGCATATTTGGTAAGAAAATAAACAATTCTCTTGAGACAGCGTGATATTTTTATTTCAGATACATGCCAGTAACTTACGTAGACAAAACATTAACTAACTCATAATGAGAATGATAGATGAGAAATAAAAGCCTGAATATACTTATTAGACACTTCATTGCAATGAAATGTTCCTTCATTAGTAAGGACAGTTGCGCTTGATTGTATTTTATATATGCTGCCATTGATTTTTGATTAGCCAGGGTCCCGTTTATTGGCCTAAATACATCTTTACCTTGAAGAGTTCCACGACTGGAAATAAAAATTATTAACCCTTTACCAAACGATATCAAGTTTTAAGGACCCCGAGGATGAAACCTTTTGAAACCATTGTAGGAAAAGGAGAAAATGCTGGTAACCAGCATTTTCTTTTTTTCCTTCAATATTTTCTACCCTTTCAAAGACTGTTCAGTCTCTGAGACACACTTAATTTGTTACCTGCAGATGCTTTGTCATTTGGTAAAGGGTGAAAGCTGTCTGAATGACTGAGGCAAAACCTTCAGTCACATGGTCATAAAGACAGCATCATTTGGTAAAGAATTATTGAAGACACTTTCCTATCCTCTGACATTAACTCTGTACCACATGACAAAATTTTGGACTTGACTTAATATAAAGCATTTGCATACAACAAATTAACCCTTTACCGCACAATGCCACTTTTTGACGCCCCTGGGAAAGACGCCTTCTGAAAACATTGTGGGAAAAGGAGAAAATGCTGGTAACCAGCATTTTCTCTTTTTCCCACAATGTTTTCTACCCTATCAAAGAAAAGTGCACCATTTGAGCCACATTGAAATTTTGTCGTCTGCAGATGCTTTCAATTTGGACAAGGCTAAAATTTTGTTGTCTGGTAAAGGGTTAAATGTAGCTCACATGATGATTCTGTCTTTGACAGGGTAGGAAACATTGTGTAAAAAGAAGAAATGATCCACAATGTTTTCAGAAGCCTTCCTTCTCTCGGTCATTAACTCTTGGGATTGTTTGGTAAAGAGTTAATAATTTTCTCCTTTGCATATCTTATGCTATTTTTTGCCCAAGTTGCATTGGAAACAGGGCATTTTTCTATGACCATAGAAATAAAGGTCTAAGTTTATTTTCTTATTCAACTTTATTTTTCCTGCAGAATACAGGATAAGCAGAAAGATTAGTTGGGTGTGGGCACGGCAAATGAAATGGTTTAACATTGCATTTTTCGCTTGGTTGTTTTTCAAAGAAAACATTGAGGTATTGTCATAGTCCTATCCTCTATGTTGTCATCATGCAAAAACTCTGACATTTTATAATATCTCTGTCATTACTGAAGACATTTACTTCAAACTGGGACTAGTTGTTAACAGTTAAAAGGGAAACCCATACAACAAAGGCAGGTAACCATTAAAATATTTTGCCACAGTTATGCCCCTTTTTCAACTTAGAATTTTCACAGAAAATCAATCCATTCCTAAAAGCAACTTCAGCCAAGCATTAGCACTCGCATGTCATGCTCTTATTTTTTTTAGATATAACTTTAATGAAAAAATGTCAGATTTGGTGGTCAGAAAAATAGAGAGATTGGTTTGCAGAAACACAGCTGTTTCCTTTTAAGCCTGAAAACAGCCTTTATTGTAATATTGTAAGGGTTTAAGTTTTCTCCTGTAGATCTCTACTTAAAGATAGCTTGTACTGTAATATCCTGATGGTTTAAATTTTCCCCTGTAGATCTTTGCTTGAAGATCCTGTATTGTAATATTAAAATGGTTTATGCTTTCTCCTGTATATCTGTAACTGAAGATAGACTGTATTGTCATATTGCAATATTTTAAAATTTTCTCCTGTACATTTTTACTTGAAAATAGCTTGTATTGTCATATTTTAATGGTTGTAATTTTCCCATTTATAACTATCTTTAAATATAGCACATATTGTAATGGTTTAAATTTTCTCCCTCACATCAGTCAATACCTAAAGATAGCATGTATTGTTAAATGTAATGGGTAAAATTTTTTGTTGTAGGTCTACTTTTGAAGATAGCCTGTACTGTAATATTGTAAAGGTTTAAATTTTCTCATGTATACTTAAAGATACAATGTAGTCTTTATTGTAATATTATTATGGTTTAAATTAACTCCTGTAGATCTTTACGTGAAGATAGCTTGTATTGTCATAAAGCAATGGTTTAAATTTCTCCCTGTACATCTCTACTTAAAGATAGTCTGTAGTGTCATATAGCAATGGATTAAATTTCTCCCTGTAGATCTGTCTTTGAAGATAGCTTGTATTGTCATATATAGCAATATTTTAAATTTCCCCTTGTTCATCTTTACTTAAGAATAACCGGTATAGTAATAGTGAAATGGTTTAATTTTTCCCCTGTAGATCTATACCGTGAGTGTTCAGACTCAGATGAGACTTCTTGCAGAGACCTGTTTGAGGCAGATCCTGAAAAATGTAAGGATGTAAACTTTTTTTGGGGTAGCATACGGTGTAGAAAGACCTGTGGATATTGTTCTGATGATAATCCATTGACTACAAACACAGGTAAGAAAAGTCTGACAGCCTTTCTGTACATACACTGCAACCCTTTTGACCCTTATTTCCACCCCTTACACAACTTTCAATGCCTATGTGGTCAATGTAGATCAAGACCAGACTGTACAAAACAGACCATCTCATCTTAGATCAACAGTGTCCACTTCTCTTTAGGATACATCCTTACAGCCAGAGAGAAAAAAAAGCTGTAAAAATTTGATAAACTGGAACAGTTCAAAATTTAGTTGTTTAAACAGAGATAAATTACCAATATATTTAGCGTAAGGCCTAAAAAAAAAAATGTCTTGTTTCCAGTTACGCTTCCAAATTTTCCAGGGTCGGTAGGTAGGAAAACCTTTTTTTTTTTTGAGAAGTTTTTTTTTCAAATGTCTCTGAGGAAATTTGTTAAAAACTCCTGTTTTCATATACATGTAGCTGTAAACTTTTTTATTATTTAACCATTTCCCAAACAACAAAATTTTGGACTAAACCAAACTGAGAAGGTCTGCAGAACAGAAATTAAATGTACCACTCATGATGATTTCTGTTTTTGATAGGGTAGAAAACATAGCAGGAAAAGGAGAAAATGCTGGTTACCAGCATTTTCTCCTTTTCCCACCATGTTTTCAAAAGGACTCTTCTCCTGGGTCGTAAAAACCAGGGATTGTTTGGGAAAGGGTTAATAATTTGTAACTTTCATTTAATAGGCAATATATGTGTTTTGAAGGATGGTTTAAACCATTTTAATAAAAAAACAGAATTCTTTTAACAGTACTCTTAGTTTTGAGTGGTGTCATTTTACAGCAGACTATAACATGGGTTGTAAAGCTGAAGACTGAATGACAAACATTGTGGACCCTGATCAGATGGCTCTTCTGGGGGCAGCCTGATTTGGGTCCTCAGTGTTGCTTATACCTGACTGCCTGAAAACTTACTGTAATATCAATAGGGTAATAATTAGCCACAGCATGAGAAGACCTGCCTTGCACCATATTAAAGCAAACTACAAAAGTGCAGATCAACCAACGTATCCATACTGTCTGATCAGCACATTTGTAGTACACTTCTTGGATATGGTTGAAGTCTATCTTGCTTTGAAACCACCCACATGTTTTGTCATGACAGGTCTCTCACAGCTGTCTGCTAAAATTATAAAATGTTAGCAAAGAATTCTGTCAATGGTATAAGATACAGACCGGGAAAAAAAAAAAACTGATCAAAATCAGTCGGATCTTGTTTACCCTGCATTTATTTTCTCAGTCAGAAAATCCAAACACAACCAACTGTCATTCCTAATAGGCCAGTACTTTCAGAACTTTGATAATTTTAGGAAAGTGTCAGAAATTGCCAAGTTTTTTCACAATGGGACACAGACACAAAAATGTTACAGCTATTTTGCCAGACGAGGCAGGAGACAAGACATCATATGTCGGCTTCCTGGTCTACACGTATAAAGATTCATACAATCGCTAGATCGCATCTTTCAAGACTTGATTTTTATATTGGGGCTAATGGAAAACGAAAGTAGCCACTTACAGAGCATTTAACTGACTGTACAAATCCTTTTGCGTACGGATGGAGTTCTTCTAACACACTGTTTATTTTTCTGGAGTGTGTCAAACACATGATCATGTCTTTTTGCCCCTCATGATCGCATTTTTCGAGGTGAATGGCCATGAGACTCATGGGCTCGAGAAACGACGCCATTTCGGGGGAAGTAACTGGTGACTGGCACTGACCGGTAAATTCCGGTACCGGACTAAAAACTGGGACTCAATTATGGGTCATGGAAGCTTGGAGAATTTTCCGATAGGCAACAGCCGGAAAAAAAGTTTGAGTTGGCGAGTTTTCGGCACACACGGTCGGGTAACCGGAAACAAGACATTTTTTTTTCTAGGCCTAAGGGATAAATACATATATGGAAAATCTTCAATTTAAAACCAGAAATATCACGAGTGATTCTTTGGATGGCCCCATCAAAATGAAATGCATTTTCTCTCTGTCATAATCTATTCAACCTTGCAACAGTCAGGTGCAAAATTTGGCATGAAGATACAAGAATGATTACAGTTTCATATAGATGAAATGGGTTAAAAACTGGCTGAAAAGGAAAATAAATGTATCCTTGAGACATTCTGGAAAAAATCAGCCATGAAATTGCAATTATTTGGGTCTTATTTCTAAACTGAAAATGTCTGTTGGGCTTATTAACTCTTTACCAAAATACAAAATGTTGGACTAAACAGAATTGAAAGCATTTGTAAACAGCAAATTCAATGTAGCTCAAATGATGATTTCTGTCTTTGATTGGATAGGAAACAATGTGGGAAAAGGAGAAAATGCTTGTTTTCAGCATTTTCTCCTTTTCCCACAATGTTTTCAAAACCCTTCATTTTCAGTCATTAAAAAGGGATTGTGTTGAAAAGAGCACCCTAAAGGTTAATTCTTGGAAGCTGAATAAATGAAACTGACTTTTCCATTACAATTTCAAGGCAGAAAAATCCTGTCAAATTAATTTTCAATATTGATAAAGGAAAAAGAGGCAGTTTTCCCTTCTTTCAGAATTGAATATAATCTTCAAAAGACATCGCCTAGCTCAAGTTGCAAAAGCCAAAAAAACAATGAAAAGGTTTAGAAAATTTCTAGTCTGGAATGGATCATGAACATTTTGGTAGAAGGAATTGTTCTTGAGCTGTTCTCCTTTTCCCTTGATTTTTGTAGAAAGTCAATATTGGGATTGCTAAAAAGTCTTTTTATATACCTGAACATTTTCTGGCTCAAATATGTGTGTTACACCCTTATAAAATATCACACATGACAGAAAAAGAAACATATCTACTCGTCAGGTTTCAAATATGGTACTATGATCATTCTTGCGTGTGGAAAACTTACATATTGATTTTTATTTTGATTGGTCAAAATGTTACACTATAATATGCATATGCTATTCTTTCTAGATACATGTTCTGAGCCAGCTCTGGATTCTTCGGTTGCCAAGGTGACACCAGCAGTCAGTGTTGCAGTTGGAGATTACTTTGAATATAGCTGTCCAAATGGGACTGAAGTTGTTGGTAACCTGAAACGAGGGTGTCTACCTGATCAGACTTTGACTGGAATCAACCCAACATGCACTGGTATTGATTTACATTATTCTTGTGTTTTTTAGTTGTTAGATTTTCATTTATCTATCTTCACTCCTGGTGATGCCCCCCACCCCCGAAGACTGTTAGTTTTGTTACGGGGGATAGTACAGGATACAGGATGAAACCCATCCTAAGCAACATTTGGTTCTTTAACATGCTCGGTGTATAGCACAGTCACCACAGTCACACCGGACCTAGGTTTAATGTCTCATCCTAAAGATGTTTTAGTAATTTTAGGTGGCTAGCCATGGGGATAGAACCCACACCCTCAAGTTGCCCAAGATTTGATGTCTACAAGTCTCATGCTGTATCACCTGAGCTACTGAGGCTGATCCGTTTTGTGTTGTATTCTTGAAGAATTCAATGCACTAATTTCATTAGTCTATCTTCCAAGACTCACCATCTGATTGGCTGAGGCAGAATATCTCAGCAAATCAACTGAGACAAAATATCTCAGCCAATCGGCTGAAAAGAATATCTCAGCCAATCAGCTGAGACAGAACATCTCAGCCAATCGAATGGTTTGTTTGGGAAGAAATCGAACCAAATTTACAATAATGCATATGGCTTTTCGGTTTGCACTCAAATTGAAAGCTGTTTGACTTATAAATATATTCTTCAGAGAAGTAAGTTACTTTGTGTAGAGAGTAAAATGATTTGTTGTAAATGCTGTACTATTCAGGTTTCAGACCCACTTCACCCCTAATGCACCAAGTATACAGGGCATGCAACACACGAAAAGGGGACTCTGGACACATGTGTAAAAGTGTGTTATCCCAGATCAGTCTGTGCAGTCTGTGGCTAATCTGAGATGACACTTCCCGTTTTTGTGTGATTTTCTGTTTCATGAAAGTCTACTGTAGGAGCAAATTTAATGCTGGTTATAAGCATTTTCTTCTTTTCCTGTGATGTTTTCTACTCTTTCTGATGCAAAGCCCATCAGTTGTGCTTCATTAATTTTTTGTTGGCAAATGCTTTCAATTTGGAACAGTCTTAAAGTTTATCATGTAGTAAAGAAATAGATCTTTTGATGCAGGACATGTCAAGAAGCAACTTCCAACTTTTGTTCAAATTTTCTATATTTCAAAAGGTGTTTGGGCTAATACCATATTCAGCCAAAAAAGTGGTCCACCAAAGGCCGGACCAGCAAGTCGCCTGCCACTAGCTTTGATTTAGAGTCATATGATCTTTGCAGAGTTGCTTAGTCCTTAACCACTTAATCCAGAGTTTTAACAAACCTAAAGAAGAGGAATTTTGAAAACATTGTGGAAAAAAGGAGAAAATGCTGGTAACCAGTGTTTTCCCCTTTTTCCACAATGTTTTTTACCCTCCCAAATCAAATTACAATTTTTCAGCCACATTATATTGTCATCTGCAAATGCTTTCAATTTGGACAAGTCTAACATTATATCGTTTGGTAAAGAGTAAATGAATTTTGGTCATTTCAGATATTGAGGTGGTAAATGACTGGACCAGTAATGTATCAATGATTGAAAGATCTTATTCCAATAAAAACGGAACTTTGTGGTTCGGAACTACACAGAAAAACACCATTCAGAAAAATGGCTACCTGACAGGATGGTCATACTATTCCTTGAATGAGGCTACTTTTGCATTTTATGTCTTACGTAAGGACACTGACTCAAATAAGTGAGTTTTTTTTTTTTTTTTAAGGTTTTTGTGTATGTTAAAATGAACCTTAACCAAACAACACAATTGAAAACTTTTCGGGTATTATTGAAAGAAGTAAACCTTTTACCACACAATCCTGGCTTTTAACGACCCTGGGGAAGAACACTTTTGAAAACATTGTTGGAAGGAGAAAATGCTGGTAACCAGGATTTTCTCTTTTTCCAACAATGTTTTCTACCCTGTTAAGGACAAATTTTGCCATTTGAGCTACTTTTGATTTGTCTTCTGCAGATGTTTTGAATTTGGACAATTAGTCTAAAATTTTGTCTTATGGTAATGCATGAAAGACAACAAACTAAGTACAGCTCAAACAATGGGATCTATTGTTGAAAGGGTAAAGAATGGTTTCCAGCATTTTCTCATTTTCCCACAATGTTTTCATAACTCTTTAGCAAATGACAAAATTTTAGACTGGCCCAAGTTCAAAGCATTTGCAGACGACAAAGTAGAATTGATTCAAAAATTGAATCTAGATTTGGGAAGGGCAGAAAATATTGTGGAAAAAGGAGAAAATGCTGGTTACTAATGTTTTCAAAAAGGCTTCTTTCTCAGGGTTGTTAAAAGTCAAAACAAGGAATTGTGTAGTAAAAGGTCAAGTGACACAATGCATATTTAAGCTGTTACCCACTGAGACAGATTTAGTGTATATGACCATGAAAACATCATCATCTTAACAAATTACAGTCAACTGTGTCAGTGGTCGCCTCTTTCAAACAACCAATCTGTATTCTGTAGCCAGAGCAATGTTGTCCCATAACTCAGAGTCATATAACTTAAATTCAAACTTCATTAAGATAGATTTGACTGCACAGGTAATTGCTTTGAATTAAGTTCTGAAATTTTAACATGTTTATAAACAAAGTTGCATGTGGATAAACTTTACTAAACACTGATCTTTTTCTGGCCCATTTCCAATGTAAACCTATACATGCATATTGTTGGCTAGTATAGGTAGCTGGCCCCGAATATGTATTTAGTTTTTGGTTGGTCTCAACCAGGTACAGAGACGATCACTGAAAAAATGGTGGAAATCTTGGAGCAGATTTTGTACACATGTTTAAACACTAGTACATGTATTTTCAAAAATGGATGACAAAACTAGAATTTAAACATGCCTGGTTTTGTTTGTATTCAATAATCCTTCATTTCAAATGCAACTATTTCCAATTTAACGCTGAACATAAGAAAAAACAATTCATCTTTTTTTATGTTTCCCAGCATAGACTCGAAGTTTGTGCCTAACACTATAAGGTTTGTTAGTTTTTTCAAAATTTTTCTTTTCTAAACGACTTCTGAAAGTCCCTTAGGTCTTGAAATGTTCATGTGTCACTAGAAATTTAAAATGAAGTTTGCTGCAATACAGATTAAACAGATGAAAACAGGAAGTCAGTACAGCACTGTACCTTTTCACACAGAAAATTCATAATGGACTTGAGACACTTAGGTGCACACTGTATATCCAGACACAAAAAGAAGCTCCATAAATGTCTCTTTATTGAGGCAAATTGTTGGCGTAAGTGCTTGAAAATATTGATGATGTCATGCTTTCTATATATTTTAGTTATTCAGTAGTGAATTACACAGTGGTAGAAAATGTGCAGTCTTACCGTAGTGCAGTATTTGACCTTGAACCCCAGAATCAGTTTCCTGTGCAAAGTGGTGATAATATTGGTATGTACCAGAATATTACAATTGCAATAAAACCTTTACCATTTGAACATTTTGCAATGTAATTCTTTACCAAATGACAGAATTTTAGACCTTTTCAAATTGAAATCGTTTCAAAAAAGGAGAAAATGCTGGTTGCCTCTTGTCCAAGTATATTCTCTCCCTCAAGTAAAAATCCTCTCCATTCTGCTTAATATCTCCTGCCGAAGGCAAGGGAATATAGTTTTTGCATTGATCGTCCATCCATCCGACTGTCTGTCCATCTGTCTGTCTGTCTGTCCATCCATAGGAAATGAATCTGGTTTGCAAGAGGAACCAAAAGTGACCAGTTGAGATTATTGAAGCAGTGATCATGTATTTTAAGATGTAATAACTCTTTGAATGGAGGGTATTTGAACATGTGATAACCTACCATGAAAGATATTTGAACATGTGATAACCTTGCATGACAGGTATTTGAACATGTGATAATGTTGCATGGAAGGTATTGGAACATGTGATAATCTTTCATGAAAGGTTTTTGAACATATGATAATCTTGCATGGAAGGTATTTGAACATGTCATAGCCTTCCATGGAAGGTATTTGATCATATGATAACTTTGAAGGTATTTGAACATGTCATAACCTTGCATGGAAGGTATTTGAACATGTGATGACTGTGCATGGAAGATATATGAACAAGCCAGTTCTGGATTCTTGGGTTGCCAAGGTGACACCAGCAGTCAGTGTTGCAGTTGGAGATTACTTTGAATATAGCTGTACTGCATACTAAAGTTTTGAGCAATTCCAGGATATTTTCAATGATATCTGAAACAATTTTCCAGCAGGTGACTTGAAAACATCCTTTTGAAATAGTAGCAGACCATAATTATCCAATTGGAGGTTTAGGAGTTTCACCTAAAAACAGGCTTATCAAAATATTATCGGAAAGCTGACGGACATCAAGAATGAATGGAATACACTGCATGTTATTGAGCTCGTTTCACAATCTTTGTAAACATTCTTTCTGAATCTGAAAATGTCATATATTTCCCATTTTTTTAGCACTTGTCTATGCTAAAAGCATTTTCAGATGACAATTGCTACACAAATGATGGAAAATGACAATGACAAGATAAAACTTTGGGAAAATGAGAAAACACTAGTTACCCAGCATTTTTTGCTTTTGTCATGACATTTTGAAAAGATTTGTCCTGCAGGGTGTTTAACCCTTTACCATACTATCCTGACCTTTAATGACCCTGAGGAAGAAGGCTTATGAAAACATTGAGGGAAAAGGAGAAAATGCCGGTAACCGGCATTTTCTCCTTTTCCCACAATATTTTCTACCCTGTCAAGGACAAATTTTGCCATCAGGGCCACCTTGAATTTGTCATCTGCAACTGCTTTCAATTTGGACCAGTCTAAAATTTTGTTGTTTGATAAAGAGTTAAACACATGGGATAACTTTGTTAAAGCCTGGTTAAATTTGTTATAAATCTCATTTCATGTTATTATCTAGGTTGGCTAATGGTGTCCGACATAGACACAACCGGTGGTATTCCATATGATAGCTGTGTTACCACATACTTTCCCGATGATTATGGGAAAGTACGCCGACTGCTTAATGTGAACAATGTCCATGAACCAGCGTATGTTTTATACTCCATCCAACTTTCAGTTACCGTCTTTTTCTTTTAAACTTCTTATAGACATGCAAAGCAGAGCGACTTCAGGTCATTGCAAACACAGCTAGAAATCAAGTGCTTTTGAGTTCCCGTCCTAAGGGGGATGATGGGAATGGCATGAAAACCCTGGAAAAAGATCAAGTGACTAGGCACAAGCAGTACCTCCATTTGCATTTAGATTTTCAGAAGTGGTCTGGCATGAGACAAAAATATTGAACCCCACAATTCCATGTTTACCACACAATCCCAAGTTTTAATGGCCCTAAGAAAGAAGCATTTTGAAAACATTGTAGGAAAAGAAGAAAATGCTGGTAACCAGCATTTTCTCATTTTTCCAAAATGTTCACTATCCTTCCAAAAGCAAGTTTTAGTTTTTAAGCAAAGCTTTATTTGTCACCTGCAAATGCTTTCAATTAGGACCAGTCTAAAATTTGTAATGTGGTAAAAATTTAAAGCAACTGTTCTTTGTTTTGTAGAGTTTACCACACGAAAGAAATGTAGACTTGTCAAAAATGAAAGCATTTGCAGACTAAAATTTAAATGTGGCTCAGATGATGGAATTTGTCTTTGATAGGGTTGAAAACATTGTGGAAAAAGGAGAACATGCTGGTTATTAGCATTTTGTTGCTGAAACGATGATTTCTATTTTTGATGGGGTAGAAAACATTGTGGGAAAAGGAAAAATAACCTTTTTTAGGCAATTTCTCCAGTTGCAGCTAGATTCTTCAGAAGTAGTCTGGTGTAAGACAAAAAAAGGATATTATGTAGGAGATAATGTACAATGTATTTACTCTTTATCAAACAGCAAAATTTTAGACTGGACTAAATTGACAGCATTTGCAGATGACAAATTAAATGTTGCTGAAACGATGATTTCTATCTTTGATGGGTTAGAAAACATTGTGGGAAAAGGAGAAAATGCTGGTTACCAGCATTTTCTCCTTTTCCTATAATGTTTTTAAAAGCCTTCTCTCTCAAAGTCACTAAAAGTCGGGATTGTGTGGTGACCAAATTCAAAGCATATGCAGATGACCATTCAAGGGTAGTTCAGATGATGAAACTTGCCTTTAATATGAGTAGAACACATTATGGGAAAAGGAGAAAATGCTGGTTAATAGCATTTTCTCCTTTTCCTACAATGTTTTTAAAAGCCTTCTCTCTCAAAGTCACTAAAAGTAGGGACTGTGTGGTGACCAAATTCAAAGCATATGCAGACGACCATTCAAGGGTAGTTCAAATGATGAAACTTGCCTTTAATTGAGTAGAACACATTATGGGAAAAGGGGAAAATGCTGGTTAATAGCATTTTCTCCATTTCCAGCAATGTTTTCAAAAGCATTCATTCTCAAAGTCATTAAAACTCATAATTGTGTGGCAAAGGGTTATACGGATATTTTTTCTTTGTTTTACAGGTCCTATACTAGCTTTTCAACAAAAGTGTTCTCTGCTTGTAGAATTTATTCCTTTGCTGCAAGAGTTGGTCCAAATGACTGGGTGTAGACTTCGCAGCTGCCAAGAATTACGCAATTTTAGCGTTAGTCCTTCACTACACATTCCAGATTTCTAACAACCTAGAAGAAGAAGACTAAAAACATCATGGTAAAAGGAGAAAATGCTGGTATCAAGTATTTTCTCTTTTTCCCCAGATGTTTTTCTACCCTTTTAAGGGCAGTCCCGTCATGTAAGCATTGTCTGCAGATGCTTTCAATATGGACAAGTACAAAATTTTGGTGTCTGAAAAAGGGTTAAGACAGCCATGCACAATTTGGGTTAATTTTGTCAACATTTTAGGTCAAGACTCCACAAACATGAATGCTAATACTTATTCTATATGTATTTCATTTCAATGTCTGAAAACTCTTGAAATTCCAGTGCTTGTAATTACCCTTAAAAACCAGACAATCCTGTATTTGAACTGTCCCGAGAGAGTAAACGACAAAATGTTAGGCTTATCCAAATTGAAAGCATTTGCATTTGACAAAAAGAGTCTCACAAATTGATCATCTTTGTAAGGGTAGAAAACATTGTGGGAGGAGAAAATGCTGGTTACTGTATTAGGTAAAGGCTTAACTCTTTAAATACAGCACAATCCTGAGTTTAAACAACCGCAAGAAAATATGGTGGGTAAAGGAGAAAATGGTGGTAACCAGCATTTTCTTTTACCACCATGTTTCTACCCTTCAAAAGGCAAATTGCATAATTAGAAAAAAGGTTGAATTGGGCAAATACTTTCGATTTAGACAAGTATAAAATTTTGATGTTTGATAAAAAAGTTAAAGTCTAATTCATGAATGGAAAAGGTTTGTTGCATTTGTGTGGCTTTCTTTGCTTTAACCCTTTACCAAACAGCAAAATTTTAGACTGGTCCAAATGGAAAGCATTTGCAGACGACAAAATAAATGTAAGGGAAAAATTGAAATTTGTCTTGGGAAGGGTAGAAACATTGTGGGAAAAAGGAGAAATGCCAGTTACCAGCATTTTCTCCTCTTCCCACAATGTTTTCAAAAGGTTTTTTTCTCAGGTTGTTAAAAGTCGGGATTATAGAAGGACCATTCTACCTCCAGAACCTTTGGATTGTTAGGCTAAATGGATTTTACAGATCCATAATCATGAAATGATTTTGCTGGGTAAAATTCATCAAGGAGATGCATTAAGCCCCCTTTTGCCAGGGCATGGTTCTGTTATATTAGGTATGTAGCTTTATCTGATTGACCTTAACCCTTTACCACACAATGCCGCCTTTTGACGCCCCTGGGAAAGAAGCCTTTTGAAAACAATGTGGGAAAAGGAGAAAATGCTGGTTACCAGCATTTTCTCCTTTTCCCACAATGTTTTCTACCCTATCAAAGAAAAGTTGCACCATTTGAGCCACACTGAAATTGTCGTCTGCAAATGCTTTCAATTTGGACAAGGCTAAAGTTTTGTCGTCTGGTAAAGGGTTAATCATATTTGTTTGAATTCAGCCTGTTGTCTAAAATGACTGGTAGGATGTATTAAAAGTATTATAGATATTGAAATTCACAATGAATGTCATCCTGAAATTTCAGGTGAGCAATGTATGGGCTATCATAGCCCTCTTGTTGTTTTCTTTTAAATGTACGAGTCATGCTCAGGCAAAAAAGGGGGGTTAACCTTTTATCACACTATTCCAACTTTCAATGACCCCTCTCTTGTAAATTGTCAAGTCTCTTGGAAACATTGTGGGAAAAGGAGAAAATGCTGGTAAACAGCATTTTCTCCTTTTCCCACAATGTTTTTTACCCTTCCCAATACAAGTCCAATTTTTCAGTGACATTATTTTGTCATCTGCAGATGCTTTCAATTTGTGCAAGTCTGAAATTTTGATGGTTGGTAAAGAGTTAATGCATGTTTGTGATGCATAACACAAAACAGGTCATCACATTATTATGGATCCATAAAATCCATTTTGTCAAACAATCAACTGCACCATAAGGAAGAATGTCCTTGGACATGCAGAAAATTGACCAATGGCAAAAGGTTTCAACCCATGTTAACCTGCACGGACTGAGCAGGCTGATATGGGATGATACTTTTTGCAGATGCATTAAGCTCCCTTTTCACAGAGCATGCCTCAATTATGCTTGCTTTGAGTAATCTCAATTTTTTTTGCAGATTTTATTTTCGCAAATGCATTACATTAACAGATCACAAAGTGGAGGAAAGTTAAATATGGTCTGATTTCATTTATGTGTATACATGTATTTATTGATAGCTAGATAGGAATATGTATTGAAGTATCGGAGGTTGCTTTTTCAATGAGTGTACAATCATGAAACAATCAGTTATTCCATTTCATCTGTTCATGTCATTTTTTGTTAAGTTAGCTTGCAGTGAGCGGGACTTAGTTGTCACAGCTTCAGTTACGTTTATGCAAGTGTGTGCATGTGTCTGTTGGAATAAGCATGTGCCATAATTTCTGCGTTGACTGTAAGATTATGGAATCATCAATAAGGAGGAGTATCAATGTGAAATTTTTTTTAATGTGCTTCAAGTTCAAATGGTAAAAGGTCACACATTGAGTTTGCTTGGGCCATTACTTCTACTGCTGTTTGCCACATTTGATCTCAAGTGACATAAACAATTGTCATTCACAAGGAAATGAAGTCAGTTGCCCTTAAACTGGTTACCACATTATCCCGACATTTAACGACCCTGAGAAAGAAACCTTTTGAAAACATTGTTGAAAAAGGAAAAAATATTGAATGCAAGTGCTTTCAATTTGGACAGGCCTAAAACTTTGTTATCTGGTAAAAAGTTAGTTTATAAATTAAGCCATGCTCTGTGAAAAAGACTGGAAAAAGGGGGTCAGCCTGCGCAGGCTGACCTGGGCCAAAACTTTTCGCTTTTGGTCAATTTTTTGTAAGTCTATG
Source organism: Tridacna gigas (assembly GCA_945859785.2). Classification (NCBI taxonomy): domain Eukaryota; kingdom Metazoa; phylum Mollusca; class Bivalvia; order Cardiida; family Cardiidae; genus Tridacna; species Tridacna gigas. The sequence goes on from OX244032.2 coordinate 15,553,331, forward strand.
GACCATTTTACCTCTTAATTTAGTTGATTGTTAGACAAAATGGATTGTATGGATCCATAAGTATGTGATGTCTTGCCTGGTATAATCCATCACGGATATGCACTATGCCCCCTTTTGCCAGAGCATAGCTCATATGTTTCTTTAGTGATAGGTTGCTTTGCTTTCATATTACTTTGTTGAGCATATGTGGAAAAAGCAAATGAGCAGTGCTCTGAAAAAAGGGCATCTCCCTGATGCTTTATACCAAACAAGTCAATACATAATTATGGATCAACAAAAATCCAGTCTGTCATTGATTGATTGTATGGTATTTAATGCCAATTTCAACATTATTTCAGTTATATCACAGCAGCCAGTGCACCTATCCATGCTTTCCTGGAGTTTCTTTAAAACAGTACTACGCACTGTAAGATAGAATGGTCCTTTGACATGCAGAAAACTTATTACATAATTATAAATCCATAAAATCTACTTTATCTCACAACAAACTGAACCAAGAGTTAGTACAATAGTCCTTTGACATGCAGAAAATTTTCAAAATAGCAAAAAATTTTGACCCATGTCCGCCAGCACAGGCTGAGATAGGTCAATACTTTTTCTCTGATGAATTACACTCCTTTTTTCATAGAGCCTGGCCCAAATATATTTATCACAAATTTATTCAACCATAGCTATTATGTTTACATTGACATTGTTTGGTTAAGTTTTGCAAAATAAACAAAAGAGAGGTTGTGGAAAGAATGTGGCTCTGTATTTCTTGAAAATTTACCCAACACATACTCTAATCTTTCTGTATTTCTTGACAATTTAACCATCTGATATTCGAATCTTTTGGTATTTCTTGACAATTTACCCATCTGATACTTGAATCTTTCTGTATTTCTGGACAATTTACCCATGTGATACTCAAATCTTTCTGTATTTCTTGACAATTTAACCATCTGATACTCTTAATCTTTCTGTATTTCTTGACAATTTACCCAAGGACTCAAATCATCTGCCAATGCTCTCAGGCTTTATTGTTCTGTAAAAACAGTATTTGGTACATGTATCTTTGGAGACTAGTTTAACAATTGGTACTCGAACATAAACACCGGCTTTGATACAAGTATAACCCTTTAGCACACAATCCTGAGTTTTAACAACCTTGAGGAGGAAAGCTTTTGAAAACATGGTGGGAAAAGGAGAAAATGCTGGTAACAGCATTCTCTCCTTTCCCCGCAAGTTTTCAACCCTTTCAAAAGAAAAAATCCATTTAATATTTCAGCCAGATTTAATTTGTCATCTGCAAATGCTTCAGATTTGGACCAAACTAAAATTTTGTGGTGTGGTATAGAGATGAAGTAATTACACTTTCCAAAAAAATTTTGCAACATATGGCTTTGACATTCTGGCATTACATAGGATGACATTCTGTTGTGTTATATGGTCACAAAGGTCAGCTGTGAGAACTGAGCCCTGTAATGTATTAATTTTTTTCAAAAGCAAACTCTATGTTTTCCTCAATGTTTTAAAAGTGTTACATATTGTACTCGTGGAAGAAAGTCCAGAAAAACACATAGGTACCACGACAAAGCTGAAATATGGTTCAGATTTGTGTTTAAAACCAACAGAACAAACCATTTGTGTTAAAATATTTTAATCACACTTGTATAAACATATGTATTCAAATAACATATCAGTTACAATACAACTGATAAAAATTTCACAGCATTTATAATTATGGAAATTCAATCATAATTAAATCATTCTATTTATATAATTCATTCATCAACTAAAGTCCCTCAAAGTGTTTTTTCTTCACAATTTTGATCTCATCTGGCCCATCAATTTTTCTAACTTCATGGCAAGCCCCATGTTTCCTTTGATTTTAAGTTTCCCCATCATGAAAGCAGTGGTTGGCTTAAGCTGGCCACTAAACATCTTAACAAAGTCTCCACTGTCCATTGTCATGATGCATTCTGCCTCGACTGGGGCAGCTCCTTGACCAAGAGATCCTGAACCATTTTTCATATCTACGTACCATGTGCCCTCTTCCTCACCTAGAAAATAACAGGCATAACTATCCAGTCAACCCTTATGGTTAAAAGCATCTTTCTTAACTCTTACCTTTACCAAACAACAACATTTTAGACCCGGCCATCATGAAAGCATTTGCAGCTGACAAGTTTGGCTGACAGGGTGGGACTTGTCTCTGAAAGGATAGAAAACATTGTGGGAAAAGGAAAAGAATGCTGGTTACAAGTTTGGATTTAGTTTGAGCCAACACGATAAATTGAGTTGGATTTAGTTTAAACCAAGAGGATAAATTTGAGAAGGGTTTTGTTTGAGCCAAAAAGATAAATTTAAGTAGGATTTAGTTTGTGCCAACAAGATCAATCTGAGCTGGACTGAATTAAACAAAAATAAGGTTTTTAACCTTAGATACAAAATACATACACAACAAAATCCATACCTTTAAGATCAAACTGGAAAACACCTCCCATAGACTTGACTAAATCCTCACTCAGCAAGTCCTCAATCTGCTTAAAGACTGGAGCTACGTTTCCCCCGCCGCTTGCTGCCTCTTGACTTCCACCAAAAGCTGGCTTTCCACCTTCTTTTATCATTTTTTCGCGTAAAACCTCGGGACCCTCATCCAAAAAGAAATCCGGTAAAAGAGATTTTCCTGAAGATATGAAAGTGTGTGATAATAAATTATTCCATCGCTGAACGGTCAGTCTATTCTCAGGCATAGAATTTCTCATCTGGTACAGACATTATGCAGTTAAACAGCATATGAATTTTTTTTATTCAATTTATAAACAGGTTCTAAAGGGTCATTCACTGGAGATTTATACCATTTCGTCGCCACCTAAATCAACACTTGACCAAGCAATCCTGTGTTTCAACAATCCAGAAAAAAAAAAAAAAAAAAAAGCCTCTTGAAAACATTGTGAGAAAAGGAGAAAATGCTGGTATCCAGCATTTTCTCCTTTCCCACAATGTTCCTAACCTTTCAAAGACAAAGTCCTTAAATTGAGCCAAATTTGTCGTCTGCAAATGCTTTCATTCAATTTGAACCAGTCTAAATTTTGCTTGTCTTGTAGAGAGTTACCTTGATCTTTTCAGCTGAGAAAAATGCAGACCATGGTTGACACTTAAGTAAATGTGTCTTTAAATTTGATCTTGTAACTTAAATCTAACCGTAAGTGATTCATACTCAAAATTGTAGGAGTAATTGTCTACAGAGCTCATTCAACATTTTTTCACTGTAAATGAGCCATGCTCTGGCAACAGGAGGTTGAATGCAACTCTGTGATGCATTATACCAAGCAAGTCATCACATAAACATGGATTCATAAAATCCATTTTGTTTAACAACCCACTGAATCCTACGGAAAAATCATCCTTGGACTTGTAGAAAATTTACTAAAAGCAAAATGTTTTGGTCCAGGTCAGCCTGTGCGGATTGCAAGGCGGATTACTTTTCGCAGATGCATTAACCCTTTCCAAAACGACAAATTTTGGACTGGTCCAAATTGAAAGAGTTTGCAGACGACAATTTTAAATTTGATGAAAATGGCAGAAAGTCATCAAAAAGGGTAGAAAACACTGTGGGAAAAGAAGAAATTGCTCATTACGAGCAATTTCTCCTTTTCCCACAGTGTTTTCAAAAGACTTGTACTGCAGACACGTGAAAACAAGGGCTTGTTTGGGAAAGGGTTAAACCCCCTTTCACAGAGCATGACTCAAATATAAATACCTACTTACCTGGCACACATGCATATTGGTCTAAATCTTTGATCCCTTCACCCACTAACACCTCGTCATCAATGGCAAAGTTTCCGGTATAACTCTTGCTGTCCTTTGACAACATAACATATGCAGCATCTGCCATAATGTCTGATTTACGACACTGATTGGCGACCTCTGATCCTCCACCCAACATCTCCATCGCAGCTGTGTAGATGGCTGAATGTAAAATGCTTGAATGTTTTACTCTTTACCAAGCAACAAAATTTTAGACTTGTCCAAATTAAAATCATTTGCAGATGTCAAATTAAATGATGATTTCAATCTTTGATAGGTAGAAAACATTGTCGGAAAAGGAGAAAATGCTGTTTACTGGTTACCAGCATATTCTCCTTTCCCTGCAATGTCTTCTTTTTCAGGGGTGTTAAAACTTGATACGACTTTCTTTCCAAGCCACCGAATACTTTTCTCACATGCATCATAGGTGAGAGGTGAAAAATTACCGGAAAGAAACCTTGCCTCAACTGGGTACCAAACTTGCAGCTACCAGGTCACGAGTCAGATACGCTAACCACTGAACTACCTGGACAGGCCTCTAAGTCTTGAATAGAGTACTTCAGTGAATAACAAAGTACACATTGTAGATGAACAACATGAAAACTATAAAATTCAAATCTTTGACAATAACACCATGTAGAAATTCCAATGTGTCACTATCTTCATAGTTGTTTTACCAATGATATAAAGGGGCAAGGCTAAACCATCTAAGCACAACACCCCACTGCTTGTATTGAGCAATTTCTCTTCTTGAAAATGGTTTCGCTTGTTTTATAGCTTAACCCTTTCCCAAACAAGCCCTGGTTTTCGAGTGTCTGCAGTGCAAGTCTTTTGAAAACACTGGGAAAAGGAGGAAATTGCTCGTAACGAGCAATTTCTCCTTTTCCCACAGTGTTTTCTACCCTTTTGGAGAACTTTCTGTCATTTTCTGCAATTTTAAAATTGTCGTCTGCAAACTCTTTCAATTTGGACCAGTCTCAAATTCATCGTTTGGGAAAGGGTTAACAAAGGTATCAAACCTTTAATAAGATTAAGCATCCTTGTTTTACTAGAATGTTTCAAAGTTATTGGCAGCTTTAGTGGGCCTGGTTTCACGAAAAAACTTAAGTCTCTTATTTTATTCAAATCCACCATAGGACTTATGTTCTGTCTTAAATTTTTTGATTTGAGACACATTTCACTAATTTTAACAGATTTAAGTAACATTCTAAAATCCTTAGCTGACATGTTTCAGACTTAACTCAGCAAAATGATGAACTTAAGTCTGTTAACTGAGACAAGTCCAATTATTTTGCTCAGTTGAGTCTGAAACATTGTGTCAGTTAAGGATCTGAGAATGCTACTACAGTCTGTTAATGTTAGTGATATGCATCTCAAGTAACAGAAGTCGGAACCTGAGACTATTGGTGAATTTCAGTAAAACCAGGCCCTTATTATCAAGTATTAAATAAGGATCTGACAGATAAGAACAAACCTGTTCTGGGCCACAAAGCATTCACCGCTACACCATCATCTTTAAACTCCTCTGACATCCCAAGAACACACATAGACATCCCGTATTTAGCCATTGTGTAGGCTGAAAGAAAAGCAAACAGAGATTTAAACTGCAACATATGACTTGTGTAACCTTTTATCACACACTGGTGATCATTATTTCGATGATGGTTATGCGGGAAAGCAGACAGTGGCTTGGAAAAAATATTATGTGAAGTACTGGTAACAGAAATTCCAGGAAAGTATGGATAGGTGCACCGGCCACTCTGATATAACTGAAATAATGTTAAACACCATACATACAATCAATCAATCAATCCATTAATCAATCAATCTTATTTCTAGACTTGTTTTTTGGGTTTATTTGGCACTCTAAGGGGAACCATAGTACACAGATGCAAATGACTCCTTATGGCCTGAAACATACTTGCTGCATCTGACCTTGAGAACATCCCTGAAAAATATGATTGTACAACATATTAGGATGAATACATGTAAAACATTGTGGTAAAAGGGAAAATGCTAGTTACAAGCATTTTTTCTTTCAACAGTATTTTCAAAAGCAGCCTTCTACATGATGAAAATACCTGCAGCTGTTTGCAGACAGTAATGCACAGTTAAGTCTGTATCAAACAATCCCTAGCTTTAATAATCCTGAGGAAAAAGGCTCTTGAAAACCTTATGGGAAAAGGAGAAAATGCTGGTAATCAGCATTTTCTCCTTTTACCACAATGTTTTCTACAATGTTTTCAAAGTCAAATCCCATCATTCAAGCCATACTGACTTTGTCTCCTCCAATTCTTTTAAATTATAGATGGCTCTAGAATTGTGTCATCTAGAAAAGGGTTAAGTTATTTCAATGTCTTACCCACATGTCCCCTGAACCATTTACTGGACATGTTTAATGGTGGGCTGATGTTTAATATGTGTGGATTGGAACTTTTCAATAAGTGAGGTAGACAGACTCTGGAACTGAAACACAAAATATTGTGTAAACATAACAAGAGCACCACATGCAGGTGCCAACGCTCGACTGCGGTTGCTTGACTTTCAGTGAAAATTCTAAGTTGAAAAGGGGGCATAACTATAAAAAATATTTGTTGGTTACCTGCCCTTGTTGTAAAGGTTCCCCTTTAATAGTTAACAACTTGTCCAAGTTTGAAGCAAATATCTTCAGTAATAACAGAGATATCACAAAATATCAAAGTTTTCGCACAACAACGCAGACAACGTCAGGGCTAGAACAATACCTTCATGCTTGACATTTTCTTCGAAAACAGCCAAGCTAAAACACAAAATTGTAATCTAGAGAAAAAAATATAACAAATAATACAGTTTACATTCAAGATCAGACTTCATACTTCATGCAGTCTGATAGTGATCTAAATTGTTTGCTAAAATGCTTTCAGTCTCACCTTGGAGCTTAACCCTTTACCACACAATCCCAAGTTTTAATGACCTTGAGAAAGAAGGCTTTTGAAAACATTGTGAGAAAAAGACAAAATGCTGGAAACCAGCATTGTTTTCTTTTCCCACAATGTTTTCTACCCTTCCCAAAACAAATTTCAGTTTCAAAGTTGTGTTGACCAGAATCACATCTATAGTGTCTACTGCATTATGCTTTCATTTTGGATAAGTCTAATATTTTGTTGTCTGGCGAAGGGTCAGGGGTTAAACCTTAAGCAAAAGTGAGAAATTTCATGAAAATCCTATTAGTCTATTACCATAGATACGTTCCTCTTCCATTTATTCCCAACATGAGGTCATACTTTTTCATGGGCGTCGCCAGGGTACCTGTTAGACTAATGGCACTAGCATTATTCACCAGAATATCAATGCCACCAAATTTCGCCACTGCGGATTCAACTGCTGCCTCAACTTGCTCCTCATTCCTGATATCCACAATACATGGAAGGCACTTTCCTCCAAGTTCTTCAACTGTACAAAAATGAATGAGAACTCTGTTTTGTTTCATAAGTGAAAAAATAAAGAAAAAGTGGAAAAAGTTTAAATTAGTATGTGTATACAATGGATTTCGTCTATACTGAAATCTTTTGCAGAAAAAAAAGGCCCAAATGATGAGATATATCTTTGAAAAGATGGAAAACAGTAAGTAAAGAAAAAATGCTGGCACTGGTTAACAGCATTTTCTCTATTTTCCCACAGTGGCCCTCTTCCACAAAAATATGTGTGTGTTTGATAAAAGGTATCCCTTTCTAAAACAACCAATTTTAGACTCTTCCAAGTTTGAAAGAGTCTGTGGACAACAAATTTAAATTTAGTTCTGATAAACAGAAGTTCCCAGCAAAAAATATTGCAGCCAAAGGAGAAAATGCTGCTACCAGCATAAGGCTTAAAAGTTTCCTCAGGATCGTTAAAACATAGGATTATTTGGTACAGGGTTAATAAACATTTTAACCCTTCACCAAACAAAAAAAATTTTAGACTGGTCCAAATTGAAAGCATTTGCAGATGACAAAATATATGTAACCCAAAAATTGAAGTTTGTGTGGGAAGGGTAGAAAACATTGTGGAAAAAGGAGAAAATGCTGGTTACCAGCATTTTCTCCTTTTCCCACAATGTTTTCAAAAGCTTTCTTTTTCAGGGTCCTTAAAAGTCAGGATTGTGTGGTAAAGGGTTAATCTAAATGAGAAGATTTTCAACAAATTCAAGCCTATATAGGTCATGCTCTGTGAACAGCGAGTTTAATGCATCTGCAAAAAGACCTGGTGCAAGCCTACCTGGGCCGAAACTTTTTGCTACTGGTCAAGTTTTTGCTTGTCAAAGAACCAGTCTACATCATGATTCAGTTGGTTGGTGACAAAATTTTATGGATCCATAATATATGATGACTAGCTTGGTACGGTGCATCACTGACAGAGATGTATTAATGACCCCTTTTGCCAGAGCATGTCCAATATGATTTACCTTCCTTGGCTGCAGTGTAAATAGTTCCCGGCAGCCTTGGGTGTGGTTCTGCTGTTTTGGCTGCTATGATAATATTGGCACCATCTTTAGCAGCCTTCAGAGCAATGGCTTTACCAATACCTCTGCTTGCACCAGTGATGAAGATTGTCTTTCCAGCCAAAACTCTGACAAGTACAAATATATACATAGCAAAATTAGTGTTGCACCCCCTGTGTTTTTAACATGTTAAATTTTCTGGCGTGAATGATATGAAATGGGTTGGAAATTAGAATCTGGCTGCTGTATACAAGAACAAACAAGTCTGTTGTCTCTGAAATGGAATAAACTGAGGTATCTCTTGACCTCATGGCAGCAGCTACTGATCGAGCTGTTTCAAACTCTCGTGAGAGGTGTGAGACAAAGATTGCAAGCTGTTTTGCATGCCCAGGGCGGAAGTACGCAATTTTGCCTGATTTTGTGTGTCCATTCTCTGCAGGTCACTTTCAACCTGTTGTAAGTTTTGTTTCGACATTAAATTCCCTGTTTTAACCAAACTTAAATGCTTCTCGTTTTTCTTAAACTTGAAAGCAACATCTAGGCAAAAGATTCCCACTTACCATGAGGTCAAGGGATACCTCAGTTCAGTTCATTTTATGGGCAAAAGACGAGTCTGTTGGTGTATGCAGCAGCCGAATTCTAATTTCGACCCAATTTTATCTCATTCACGTCAGAAAATCAAACCTGGTAAAAAACACAGGGGATGCAACACTAATTTTACTATGTATATATCAACATAATTCTTTACCAAATGGCAAAATTTTAAATTTGGCCAAAATGAGAGCATTTTGCCCAGGAAAACTCAAATGCAGCCAAAATAATGATTTTGATGCTTGTTATCAGCATTTTATCCATCTCTGACAATTTTTTCAGAAGCTATCCTTCCCAGCGCTTGTTAAAACTTTATTTGGTAAAGGTTTTGTGTCGATTTCCGATGCAAAAAAGAAATCACATAAATGAAACAAACATTTTCAACATTTCAAGGCTGTTTTGTTTGAATGTCTTGAAAAGTGGCTGAGAGAAGATTCAAGATCAGATTGCACATTCTGTACAATCTGATCTTATTCTAATCTGTCCACAACAGCAACCAGATTTGGGATGACCCTTTACCATACAATCCTTAGTTGTAACAACCCTAGAAAACAACAGGTTTTAACAACATTGTAGGAAAAGGACAATATGCTGGTAACTTTCTACCCTTCTCAAAACTAATTCCATTCTTTTAGCCATATCTGTAAATAGTAAAAATAGTGTTGCACCCCCTGTGTTTTTACTGCGTTTGATTTTCTGGTGTAAACGATATGAAATGGGGTGGAAATAAGAATCTGGCTTCTGCATACATCAACAAACCTTTCTGTTGCCTCTGAAATGAACTGAACTGAGGTATCTCTGAGTTTTATAGACCCTGAGAACAAAAGCTTTTGAAAATATTGTGGCAAAAGGAGATGCTGGTGGCCTGCATTTTCTCCTTTTCCCACAATTTTCTACCCTTTCAAGACCAATAAGCATAAATCCAACTACACTTTAATTGAAGTCTGCAAATACTTTCAATTTGGACAACTTCAAGTTTTTGTCATTTGGTATCATTTTTAGAGGGAACAAAAAAGACTTGACACTTGAAAATTTTTAACAGATGACAAAATTTATGATTCATTAAATTTTGAAGCGTTTGCAGGTGACAAATCAAATGTAGCTTTATCGTTGGAATATGTCTTTGAAAGGATAGAAGACATTGTTGAAAGAGGAAAAAAATGCTGATTACTAGCATTGTCTCCTTTACCCATGTTTTCAAAAGCTCGCCTTGTCCTGCTCATTAAAACTTGGGATAGTGTGGTAAAGGATTAAAGAGTGGAGAGTCTGATGCTTTGCCAAATTATGACCTCAGGACATCTATCTGATGTGTGGACCTCTGAAAATCTCTATTTCATAATTTTTTGGAGTGCTTTCTGGTAAACCGTAACCCGACTATATGATACATTGTGGGAGATGAAAGCCTGTAACAAACATTTGCTCATTCTAAGCATAAAAAGTTTTTACGTTCAAAAAAGGTGATCTTAAAATGCCCTGCAACAGACTTCTTTGTGTCAAAATCTTGTGTAGAATTCTGTTCTGTGTACAGAGCAATATCAAAGGGGTATCAAAGTCCACCTGACCTTGATACCGATTGCACAATAGCTTCGTGATTTAATTCATCAATGTATTCGTTTCTATTGTCTCGATTTGTATACCGCAATATACGCGTCTTCTTAAAAAAACATTCAGCTATTGTAAGAACGGTCCCCGAATCCGCAGGGCGAGATATCCGCAGCAACGCTTGCTCCCATTTGCAGATGGGCGTGGATCAGTCGTTTCTTGACGAACTTTGCTATTAGGCGTCATTGTTGAGAAGGTGAGACATCAAACGGACTGATCATGGGCATGTCATCTACGCTGTACTCACACAATTTCATAGGAGAAAATATATCCTTACCCGGTATTTGCTGCCATTTTCAGGTCATAAAATATAACTTTGGAAACACTAATAAACCGGTAAACCCCGGATAACATAACAAACCCGTAGACCCCGGTATAGTTAACCGGTAACCGTGATTCCATAACAGAGCCTATATTCTACGGAATCCCGTTGCTGCCATCAAGTTTTTGCCATCAAAAGAAAGTTAAAGCTTGAAAGCAGGTTCTAAATTTCAAGTCATAAGGATGTAATTTATTTTCGAAAGGTAGGTTACTTGTAATCTGATATATTTGGGACATGTATACATACTGCTCAATATTTTTATACTATGTGTAGAATTTACTACCAAATTATCAAAGCATGAAATTATCGTTGTAACCAGGGATCGTATATTTCACGACCCCTGTTGTAACTGAAGGATTGTTTTATAAACATTTAAGGAAAGAAGATAAATTATTTTTTTTTTTTATATATTTCTATCTTAAAGTCTGATAGCTGGCATACTATTTAATTGCCTAAATAAGCTAAGTCATTTATTAACATTTTTGAAATTGGAATGATTTATAAAATCTGAATAGTCTGTTTTAACGAAGAAATCTATTTTAGCTGAACAGGTGCAATTTAATTTAATGCATCATGTAACCTAATCATATTATGCTGTCATGATAATATTTTCTTGTGCTAATTTTGCACTAAATGACGCGACTTGTTTTAACAATTATGATAGATCTATCTAGTTTTATATTTTCCCACTTCATGAAATAACAAAAGACCCACAAAATCATATATAAATCAGCCATGCTCTGTAAAAAGGGGCTTAATGTATCTGCAAAAAGTATCGATTCAGGTCATCCTGCACAGTCCACGCAGGTTGACCTGGGCAGAAACTTTTTGCTATATTGGTCAATTTTCTGTAATGTCCAAGGACCATTCTACCTCATGATTAAGTCGGTTGTTGAAAAAAGTACTATTATGGACCCATAATTATGTTATGGCTTGATAGGTATAATGCATCACGAAGATGCATTAAGCCCCCTTCTGCTAGAGCATGGCTCAAATGGTGTGCGTTTAACTACCAAAAAGTTTGTTTGCCAACAAACGAAGATTTTTTTTTACTGTTTTCCACTGGACAAAATATTCAAGGTTTCGATGCCATGAGGGAGCAATGCTTCCAGGTAGTCAACATTTTTTAACCCTCTTTTCCTCGTTAACCCAGGTGTGAAGTATTACCATTCATCACCCCTGGGACATTCAGTTGCAAAACCGTCGTTTCTATGAATATTGATAAGATTGCGAATTACACCCAATAGCCAATCGAATTGTCGATAACACACGATACTCTATTGTAGTGGTAAACTGGTACCCGTTGTATCTCCCATAACCGTCCGATAGACGAAGATCTATAACAGGCTGCCAGTTTATTGTAATGGAGGATAATCACATTTCTTCCATTACTATGAATAAACCGGGTAAAACCCACATCATTATCAACGGATATGGCGGCCGCCGGTCGGCCTTCCATCTGTGGCATTTGCCTTACGACAATCCAGCTCAAACATTACGAATCCTTGTATACAAAGACAAATATTCAGAAATACAGCGTGCTGTTGCAGTCCTTAGGGGTATGTAGCAGGGGGAAGGTCTGCTGTATACATATGCGCGAATAAACTGAACAGAATCCTGAATTTGAAAACTGACATCAACAAATATGTCAACACGATATACTGGTTATTTATCGTGAACTGCAAAAAATGCCAGATGCAAATTCAACGTTGTCTACAGTAGCCTGTAAAAACACCACTGACTAAACAAAGCTTGATAAGACCTGAAAAAAAAAAAAGCGTTTTGATTGGTTGTAGACGAGATGAAAATAGAAATGACGGCATATGGTTGATAAAAATAGATTAAATTTTCTCAATGAAAAACTGGATTACCAATCAAAATGCCTCATGAATAATTCATGAGAACGAGAAAAGATACGCGAGATAATCAGGCACGATTAATGTAGTTTACGGAATACATCGGAACTGGCTCAACGAGGATGTCTCTCCCTATTTTTTCCAATCTAATCATACAGGTCTACTCCTTTTCAAAGGTCGGTCAGCCGGACTAGTCATAAAGACTAAGAAAAGTATCTCTTATTATGAATTGCACTGCAAACCTGAGATTAAATATATGGTATTGGACTAAAAGCTATAACTTATAGACCTGCCGTATGTATTTATTCTTTGTGAGTTCTAACATAATTCATTTTTATATGCGCACCATTCTCGCCAAGTTCTGCAGGACTGCTCAGCGCTTTGATTTTCTGAAATGGATACTTCCGGGTCAAAAAATATAACTAATTGCCAAAATGACCGTTTAGGTACTTACTGTTGTTAAGCTGACTGTTAATTATTTCGCCAAGCTAAACAATAGATTTTAGAAGGTTAGTTACTGAACGAAGTTTAGGAAAATGAGCATATATTTTTTACCTGTCAATACCTTTTAGAAGTTCCAAATACGGTCTTAATAAGACGGTTCGCCCCAATTTAAATCCTTTCCTTTTGAATTATATTTTGACACATCTATGTAATAGGCTATTTAAACACCTGCTTACACCATGCTTTTTGCTACATAAACAAGGGGAACTTGAAAAAAGGAAAGTAACGCCGTTGTGTTTTATGGAAAGCATTGAATGATTGAAAAATGGATGATTTGTAAATCATTTACTAAATGGAGATAATTGAGGAGATGGCTTACTAACAGCAATTAGCCCTCCGTTTCACAATTGTTTTTTTTTTTTTTTTTTTTTGTCGGTTGCAATGATGTAAAAAGTCATATTTGAAATAACAGGTGGGCAGACAGGCAGAAACCTGGAATCCCCGTCTTCAAAATCTATTTGCATGTATGCACTCAATGAAACAAACAGGGCGAGAAAAAGGCTGAAGGTGTGATCATTGTGCCATCTTCTTTTTAATAGGCTTTATCTTTACTACATTACTGGCTATGCTGCTGAATACCATTGGTATCATATCACAAGATTTGTGTACATATGTTTAAAAAACCACACATTGTATTCCGATTATCTGGCTAAATATATTAACTCAAGCCACAGTGACAGGATTTCTTGTTTAAAACCTTACAGTCATTTACATTTCAGATAATGTCACACTAGCACTACCAATATGAGAACATTTGTTGTTGGAGTTGGGCTTACCAAATTCGAAAGGCCCTTAACGAAGAAATGGGATTATCCAGATATGGGAAGAGAAGCTGGTAAAAATATTCATGTTATATCGAAAAAATTGTCTTTTCATAACTCTAGTTGCCTTTTCATCAAGTGTACATGTAGATCAAGATCAGACTACACAAAAGATAATCTTTTCTCCTTTTTCCACAATGTTTTCAAAAGGCTTCTTTCTCGGGGTCGTGAAAACCTGGGATTGTTTGGTAAAGAGTTAATCTACACCCTCTGATTAGCTGAAACGTTCTGGTCAAAAGCAAAGTTAAAATCAAAATTATTTTGGTGTTATATCTAGACTGGCAAAGTCTGTTAAGTTTGTTTGGCATTTAACTCTTTTTCTGCTTGGTAAAGAGATGTTAACTCTTTCATTACAAATAATGACTTAGTTAGCTTTTGCAGATGGCATAGATCATGATCAGACTGCACAGAACATGCAGTCTTAACGTCCCAACTTGGATCAACACCATCCATGTGATACTTATCTTTGACAAAAAATGTCTACCACAGCAGTGAAAAATTACTTTCAGAACTGGTTAAACAGTAGAATTTTCTAGATTTGTAGAGAAAGAGTTAACTCTTAAAGTGCATAATAAATAAAATGGTCATTCTTAGTATTCAATCCTTTACCACACAATCAGGACTTTTAACGACCCTGATAAAGAGGCCTTTTGAAAACATTGTGGGAAAAGGAGAAAATGCTGGTAACCAGCATTTTATCCTTTTCCCACAATGTTTTCTACCCCAACCAAAACAGATGTCAATTTTTGATTCACATTTATTTTGTTCTCTGCAAATGCTTCCAATTTGGACAGGTCCAAAATTTTGTCGTCTGGTAAAGAGTTAAGATGCTGATGCTGCATTAAAGCTGTTTTTGTCGGAATATATGACAAAGAACTGGACAGCGTAAATCAAAGATCATACTGCACTTTCTGTGCAGTTTGATCTTGATCTGCACTGCCCACTTAAGTGATTAAATCTGGCTTAAGGGCCACATGGGTTAAAATTTGTTGATGCGTTTATGAACAATGTAGGTAACCCATTACGACACAATCCCAACTTTTAATGACCCTGAGGGAGAAAGGTTTTGAAAACATTATAGAAAAAAACAGAAAATGCTGAAAGTCATTATACAAAGATTCATTCCTTTTTCACTGCTCAGCATTGTGGCAATTTTAAGTAGGAAAGCAGCTAGTGGCTTTGAAAAGGTTGTGCATAGTACAGGAAAAGAAATTCAAGGAACACATGGATAGTTGCATACATGTTTTGATAAACATGTACTTCAAATCCTGATTAAACACCATTACAACAAATCATGAAAAAAAAAAACAAAAAAACAGTTTGAATATCATAATTACACTTTTCTTCTATACAAACTTAAAGGTCAGGCTGCTTTGAAAGATGCCAGGCTTCCTTACAGCCAGATCAAGTCTGTAGTGGCTAGCTATTGTTACGGAGAACCAACCTGTGGGCAAAGAGCAGTGTATGAGCTGGGTCTATCAGGGGTACCAGTATATAATGTAAACAACAACTGTTCCTCTGGTTCCACAGCACTGATGATGGCAAGAAGACTAGTTCAGAGTGGTGTAGAAGATTGTGTCATGGCGCTGGGTATAAGGAGTTTATTAACGCTTTACCACACTATTCCGAGTTTTGATAACCCTGAAAAAGAAGGCTTTTGAAAACATTGTGCTGGTAACCAGCATTTTCTTCTTTCCCCGCAATGTTTTCTACCCTATCAAAGAGAGAAATCATCATTTTAGCCATATTTAATTTGTCATCTGCAAATGCTTTCAATTTGGTCAGGCCCAAAACTTTGGCTATTGGTGAAAGGTTAAGTCTTACTTAGAGCATATAGCTTTAACAGGAGATGCCTCTTGTTCCTGGTCAAGCTTGGTAGATCAGTTGGTAACATACAAAGCTTGAAACCATAAGGTCGCTGGCTTGAATCCCTTGCTCAGCCAATTTCTTTCCGGTGAATGATGTTAGTCATTGCAACAGGATTCATTTCTCTCACCGCAGATCAGAATTTTGACGATCTGTTGACATGGCAATAAAGCAGAAAAAAATTGAAGGTATACAAAAAACTGCTTTACTTAAACTGATTATGTGCGTGCTCATTGAAACTTTCATATAGAAAAAATTCATACAAGACTTTAGTACACACAATAAAAGTTTTATTGAAGAGTCAATGTAAAATATCATTTGAACCCCAAAATACTGCATTTGTTGAATATTCTAATATTTATTTATTCAGGATTTGAAAAAATGGAAAGAGGATTATCAGAACGGTATGCAGACAAAATATCTCCAGTTGGGCGACACATGGACCACATGCTGAAATTGGGAGCCGAGCCCGGCCTAATACAGCCTCGCATGAATGCCATGACATCGGATGTTGTCAAGATGTATGCTTATGCTGCGAGAGAGTATATGAAAAAGTACCCCAATACCACTATAGATGACATGGTAGAGATTGCATATAAGAACCATAAACAGAGCGTCAATAATCCAAAAGCGTCCATATCTAAAGAGTTACCAAGACAGGATATTAAAGGGAAGTTAATGTTGTGTGAACCAATCACATTTTGGATGTCTGCCCCTGTGGCAGATGGTGGAGCATGTGCCATAGTTTGTAACGAGGAGTTTTTGCTTGCAAATAGTCTACAAGATAGGTAAGTAATAAATTGTTTGAGCTAGCCTTAGATCAAGGCCCAGTTTCACAAAAAAAGTTTGGTCTCTGATTTTAATAAAATTCATAAACGGTCTCAGGTTCTGGCTTAAGTTGAGTTTATTATTTCAGACACATTTCACTTACACTAACAGACTGTTGTAATGTTCAGAGCTGACACAACATTGTAGACTTAACTTCCCTAAAAAAGCTCATTTCATAGACTTAAACCTTTACCACACAATCCCGACTTTTTACCGACCCTGAGGAAGAAGCCTTTTGAAAACATTGTGGGAAAAGGAGAAAATGCTCGTAACCAGCATTTTCTCCTTTTCGCACAGTGTTTTTTACCTTTCCCAAAACAAATTTCAGTTTTTGAGTCACATTTATTTTGTCATGTGCAAATGCTTTCAATTTGGAAACGTCCAAAATGCTGTCATTTGGTAAAGAGTTAAGTCCATTTTTTTTCTGCTGAGTTGAGTCTCAAACATTGTGGCAGCTCAGGATTTGAGAATGTTACTGAAGTCTTTTAATGTTAGTGAAATGTGTCTCAAATTATGAACTCAAGTCATAGAATAAGCCTGTTAGGAGATTTGAGTTAAATAAGAGACTTAAGTCTTTTCCTAAAACCAAGCCCTGCCTTTTACATTACATGTATATGGCTATTTTTCAGCAGCACCTCTCTTATACACCTTTTTGTTAAAAGCCGACAGTTATATTTCACTGATATTTAGCACAAGTCCCCTTATTGACCTCTTTCAGATATCTGTATGACATCTTAGCTCTTTACAAATAATCCTACAAGAAGGCTTTGGAAAACGTTTTGGGAAAAGGAGAAAGTGCTGGTAATCAGCATTGAAATAACATCTGAATTGTCAACTGCAAATGGTTTGAATTTTGTAAAATCTCAAATTTGTCATCTGGTAAAGGTTTAAAGTATTGGTACTTGCGCAGAAATAGTGCTTTTACAATGACTTTACACAAAACTATCGAAAGTCTATGATTATACTTTAGGGCTGTTGAGGTTGTTGCTCAGCATATGGTGACAGATTTACCAACATCGTTTGGGCACAGTTTCTTAGATTTATCAGGAGCTGGTATGGCAAAGAAAGCTGCAGAAAAGTGTTACACTGAAAGTGGGCTAAGTTCCTCTGATGTAGATGTTCTAGAAGTAAGTTTTGCTCATTACTTTATAAAACAAATCTGCAGCTGACAACTTTGAAAAGGTCTTCATGTAGGTAATCAACATGAAATAAAGTTTAGTCCTTGACCACATGGCAATATTTTAGACATGTGCAGATTGAAAGCATTTACAGACAACAAAATGAATATGACTCAAAAATTGGAAGAACAGAAAACATTGTGGGAAAAGGAGAAAATGCTGGTTGTGTTTCAAAAGCCCTCTTCATCAGGATCATTATAAGGCGTCAATAAGGTGGAAAAATTGGTTGTTACAGGCAATATTGCTTTTTGCCTTAACGTTTCCAACAGTTGTCTTTCGCAAGAGGACAGAAAATGTATGATTTGATTGAGTCAGTCCTGAAAAATATCAAACCTATGTGGACAGACATGTATATTTAGCTCAGCTGTTTTCCAAGAAAACATTGAGGTATTGTCATAGTCCTGGCATTGGCTGCATTGTTGTTGTCATGCAAAAACTTTGACATTTTATGATATCTCTGTCATTACTGAAGATTATATACTTCAAACTGGGACTTTTGAAAGGGGAACCCATACCACAGGGGCAGGTAAACAAAATATTTTTGATTGAGTTATGCCCCTTTTTCAACTATAGATTTTCATGAAAAACAACTGCAGTTGAGCACTTGTACATGCACATAGTGCTGTTATTAAACTTTAGTTGCAAGGCTTTCTTAACTGGTTCTGGTTAAACCAAGGAGATGCATAAATTCACCGTTTACCAATTACTGGTTAACCCTGTGTGGTAAGGACCCTAAAGAAAGAGGCCATTGAAAACATTGTGGAAAATGGAGAAAATCCTGGTAGCTAGCATTTTCTGCTTTTCCACAATGTTTTCTATCCATTTCTATCCATTTCAGTGTGGCTCAAATGATGCGGTTTTTCTTTGGTAGGTTAGAAAACATTATGGGAAAAGGAGAAAATGCTGGTTACCAGCATTTTCTCCTTTTCCCACAATGTTTTCAAGTCTTCTTCCTCAGGGTCGTTAAAAGCTGGCATTGTGGTTTTTCTTTGGTAGGTTAGAAAACATTATGGGAAAAGGAGAAAATGCTGGTTACCAGCATTTTCTCCTTTTCCCCCAATGTTTTCAAAAGTCTTCTTCCTCAGGGTCGTTAAAAGCTGGCATTGTGTGGTAAAGGGTTAAAGCAGGCTAAAACACCATTTAACTCTTTAGCAATCAACAACATTGAAGACTTATCCAAACTGAAGGTATTTGCTGACGACAAATTAAATGTAACTCAAATGATGATTTCTATCTCTGATAAGGTAGAAAACATTGTGGGAAAAAGGAGAAAATGCTGGTTACCAGCATTTCTCCTTTTCCTACAATGTTTTCAAACGCTTTCTTTCTCAGGTTCATTAAAACTCAGGATTGTGTTGTAAAGGGGTTAAAAAGACAAATTTATTCATTCCTTACATGTATGTTACATTGGACGGTTTAGGTACATGACTGTTTCTCATGCAATGAGCTATTTATGTACGAAGCTTTACATTTGGCTGATGAAGGAAAGGGCGTGGACCTGGTGAGAACCGGGAAGTGGAAAAAGAACCAATATGGCGGAGAGCTTTTTATGCTTGGTGGTCGCTGGGTCGTTAACCCATCAGGTGGCCTTGAGTCTAAAGGTCATCCAATTGGAGCAACAGGTAATAAATTGGCAGCCTATTATCTGTCTTCATATCAACAACAGGTAACACCCAATGCTACAAGGCAGGAATCTGTCTGGTTTGAGACTTCATGAGATAATGCAAGACTTGGAAATTAAAATTATGATGTGATTTATGTACAAAGGTAGTCCTTATTGCAAAAGATTTAATTCCTTAGATAGTTTGATAAATTGATCCTGGTCAAAATAATCTTTGCCATGAAAATTTTAGCGAATATAGAACAGCTCCAGTATTTTAAAAAAGAAAATAAGACATTTTGTCCCATGCTGTCTGATTGGTGCACATGACAAGCTTAGTGACTAAAAGCTACTGTCAATAAATGGAGAATCGCCTGTTGTATATCGGGCAGTTACAGGAGATTCAATCGGTACCAGTTTAACCCTTTACCACACAACAGAATTTTAGAATTGTCCAAAGCTAAAGCATATGCAGACACTAAATCATATGTGGCTGAAATTGCAAAAGTTCTCATCGATTGGGTGGAAAACATGCTGGGAAAAGTAGAAAATGCTTGTGACCTGCATTTTCTTCTTTTCCCACAATGTTTTCAAAACAACAAAGTTTTGGATTTGTCTAATTTCAAGGCATTTGCAGATGACAAATTATACGTGGCTCAAATGGAATTTGTGAGTGATAGGACAGAAAACACTGTGGGCAAAGCCTAAATTTAACCCTTTTCTCACTGTGTTTCCCAAAGCCTCGCATGTTAGTGGTTGTTAAAACTTGGTATTGTGCGGTAAAGGGTTAACCCTTTCCCAAATGGCAGATTTTGGACTGGTCCAAATTGAAAGAGTTTGCAGACAACAGTTTTAAATTTGATGAAAATGGCAGAAAGTTCTCAAAAAGGGTAGAAAACACTGTTGGAAAATGAGAAATTCCTCATTACGAGCAATTTCTCCTTTTCTCACAGTGTTTTCAAAAGACTTGTACTGCAGACACGTGAAAACCAGGGCTTGTGTGGTAAAGGGTTATGGATTAACCCTTAAGCTCTTTTCACTCGCCTTCACAGCCAGAGTTGATCAAGATCAGACTGTACAAAACATGCAGTCTGATCTTTGATCCACACTGTCTGCTGTGCTGAGACATTCTGCACAATAGCAACCTTTACTTTGCTTGTATTTGTTTTTTTCCTGGAACGGAAATGTCAGTTGGGTTTATTGGATGCTCTAAGGATTAGTATGCAAATACAATCATACAGGTAATTTCTTCCACTTCAACATTATTTACAAAACAGGTCAGAGCAGGTGTAAACACTGTACCGGACAACAAAATTTTAGACTTGTCCAAATGTCAGGAATAGGCAGATGACATGTTGAATTTGGCTCAAATGGCAAGATTTGTCAAATATTGGGGGAAAAGGAGAAAATGCAAATTGTCTACATTTTCTTCTTTTCACAGAATGTTTGTTCTAAGGGTCATTAAAAACAGTATTGTTTAGTAAAGGTTTAATAGTTTATCTTTTTGTGTATGTATATTTCTTTTACATTCAAACAGGATTGGCTCAGTGTGCAGAGCTGGTTTCTCAGCTACGTGGTGAATCTGGTAAAAGACAGGTGGATGGAGCGAGGGTGGCGCTTCAACACAACTTTGGAATAGGTGGTGCTGCTGTTGTGACAATGTACAGGAAATATCGGGGACCTCAATCTAGACTTTGAATATAAGCCATGCTGCAAGAAATGGGGGTTCAATACATCTGCAAAAAGTATCTATCCAGGTCAGCCTGCATAGTCCGGGCAGGATGACCTGGGCCAAAACTTTGTGCTTTCGGTCAATTTTCTGCATTTCTAAGGACCATTCTTCCTCCAGATTCATTCGGTTGTTAGAGAAGAGGATAATAAGGATCCGTGATAATTATTTGATGAATTGCTTGGTGTAATATATCACAGAGTTGTATTAACCCTTTCCCAAACGACAAATTTTGGACTGGTCCAAATTGAAAGAGTTTGCAGACAATTTTAAATTTGATGAAAATGGCAGAAAGTTATCAAAAAGGGTAGAAAACACTGTGGGAAAAGGAGAAATTGCTCGTTACGAGCAATTTCTCCTTTTCCCACTGTGTTTTGAAAAGACTTGCACTGGAGACACGTGAAAACCAGGCCTTGTTTGGGAAAGGGTTAAACCTCTTTATGCAGGAGTGCCACTTGTATGTTAATTTGCTAATGTCATGATATTTCTGCATGTCAAAGCAGCCAGTGGCTTGGAAAGAATATTGTGTGTAATACTGGTAAACTCCAGGAAAGCATGGATAGGTGCACTAACCGCCGCAATATAATTGAAATAATGTTGAAAACAGCATTAAGCACCATACAATCAGTCAATCAACTCTACATGTAAAAGGACCATTCTACCGTCAGGTGGTTGCATTAAACCACCTATTGCCAGAGTGTGACTGATGCATTAATTTGTTAACATCATGGCATTTTGTATTTCTGTTTACACAGTATTATATATATATGGAAAAATGGATCTCATTTTCCATGAGTAAGATGTGATATTTAATTCTTCACTAAACAACAAAATTTAAGACTGGTCAAAATGGAAAGCACTTGCAGACGACAAACTAAGTGTTGCTTAAAAATTGTGAAATTTTTCCTTATAAGGGTAGAAAACATTGTGGGAAAAGGAGAAAATGCTTGTTACCAGGGTTTTCTCCCTTTTCCATAATGTTTTCAAAAGGTCACTTCAGTAGGGTTGTTAATAGTCGGGATTGTGTGGCAAAGGGTAAATGATACCAATGTAGTTTCCTGCCAATTACGGAAGTTGATATTTAGTGATGCCATTTTAGTTTTCCATTGGCTACACCAGGAAATTTTACAACAGACAAGTGGATGAATCAAGGGTGGCACTTAACACCAGTTTTGAAAAGTTTAGCAGGGTGTTGACGGTCAAGGAAAACAGTATCATTTTGAAGATCGGGGAATTGCCATGGAAATTTAAAATTTGTCAGGGAATTTTTTTAATTTTTGCAAAAAGTCCAGGAAAAGTCCGGGAAATATGCCTTAACCCTTAACCACACAATCCCGACTTTTAACGACCCTGAGAAAGGAGCCTTTTGAAAACACTGTGGGAAAAGGAGAAAATGCTGGTAACCAGCATTTTCTCCTTTTCCCACAATGTTTTCTACCCTTCCCGAAACAAATTTCAATTTTAAACTCACTTTTATTTTGTCGTCTGTAAATGCTTTCAATTTGGACGAGTCTAAAATTTTGTCGTTTGGTAAAGACTTAATCTATTTGTGGACATGCTACATAATGCATCACACAGTCACATTAAACCCCCTTTTGCAGAGTGCTGCTCAGATGTTAATTTGTGAATATAATGACATTTTGTATTCCTATTTATGCAGTGTTGTATATACGGAATAATGGATTTCATTTTCCATGAGTAAATTGTGATATTTAATGACACCAATAGAGCTTCCTACCAATTACACAAGCTGATATTTAGTGTCAGATGCCATTTTAGTTTTCTATGATAGTTACACCAGGAATATTAGACTAGTCCAAATTGAAAGCATTTCCAGATGACAAACTGACTGTTGCTCAAATTGGGAAATTCTTCTTTGTAAGGTAGAAAACATGGAAAAGGAGAAAGTGCTGGTTATCAGCCTTTTCTCTTTTTCCCACTATGTTTTCAAAAGATTGTTTTATTGGGGTTGTCCAGATTGTGAGGAAGAGAGTTAATTACCCCAATATATTTTCCTACCAATTACACAAGTTGATATGTCAAGAAATCTGTCAAAGGTGATTTCTGTTTTTTGACATCTGTAAGAGCTTTTACTTTGGACCAATCTTAAGTTTTGTTGTCTGGCCAAGGGATTACTGGAAAGTAGCGGAAGAGGACATGAAAACTGATTTAACGATTTAGACTTTTTACTTTTTTATTTATTCGATAAGTAATGGACATCAAAGAAGCAGATGCTGTAGCATAGAGAAAAAATGGAGAATTTTATATTTCTAAGACAATATAAGATTTCTATAAATAACAATTCAAAAGAACAACAAAAACAAGCATTGCATGCAGGTACCAACATTCTACTGCAGATGCTTTTTCATTGCAAATCCTTAATGGAAAAAAGGGCATAACCAAGTAAAAAATTTGTTAACTCTTTACCACACGACAAAATTGTAGACCTGTCCAAATTTACAGTATTTGCAGGTGACCAATGTTGCTCAAATGGTGAGATCTGTCTTTGATAGGATTAAAACCATTGTGGGAAAAGGAGAAAATGCTGGTTACTAGCATTTTCTCCTCTTCCCACAATGTTTTTCAAAAGCCTTGTTTCCCAGGGTCTTTAAAAGTCAGGATTGTTTGGTAAAAGTTTAAGAGTTACTTGCCCTTCTGATATGGAGACATCTTTTGAAAATATACAACTAGCCCAAGTTTGTAACTATCTTCAGTAATAACAGAAATAAAAGAAAATGTTGTTTTCGCAGCATGATGACAAAGACGACAATAAGGCTATGAAAAGACCTTAACTTTTTTGTCAAAACAAACAAGATAACAAGATACAGAAGGCCCAGTATTGCTCACCTGAGACTAGTCTAATGGACTTATTTTCAATGTTGGAAGTTGAAAGCTCAAGTAACAGAAGGTTTTTATTTAAGCCTCAACCAAACAGCAAAATTTTATACATGGCCCAAACTGAAAGCATTTGCAGATGACAAATCTAAAGTTACTCAAAATCTGAATTTTTTTCTTTCAAAGGGTAGAAAACATTGCGGCAAATTAAAGGTGGCTCAAATGGCAGATTTTTTTTTTTTTTTTGTCCTGGTAGAGCAGAAAACATTGTGGGAAAAGGAGAAAATGCTGGTAATCAGCATTTTCTCCTTTTTCTACAATGTTTTCAAAAGGCTTCTTCCTTAGGGTTGTTAAAAGCTTGGATTGTGTGGTAAAGAGTTAAACTCTCAGAGAGCCAAATTAACAAAACTGAAGTTTTTATTCTAGACAAAAATACACAACTAACTGTTGAAATTTCTTTTGGTTAGAATGACCCAGCATAGTGGCCAGTGTACATCCAAGACCAGACAGCAAATTTTAAACAGAAAACAAACCTATAGGCTTGTCCAATTTGAAAACATTCGCACGCGATCAATGAAATGTGGCTCAAATGTTAAAAAATTCTTTGGAAGGTTAGAAAACAATGTGGGGAAAAAGGACAAAATAATGGCAATCAGCATTTTCTCCTTTTCCCCACCATGTTTTCAAAAGGCTTCTACAGAGCTGTTTTAACACAGGATTAAGTGGTAGAGGATTCATTTGTTCCCACTGAGATAAAAGCTAGAAAATTGGGTATTTAAAGTCTATCGAAAATCTAAGTGTAGCGAAATTAAACTAAATAAATAATGAAATATCACAGTTATGATTCAGTTTGCATGTAAAACTCTACAAGTACTGAAGGCTGAATAATATAAACAGGCAAAATGAAAAAACATTTTGACTACTTGTAATCCATTAACGACTGAGTTTAAAATCACATTTTGTCTAAGCAATAAGTCTAAAAGTCTATATATATTTTCAAATACTCTTTTTCCTTCCATCCATCTAGCTCTATATCAAACAACAACATTCTAGACTGGTCCACAGTGAAAGCATTTGAAGACAACAAATGTTGTACATATTAAGAAATCTGTCTTTGGAAGGGTGGAAAATATTGTGGGAAAAGAAGAAAATGCTCTGTGAAAAGGGGGCTTAATTCATGTCCATGATGCAGTATACCAAGCAAGTCATCACATAATTATACATGTACAAAATATATTTTGTCTAACAGCCTACTAAGTCTTATGGTCCTTTGAAAGGTAGAAAATTTACAAACGGCAAAAAGTTTCTACCCATGGCGGACTGTACAGGCCGACATGGGTCGATGCTTTTTGCAGATGCATTAAGCCCCCCTTTTCTCAGAGCATGGCTCATGTATTTTTAACAAAAAATAATTTCAGAGGATGTAAAATAAAAAACTATCAACAAACTAATCAACAATTAACAAGTAAAATTGCTATCACATACAGACAATAGATCAACAATATTTTGCTTGGTCTTATCAACAGCAATGTACAAAAATAAATGTGAGACCAGCCATTTAACTCTGTACCAAACAATGCCACATTTTAACTACCCTAGGATAAAAATGCTTTGGAAAACATTGTCGGAAAAGAAGAAAATGATGTTAACTAGCGTTTTCTCCTATTCCTACATTTTCTAACCATTCAAAAGCAAAACCTGATATTCCAGCATTTTTGTTTTGGTTGTTGATTTTTCCCCCAATGCTTTCAAAAGCCTTCTTCCATGGGGTCGTTAGACCTTGGGATTGTTTTGTAGAGGGTTATAATTTGGTATGATACTTGGATTTTGAAGTAATTCAATTAACCCTATCCCAAACGACAGATTTTGGACTGGTCCAAATTGAAAGAGTTTGCAGACGACAATTTCAAATTTGATGAAAATGGCAGAAAAGTCTCAAAAAAAGTAGAAAACACTGTGGGAAAAGGAGAAATTGCTTGTTACGAGCAATTTCTCCTTTTCCCACAGTGTTTTCAAAAGACTTGTACTGCAGACACATGGAAACCAGGGCTTGTTTGGGAAAGGGTTAAGAGTTCATGGCTCCTATCACTAACTACATAGATTTATGCAAATTGTTTTGGGATTGTTTACACACACATATTGATCCCTACTTAACCCAAAGGTATGAGCTGGCATGAGGTTATGCAAATATTTACTCAAATCGTAAAGTTATGTTGTTTGGTGAAACTTCTTTTCAGACTTAATCCTTGCTTACCTGAATTGCATACGCAAATTTTGTGTGTACACAGTTTAGTGAAAGGCAGCATAGAACTGTATAATCCTTTAACACTTTAACCTTTTACTGCACAATGATGCCTTTTAACGACCCTGGGAAAGAAACCTTTTGAAAACATTATGGGAAAAGGAGAAAATGCTGGTTACCAGCATTTCCTCCTTTTCCCACAATGTTTTCTGCTCTATCAAAGAAAAATTGCACCATTTGAGCCACACTGAAATTGTCATCTGCAAATGCTTTCAATTTGGACAAGGATAAAATTTTGTTGTCTGGTAAAGGGTTAAGCCTATTTTTTGTCATGCTGCAGACCACTTCTAAAAACATTGCAGCAAAAGAAAATGCTCATCTCATCACAATGGTTCCTCACATACCAGTATATGTGTGACATGCAACAGCTTGGTCAGCCATCCAAGCACTACCTTTCACACAGTCTGCCTAACTACCACAGAGAGACATGCACCATATCGCATTGCTGTAAAAGCTACATGAAGCTCTAAAGCAAGGCAGACTTTAACCATTTACCAAATGACAAAGTTTAAGACTGGTCCAAACTGAAAGCACTTGCAGAAGACAAAGGTGGCTCAAATGGCGGAATTAGTCTTGGTAGATTAGAAAACATTGTGGGAAAAGGAGAAAATGCTGGTAACCAGCATTTTCTCCTTTTCCTACAATACATGTATTTTCGAAAGGCTCCTTTCCCAGGGTCATTAAAACCTGGGATTGTGGTAAGGAGTGCTTTTTACTCTATACCCTCACACCCTCTATACTCTCACACACTCATTGACGTACCTTACCATAATTCATAATTATTATCCATATTATACAGCAATGTTTTTTTTTTAAATAACTGCTGAAAATTTGAAAACATTTAGGCAGAAGGAAAAATTGCTTGTTGGCAAAATTTCTTCTTTTGCCACAGTGTTTTCAAAGCGATCTGTTTTCAAGACAAAAAAGTTGTCCATGGGAGATAACGTGTGAAGAAAATTTTCCAGTTTTCCATGAACATTTCAACATCAAGAAAGCGTCTCTGCTCTTGCGTAAAGTTTACTGTAACGTTGACTTAGGGTCTGAGTGTTCGGCTGTACTAGCATCGGCTTACCTTCATTTCTGTAAAGGAGAGTTCATAACAATTAACATAATGCAGTATGCTAACCTATATTTTCTCCTTTTCCCACAATGTTTTCTACCCGTCCCAAAATAAAATTCAATTTTTGAGTCGCATTTTGTCGCCTGGAATTGCTGTCAATTTTGACTATCTGAAGTCTAAAATTTTATTGTCTGTAAGGAGTTAAGAATTATTCCACCACTTAAACATACATGTACTAGGGTACATATTATTGTTTTACAGGCAAATTTAGACCAACCTAAACCAATTTCATTTGATATGAAGGAGAAATATTTGAAGACAGGGAATCTGTCATATTTAAATGATAGAGAAATCCAAGTGAAAAGCCAATGATTGCTAGTTACCAGCAAATAACTTTCTTTTTATATAGTCTTTCAGATGGGTTTAATTTTCAAACAAGCTGAACACAGAAAAAACAAGAGTGGCAAATTGTCGCAAGATACGCCCGTCTTACCCCAAGTTGTAAAGTTGGGGCATAATAATGATAAAGGGGAGGTATAGAAAAATAGTAGTGCAGAATATTTTTTTTACTGTTGATTGAAGATAATGGCAGTGTATTTGTGTTGACGGAACTCTTGTTTATACACTTTATGTTGATATCCATAGATACGATAGTGTTGAATTTAAGCCTGAAAAATGACTAAGGACAATAAGAAAAAGTTAAGGAAGCAATAGTTATGTTTCTAATAATCTGAGATGTATGCATCACTGAAATTTCATATACATAGGTAGTGTAGTAAGAGAGATATGCTGCTGACAAAATTTAAGTATGAAAAAGAAGAAAGGGCAATTACTCATAAGGAAGGAAGATTTATTCTTTGTGTACACTGCACCCCATATGATTACAACAAACACAGCTGTCAAATTTACAGTTAATAGGTTTTAAGATGTGTAAGTTATGCTACCTGGATGCCTGTACGCCATGGCTGATCCCATAATACATCCTGTCTTGAAAGGGTGCATAAAAAATAAGCAATTTATATTTCATGTGCAGTGCACTACCCCTTGATGAGATGTATCCAGCCCTAAAATTTCATAACCCGAGGTAGTATAGTTTGAGAGATATGCATCATACAAAATTCAAGTTCGAAAAAAAAACAAGAAAGGGCAATAACTGAAAAATTAAGCAAGCAAGAGTTGAAATTTATATGCACAGCACTTCCAGTTGATGGAATGTATCCACGCATGAAATTTCATATCCTTAGCTAGTATAGTTCTGAAGATATGCACTGGACAAAATTAAAGTTTCAAAATAAAGAAAGAGCA
The DNA here is from genome assembly GCA_945859785.2 of Tridacna gigas. Taxonomy (NCBI): domain Eukaryota; kingdom Metazoa; phylum Mollusca; class Bivalvia; order Cardiida; family Cardiidae; genus Tridacna; species Tridacna gigas. Next base: position 15,581,981 of record OX244032.2, read on the forward strand.
ATAAGTCAAAAATTAAGCAAGAGTTATGGTTCATGTGCACTGCACTCCCCCTTAATGAGATGTATGCAGGCATGAAATTTCATAACCCTAGGTAGTATAGTGTTGGAGATATTCACCGGAGAAAATGCAAGTATGAAAAAGAAGAAAGGGCAATAACTGAAAAATTGAGGAAGCAAGAGTTATGATTCCTGTGCACTGCACTCCCCCTTAATGAGATGTATGCAGACATGAAATTTCATAACCGTAGGTAGTATAGTATTGGAGATATTCACCGGACAAAATTCAAATATGAAAAACAAGAAGGGGCAATAACTGAAAAATTAAGGAAGCAAGAGTTATGATTCCTGTGCACTGCACTCCCCCTTGATGAGATCTATCCATGCATGAAATTTCATAACCGTAGGTAGTATAGTATTGGAGATATGCTCCGGACAAAATTCAAGTATGAAAAACAACAAAGGGCAATAAGTCAAAAATTAAGGAAGCAAGAGTTATGATTCCTGTGCACTGCACTCCCTCTTGATGAGATCTATCCACTCATGAAATTTCATAACCCTAGGTAGTATAGTATTGGAGATATTCACCGGACAAAATTCAAGTATGAAAAACAAGAAAGGGCAATAACTCAAAAATTAAGGAAGCAAGAGTTATGATTCCTGTGCACTGCACTCCCCCTTGATGAGATCTATCCACTCATGAAATTTCATAACCCTAGGTAGTATAGTATTGGAGATATTCACCGGACAAAATTCAAGTATGAAAAACAAGAAAGGGCAATAACTCAAAAATTAAGGAAGCAAGAGTTATGATTCCTGTGCACTGCACTCCCCCTTGATGAGATCTATCCACGCATGAAATTTCATAACCGTAGGTAGTATAGTTTTGGAGATATGCTCCGGACAAAGAACTGGACGCCGCCAGCCCGCCCGCCTGCCCGCCCGCCACGGGTGATCCCATAATACGTCCCGTCTTTGACGGGCGTATAAAAACAAGATCACCATATGCAGGCCCCATAGGGCGCCAAGCCCTGGTGGCTCAGTCGGTAGCGTACAGGACTTGAGAACAGGAGGTCGCTGGTTCGATCCCCGGCTTGGCCAATTTCTTTCTGAGGATTGATGATAGTCATCGCAACAGGATTCATTCCTCTCTCACTGCTGACCATTGTTTCGCCGATGGTTATGTGGGAATGCAGCCAGTGGCTTGGAAAGAATATTGTGCAGAGTACTGGTAAAGAAACTCCAGGAAAGCATGGATAGGTGCACTGGCTGCCGTAATATAACTGAAATAATGTTGAAAACGGCGTCAAACACCATACAATCAATCAATCGAAATATAGGGCACATCTACAGTACTACTTGAACTGAAAAAGGGACATAACTGTGTTAATTTTTTTTCTTGATTATTTGTCCTTTTGTTATGGGTTCCACTAGTGATAGTTAACAAGAATATTTTTTCTTTGAGGAAAGCCAAGCTAAAAAAACACAAGCTATGAGAGGTGTTTTTAACTACTCTACTTTCAATAGTATTTCAGTAATACAAAAAGCATCAGATAAACGGCAACTTATGATTACCTTTGTGTATTTGGAGCATCGTCTTTTTCTGAATTTCCCTGGGTAGCATTTTTAGCTTCTGCAGCAAACTGATACACAATCAGAAGACAGTCTTTGCACAAATGAACAATCCGTCTGCAGCAGTTCAACTCCACTTCTGTGACAGTATCAGAACTCTTGCTAAATATCGTCTCCCAGCTGGCCTGATTTCTGTAGAAATGTATACAATCCTGATATATTACCTCTTTACCACATGGCAAAATTTGTTTGCTTTTCCAGCAATGTTTTCTACCCCCTCTGATACAAATCACATCATTTTTGAGTCATATTTATTTTGTTGTTTGCACATGCTTTGAATATGGACCTGTCTGCAATTTATCTGTCTAGTAAAGAGTTAATACACAAATGCATGTGAAAATGCTGTAAAAGAAGAAAAAAAGAGAACCAAAACTGAGTCACTTTTAGTGATCTGTTTTAAAATAGTCTCTGTGGTTATTGGGTTAATTTTTGAGTAAATATAGTTCACACTACTGTGAAGAAATCGGAATAATTTCAATCTTAATCCATGGAGAAGTGAGTCCAAATTGAACCATGACTTTAATTCACAGGGTAGATAAAGATCAGAATGTGCTAAGTTTGGCTTTTTGGACCCCCATTCCCCCCCAAAAAATTTAAAATTCCAATACTTTGGACACTTTTTTTTTTCTTGACTGAATACACATTGTTTGACGTTTCAAGGATTGAGATTGCATCTACAAAATTAACTCAAAGGTAGTAGAGATTACTGTCTCTGAATGCAATTTCAGTTTTTGATGGGTACAGAGACGATTGCAAAAAAAAGGGGAGAAATCCCTGCACAGAATTTGTGTGCATATTTAAATATGAAAGGAAGCACTGTAAAAGTCATTTTCCACTCTTTACAAAACGAGAACATTTCAGACTTGTCCAAATTCAAAGCACCTGCAAACAAAAATAAATGTAGCTCAATCGATGTTTTCTGCCTTTGATAAGTTAGAAAACATTGTGGGAAAAGGAGAAATTCCTGTTTACAAGCATCTCTCCTTTTCCCACAATGTTTTCAAAAGGCCTCTTCTTCAGGATCCTTAAAATTCAGGGTTGTTTGGTAAAGGATTAAGACTAGCTCAAAGGTAAAAATGAATCAGTCATTACCCAGAGGAAGAGAAGCAGTTCCATAGCCCCTGTCCATGACTCCAGAGAAGTCTGTTGAATACACGACTGAACACGCGATAAATCTGAAGGTTGTCCACATCTGGCACCCGCCATGTTCTTTGCAGTACAGCTCGAACATTGGACCGCACAATATCTATAACCTGAAAACAAGAGTATTTCATCAAGCATGAAATTTTGACATGCTTGGGGAAATTTAACCCTTTACCAAGCAATACTGACCTTTAACAAGTCTTAGGAAAAAAACCTTTGAAAACATTCTGAGAAAAGGAGAAAATGCTGGTAACCACACTGTCCTGTTGTGCCCCTGAGAATGTGTCATATAATAATCCCCAACCCACCTCCATGTGAAATTTCCTGTTTAATGTTGTTCCTACTATTTATAAAATACATTTCCATTCCAAGATATAAGCCATGCTCTGTGAAAAGAGGGACTTATGCATCTGTAAAGAGTATCCACCCATATCAGCCTGCACAGATTAAATGGATTTTATGGATCCGTAATTACTAATATGTCGTGACTTGCTTAGTATAATGCATCACAGAGATGCATTAAATCCCCTTTTGCCAGAGTGCCACTCGTTTCTCCTTCATGACATGTGTTATTAATGAATGTAGGACGTTTTGGCCACGGACGTTTTGGCCAGGACGTTTTGGCCAGGACGTTTTGGCCACATATAGTGAAAAAATGGACGTTTTGGCCAAAATAATTTTATATGTACTTTTTATGTAAAATAAAGCTAAAAAAATTTTTTTTTTTATTTGATCAATTGTTTAGACTTTTGTTGAACTTTTGTTGAAATTTGGTAATAAATTTTAGAGTTTTACAGTTTTATTTATTCCTTTGAAGTAAAGGAAAACATCAACAATTTAATGTTTTTAAATTATCTTCAATTTTCAAGTTTTGTCTTTTGATTGACAAACAGTTTGATTGACTAATTGCTTATTAATGATACTTTCTTGCATTTAATGTTGTTATTATTAGAAGTGTAAAGAGTTTCATTGTTCTTGTCTTTTAACACTAATGAATCTGTAGATCACACCACACTTTAATCATCTATTTCAATTAAAGAAATATGTGATTAATTAATTTGTTTGAAAAACTGTTAAGAAAGATCAAAGTTGCTAGTATAGAATTAATATATTTGTTTGATATGTAAATTTTTCTGAAAAAGTTCTGGTACATATATAAAGACATTATGAGGACTGTAGCTTTATTTCAAAACAATATTCAAGTGGCAACTTATATTAACAGTACAATGGAGATTATTACTACTAAGCGCGGTGGTCAGAAGTTATGTTTAGATGGATTTATGTATACGTGCAAACATGTTGCCAAACAGAAAAACGAGATAACTTGGCGTTGTGTAAAAAGAACTTCTTCTGGATGCAAGGCAATTTTACAAACTACAAAGGATTATGAAGATGCCACTTTACAGACAGTTCATAATCATATATCTGACAATGTTGGTGCCGAAATTGAAATCACTAGACACGGAATGAAATCAACAGCCAAAACTACAAATGACAAACCTAACCAGATTGTTACTTTCGCAACATCAACAGCATCAGACCAAGTGAAAGCCAGATTACCAGAAGCTGACACCCTAAAAAGAGTCCTCCGAAGAGTCAGGGCAGCTCATAGACCAAAAGAACCACAAACTCTACAAGAATTGAGTATTCAACATCCATGGACTCAAACTGTTGGTGATAATCAGACCGATTTTCTACTATTTGACAACGGGCCACATGCTGATGAACGAGTCATAGTGTTTGCTACAGAAGACCATGTCAGGAAACTAGCAGGCAGTGATAAATGGTGCATGGATGGTACATTTGCGGTGGCACCTCTCCTCTTTACGCAGCTGTATGTCATTCAAGGACTTGTGAATGGTGTTTTTCTCCCACTCGTGTATGCCCTCCTACAGCGCAGAACTCAGACAACATATGAAACTCTCTTTCGTGTTCTTGAACAATTTGGATGTGATCCGTCAACTGTAATAATGGATTTTGAACGCAGTGTGGAAATGGCTATTTTTTCAGTGTTTGGTGAACATGTGAACATCCAGTTTTGCTTCTATCACTTGACCCAATCAATTTGGCGTAAGATACAATCCCTCGGACTTACCAACAGATATGAGAACGACAATGAGTTTAGATTATTTTGTGGACAGATCGACGCACTGGCTTTCCTTCCACTGGAAGAAGTCAATGATGGAATAGAATACTTAAAAGAAACTGTACCCGAGGAAGCTGAAGCTCTTCTTAATTATTTTGATTCTACATATGTGTCTGGACAACTTCGCCCAAGAAGAAATAATGATGGCCTTATAGTCCGTTTTCGAAGAACACCCCCACTCTTCCCACCTAACAGATGGAACTGTCACCAAGCAACAATGTTAAATCAACCAAGAACAAACAACGCATCAGAAGGATGGAACAATAAGTTCCACAGTTTAGTTGGCCAAGACCACCCATCCGTCTGGAAACTCATTGAGACTCTTCAACGTGAATGTGCTCGTGTAAGTGCTGTTCTTTTACAAGATGAACGTGGTGTTCGACCAAAGAAGAGGGTTAAAAAAGTGTACATTGAACTTCAGACTCGACTAAGGAACTTGTGCGAAGACAGAATATCTGAGAGGAAATCGATAGTAGAGTTCTTGCGTGGTGTTTCCAGCAACCTGAGAGCAGGTCAACCAGACATTTAAAATTGTGTCTGAGTTGTAAAATAAATTTAGGTTCGTGTTTTATTTCTTTTGTCTCATTTTATATTTTTATAATGTACTACCAAACCTTCTACACAATTGTCCATGGCCATCAGTATATAAGTACTTATTAAAGATTGAAAAGACACAGATACAAAGTCTTGAAACCATCTGTTATAATAAAAAATTGCAATAAAGGTCTAAAATGTTGATCAAATAAGTAAATTAAATATGTTTGTAGCTTTAATATCTATAATAAGTACATATATAATAGATTTGGCCAAAACGTCCGTTTTTTCAATATAGGTGGCCAAAACGTCCGTGGCCAAAACGTCCTGGCCAAAACGTCCTGGCCAAAACGTCCGTGGCCAAAACGTCCGTCCTCCGTTATTAATCTGTCATAAATTTGCTCAACTATACATAGCCTGTGCTACACATGTCTTCAACCCTTTACAACAAAATCCTGAGTTTAAATGGTGCTTAGGTAAAAAGTTTTTTTTTAAAAATTCAAGGAAAGAAGAAAATGCTGGTTTCAGCATTTTCTCCTTTTTTTTGGGCAAATTTTCTTATTTCAGTAGAATCTACTAATTTGAGCCACATTTAATCTGTCTAATCCATCTAATCAAAAATGCTTTAAATTTGAACAGGTCTAAATTCTGTTGTTTGATAAAAAGTTATAGTCAACATGTGTCTGTATTTGTAAAAGCACACAGAAAAAAGAGCCGACTTATACCTTTCTTCTTTTTATAGAATCCAGCTTGACCAGCCAATAGGAGGCTATCCTTGGTTTGTGAAACTTCCAGTTTTCATGAAGCTGTAATGACAAAACAGAAAATTCTTAAGTTACATCGTTTAACTCTTTACCACAAAAAAAAATTTGGAGTCATCCAAATTTAATGCATATGCAGACAAAAATTTAAATATGGCTGGATATCTGAGATTTGGTAACCAGCATTTTCACCTTTTCCCACAATGTTTTCAAAAGCCTGTTTCCTCAGAGATGTTAAAACTTGGTAAAGAGTTATTTCGTCACTAGCTGAAATTGTTTAGACTTTGTTTTTGATGGAAATCTGCAAGTGCCTTTGAACACTGACTCATAAAGTGCTTCTGGAATAAATCCTGGTGCCCCAAACAACTTTTAAATAGCCATGACCGTAAAGTAGCAGATAATCAACATGATCTAAGGATGATCTGCTGTAGGATGAAACAAGTGCATTGAAAAGTGGAATAAAGTGGAATGAATAAAGTCCCTGTTTCAGGTAAAGTATAAAATAATTATACAGGAAGAATGTAAATGCTGATTGCTCTACCTTGTCCAGTATAACATCTGCCTCTTGATCAGATTTTCCAGGAAATTTAATCCTCATGTCATTGAGTGACTGTAAAGTTCTTTTTGTCAGCTCCTCTTCTCTGTCTCTTATCACATTGTTCAGGAAAGTATCATCCTGTAAGTAAATTTATCATATCAATCCATAACTGTACCAGCTATCTTATGACATGTAAAAAATCATAACAACTGGCTAAAATGAGAAACCATCAAGATATCTTTCACAAATGTTTTCAAAGAAAATTTATTAACTCTTTACCAAACAAAAAAGGTCTCAAATTTAGAGCCTGGTTTTTGGACAACAAATTAATTGGGGCTTAAATGATGGGATATGTGTTTAGAAGACTAGAAAATGGTGAGGGAAAAGGAGAAAATGCTGGTTTCTAAAGCCTTCTTCTTCAGAGTCATCAAAATTTGAGATTGTTTGGTAAAGAGCTAAGATAGATTTATTGAAAAATAAATAGTAATAATAATGAAATGATACTTATAATATGAGGTAATAAAATGAAAACTGTTTTCTGTTCTTCCTTTTTCTCTTTTCTTTATAAATGTATTGAAAAATTTCATGTGGTAAAAATTTTGATGACCTAATAACTAAAGCAAAGGATGATCATGAAAAACAAAAGTTTTTTGACACAATAATCATACTGAAGCCATGCTCTTGCAAAAGGGGGTTTAATGCATCACAGTAATGCATGATACCAAACAAGTCACATAATAAGGGATCCATAAAATCCATTATGTCTAACAGCAGACTGAATTATGAGGTAGACTGGTCCTTTGACACACAGAAAATTGACCAAAAGTGCAGGCTGACCTTGGTTGATACTTTTCACAGATGCATTAAGCCCCCTTTTCACAGAGCATGGCTGAATAAGTCTCTTTAACCCTTTAATGCACAATGCCGCCTTTTGAAGCCCCTGAGAAAGAAGCCTTTTGAAAACATTGTAAGAAAAGGAGAAAATGCTGGTAACCAGCATTTTCTCCTTTTCCCAAAATGTTTTCTACCCTATCAAAGAAAATCTGCACCATTTGAGCCACATTGAAATTGCCATCTGCAAATGCTTTCAATTTGGACAAGGCTAAAATTTTGTGGTCTGGTAAAGGGTTAAACCAATATTTAGTCACGGTTCATTACATTACTGTTTACGACAACCAAAAACACAGGAAGTTATAAGAACAACAATCAGCTGCCAAGAAATAATCTGACATTATTTGAAAAACTATCAATCTGACATTCAAATAAAATGACACACAATTCATTGATTTATCATTTCAGCAATTCGGCCCTCATTGTTGGAAATTGAATATTTCATTCAAAAACAGATCAAAATAACACTAAAATCAGTTTTTACCCACTGTTTTTTGGTCGGAACCCAAGTTTGTTGATCTTACAGTGGTTGATGTAGTTTGGCCTTGCTGTATCTAGATCTACATCACCAAAGTATATTAAAAGATGAATCACCATAAAAATATGATTAAATTTCAAAAGAAGTTTATCAAAACATAATAATTCATATATTTTGACATACCACTGTTGATCTTTGCAGCGAAATCAGTTTGTTATTCTGCCCTGTCCTTGAAAGAGACCTTGACCTTCCAGCTTCAGTCTTGCTTGAAGGTCGTCCTGGGACACCTTGTTGGTTGGGACCAGAGTTTGGTCTTGATTGCATAGAGCCACTCATCTTGCTCTGTGTGGAGCCAGGTCTAGACTTGTTATTGTAGGGAGATCCTCGGTGTAAAGGCGGGGAGCCAGGAGGTGAACATGACTCACTCTCCTCATCATCGTCCTCCTTATCGGTTCCTGGTATTGCATCAGATGATGGCATGCTGACCAATGGCTGTAACAGGGAAAAAAACATGTAATTCAACATATAAATCATGTGACATCTATATCTCAAGTCTAAAATTGTTCTCCTAGAATGTTTACGACCCTTTGAAAGATAAAACTTGTATTTTTAGTAAGGTCGTTACCTGGTACAAAGTTAACACACAATCTTGCTATTATAGAAATTTAAGATTACAAAATCTTAAAACTTTTTTTGCTTGTTGAACATTGTGGGAAAAGGCATACTGAAAGCAAAATGCTACATTTTACCCCCACATTTGCAAAAACTATCTAACCACCTTTATCAGTCAGTAAGCCAAAAGTTACCTTTGGTCCTCTAGTAAAGCCGGCTGGTCGCACGCCTGTTCCAAACTGAAGACGACTTTGTTGTTCATCTGCCTCACATTCTGCTATCATGTCTAATATATCAGATTCCTGAAAAAAATAGTGAATTGATTCAACACTGTAGAGCTGATATAATGAGAAAATAAAATTGGCTTGAAGTTTAGCAACAAAACCTTATTAACCCTTTACCACATAATCCCGACTTTTAACGACCTTGACAGTAAAGCCTTTTGAAAACATTGTGGGAAAAGGAAAAAATGCTGGTAACCAGCATTTTGAACTTTTCCCACAACGTTTTCTACCCCATCAAAGACAGAAATAATCATTTTAGCAACATTTAATCTGTTGTCTGCAAATGCTTTCAATTTGGTTCAGTCCAAAATTTTGTTGTTTGGTAAAGGGTTAACCCTTAAAACCCCGCACGTCAGACACCGGGCCATGACATAAGCTTGCTGGCCTTTTGCCAGTTGAGCTGCAATTTGTCTACAGGTAGTACTGTTTTTCAACAGACATAAAAAACAAAGGACAAAGTCTAACTTACCCTCAGTTTGTTGTTATACATCAACTGTATTTCTTTGTGCATGGAGGTAGCTCTTGCTGACATAAACGTGGTGTACGCTTTTTCCAGGAGGCTGATGTATCTTTCTTGTCTGGCCCTGTCATCTGAGGGAAAAATTCGTATAAACCGTCCTCGGTTCCTGTTTTCATACTCTTCACGGGTACCAGCCCTTTTGACACGAGTCAACAACTCTTTCTGAAATACATGTAGAAATGAGACCACTCAAAGCATAATCTTTACAGATGAGTAATGTATATCCAGAACTCTTTTCGGAACAAAATTGTTGCAATAACGGCCTTGAATGACACTGAAAAAAAAGCATTTTCTCCTTTTCCAACAATGTTTTTTACCCTTTGAAAGACAAGTTACACATTTTGAGTAACATTTAATTTGTCATCTGCAAATGCTTTCAATTTGGAAAGGTCTAAAATTTTGCCATTTGGTAAAAGAGCTAAAATAAAGACAAATAATTGTAAGACAGTAGAATCTAGCACTATTGCCTGTTGTTTCCACAATACAGTAATTTTCTTTCGCCACTGAGATGAATACAAAAGTTTGTTCTTAACAAATACATTGAAACTAATAAATTTTCGAAAAAATTCCTTCTTCTTTTCTTCTTAGCTTGTAAAGTGGAACATAAGCCTTTTTTGTAAATTGTATAGATCAAGATCATGCTGATGGATGGACAGAGAGGTAGAACTAGAACTGTCGCAACGCGGACAAATAACTCCCCCCCCACCCCCCGGCAACTTGTCAATGAATCAATGAATCGGCACAATAATAGAATGGATATGATTTTCAAAACAAAGTTCACCCGTGACCTTGACCTTTGAACCATGCAACCCAAAAACAACAGGGTTCTAGGTCAAGTGGCTTTTGAGTTAAAGCAGGGAAACAAAAAGATGGACTAATTGATGGATGGACGGGCTGACAGAGGGATAAGACAGACAGACAGACATGGTGAAACCAGTGCACCCCCCTCTACTTTGTAGGAGGGGGTATAAAAAAAGACAGATGGATGGAATGAAAACAACATACATGTTTAAACTATGTAAAAAGTGCTTCCTGAAGCAGGCTGGATAAAAAAAAAAGAACTTTACCAGTTCATCTTTTCTCCTTTCCACAACAATTTTTCTCTTCTCATATTCAGTGGCGTGTTCCCCTGTTTCTGCTATTCTTTTGGAAGGTCGGAACAAGCGCTTCTGCGCTTCAAGTTTTTGGGCAGCCATGTTTTTCTTTCTATCACTCATCCTGGAGAGAAAAGTTTAACTCAACCATCAACTCATTTATCCTACACCAAACAATCATGCGTTTTCACAACTCTGTGAAAGAGCGCTTTTGAAATCATTGTGGGAAAAGGAGAAAATGCTGGTAACCAGCATTTTCTCCTTTTCCCACAATGATATCTACCCTTCAATATACAAATTCACAATCTGAGCTATGGTCCATCTTTTGAATGCAAAATCTTTCAATATGAACCAGTCTAAAATTTTGGCAAGCAATTAACCCACACCAGTACAGGTCAATTTTTGACATACCAAAACTTGTTTATCCCTTTCCCAAACAAGCCCTGGTTTTCACGTGTCTGCAGTACAAGTCTTTTGAAAACACTGTGGGAAAAGGAGAAATTGCTCGTAATGAGCAATTTCTCCTTTTCCCACAGTGTTTTCTACCCTTTTGGAGAACTTTCTGTCATTTTCATCAAATCTAAAATTGTCGTCTGCAAACTCTTTCAATTTGGACCAGTCTAAAATTCATCGTTTGGGAAAGGGATATATGGTACAAAGGAGAAAAAGTTAGCAAAAGCAAAGTGTCCATTTTAGATTGTATCGAAAATATTGTTTGAGAAGGAGCAATTTATGGTGATAAGAGGCATAAAAAATCATGCACTGTATGTAAATGGTAATAAAATGATCCTTAGCCCTTTGGTTGAAGTTAAATCTACACTGACAGCAAACATTAAATTTTGTCTGAAAAAATAAATCCTTCAAACTGCAGTTATAATTTCAAACTATTCTACGGACTGATAATTAATTGTCACTTTTGGAATTAAGGGTAACAGAATGATGCTTCAAAAGAAAAGTGGCTGTCATCACTAATTAATATTTTATTACTCTAATTTCTAAACCAATCAAATTGCTAATCTTAAACTTCAGAATTACAATGATCCTTATATTGGTTTATGAGAGCACTGCCTCTGAAATTGTTCATTTTTGCATTTATGTACACTTTTACCTGTGCCAAGAGCCACTTGTATCAAGCAGCAACCTGCTTTAACTCTTTACCAAACCACAAAGTTTTAGACTTGTCCAAATCGAAAGCATTTGCAGAAAACAACTTAAAAGTCACAAAAATGATGATTTCAATCTCTGAGAGGGTGGAAAACATTGTGGGAAAAGGAGAAAATGCTGTTTACCAGCATTTTCTCCTTTGCCCACAATATTTTCAAAAGGCTTTTTCCTCAGGATCGTTCAAACTCAGGACTGTGTGGTAAAGGGTTAAGAACTACCATCTTTAGTCCGAAGTCTCAGCACTGAATGTAAATGAAAATGTGTTTAACAATCACCTGCCTAAAGAGGTCAGTAAAGTTTATTGTCTTGAGTGGCTCCATACGGTAAGTCTGACAGTACTTACTTAATATTTAGCAGTCGTATAGTGTCCTCTACCAATGCTGATTTGATATCATAATCTATTTTTTCGTCTGTCCCAAAACTTGGAGATCTGTTGATCTAAAAGTACATAAAAGGTGTTAAATTAGAATCAAATCTAATTATAGAATGTCAACCCTTCACCAAATGACAACATTTTAGACTTGTCCTAATCGATTGTATGCTGTTTAACTCCATCGCAGCGGCCAGTGCAGCTATCCATGCTTTTCCTGGAATTTCTGTTACCAGCACTCCACACAGTATCCTTTCCAAGCCACTGGCTGCTTTTCCACAAACCCATTGTCAAAACAATGGTCAGTGGTGAGAAAGGAATGAATCCTGTTGCAATCACTATCACCAATCCTCGGAAAGAAACTGGCCAAGTCAGGGATCGACCTCCTGTTCTCAAGCCCTGTACCGACTGAGCTACCAGGGCTCGGCTTATCAAACTGAAAGCCTCTGCAGGCAACAAATTAAATGTAGCTCAAATTATGATAACTGTCTTTGAAAGAGTAATAAAAAACAATGTAGGAAAAGGAGCAGTATTTTCTCCTTTTCCTTAAATGTTTTTAAAAGGCACAATTGTTAAAACACAGGATTATTGTGGTAAAGGATTAAAACAGTTGATACAATGTCAAGCACTTGAAATCACAATTAGCTAGAGAAGACCCACCCATCCACTACTCCTTCCTCCTACCTGATGCTACAACAGAAGATGCTTTCCAAGCAAAAAGGATAAAGATTTTTGCAGAACTTTTATCTGTCACGCCTTGTTGTGTACAAGAGAAAACTTATAGCCGGTTTGTTTGGGCCAACGGTAGAGCTGCCAGAATTGGAGGAGATATTCCGGTGCGTTCGATTGGGCGTCTTCCGCTTTTAGAAGCTCTGCCGTCTCTTCCACTCGATATTTGGAAGAGCCGGCAGAGATTCAAAACAAAATGGCAGAAGCAGCCAACGAAACGTGAGTTGAAGAATGGTCTCTTTTCATTTGACATTTGTTTTTTTGTTGTCATGTGCAAATATTCGTGTTTTTACTCGCTGAAAAGATTGCTCTTGCTCAGTATCCAATTTGCGGTGGTAAATATACGGTAAATACTGATTAATTCCTCCGCATGTCTTGATTTGCCCTCAGAATTTTTAGGAGCGAAATGTCTTGGGTTCGAAACGTTCTAATATCTCTCAAATTGGTATAAAAAGTATATACAGTAAAACCTCGATATTTCCAGTCTCGAAAATTCGAGAACCCCGCATTATTTGAGGAATTTCCATAGTCCCGGCCAAAACTCCACTATATTGCACCAAAAGCAGATCGGTAATTTCGAGTCTCGATAATCTGAAAATTCGAACATGTATGTTGGTCCCTGTCATCATTTTGCTTCTTTAAATTGATTGTTAATTCGAACACAATACTTTCTCACCTCTCGAGTAATTGTTTTCACACCTTTCCTGCTCAAAGGATTTGGCGAGTCGGCCCGTGTACGGTGTGGTGTAAGTTTTACAATCCATGACAATTACTACAGGGGATTCACATTACCCAATAATTTGGGAAGAAATTGACATTGATCTGATGATGAGAGATTAATAATGACAAGTTGTGACGACCTCCCCATCTCATTTAGGTTGTCTGATATATTTCGTCTTATAAAATTCACAAAAGTATTTTATTCCTGATTAAGTGATTTTATCTCCCGACTGCAATTTTCTGTAGTATGTTCGTACATCAACGGTTCAAAGTCATTGTTGACGCTAAAAAGACAGTTTGAAGCGTTTGTGATCGGACGATGTTTAATTTCTTATCCGTTTTCGTGTCTATCTATTTATAGCATCAGGGTTTTCCCAAGTTGCTTCGTCACAAAATAAAAAAAAAGTCTGATCACATTTTTCCCTATCTTGTTACGATGACGTCGTGTTTCAAGTTTGCGTGAATACCATTGGTTTATTTACATGTCACAGAAATTTTCCTGACTTTGACACTGACAGGTTAATGTTATTTTTCACTGGTGTGTGGATATCATGGTGCGTTCTTCTTTCATGGACATTGAAAAGCACCATGGAACACAGAACCGCTTGTAAACATTTACATATATCGACACCAAAATAACTTTTCCTTAAATTCTTGAGTTTTAGCGAGAAGTAAATTGCACATTCTCTCTTTTTTTAAATTTTTTGACATCTTGCCTACTTTCATTCTTCGATCGTTTATAACTCATTTCTAGTTGCATGTTGCCGTATTCAAATATATTTCAGGGAAACACCAGTGTTGGAGGAAGATATAAGTGTAAATTTTCGAATTTTTATTTTCTAGAATAGTGCAAGCACCATATCAATATTACCTTCTGATGTTTTCTCAGTAAACAAATAAAAGTTTGCATACTTTTCTGTGGGGTGACAGTTATTGGGGGCGAATGGAACAGGCGAAATTTTACGATTTCGTAAAAACTACAGTACCAACCTTCCTGGAAAAAAGGTGACTTAGAGTGATTAATTTCCAAGAACTCATACAATCAAAACACGTGAATTTACAAAAATAATCACTCAATGTGATATTCTTTGAATGTTATGAAAAAAAGGGAACAAAAATTCGGTTGTATTGCTCTGGGAAGTATACTTTGATTACCGATCTTAAACGGAATGCAACTTTGTTTTCACTGATATTTTGGATAATTCGAGAACTGCGATAATTCGAGCATTTTGCTTGTCCCCGTGGGACTTCGAATTATCGAGGTTTTACTGTATATTTTTATCACTTATTTGACTTACACTGATGAATACAAAGCTGCTATTTTGGGGATTGTTCAAGGCCTGTTTAGACAGAACAAGCTAGCGTCATTCTCATCAAATAGCCATTCTTCTATAAACAACAGCAGTTTGTTGTAAAAAGCCGCCATGTTGAATGATTCTAAATTCATTCGATTGGCTTTCTATTCTAATCGCTTCTGTGAATAGCATTCTCTTCTTAGCAGAGCCCAAACGAACCGGCTATTTGAAATCTGCCTTGTAAAATATGGCCACACTCTCACCTGATGTATACCCACAGGTTTATAGTGTTCATTTTGTATCAGCAAATTCTAAGTGTCAATTCTTTACCATATGACAAAATTTTTATGCTCATCCAAAGTCAAAACCGTTGCAGATGAGTAATTAAATGTGGCTAAAATAACCAGATTTGTCTCTGATAGGGTAGAACACATTGGGAAAAATGACAAAACGCCGGCAACCAGCATTTTGTCCTATTCCAACAAAGGTTTCAAAGGCCTTCTTCCTCAAGGGTTCTTCAAACATATGATAATTTGGTACAGTGTTAAAAGTATTTGGATGTTGATATACAGTTTAGCTCTAAACATTTCTTTTGAAATATTGGAAGCCTCAGACCCTTGTCTCTATTCAGTGCTCTAGCTAGATATGTTGTCATATCTAAAAAGCTGATTCCTTGAGCTATGTGTTTGTTGCAGCCACTTGTAGTAAGTGCATCATGTATGTACCTTTCTCGAGCTCATAAAATGGCATGAGACGCTCTTATTCTCACCTCTAAAAGCCACGGACGTAACTTTCTATCAATTAGCACATCAATTCCCAGCACTTCGAAACAAACACTATCACTTCCTGGGGCTGCTCCAGGCCGACACATTCTGTATGCGTGTAGAATATGAGGTTCTGCCACGATCAACGTTTTTACAATCATATCACTTATATTCCTCCAGAGTAGTGCCACATCATAGTCATGTTTACGCAAATATTCATTGAAAGACTTGATAGACCTCTTGCTCCCGGCATCTGACGAGGCACCTTTTTCGTAAAATTCATTGTGTTTGTTGACAGAGTAGTTGGTTAAATGCATGTACAAGTGACTCTGAAATGAAAAAATAGAGACAGATTTTATGTCTTTGTGGATCAGTTAAGTTAAAGTTTATAGTGCAGAAAGGTGCCAACTTTTGTTCTAGTTTAACAATACATTTTTCTGTCAGCAGCTGGAACTGACAGACTATACTGATACACATCATCAGACCATAGGCCACTGAAACTGCATTGGGTTACTACAGGATAACGAAATTTATTGGACACTGTTACTATAGATAGCACATTGGTGACCACCTCTATATTGTATATAGAAGATATATATACTATATAGAGGCAGTCGCCAATGTGCTATTCATAGAAATGGTGTAAATGAGTATTCTGTGATATACAGGAGATACACCAATGTGCAAAGGTGTTTGATGATCAGCCAAGGAAAATTTTAGTGTTCTGTGATAGATCAATGGAGCTTCAAAGGCCTGTGATCAGACTCATAATAGTATTCATACTTTTCAATGATATGAAACATATTTGTTGTCATTTTGACACCTAAACTGTTTACCTTGGGCAACAAGTGGGCCTTTAATAATCAAACTTACCACATGTCATAATCCCAAATTTTAATGACCCCCGAGAGGAAGGCTTGTGAAAACGTTTGCAGGTAACAAGCATTTTGTCATTTTCCCTTAACTCTTTACCACACAATGCCAACTTTTAATAACCCTAAAAAGGAAGCCTTTTGAAAACATTGTGGGAAAAGGCGAAAAATGCTGGTAACCAGCATTTTCTCCTTTTCCCACAATGTTTTCTACCTGTCCCATGACAAATTTTAATTTGACGTCTGTAAATGCATTCGCTTTGGACTAGTCTAAAATTATGTTGTTTGGTAAAGAGTTAATCTTTCTTATGCTTTGAAAGATTAATTTCACGTTTTGAGTAACATTTACATCAGCTTCTGCAACTGCTTTCAATTAAGAAGAGGCTAAAATTTATTGTCTAGTAAAGATATACAATGAATCTGGCTATTACTAAGATTAACAAATTTTGACCAGCTGGCAACCAACATTTTCTCCTTTTTCCATAGTGTTTTCTACATTTTTAAAGACAAATATCATCATTTAACCCTTTATCAAAGGACAAAATTTTAGACCTGTCCAAATTGAAAGCATTTGCCGATGACAAAATAAAGCAACTGGAAAACTGAAATTTGTTTTGGGAAGGGTAGCTGGTTACCAGCATTTTCTTCTTTTCCCATAATGTTTTCAAATGGTTTTTTTCTCAGGATCGTTGAAAGTCGGCATTGTGTGGTAAAAGGTTAAAGAAGATTTTATCTGTCATCTGCAAATGCTTCCAATTTTGACAAGACCAAATTTTGTTGTATGGTAAAAAGATCATCAGACTCACCAGGTTATTGTCAGCTGGGGGCAGATATTTCTCTGTACTCATTCTGACAAGTCCATCGTTGAATAAAAACACTCGTAGTGGGTCACAGGAAGTCACCAACACATATATACGTAAATCAAACTTATAACCGTCCATTAACAATGGCTTATCTACATACTCTTGCACAATAAAATGTTCTGATGGTGGAATTTTATCTGTATTCCTGAACAGACTAATCCTGAAAAACAGAATTGTACATTATTGTATAAGCTCTGAAAAAAGGAATTGTACATTATAGTGTAATTTCAATTGTCTCATATCCTCCTGAAACAAATTTGCAGCAGACAGCTTTGAAAATATCAAGGTAAAATATCAATTACGATATGGATTAACCCTTTACCACACAATCTCGAGTTTTAATGACCCTAGAAGAGAATGCTTTTGAAAACATTGTGGGAAAAAGAGAAAATGCTGGTAACCTAAGAAATAAATCACCATCTGAGATAGATTCAATTTGTCGTCTGCAAATGCTTTCAATTTGGTCAAGCACAAAATTGTGTTGTTTGGTAAAGAGTTAATGCTTAACTCTTTCTAAAATGACAAAATTTTGTACTTGACCAAATTGAAGGCAAAATTTTGCAGACAACAAATTAAATGTTGCACAAATTTGAAAACTTGTCTTTGAAAGGATAGCAAACATTGTGGGAAAGGAGAAAATGCTGGTTACCAGCATTTTCTTCTTTTCCCCACAATGTTTTCAAAAGCTTTCTTTCTCAGGGTTGTTAAACCTTGGGATTATGTGGTGAAGGGTTAACTACATAGATCTACTTGACTAAAACCTTAGGCAACCCTTTACCAAACAATTCATAGTGTCACTGACCTTGAGAGAGGAGGCATTTGATAACACTGTGAGAAAAGGAGAAAATACTGATTACCAGGATTTTCTCCTTTTGCCTCACCGTTTTGTATCCTTTCAAAGACAAAGTTTTATCCGACTATTTGAAAAACATTTAGTTTGTCCTCTGCAAATGCTTTGAATGTGGGTAAGTGTGATATATTGTCCTTTGGTCAAGACTAAACACTAAGCAAGCAAACTAAACCACTGGCTGCTGCTATCCCACATAAACTTATTTTAGAATTTGTTACCAAACAATCCTGCATTTAATGACCTTGGGGAAGAAATCTGTTGAAAACATTGTGGGAAAAGGAGAAAATGCTGGTTCCCGGCATTTTCTCCTTTTCCCACAATGTTTTCTACCCTATCATAGACAAATCCCATCATTTCAGTCACTAATTTGTCGTCTGCAAATGCTTTCAATTTGGACTCGTCCAAAATTTTAACATTTGGGAAATAAAAGAAAACTATCAGACATACCCATGTCCCTGAGCTCCATTTGAAGGCTTGATGATAAATGTTTTATTTTTCTTTCTGGCCTTCAAGTCTTTTGTATAATTCATCAACATGTTGTGATCTGAAGGCAGTATCCAGGTTCTTGGGACAAAATTGTACTCTTCTGGGCAGGTCTTTGCCATTCTGAAAAGAAATTGATGATGTCTTAACCTTTTACCAAACGACAAAATTTTATCTTAGTTCAAATTGAAAGCATTTGCAGACGATAAAATAAATGTGACTCAAAAATTGAAATTTGTTGTGGGAAGGGTAGAAAACATTGTGGGAAAAGGAGAAAATGCTGGTTACCAGCATTTTCTCCTTTTCCCACAATGTTTTCAAAAGGTTTTCTTCTTCAGGGTCGTTAAAACACGGGATTGTGTGGTAAAGGGTTAATAAACACCAATTATTTTCAAACCTTTTTTATCTGTTTTGAAATTATTCTATTGATTATCTACACCAAAGGATTTAGTAAAGAAATAGTGTTTGGAATCTCACAACACCTTGATATATTTTTCTTCAAATTTTTTACTGATTCCATAACTTTGCATATTAACATCATAAAGTTTGGCAAAATAGAATTGCATGAACACAATTCCCATATGTTTCATATCAGCCATGCTCTGGGAGAATGGGATTTAATGCATCTCCACTTTGCATTACGCCAAGCAAGTCATCTAATAATTATAGATCCATAAAATCCATTTTGTCTCACAACTGACTGAATCATACGGTAAACTGATCCTTTGACGTGCAGAAAATTGACCGATATCAAAAAGTTTCAAGCCACGTCAGCCTGTACAGACTGTGCAGGTGTACATGGGTCGATACTTTTTGCGTATGTATTAAACTCCCTTTTCACAGAACATGGTTGATATGTTATATATTATAAAAATACATACTTCATCATATTTCTGGCCAAATTATCTTTCCTTGTGACCTCTCCCATCCCAGGAAAATGGTTTATTCTTTGGTATGGCTTTAACTCGGCAACTTTTTCAGTGGAAACAAACGAATCATTCCAGATAAGAAAACTGAAAATCAACATTATGTAAACAATTAACCCTTTACCAAACAAATCCTGTGTTTTGTGCTTTAATGACCCTGAGGAAAGAGACTTTTGAAAACATTGTGGGAAAAGGAGAAAGTGCTGGTAACCAGCATTTTCTCCTTTTCCCACTATGTTTTCTATCCTTTCATAAGCAAATCCCATCGTTTAAGCAACATTTTATTTGCCTGTCTGCAAATGCTTTCCATTTGGGCAATTCTAAAATTCTGTCGTTTGGTAAAAGGTTCATGATGAAAATACTAAACCTTCTTTACTCATTACCAAACGACAAAATTTTAGCCTTGTCCAAAGTGAAAGCATTTCCAGATGACAAATTTAATGTTACTCTAAATATAAAATTTGTCTTTCATGGGGTGAAAACATTTTGGGAAAAGGAGAAAATGCTGGTAAACAGCATTTTCTCCTTTTCCCATAATGTTTTCAAAAGTCTTCTTTATCAGGTCATTAAAAGGCGGCATTGTGCAGTAAAGGGTTGACTCTTTACCAAGTGACAAAATCTTAAACCTGTCCAAATTGAAAGTATTTGCAGACAACATAGTAAGCGTGCCCAAGTAATAGTATTAGCCTTTGACAGGGTAGAAAACAATGTGGGCAAATTAAAAAACGTTGTGGGAATAGGAGATTCGAGAAAATGCTGAAAACTAGTATTTACTCCTTTTCCCACAACGTTTTTAAAAGCCCTCTCCCTGCAGTTGTTAAAACTGTACTGTTTAGTTCTGGGTAAATTCCTCTTCAGAAGGAAGAAATAGATAAAAATGTAGAAAACAATTCATCATGAAAATGATTCTCCTAATGAAAATTTGGACAGGATATGCGACTGCCTGTCTTCAAAACGAACAAATAACATGTACCGTCTCCCTGCAGTTGTTAAAACTGTACTGTTTAGTTCTGGGTAAATTCCTCTTCAAAAGGAAGAAATAGATAAAAATGTAGAAAACAATTCATCATGAAAATGATTCTCCTAATGAAAATTTGGACAGGATATGCGACTGCCCAACTTCAAAACGAACAAATAACATGTACCGTAAAGTAACAGAAATACTGATGTGATCTATCAAAAAACTTAGGCTTTAACCCTTTACCAGACGACAAGATTTTAGACCTGTCAGAATTGAAAGCATTTGCAGACGACAATTTCAATATGGCTCAAATGGTGAATTTTTTCATTGATAGGGTAGAAAACATTGTGGGAAAAGGAGAAAATGCTGGTTACCAGCATTTTCTCCTTTCCCCACAATGTTTTCAAAAGGCTTCTTTCCCAGGGGCATCAAAAGGCGGCAGTGTACGGGAAAGGGTTAAATAGTAATTAGTGAGCAGATGTTAAAATGAATATCAGTGTAATTATGGGCTACCTTTTCATTAACTTGTATTAATTTCTATTGCATCATTTTGATATACATTGTATCTAGCGTCATTTTCATTCGTATTTCAGTCATGTGACAGCAACATCACATTTATTCATGTTGCTTGTGTCTTAACTTTTAATGACTAATTCATTTATTTTGTGCTATATTTTCTCTGTTTTAGGGATGCTACATTTTCCACACGGAGGGGTGCACAAAATGGAAGTAAAATGATGTAAAATTTTTCAAAGGATGTCCCTAACATTGCTGTCCGGAATTTATGCAGTGTCAGCAGTGAAGCAATTGCCATCTGAGAAACCCACTCTATTTCCTGCAATTCTATTGATCTTTCTTTGGATCATGATTGGTTAGGACATAGTGTCATAGCTAGCACAGAAACATATGTACAATCTTTACCTGTTTGGATCTTCATCTTTTGCTACACTGTATCCCAGATGGTCAACCATTTGTCGAACTGAAAAAAGTACAAAGTATTAACCCATAACCACACAATGTCAAGTTTTAATGCCCCTGGGAAATTAGACTTTTAAACATTGTGGCAAAAGGAGAAAATGCTGGTAACCAGCATTTTCTCCTTTTCCCAAAATGTTTTCTAACCCTTCAGAGACAAATCCAATCATTTGAACCTTAACTCTTTACCAAACAGCAAAAGTTTGAATTGGACCTAACTGGAAGAATTGGCAGACAATGTATTAAATGTATCTTAAATAGTGACTTCTGTATTTGATAGTGTAGAAAACATTTTGGGAAAAAGAGAAAATGCTGGTTACAAGCATTTTCTCCTCTTCCCACAATGTTTTCAAAAGCTTTCTTTCTAAGGGTCATTAAAAGAAGGGATTGTGTGGTAAAGGGTTAACGGACTACATAGCCTTTAAAAGTAGTTTCAAAATTCGTCATAGCATTACGCCAAGACTTCTTGGAATGTCACATGATCATTAACACGTGTTCAGTTCGTAATCAAATCAACATGATAATGTCATGTCACATGCAATAAAAAGAAATAGAGTTACCGACTGCAAAGCACCCATCTCTTTATTCAACTCTTTACCACACAATCCTGAGTTTTAATGACCCTGAAGAAGAAGGCTTTTGAAAACATTGTGGGAAAAGAAGAAAATGCTGGTAACCAGCATTTTCTTCTTTTCCCACAATGTTTTCTGTCCTATCAAAGACAAATTCCATCATTTGAGCCACATTTAAATTGTCGTCTGTAAATGCTTTCAATTTCGATAACTCTATATTTTTGTCGCATGGTAATGAGTTAAAGGCACAGTAGCGGCCCCAAAGTAAACAATGAGGGTGTTGAAATGCCTTTGAATTTATATATCATACCATTTAAAGGTAAAGAAACTATTGTGAAGATGACAATCTGTTATTGTGTGGTTGGTCCAAGTGTCAGTCAATGACTGAAAAATTAATTTTAAAACCAAGTAAAAAGTAAACAAAAGATAGAGAGACCTGGCAACTTTTTACCTAGTTTTACAATTTCCTTTTCATTTTAGAACTTCTATTCATTTGAACCACTTTCAAATTTGTCATCCGCAGATGATTTCAATTTTGAAGAGTCAAAAATCAAATACAACTCATGCATTCATGATACTTACTGACTTCATATCTTGTCCCACTCAAGTTAGCCGTAATCATGTTACGCCTCTTTTTCCGCTTTGTTTTTGGTTGAGATCTTGGTCGCTTCTCCTCCTCATGATCATATCGATCCCTCTGACTCTCTGTCTTTAGAGTGGCTAGTGGACTGACATCCTCTGGCCTGTGTGACCTGTAACCTGAACCTGGACCTGCCGGACCCAGGACCAGGTTAGCTGAGGTGCGGTGAGCATAGTGGGAGTGAAGGGTTGAAAGAGTTACATCTGTAAATAGAAAAACGAACAAGTTATTTATGCTCCACAAAAGAAACTGTTAAATTCAAAATCTGGGATCCTCAGTGATTCATCGATTAACCTTTTACCACACAATCCTGATTTTTAACATTCCTGAGGAAAACGGCTTTTGAAAACATTGTGAAAAAAAAAGAAGAAAATGCTGGTAACCAGCACTTTTGCGGGTGACCACCATTTTCTCCTTTTTGCGCAATGTTTCCAACCCTTCCAAAACTAAGTTCCAATTTTTTATTCACATTTATTTTGCTGTCTGCAAATGCTTTTAAGTGTTCTAAACTTTTAAGTGTTAGATTTGTTAACATAAACTCCTAGTTTGATCCCAATTGGTGGAATTGGTCACAAGGGAGTGTCCTTTGGTAAAGTAATGCATATCCCCAGCTTAGTACTGATGACACCAAGAAACAGTGTTCCCACTCACATCTTTTTTTGGGAGTTCATGCATGCCCTGGGGTACAAGTTTGGGAGTGCAAGAGAAATTCTAGGAGTGCACTTAATAATGACAATTTTAGAGATTCTATGGAGACAAGTAAGGGTCTGTTGTATTGAAAATTTGTATTGTGAGTCTCTCTCTCTGCAGTCATCTGCTCTTGAAAACAATATGGGTAATTAAAAGAAAAAAAATACATGCTTGTTATGTTTCCTTACTCACGGGACCAGTTTCAGAGGGACTACAACCTGATGACCAATAGAATGTTCCATTTCATTGTCAATTTCAGGCACTGATTAGCTTTCAGTCATTGTTTTATAGAGATATTTATGTAAATTCACTGTTTAAAGTCATTGATAAAGCTGAATAGACGGTCTGAAATGCCTATGATCGGACGACGTCAAACTGATTTTTGTTGTGTCATGGGTTTTCGCTTTTTTTTTTCAGCAACCTTTTTTTTCATGCCTGTTAAGTTTTGGAGTAGTATTTCCGCATGATTTGACATAGATTTGTCAATTAGGGTAGCATGTAACTTCAAAACCTGTAATTTTACACTAGAAAAGTGGGTTGATACCATCAATACTTTTAAACAAATGACAACATTTTGATTTGCGGTAATAAACAGTGACTTTCACACTTTATACCCAGTGCTCCAGAAAAGGTCCGTATTCGTGTAATTTACGGATGAGGATCTGATTGTTATGCATCTTTTTTTACAAAATTCCGTACTCGATACGGAACGTTTTTCTAGTTACGTAAAATATAGGGTACGAATCCGTACACAATGGAAGGGAGCTTACTCTTTCTCAGACAAACATTCAGATATCTTCGGGATTGCCGACCGATTTTCCAATTTTTTCCCGTTGAATACAAAGGGAAAATCTGCTCGGACCGGAATTAGACCCTGCATCTCGGCTTTAGTCAAGTTTTTATCGATTACGGCGTGGGACCAGCGGATAATCGTACTATGTACATTTATGTTCCGAATGAATAGTTCGCGCTTTGAAAAAGTCGGGGAATACACAGAAACGTCTGGCTAGGTTATTTCATCCATCTCCAGGACCAAATAATCCTAACAAAACTAAGAATTGTTGACAGATAAAATCAGACTGGCCAAGACTTAAGCACTGTTCCCATTTATGTATAAATGTGCAATAATTCATGCTCTAAATTGAATAATCACACACAAAAAATATGAAGCAAAAAGCGCATGCACCCAGATGGGCTCTTTGTTGATCGCCAGTGGTGCCAATTTGGGCCAAGTTAGAAAAAATGTCTCCAAAACTGAAGCACTGGTGAATTCAAAAGTATTTATGATATCTGCTTTTCTAGCGTAAAATTACAGGTTTTGAAGTTATTTGCGACCCTATTTGACAAATTTATGTCAAGTCCTGCACAAATATTTTTCCAAAAAAAGATCGCTTCAAAAAAAGATTATGAGTTGCATATTTGTTTCTACAAACCTGCTTTACACTTTGTACAGTAAACACCATACTGTTACTAGGTAAAATGTTATGTAGTTTTACAGTAATGCTTATATAAAAGCAAATGCAAGAAAACCAATTTTGACTTTAATCAGTCTCGTTAACCAAATGTTGGTACTGATCCCCATATGCTGGTACTGATTAATCTTGATTTTCATCAGTACTGTACCGATGTCATTGAAAATTATCTGGAGCACTGCATAACTATTGTATATGTCAAAGTTTAGATCTTTCAAATATCATGTAAAGACAATACTTATTGCCAGTATATTCACCAGTGCTTAAGTTTCGGAGACATTTTTTCTAACTTGTCCCAATTGGCGCCACCGGTGATCGACAGTGGGAGCCCTGAAATCTGCACGTGCATGCACGTTTCACTTCATATTTTTGTGCGTGATTATTCAGTTAAGTGCGTGAATCAAGCACATATGTGCGTGAATGGGAACCCTGAAGAAATGACAGGAATTTTGTGGTTGTCAATTTGGCCAGTGTTACTTACCATCGTTGTTCCTATCCATGGAGGCCAGTGAGGATAAAGATGTACTGTGCCTCATTGCAGACATGTCAAGTTTTGCGGGTATAGTTTTACTGCAGTAAATTGCGAGACTTTCTTCTCTTACCGAACTTCAAGGCAGGTCCTTCACTGTTCTTCATTTTCTTGGAACTTCTGAAGATTATACCATTTCTGAAAAGTAAATTTCACTGTCACTTTTACAGCTTCACTGAAAGGTAACTTCAACCCTTTATCACATAATCCTAAGTTTTGGCTACCTTGATGAATAAAGCTCCTGGAAAAATTGCGGGAATAGGAGAAAATGCTTGTTACCTTTACCATTTACCACACTATGCAGAGTTTTAACCACCCTGAAAACGAAGCCCTTTGAAAACATTGCGGGAAAAGCTGAAAATGCTGGTAACTACACTGTGTTCTTCCCTATCAATGACATTCTGTCAGTTGTGCCTTTTTGTGGTAAAGAGTTAATCATATGGTGACAGCTACTAGTATACAAATTTTGTAACCAACCACATGACACAGTTAAATCCCAATATAGAGTTTGTAATAAAAACAAAATTTCAAACTATTGAGAATACAAAATGCGAAGTCAGCAGGTGTTCATTCTCATGCTTAGAAACTGGCTAATATAATTACATAATACAACTGTTTAACTCTTTACCAAACAATCCCCATGTTTTGAAAACCACTGAGGAAAAGGCATGTGAAAGCATCTAGGAAAAAGGAGAAAATGCTGGTGACCAGCATTTTCTCCTTTTTCCAAGAAATCTTCTACCGTTTCAAAATCAAATCCCATGACATTAGCAACATTTAACTTGTCGTCTGCAAAGTGCTTTCAATTTGAACAAATCGCAAATTTTGTCGTCTGGTAAAGAGTTCCAACATTAATTTGGCACACGTGACTTAGCTGTCTTTGTATTTGCATATTACTTAAGCAATACATACACAAATGACTATCACCTCATGATAAATACATGATTTACAAGGTCGATCAGCGAATTGGTCGAATTCAACTAACGTACGTGAAAAACTGAAAGTTCGTGACGATTAATTCTAAGAGTAAGACTTCATGATCAACAGGAAACACCAGTTGAAAACATCTTTATATAAAGCCATAAAACTTTCAATACAAACCGTTTGTAAGGCCTCTCTTTAAAAGTCACTCAAATAGATCCGATGTAACAATAGGTAGTGTCTTTAGGTCTAATTAATGTTCAATTAAGCGTAAAGTCAAAAACTAGCAGGTACTTGTTCTCCACAAATCCGCCATACTTGTATTGGTCACGTGATCAAGAAATACTTAGCTACCTGTACACAACATCCCTAGCAACCAGGTATTTACGTATATTCCGAAGAAACTCGATGTAAAGCGAGTCTTTGGGAAGGGCTAGCCGTTTGGGGGGAGGGGGGATTAGTGGGGGGAAGAGAGAATTTTAATTCTTTACGACACAATCCCGAGTTTAAACGATCTTAAGGAAAAATGCCTCTGAAAACAGTGTAGGAAAAGGAGAAAATGCTGATTACTAGGCACATTTGATTACGGTCGTCTGCTACCTCTTCAGTTACCAATTTCAACCAAGGTATGACATTTCAGTTGTAAGTACCGTAGTTACCCCTCTTTGATCTTTGTGGGACAATCTGCGAGGAAAATGCTCCTTACCAGCAATGTCTTCTTTATCCACAGTGTTTTTGAACGCTGTCTACTGCAAGACGTAAAAAGCCGTCTGCAGTAGAAACCCACTGCACAATCTCGACAGTTAACGACCCTTAGAAAACATTGTGGGAAAAGGTAGAAATGGTGGTAAGCAGAATTTTCTTTTTTTTTTCCCACAATCTTTTTTATGCTTCGCAATTTTCACAATTTTCAGTTTCGTGTCACATTTATTTTGTCGTCTGCAAATTCTTTGAATTTGGACAAGTGTAAAACTTTATCGGTTTGTTAACTCTTTTCCAAACGACAAATTTTTGGACTGGGCCAAAATTCAAAGCATTTGCAGACGACAAATTAAATGTTAATAAAATGATGATTCCTGTCTTTGATAGGGTAGAAAACATTGTGGGAAAATGAGAAATGCTGGTTACCAGCATTTTCTCCTTTTTCCACAATGTTTTAAAAACACTTCTCTCAAGTTTGGGGTCGGAATTGTGTGGTAAAGGATTAAGAGTGAAACAAATGGCTTTAGGTTTGAATCCCACTCAGAAAACTTGTCGTTCGATTCTACTTACAAGAACGTCGAAGTTTTCCGATGCGTACGGTACGGCTGGGACCGGACTGCTAACTTACCATTCGGCAAACCTCGGGTGATCCGTGATCAAGATGTAGGTACGGAATCGGCCGAGTTGTGACGAGTGCTGACTTATCAACATTACCGAGATGACAATGTCTAAATGACATGTAGAATTTAATTGTATTGCTTTCATCTGAAGTTAAACCAAAAGATAGATATTATGATAGCAAGCTGCGTAATACAAAAGGCGGTATATGCAAAAACCTCGCAATATTTGGGTTTATATTGGTATGTTACACACAGACGATTAACACTTTCTTCTGCTCACGACTCTTTTTTTTTTCGCCTGATAGTCGACCAGATTGAAATTTCTCCTTTTTCCACAATATTTCAACACGCATTAAACTTTGATTCAACACGTGTTATACTCTTTACCAAACGACAACATTTTATACTTCTCCAAATCATTCGAATTTACAGGAGACAAATTAGATCTAGATGTGTCTCAAATGACTGGATTTGTCTTTAAAGAGGTAGAAAACTTTGTGAAAACAGGAGAAAATGCTAGTGAGCTGCATTTTATCCTTTTCCCACAATGTTTTTTCCCCCAGAAGCCTTCTCACTCAAGGCTGTTAACAACTAGGGACTGTGTGGTAAACAGTTACAGATATCGTCATCACCTGACATCTGATATCATTCTTGTATATTTTTGTCCTTTTCCCATAGGACAAAAATTCTAGACTCATCCAAATTCAAAGCATTTTGCAGACTACAAATTCAATGTGGCTCAAGCTAAAAGTACTGTCTCTGAAATGGTAGAAAACATAGTGGGAAAAGGAGAAAATGCTGGTTACCAGCATTTTCTCCTTTTCCCATAATGTTTTCAAAACCCTCTTTTCCCAAGGGTTACAAAAACTTCGGCTTGTGTTGTACATGTATAGGCTATGGTTCATGTATCATTGCACCATATACTGTACGTGCTATTTTTACACCTACCAATTATAATCCAATGCAAATTAGACAAAGGACAAATATTTTTTAAAAAATAAGGTAACAAGATGTTTTTCGATGGCAAGGGAAATATTTTGGGGAAAAAGGAGTACATGTAAATGCTTGTTACAAACCAGACGACTGCTCATTTCCTACAATGTTTTCGAAACCGTCGACCTGAGGGGATTTTTAAACATAAGAGTGAATAGTTATACGCAGGTATTGTGTCACTTTCATAAACAATGATCCTCTGTAAAAAAAAACCACGATTTTGGAGATAAAGAAATCGGAATATTTGGATATGAGCCATGTTCTGTGAAAATGGGGTTTAATGCATCTACAAAAAGTGTCGACTCAGGTCAGCCTGAGCTGTCCGCTCAGGCTGATTTGGGTGGAATCTTTTTTGCTCTTGATAAATTTTCTACATGTCAAAGGGCCTTTCTACCTCAGGATACAGTTTGTTAGACGACATGGGTTTTATGAATCCTAAATTATGTTACGACCTGCCTGGTATAATGCATTAGGGACATACATTAACTCCCTTTTGCCAGAGCATGGCTCATTTGTATATTTTTTTAATGTAATATATCGCTTGTAAGATTTATGCTACATAAGATTTATGTCTGCTCTCTCCTGCGTGTCTCAGTAGTAAAATGTAGGGTTCAAATCCTGAGGGCCCCCCGGGTCTAATCCTTACTCGAAGCGCTAGGTTTGTCATTGGAGTGTCCTTAGGCAAGACACCTTGCCTAGTTCTGGTGAAACCAAGGTCATACACGAATAAGAGAGCTGTTTCAGTGATGTGACTGATAAACTGTTGAAAGCGGCGCAAAACAGCATTCATCAAATTAATCAGCTTATCAATTATACTTTCAATTAATCAGTCTGAAGTCCAACTGGTTTAACTCTTTACCACACGACAAAAATGTAGACTTGTCCAGACTGAAAGCATTTGCAGACGACAATTTATATGTTATTCAAATGATGGAATTTGTCATTAATAGGGTAGAAAACATTGTGGGAAAAGGAGAAAATGCTGATTACCAGCATTTTCTCCTTTTCCCACAATGTTTTCAAAAGGTTTCTTGCTCAGGGTCTTTAAAAGTCGGGATTGTGTGGTAAAGAGTTAAACCGAGACAGGTAGCACGGTTTGTAGCACACATGACTTGAAATCACAGGATCGCGGGTTCAAATCCCCAGATCAGCTGGTTTCATTCCGGTTAATGAATTTTGTCACTGCAACAGGATTCATTCCTCTCAACGTCGACATTTGTTTAGGCGATGGTCATGTTTAATAACAGTCGTTGGTTTGGGAAGAATATTGTGCGAAGTACTGGTAAAAGAAACTTCAGGAATGCATGGCTAGGTGTACGGACCACTGCAAAATAACTAAACTGATGTTTAAAGTGGCCTTAACCCTTTCCCAAACGACAAATTTTGGACTGGTCCAAATTGAAAGAGTTTGCAGACGACAATTTCAGATTTGATGAAAATGGCAGAAAGGTCTCAAAAAGGGTAGAAAACACTGTGGGAAAAGGAGAAATTGCTCGTTACGAGCAATTTCTCCTTTTCCCACAGTGTTTTCAAAAGACTTGTACTGCAGACACGTGAAAACCAGGGCTTGTTTGGGAAAGGGTTAAACATCAAACAAACAAAACAAATCCAACTGGTTTAAACTTTGCCGGGTGACACAGTATCTCAGTCAAACTATACGAGTATAAATCTTAACCCTTCGAGCGCCCAATAAACCCAATCGACATTTCCATTCCAGTAATAAAGAGCCTAACAAGAGCAATGTCAAGGTTGCTCTTGTGCAGAATCACTCAACAAGGCGGACAGTGTAGATCAAAGATCAGACTGCAAGTTTTGTGCAGTCTGATCTTGATCTATACTGGCCGCTAAGGCTAAAATGGTTGTTAAAGGCGCTTTAACTCTGTCAGCGCCGAATATATAAACTTGAACACCTCCGACGGCTTAAAATACCATCCAATGGAACAGAGAAATAGTTTTGCCCGATTGGTTTGACAAAACAAGCGGACGGCATAGATCAAAGATCAGACTGCACGTTCTGTGCAGTCTGATCTTGATCTATGCCGTCCGCAAAAGTCCCTATTTTCGCCTATGGCGCTGAAAGGGTTAAGGGTAAGAATAGTGAAGTATTTAAATGTATCTGTGGTGTTACCAAAACTTCCGCATTTATTGAGTTTGGACCAACAGTTATAACAGGAAGTTTTGGCGACTACAGGTAAAACAACGAGTTGTTGAAATTTTTTTTTTTTTTCTTTTAAACTGACGTTTTTTTTTTTTTAAGTTTTGATCTTTAGATTCATACCTTGGTATGTAGGATTAGTGTGTTGTCCTCTCACTTGTAAGGTTCCGGGTTAGAATCCAATGATGGGAGGAATCCATCTTCGGACTTGCCCACATCGGCGCAAGTGCCACTATCATGTCAATTACTTTACATTTTAATTAAATAGTTTTATCATCGCTGTAGACGGTTTCTCAGCCATATCGCGGCAGCAATACGCTTTCCCAAATTACTTCTGGCCAATACCAGAAATGGACAAAAAAGCTTGCCAAAGGAAACTTTTGCCTTATTTATATCCACTGTGGGGTCGTAATAACTTCGAACGCCTTCTTAAGCATAGGAAAAACATGAGATTCTTTAGTGAAGGTTTAAAAAAGATATTTCAGGACTTTGTAGTAGACGGAGTTTGCTTAACCCTATACCACACAATCCCGACTTTTAACGACCCTGAGGAAGAAGCCTTTCGAAAACATTGTGGGAAAAGGAGAAAATGCTGGTAACC
Source organism: Tridacna gigas (assembly GCA_945859785.2). Taxonomy (NCBI): domain Eukaryota; kingdom Metazoa; phylum Mollusca; class Bivalvia; order Cardiida; family Cardiidae; genus Tridacna; species Tridacna gigas. The sequence goes on from OX244032.2 coordinate 15,613,477, forward strand.
AGCATTTTCTCCTTTTCCCACAATGTTTTCTACCTTTCCCAAAACAAATTTCGGTTTTTGAGTAACATTTATTTTGTTGTCTGCAAATGTTTTCAATTTAGAAAAGTCCAAAATGATGTTGCGTGTTAAAGAGTTAAAATTCACAAAGATTTTTTCTTTCCCTGTAAAAGGTTTGCTTTCTCTTTGTAACTTAGCCTCATGTCAAAAGATTAACTTACAATGGGTTTAGAGTATCATGAAGTTAAAGATATTATAGTAAGCATTATAAATAGACGCTGGGTTTTTTGGGGTGGTTTTATTAAATTACTGCTACGTACATACATCTATAGATGTTGCATTAAATAACCCGGTATCTGTATATCTGTATCATGAAATAAGCACATAAACTTTTTGTATGTACATGTAGCAATCTTCCGCCTCAGAGGGGAAAACGTGATAAATTCAACCTTGCTGTAATATAATTTTTAAAGTGTATTGGGGCGATTTAGATTCTTTAGGAAAAGATCAGACTAAGGTCAGCAGGTATGTGCATATAGTTCGATCATATCTAACGACGCAAATGCTTTGTATCAGCCCACATTTGACTACTTTAATCGTATTTAATCGCATAATACTAGTACTCTGTCTGTCAGTTTGCCTGCCTGTCTGTCTGTCTGTCTGTCTGTTTTGAACTTGTCACCGGAAAAAGAAATTCATTGTTGTGTCAATTTTAAAATTTATTTTTGAATACCAAGATGAAAACAAAAATACACGTGAAGACATTATAAAATAGCTCCTTTACATAATTTGTTTTCGCCCTTTATCAAACAGTTCTTTTGTTTTAACGACTCTGATGAATAACACTTTCTTCTGCTCACGACTCTTTTTTTTTTTTTTTTTTTGCCTGATAGCCGACCACATTGAAATTTTTCCTTTTTCCACAATATTTCAACACGTGTTAAACTTTGATTTGCACACGTGCTATACTCTTTACCAAACGACAAAATTTTATACTCCTCCAAATCATTCGAATTTACAGGAGACAAATTAGATCTAGATGTGTCTCAAATGACTGGATTTGTCTTTAAAGAGGTAGAAAACTTTGTGCAAACAGGAGAAAATGCTAGTGAGCTGCATTTTATCCTTTTCCCACAATGTTTTGAAAAGCTTTTGAAAACATTGTGGGAAAAAGGGGAAAATGCAGGTATCCAGCATTTCCATATATTCCTACAATATTTTCCAACGAATCAGACGTCGTCATCATCATCATCATCATCATCATTATTATTCCAGGAATACAATAAAATATGGAAGATGAGTTTTGGTACTGGGGCTCGACAGATAGATCCTTTGTGGATACGTATCTAGGTAAAGAGGAGGATGGGTCGTTTTTGGTGTTTCTAGACAGGGACACGGGTTACAGAGTCCTAGCATACAGGTAATGAATGGTATTACTGCTATGTAACCCTTTACAAAACAGTCCTGAGTTTTTTACGACCCTGGAAAGGAAGGCTTTTGAAAACATCGCAGGAAAATGAGGAAATGCTGGTAACCAGCATTTTCTCCTTTTACCACAATGTTTTCTACCTTATCAAAGACAAATTCCTCTATTTGAGCCACATTTGAATTTTCGTCTGCATATGCTTTGAATTTGGACAAGTCTAAAATTTTGTCGTCTGGTAAGCATGTAAATTACTCAAACGACTATGCGAATAAAAGATTTCTTTAGTCAGTAGACAAAAGCTTAAAGATAAATTTAACCCTTTACCAAACAATCCCGAGTTTTAACGACCCTGAGGAAGACGGCCTCGAAAAGGTTGTGGGAAAAGAAGAAAGACCGGTTACTAGCATTTTCTTCTTTTTCCCACCACATTTCCTTACCTTTTACATATAAATTACATGGTATTTAAGTAATTGAATTCGCCGTCTGCAGATCCTCTCAGTTTGGACACGTTTAAAATTTTGCTGTCTGGTTAAAACTGTAAATTCATCTCAGACACAGGGATAAAACGTAATGCCACGCTCCGTGAAAAGGTAGTTTATAATGCGTCTGCGAAAGACATGGACCCAGGTCAACCTGTGCCTGCACACAGGTTGACCCGGCATTTTCTCCTTTTCCAACAATGTTTTCTATCCTTCTAAAAACAATTTTCAATTTCTGTGTCAAAATTATTTTGTCGTCTGCAAATGCTTTGAAATTGGACAGGCCTAAAATTCTATAATTGGGCAAACGGTTAGGATTGATTGATTGACCGCTCGCCTATGTCCTGGGTTTCAAGAGCGCTAGGCTAGAATTTTAAAGTGTCAAGGACACTCCCACGAAAAACCCAGTGCTTCTAGTGAGACTTGAACCCGAGGCTTTCAGGTTACGAATCCTACACTTCAACCCTGAGCCCCGCAGGACCACAAAATGTTAAGAAGTAGTCTGCAGTAAAAGGCAAAAAGTCGACTGCAGCAGGGAACAAGCTAATCATTGAATACCCTGGTCTTGTTGTACGTGTATGTGCATCTTCTTTATTGACTTTTTTTTTTGATAGACGAGGTCATCGCAACATCTACAAAAACATACTATTTCGTGATCATTATTACGGATTTACTGAGCCACTTGGTTTCGAATCGCTGTCTGAACTATTGAACGCCTACAACTGGTCCCCAACTACAGAAGATTCTTTAACAGTCCCTCTACGTCCACCGAGCGTAAGTAAAACCACAGGCCTTTGAAGCTATCACGGAACACTGAAATTTTCATTGGTCGATGATCGAAAACTTATACTAAAAATAGCATAATTGCGCATCCCCTCTATATCGTATATGAGCGGCGTTCTGGCAAAAGGGGATTTATGCATCTCCGTGTTGCATGATACCAAACAAGTCTTTACATAATTATGGATCCATAAAATCAATTTGACATGCAAAAAATGACCAATAGTAAAAGGTTTCGACCCACATCCTGCGCGGACAGCGCAGACTGACATATGTCGATACGTTTTGCAGATATAGTAAACCCTTTTTTCAAAGAAAATGGCTCAAATGTTTGCCTGTATTGATTTATCTTTCGTTTATTCTTTTTTTTTTTTGTTTTTTACAAATATATCATTCAAGTGAAAACTACAGTTCGCCTCTTTTTGTCCAGTTTTACATGTGCATGGTTTATAGATATTGCATCTTTTAGGAATCTGCTTATTTATTATAGAACTTTTAGTATACATGTACATAATAATGCATGTACATAATATGTTTAAGTGTAAACCTTAAAAGGGCTTATTTAGATGTTTTTTCTGAGAATTGAAATTTCCAGTAAATCACTGAAAAATGCAACAAAATGTAATTTTCTTTGCAAGCTAAAAGGAAATGGAACATTCTATTCTGTATTTTTTTTTTTTTTTTTTTTTTTTTTTATTAATCATTGATAGTTTTGCAACTAATACTTTACTAAATTGAGTGATAAAACATTTTTAAGTTTTGGTTTGATAATAGATATCTAAGTGTCCCCCATTTAACAAAGCTGCGTTAACTCTATACTACTCGAACTTTTCAAAGTTTAGATCTACGCAAAACTTTAATAAAGTACACAATGCACAATTATTTGAAGTTTAAAAAAAATGTTGCATGTCATGGCAGGCTATAGGGGAGGAACCAAAAGATCCAGTCAGCTTACTGATCGAAATCTATGGAAAGGCGAAAAACATCTCAAATAGAGAAGAAGAAATGGATATGGTGCTGGAAAACAAAAGGCAGTTAGAGTCAGTATGTATTGCGTTTCTTTTTTGCTTTCTCGTATTTTTTCGTTGGTGAAGGAGGATGGTAGGGTAAGCAAGGGCTACCGCCTAAAAGAGTTTGCCTCTTTGATCTCCAACTGCCTTAACCCCTAATGCAAAAGTTCCTACACCTGAACTTCGTATTTTTGAGTTGGGGGCGAAGCGTCTCAATGTTGGGAATCGAACTACACGAAAATGATACTTGGTTGCCTGGCTGGAGAAGAATCACAGGCACTGTGGAAACAAGTAACTTTGTTCCCAATGGCTCCCGATGTTTTTGCCAAACATTTGGAGTGGTCCATTAACAAAACGACTTTTTTTTTTTCTTTTAAACAAATAAAGCACACAAATAAAATGGGAAAAAAAACCCATAAGTTAAACAAGAAGGCTGTGATGGGCCTGTATCCCTCCACTTCCCCATTGAGAAATTAAGCATTATCAGCCTAGACAAAGCACTGAAGGCTCAGTTGCACAAGATAGTTCACAGACATGAGAAGCAAGGCTCAAAATCCTTATTTACATGCAATGATGTAAACTGGAGGTCTACTCAAGGAAAATTCATACTATAATCTGTGAAGTCTCTCCAACCAAGTTTTATCTTTACCAAGGCCGCCTTTTCCACATTCGCTAATCTGTCAGTACTTTCGGTACTTTGATTGTTTTTATTTGATGAGTCATTCAAGCAACAATTACATTGAGGCTTTGTAGAATTTCTACTGATTTTAATGACAAATTAGATAAAGAAAATAAAAGATTAACCCGTATATAATCATTTATATATGCCATATCAGCCGTATTTGCAAATGCCCCGAAATAAATGTGGCTAGAATTGTAACTTTTTGGTTTTGAAAGGATAAAATCGGTGTGGGGAAAAAAGGAACAAATGCTGGTAACCAGCATTTTCTCCTTTTCGGACAGTATTTTCAGAAGCTTTCTTTATTAGGGTCATTAAAACTCGGGATTGTGTTTGTAAAGGATTAACAACCTAAAATTAACAAGAAACACTTCTTTTATCCCACGAAAGAGGTTTTCATTTAATCAAAAGGAAACTTCACTGCAAGATGCCATTTTTGGTTTGAATATTCATAAGACGTTATACCACTAGCGGAATTTATCCTGTCACCTCCTATAAATTCCGTCGTATAACAGGGGGTCATATAAACTTGGTGATATACGGTCACTTGACCACGTGACTAGGTTTATTATGTCAGTTGGTCACGTGATCAAGGTTTATTAGGCTAGTTGGTCATGTGACCAGCCGGAACTCCTTTTTTAGGTGCCGGTACACGAAATCAATATTTCAAAGTAAAATTATCGCTTAAAATTCGATGCACATTTTAATTTTTCTTATTATTTAAAATAAAACAGAATTCTTCGCCACAACATTCTTCCGAGGGTTTACGTCACGTTTATGACGTAGTCAGTATCATTCATGACGTCATTATTACAGCTGCATACCTAAAGCGCTTTACACAGTTCGCCATATAAGTGTGTTTTTTTCAAAGTGCGAAAGATGTCAATATGTGCCTTAATTTCGAGCGAAATATTCTATCTAGTCGGATTTATGTTTGTAAATATGAAACAGGATAAACAGAATAGTGTTGTGGATTGGAAAATTTGAAGAATAGACAATAGTGTTTTTGATTCCAGGAAAGTTTGTCAGGCTTGGCTCGGGAATTTTATGGTATCAGTACCATAAGATATTGAATAAAAGGTACGGTCTATGTATCATGTTTGTTTTTTGTTTTGTTTTGTTCATTTACAGTGCGTGACAGGATAAATAGAATAGATGGTTGGTGTCTTGGATGGTTTAAGTTTATCGGGCTCGGCTCTGGAAATTATCCGGTTCGCCTTCGGCTCACCAGATAAATTCCTCCGCCTTGCCCGATAAACTTAACCCATCCAAGACACCAACCTCTCTATAGAGAATAGATGGTTGGTGTCTTGGATGGGTTAAGTTTATCGGGCAAGGCGGAGGAATTTATCTGGTGAGCCGAAGGCGAACCGGATAAATTCCGGAGCCGAGCCCGATAAACTTAAACCATCCAAGACACCAACCATCTATTCTATTTATCCTGTCACGCACTCTGAAAGAACAAAACAAAACAAAAAACAAACATTGATATAAAGACCGTACCTCTTATTCAATATCTCATGGTACTGATACCATAAAATTCCGAAGCCAAGCCTGACAAACTTTCCTGGAATCAAAGACACTATGTTACTGTCTAATTCCCCAATCCACGACACTATTCTGTTTATCCTGTTTCTCATTTGTAATCAATCCTAAATCCGACTAGATAGAATATTTCGCTCGAAATTAAGGCACGTATTGACATCTTTCTCACTAGGAAATAAACACACAAATGGCGAACTGTGTAAAGCGCTTTAGGTATGCAGCTGCAAGAATGACGTCATAATTATATTAACTACGTCATAAACGTGACGTAAAACCTTGGAAGAATGTTGTGGCGAAGAATTCTATTTTATTTTAAATGATAAGAAAAATCAAAATGTGCATCGAATCTTAAGCGATAATTTTACTTCAAAATATTGATTTCGTATCGCGGTACCTAAAAAAAGGAGTTCCGGCTGGTCACATGACCAACTAGCCTAATAAACCTTGATCACGTGACCAACTGACATAATAAACCTAGTCACGTGGTCAAGTGACCGTATATCACCAAGTTTATATGACCCCCTGTTATACGACGGGATTTATAGAAGGTGACAGGATAAATAGCAACAGTTCTCCAATCAATTTTGTTCACTCCCGCGCTTCTGCGTATGGTATAAATATCTGAATATGCACATATTGTTGTCGTACATGTATGTATATCAAAAATACCCAACGAGGTTAAAAGAAATGATAATTGTCGGTAAAGGGTGCCAGGAAAATCCAAATCACGCGGGGGTGTTCTTTGGCAAGGCACTGTATTGTCCAAGCATGGCACTGACAAAGACCGAGACATGACATAAATAAATTGCGAGACAATCATTGGTTCTCACAACTGTGTTAGATATTTATAGTTTTGATATTGGACAACACTATGTACGTGTTATATTTATCTTTTAAGGTCTGATTTGTTTGTGTTTATCATTTTAAACAACGACTAACAAGAATTTGGAAGTATATGCAAATGAGCGAAAGTAGTTCCGGCTCCACGTGCTGTTCTATAAATATTTTCAGTCATCGAAAGAATTCAATTTTAACTCTTTCTCACACAACAAAAATGTACACATGTCCAAATTGAACGTATTTGCAGACAACAATTCAGATGTGGCTAAAATGATGGAAATTGTCTTTCATGGGGTGGAAAACAGAAAAGGAGAAAATGCTGGTTACCAATGTTCAAAAGGTTTCATTTTTTGGTGTTCTTAAAACTCGGGATTGTGTGGTAAACGCTTAAATATATTTGTTGCTTTAAGAGAAAATGAATTAAATTTTGTAGTTAAATTTTGTAGTTATTATAAACAACTGGACCCTCAGATTTCACACGTTCATTGCAGGACCTACAAGAACTGCAAAAGACCATAGATGGCTTGAAGAAAATCTGTCGCATAATTGACAATCAAATACAACGTCACAAGAAGCTGAGTCAACGTTTGTCTGGGAGTACCACTGGGAACGGATCAACGTAAGTTTTACAGGTTATTGTGCACTAACAGAAGGCTCTGTCAACATAAATGAATAAAAGAATCTTTATTGACTTATAAATACAGATTACATCGTCATATAACAAGATGTAGCGACCCATTCGCTGTCTTTGACACACGTTTTTGACAGAGACAGCACCACACGGTGCTAGGATGACGCATGTCAGCAGTTTACTTTACCTTCACCAGCTTGATAAACCATGAAAAATGAGACAAGGAAATTCTTTCATTATAACAAGCAAGTCATCACATAGTCTGGATCCATAGCATCCATTTTGTATAACAGCTGACTAAATCATGAAGTACAGTGGTCCTTTGAAATTGACCGATAGCGAATAGTTTCGACCTAGGTCAGCCTGCGTGCACTGCGCAGGCTGACCTGAATCGATACTTTTTGCAGATGTATTTAGCCCCCTTTTCACAGAGCATGGCTCGTTTGAATTGATATGTACATTTGCAGGATTCTCAGCGACAACTACACACTGTTGCTCGATCGCCAAAGTAAAGCTAAAGCTACCCTCAGTGATAATGAAGGTTTAATGTTGCAGCAGGAGGAGAAAATACTTAACCTTCAACAAAAGTACAATACGTGTATGTTCGCCGTGAGCAGCTGGCAAGAGGAGCAGGCCGAGGACATGAGGTAGCCTGCTTAATGTTTTGTCTTTAACTCTTTACCAGACGAAAAAAAAAATCAGACTTGTCTGACTTGAAAGCATTTGCAGACGACATAATAAACGTGACTTAAAGATTTAAATTTATATTGGTAACGGTTGAAAACATTGTGGGAAAAGGAGAAAATGGTGGTTACTACCATTTTCTCTTTTTCCCATCATTATACACGGGATTGTGTGCTAAAGGATTAACTCTTTAGAAGGGCCCGTATTCATCAATCATTCTTAAGAATTTTCTTAGTTCACTTCTCAAGAATTTCCTAAATATGAAAGTAACATAATTCCTTAATAGTTAAATCACAACTTGGTTTAGCCTATCAGAAGTTGCATTACTGTCTGAATCTAGAACTAAATAAGAATGAAATATAGAATAGTTGGCGGACACAGCCTCAAATGACAAAATCTTAGACTGGCCCAAATTGGAAGCATCTGAGGACGAGAAATTAAATGTAGCGAATAAAATGGAAATTGTCTTTGAAAGGGTGGAAACACTGTAGGAAAAGGAGAAAATGCTGGTCACTAGCATTTTTTCCTTTCCCCCACACTATTTTCAAAAACCTTCTTTCTTCGGGTCGTTCAAAGACGGGATTGTTAGATAAAGGGTTGAGGTGCTGTCAACAGTATACATTAATCCTTATCTTGCTAAAGAAAAGAAATGAAACTTTCAAACCAATAGTATAAACCCAAATTTCCCAATTTCCAAGGTAGCTTTGGCGAAAAGATATCTCCTAATCGGACAGTGTAGATCAAAGATCAGACTGCACATTCTGTGCAGTCTGATCTTGATCTACATTGTACGCAAAAGGTCAGTGAGTCTTGCTTATCAGCCTAAGGGTTTATGATATATCACGGCGATAGCACACTTTAGTATTTATGTCATGTCTCGGCCTTTGTCAGTGCTAGGGTTGGACCCTACAGTGCTTTGCTATTTTTTAAAGGGCACTTCCGCGTGACTAGAGTGTTTCTGTTACAAGGGTCTTACACTTGACCAACCGTTTGACGACCTTAAAGGGGAAAGGCATATCATAGCGAAACAATTTGTATATACATGTTTTCTTTGTGCAACCTCCTTTTCCAAATTGAGCACAGTTTTCGATTAGCTTTGTGGCTAGTTTGTTTTAGTTAATAGATATTGTAACAAGTTACTCATTCACATTTTGTAAGTAGGCCTATTCTTTTCTTTCACAGACCAATGGTTCGTCATTATTAGACTAACCTATAAGCGATTTCCCGTGCCAGGCGTCGTCTAAAACGTAAGCAAAGAGAGGTTTCATGCCTCTCCGTGATGAATGGTACTAAGCAAGTCATTACATGATTTTAGATTCATAAAATCGATTTTGTTTTAAAACCGACTGAATCCTGAGGTAGAATCGTCCTTTGACATGCAGAAAATTGACGATTAGCAAAATGTTTCGACCCAGGTCAGCCTGTGCGGACTGCGCAGGCTGATCTGTGTCTATATTTTTTTTTTAACAGAAGCATAAAACCTCCTTTTCATAGAGCATAGCATGTGCATGAATCCCAGGCACTTTTTTTTTTTCGACGAACTTTACATTCTGCTACCCAACATGTATTTCGTCCTCTCTAATCTTGTATGTCTTATAAGTGACTATGGCATAGATGGGTGTACAGGCCAATGCTACTAAATCGAAACTTATTTCAGACTTTTGCTGCGATACTATCCACAGTTGACGGAATACGTAGAGTACTTGATCAATGAAATTGCAGCCGACCAACCGGATCCGTTAGTACACGATATTCATACAGAAGAGGCTGAGAGACGGTTGAATGGGCACGCAACTGGGACGTTCCTGGTTCGAGTCAGTAGAAAGTATGATAATATACCTTACGGGCTGTGTGTTTGGTAAGTCCTTATTTTCATTGTGATACTTATAATATCGGGGATTTTCCTATCATTATTCTTTCATAACGCATTGTACCTAGCAAGACATCACGTTATTAGGGATCCATATAATCCATTATGTCCAGCAACAAACTGAATGATGAAGTAGACTGGGCCTTTGACATGCAGAAAATTGACCAATAGCAAAAGGTTTCGACCCCGGTAAACCTGTGCGGACTGCGCAGGCTGACCTTGTCGATACTTTTTGCAGATGCATTAAGCCCTCTTTTTCACTGAGCGTGGCTCATTTACTTTGGGCCTGGGACCCACAAGCGCTCGGTTTTTGAAAATCTTCACCTTCTTTAACGTAATATATAAGACCTACCGACCACCACGAAGAGTAGACTGTCAGTATTTCTAAACTCTAATGGAAAAAATCTTTTTTTTTTTTCATCGGGTTCAGCAATAACTTATCTTCAAGCTGATACATAGAACAAAACAGATGGATTAATATTGAGGGAGTAATAATTGTCGAAACTTTGGAAGCACACATTTTTTTCTCTTTGCACCGTGAGATGGAAATTTTAATACCGCAGTAAATATATGAAACGAATCTTATTGGTTAATGATGTTTGAATATCAGCACTGAAATAACGGTGTATTGCTAAATGTAATTTTGACCAATCGGATGGCATATTGGACAAATCTCTACAGCCCGGATCTTTTTCTGGAGGTCCTGAGTAAGCGTCAATGTTTTACAGCCATGCAGAAATGACGACAGTAAAAGTGCACGAATTAGTCTGATCTTGACGCTGGCAGTAGGCCTAATTCTATTGTCCAGATAGGCTATAAACGTGCCATCGCAGGAGCTGTAGTTCGAATCCCCAGCTTGGAAACTATCTTTCAGAGGACTGATTATAGTCACTGCGACAGAATTCATTCCTCACTCTCAGCTGATCAATTTTTCGCCGGTGGTTATGGGTGAAACCAGCCAGTGACTTGGAGAAGAATATTGCGCATAGTACTAGTAGAAGAAACTCCAGGAAAGCATGGATAGGTACACTGGCCGTTGCGATGTAACATAAATAATGTAAAGGCGTTGCCCACCATACAAACCCACGAACAAATGAGCCAAGCTCTGGCATAAAGAGGCTTAATGCATCTCTTGATAACAAGCTCGTCATAACAAAATAGCAGATGCATAAAATCCATTTTATCTAACAACCGACTGAATCATGGGCTAGACTCGTCCTTTGACATGCAGAAAGTTGACCAATAGCAAAATGTTTCGATCCAGGTCAGCCTGCGCGGACTGCGCAGGCTGACCTAGGTCGATACTTTTTGCAGATGCACTAATCCTCCTTTTCACAGAGCATGGCACAAATCAATTTGGATCTTAAATTTTGTCGTCTGGTAAAGAGTGCTACGACAGTGATTGCTCTCCATTTATCTTTCAGTTTTGGCAAGCATGTCGTCCACTTTCCGGTCTACAAGACGAATGGTTTCTATGGGATTGGCGAGAGTCTCTGTATATTTGAAAATCTTCAAGATCTCGTCAGTCGTTACACTGTGTTACCATTTTACTTCCACGGCAAACAGTATAACCGCTTGACGTTAACAGCAGAGTGGAAATATTAATTGATTGATTAATTGGTTTATTGATGGATTTTAGCGGCGCTCTGGTAAAAGGGGGTTTACTGCATATCCTTGATGCATTTTACCAAGCCAGTCGTCATGTACGTACTAAAAATGGTGTTGCATCCCCCGTGTTTTACCGGGTTTGATTTTCTGGTGTGAATGATATGAAATGGGTTGGAAATTAGAATCTGGCAGCTGCATTCACCACAAACCAGCTTTTTGCCTCTGAAATGAACTAAACTGAGGTACCCCTTGACCTTACGGCAGCGGCTACTGATCGAGCTGTTTCACCCTCTTATGAGAGGTATAAGACGAAGACTGCAAGTTTTTAGAGAACTGCAAGCCCTGGGCGGAAGTGCGCATTATTGACTGATTGCGTGTGCCCATTCTCTTCAGGTCAATTTTAACCTGTCGTAAGTTTTATTTCGACATTCAGTTTTAACCAGTTTAACCAAACTTAAAACTTCTTGTTTTTCTTAGATTTGAAAGCAATATCTGAGCAAACATTCCTACTTCGCATGAGGTCAAGGGATACCTCAGTTCATTTCATAGGCAAAAGACTGGTCTGTTGGTGTATGCAGCAGCCGGATTCTAATTCCTACCCCATTTTATATTATTCACGCCAGAAAATGAAATCTGGTAAAAAACACAGGGCGTGTGCAGGGCTATTTTTTAATGTGTATATAATTAGGGATTTATTATGGAATCATGAAATCCATTTTGTATAACAACCAACTGAATAACGACATAGACAGGTCTTTGCATAATAGCAAAAAGTTTCGACCCAGGTCAGCTTGCGCGGATTGCGCAGGCTAACATTGGTTGATACTTTTTGCAGATATATTAAATCCCCTTTCCACAGAGCAGGGCGCTTTTTCGTTCATATGTCGTCGCCACCGGGTGCCCTTATGGGCGACGCAACCAGAAGGCTGTTAGTTACGTTACGGGGGATAGTGCAAGACAAAGGACAAAACACATGCTAAGTTACGTCTCGTTCCGTAACATTCTCGATGTATAGTACCGTCTTACGTGACCTTGGTTTAACGTTTCATCCCAAGACCATTTATTATTTTAGTTGAACAACTTTGGGAATCGAACCAAGACCCTCACGTGACCCGTGATATGTCGTTTACAAGTCTTACGGTCTACCAACTGAGCTGCTGGGGCTTGTCAGAGTTGGACTATGTGAAGTGAAATACTCTTTATATAGATCTATCGATGTGACTTTAACGTTGTTCCTAATGCATGGGTTTTAACCCTTTTAAATACCCCACAATACCATGTTTTAACGACCCTCGGGAAGAAGGTTTAAAATCATTGTAGGACAGGGAGAAAATGTTGGTTACCATCATGTTCTCCTTTTCCCATCATGTTTCTTCCCTGTCACACAGAAATCCAGTCATTGGAGCCATATTTAGTTTGTCGTCTGCAAGTGCTTTCAATTCGACCAGCCTAAATTTACGTCGTCTGTTAGAGAGTGAAGGTTTATCTGGGTCATTTTCTTTCTTCTCCCACAGTGTTTCAAAAGCTTCCGAATTGTGTGCTACAGTGTTCAAGTGTCCCAAAAAAACCTGAAATCAGAAACCAGTCGAGTCATGTTCGGTGAAAAGACAATTCAATACATCTGCAAAAAATATCGACTCGGGTTAGCTTGCACAGTACGCACAGACTGACCTGGGTCGATACTTTTTGCTTTTTTTGTAAATTTTCTGCATGTCCAATGACCATTCTACCTCATGATTCAGTCGGTTGTTATACGAAATGGATTTTATATATCAATTATCATGTCATGACTTGCTTGGTATAATGCATCACGGAAATGCAGAGCCTGGGGCATAAAGCTTTTGAAAACATGGTGGGAAAAAGAGATGCTCGATAGCAGCATTTCTCCTTATTCCACGATTTTTTCTACACGATCAAAGTCAAATCCTATCATTTCAGCCACATTTGAGCCATGCTCTGGGGAAAGGGGGTTTAATGCATGTCCGTGATCCATGATACCAAGCAAGTCATTACATAATTATGGATTCATAAAATCCATTTTGTCGAACAACCAAGTGAGTCATGTAGAATGGTCCTTTGATATGCATAAAAATGACCAATAGGTAAATGTTTCGACCCGGGTCAGCCTGCGTGGACTGCGCAGGCTGATCCGGGTCGATACTTTTCGCAATTGCATTAAGGTCCCTTTTCATAGAGCATGGCTCGTTTACATTTGTCGTCTACAAAATCAATGCTTTGAATTTGAACAGGTCTTAAATCTTATCATCTGGTATAGAGGTAAATCTCTGCAGTGTACAAGTTTGGACAATAATGTGGAAAAAGGAGAAATTTCTTCCAATAAGCACATTTTGCTCCCTTTCCTACAATGTTTTCAAAACAGCTGAAATATGACTTTTACCAGCATTTTCTCCTTTTTCCACAGTGGTTTCTACCCTATCAAAGACAAGCTCAATCATTTGAACCACATTTTAATTTTTGTCTGCAAATGCTTTCATTTTGGACAAGTCTGCAGTTTTGTCGTCTGGTAAAGAGTGAAAAAGATAAAGGACTAATTACAGGAAAGTCCTAACACTGAAACCGTCTAGCTGAACAGCGAAAAACACGACAGGGTCCGTATTCACTAACCATTCTTAAGAACGTTCTTGGCCTTATTCTTCAAAATTTTCTACATTTGAAAGTAACACAACTTCTGATTGGCTAAACCATTTGGTTTAGCCAATCAAAAGTTGTGTTACTTTCAAATGTAGAAAATCTTGGAGAACAAGACTAAGAGTATTCTTAAGAATGGTTGGTGAATACGGACCCAGGACTTTATTGACCACTTACCCCTTTACCACACAATCCCGAATTTTAACGACCCTGTGGAAAAAGCCTTTTGAAAACATTGTGTGAAAAGGAGAAAATGCTGGTAACCAGCATTTTCTCCTTTTCACACAATGTTTTCTACTCTGTCAGGGAGAAATTTCCTCATTTGGGCCAACTTTAATCTGTCGTCTGCAAATGCTTTCAATTTAGACCAGTCTAAAATTTTGTCGTTTGGTAAAGAGCTACACTATATCACGTTGAAAGAACCTAATAAACATTTTCTGTCTAGAAGTAAGACTAAAAAATGCAATTTCAGCGTTTCCTTTATCCAGAATGTCTAAAGCAAAGCGGACAGTGTAGATCAAAGATCAGAATACACATTTTGTGCCGTCTGATCTTTACAAAGGCCGTAAAAGCAGCTTAGGTTTTGAAAGACGCTTTAAAGGTTAAAGTGCCACGATATCAAAGGAACACAAGAAATATGTACATGTACGTTGCCTCAAACATGAAAAAATCTGCCCCTTACAAGGAGAAATTTTAGGGTGAGCGATGCGATACCATAGTGTCGGACCGGAAGTAGCCTATGCATTGTATGTGACTGGATTCTGTACAGTGACGGTCTGTCACTTGGATGTCAAAAAGTGTGTTCAAATGGTAAGCCAAGCTGGTGCCTGTTCAATTTTATTTTTGATAATTATTATAAAATATTCATATTCAGTTTTTGTTTAAGTATAGAACATGTCAGGAACACTATGCGCGCTGTAAACCTTCCTTAGGGCAAAGGGGATTGCTTCATCATTTGGCCGAGCTAAAAATACAGATGATTTTGTCCCAAATGCCGTTTTTATTCGATTATTTGGCGAACTGCAGACCTGTTTTCTTAACGGAAAATGTATAAATAGTTGCTTTATTCATTTGTTTGTGAAAAAATGACAAGGGTTGGTAACAAAGTCGACTACAATCTGTGTTATTCTTCGTTTGATACGTTGAGAAAAGACATTTGTACAGTCACTTGTAAAGCGGTTGCACAGTCGGCTGAGATCTTACCGGGTCTTACTAAGGCTATGTTTATGCAATAGCGTAAAATTCGAGCCTAAAACTCGACAACTTCTGATCTTCGACGTTTACTTTTGCGCCACTATACTGTCCACCACAATAGAGTTACCTACGAGAATAATTTCATTATCAGGCATCTAGAGATATCTTATTCCATTCAAATATTCCCTGTAATCAGTTGATGTAGTAAAGTTACCATCTAGGAGTAGGTTTACGTAAATTCTATAAAACGAACTTCTTTACAACAACTCACGAAGTGTCTCAAGGCTTCTAGATCCATCTCTACAGTCCACACCCCACAGTGATAATTTTTCGCTAGGTCTATCTGGTATAGAAATTCCAAGACCGTATATATGTGGGTATAACTTAACGATAGCAAGGGATGCTACAGGGCAGTAATCTGCCTGGTTCGAGACTTCATGAGATAACCTTAGACTTGAAAATTTAAATAGTGATATTGTTTATGCACAAAGACAGATCTTATCGATAAAAATTATACTGAACAAAACTTCTACCGAACACTTTTTGATCTAAGACATTATGCACAAAATAGACATATTCTAATCTTTCGTTTTGCATGCCACAATCTTGTGGAGCGTCCCTATGCATTGCACACAGTCTCCAGCATAATCCCCATGTAATCATTCATTCACGAGGTTGGAGGTTTAATTCAAAGATTTGCGTATGATTCACGATGACGAATTACATCTGCAATATTTTTTTATCATTTCTGATAAGGAGTCGATTGAAAAGCCCTATAAACCGCAAAAAAACATGCCTTGTATGATTCCTGTAGACCCGCGGCGGATGAGAGGTCGGTTTTCTGATTTGCGAGCTTTCAGGGAAAAAAAAAACAGTTTACTTTTATTTTGTTTAAATGACTGTGTTCGTGGACAAGCTTTTTTTATTTTACATGTCTGTGAATTAGAAATCTTATCACACACACACACACACACACACACACACACTCATTCAATGGCTTAGATTTGCAAGAAGAACCAGATTCGGGTAGGCCTAACATAATCGTAATTACTTCCCATTTTTTTAGTTTAATAGCACATCTTTCCTCAATGCCTTTTTATCTTTGAAAGTAATCGCAACACATTGGCATGTTTAATTCGTCGTGTTTCTGTGAACCTTTATTTTAGAGTCACATTACATGTAATGATTAAACTTCAAATCTCTTGCAAACTTTTCTTGAAAAAAAAATGGTACTGGCGTATTGACAACTCAAAACTCTTTGGTAGGTGCCATTTTGACACAGATCCTCAGATGTTTCCAAAACTTTTGAGTTGTACTCTGATTTTGTATAATCTTGTACTTATCTCTGACAGTAAAAAGATGAAAATGTGTTGATAAACTGTTTGTTTTAATTATCAAAGGTTGCAACAACTTCCTATCCTAAGATATCAACAAGGCAACATTGCTTCAAACACAGATAATTCCCTCATTTCAATGGTCAGTCTGTTTGTCTGTCCATCCATTCCATCAAACAGGTCAAATGATAACACTTTGCCAAATGGCAAAATTTTAGACCTGTCCCAGTTCAACGCATTTCCAGATGATACATGCACACTAAATCCTAGTTCACGTGATGGCTTTTGTCCTCGAAAGGATAGAAAACATTGTAAAAAAAAGAAGAAGAAAATGCCAGTAACCAGCATTTACTTCCTTTTTTTCACAATGGTTTCAAACGCCTTCTTCCTCATGGTCACTAAAACTTAGGATTGTTTGATAAAGGGTTAAAGGGGAAAATGGTGGCTGATATGGGGCTGGAATATGATACCTCTGGCTAACAGGGGCATTGCTATACAAACTTGAATGCAACAAAGCTGATATAGCTACTAGTTTCTGTCTGTTGCGATCCCCTGATTAAGAACACCTGCCAACACACACAAATTAAGCTTCTCAACATTTTGATGAGAATCCACCGGAAATGCTACCCTAGAAAAGGACTCCAACACTCCCCGCGCATTATCGATCAATTCACATTCCTACAAACCTTTGTGTAATTCTGGCACGAAACCTGCCCGGTCGGGCAGCTCAGTGGTTAGCATATTTGACCAAACTTTCTTTCTGGCGAATTTTTGCCTCTCACCTCTGATTCATTTGAGAAAAGTAGTCAGTAGCTTGGAAAGAAAGTTGTATCAGTACTGGATTTGAGAAAAGTAGTTAGTAGCTTGGAAAGAAAGTTGTATCAGTACTGGTATGAGAAAGCCAGGAATCACACGCGTAGGTTTACTGACAACCGTGATATGACCTAAGCTGTTAAAGCGGCGTTAAACTCCGATACAAACAAATGGCACGAAATCTATACGAAAAAGATCTTGAATGGCTATCTAGCCCATTAAAGACCCCTCCCCCCCTTTTTTTTGGGGGGGGGGGGGGTAGTGTTATTCTTTACATTAAAATTTTGTGTTTCCTCTTTATGGTGGGATATTTCTGCCACGAGATTTATACAAAACAAATATCGGGATAATTTTAGAAAACTATCATGATTTATAAAAATCGAAGTTTCCTGAATATTTCATCTAGATATTGAAAAGTTTTCTAAAAAAATAAAAATCACGATCTAGAAAATTTTAGCTTGATCAGAAAATATTTTAACACAGAAAATCTCATTCGTGCACGAAGCTGAAATTTGAAATAAAATCAATGGAATCGTTCTACCCGTTCTCGATATCTATAATAGAAATAATCATCATTAGTAGTAGTAGTAGTCAGGTAATTTCCCACACTCGCACTTTGACACTCCTTCTTTTGAAGAATGATCTTCTCACGATTGAGAAATTTGAGATAATACCGTACAGGGTTAGGCTTTTTTAATAATATAACTTTATTTTGATGATCTCGGTAATTTTTGACCGCACAGGATGTCACAGATGTTCCAAAACCGTGTCTATTTATAGATATCGAGGATGTCAGTTGTGGGCACGAACGAAAAAAAAAAAAATCGTGATAAAAGTGAGAATTATTGCAATATCTTTATCATGAGACATTTTATTATCGAGATAATATACATTGTCCGAGAAAGTTTGTTTATTGGGATACTTTTGAAGTTTTCTTAGATTATTGCAGTGTTATCTCGTATCTCGTCACTCGTCACAACTCGGCCGATTCCGTACCTACATCTAACCTCGTCTGTATAAAGGCGGCTTCCATTTTGAATTACCCATCACATGATCTTAAATATGGCGGCGCCCCTGTAAATCGCTTAGCAACGACATGAACAACCACGATGGAGTTATTCACATCTATCGATCTGTCGATGAAAACTCCCAACGGAATTGATAAACCACACTAAAAACTGAATGTACAAACTGTATGCCGACTGATATATTCTTAGAAAGATAACGATAGAAAATTGACTTATGGTTTCTTTTTTAGCAGGAGCTTTACAATTTTAATAACGGTAAAACGGTGTGCTCCCGGAAACGTGCGAAATGTACCATGTAGGTGCATATCAAGCTCACAGGTGAACGGCGAGCGACAGTGTAAATCCTGTATTACACACTAATATACTGAAGGGTAAACAACTTGTGATGTATTTTCAATAGCCCAGTCACGAATTCCATGCTGTTTACAAATCATTTCACTACCAATATTAACATCCATAGTACCAATGGACAGCGGAAACATTATTCTACAAGAAAATCATGTCACAATTTGAGCCATTTCAAGTTGCTAAGAAAAATCTAGCTCGAAACTTTCAAACAACTCAACTCGGAAGAGATCTGATTGCATTGAATCGCGAAAATTTTCACGAGATAAAACCCATTTTCAACGCAAAAAATGTCCGTTCTTGTGCAAGGTGCATTTGAAACCTACAAATTTAAAAGTATATCTGAATTGAAAATAGAACTTCAATATGTTTTTGTGTTGTACGAAGATTTTTTTATCTGAAAATGTCCAGCCATGTACCAATGCTTTATGGCCTACTAGGCATGCTTTTGTATCGCGTTTTCTCATTGGCCGGGTCCAGACACACCTTCATCGATAACCAATGAGAAAACACGTTTTGAAACAAACCGAGCATGCGCAGTACGTCAAAATGGCAGGCAGCTAAGCGCTGGACAGATTTACCGATGGAAATATGGATTGTACTGCCTGTTCACATCAAATAGTTTAATGTTTCAGGTTTATATGCCTTATTAGTGCTGGACCCGAAATGATACGTGTCAAAAATTCAACCGCTTTCGCGTTGAACATGGGTTTTATCTCTTGAAAATTTTCGCGATTCAATGCAATCAGATCTCTTCCGAGTTGGGTTGATTGACAGTTTAGAGATAGATATTTCTTAGCAACTTGAAATGGCTCAAATTGTGACATGATTTTCTTGTAGAATAATGTTTCCGCTATCCATTGGTAATATGGATGTTAATATTGGTAGTAAAATGACTTGTAAACAGCATGGAATTCGTGACTGGGATATTGAAAATACATTACGAGTTGTTTACCTTTCAGTATATTAGTGTGTAATATAGGATTTACATTTTTGTCGCCGTTCACCTGTGATCAAGCTACGTGATGCAGCCGAGGGATTTGATCACCGGATCACCCGAGGTATGCCGAATGGTATGTGGTGGCACAAATATGCCACCATACTTCCTTACTGGTGGTTTGCTCGATTCTGAGATGAATTACATTCTAACTTTAATGAGATTATGAAAATCTGAAATATATCTGGATCTACCTCCACAAAATTTACAAGCATTTGATTAGGGGGTTTTGTTCCTATCAAAGTAGCAAAAACTTCTACCGCTGCTCGCCTTTAGGCTTTGCCTATATTCATACTAGAACAGTAGGGACAAAGTTCAAACTATCGTAGTGGTAGTACAATGGAGGTAAGAAACGGAAAAGCCATTTAATGTTCAGCAGCGAACTGGAAGTCATCTCGCCGAGTAAGAATATTAATTACATCTCTGACATTTCTTGAATTTGCAATGTTTAGTTTAGATTTTACTTGATTTTTGTCTGTTCAATTCTATGAATCGGTAACGGTGAGTACCGCATCAGGAATCAGACGATGTTGTAGAGGATCAAGGTCAGTCTGATGGAAGCATGGTTTTCCTTCAGATTCGGCCCCAAGAAGATTCGGCCAAAGGCCGACCAATGGTTTTAGAGAAGATTTGGCATAGAATGGAGAATATTCGGTCTCGAAAATGAGACAGTTCGGCTCAAGTTTTTTTATTGTGTTATATCAGGACGTTGATCCTGTCCAGAAAGAGTTTTTAAAATTTATATATCTGCACAACATGTTGTAGTCCACATGTTTTCGTAGAACCTAGAAATGGGGGTAAGTAAAATCTTAATGCTCACGAGATTCTTGTGTTTGGCACGTGCCTTTGTTTATACTGGAGATATAAACGTCAAACTTGTTTCCGAGTCAAAATATTGAGATTAGAAAGGTAGGATTGAGTCTCCTATTATCGTGGTACTAAAACATTCCACTGTGTGCAGAAAAATTAATGTCTTGCCTGATATTTTTCTGGTGCAAAAAATATGCAATGATACCTCATGTATATTTCTACGATAACTGATTTTCTTTTTGTCAGTTAACGATTCTAAATCAAGGCTAAGCAGGGGACAGCATTGACAGACTTTTAAAAAAGCTTACTTCCAGTATTATCGCGGCATTAAGATGAGGCCCTGGAAGATTTACATGCTCACCCTATTTATGTTCAAAAGTTTGGCAAATGAAAATTAAGTTATTTTCAGTGTTGAGATGATTTTATCAAGAATTTTGAGCAACAGATAAAAATAAACTATCCCTCTCATTTTGAAAGCGAGGTTTACTTTGCGCACCTGTAAAAATGGAGGGAAAAACGACATCTCAGATCTTTGATTAAAATAGCATCAGAAACCCTATTTTGAACCTCTTTTGCGGATAAAAAAGTGAATGTATAATTTCTAGAGTTTTCTTTCATTTCAATAGATCAGGGAACTCGAGTAAAAAAAAAAAAAATGTTGTGCTTTGAGAAGAATATTTTTATAATTAGCAAGTCAAACATTTTGTCAGGGCCTCTTATTTTCATTCCCATATTTGGAAAGCGGTGACGTCATCATTTAAAGGTCGTCTGAAATTTACTTTCCCGTTCGATAAACTTCAGTGACAGGAAAAGAAATTTTACAGTTCTGTAATATTGATGTCGATTTTGTTACGCTGATAAGATCATCAACTTCATCTAGGGGATAGAGTGATTTTGCAAAGAGCCAAGTATTCTTACTATGTGGATGAAAACTTGATTTACCTACCATTTTCCGAAAATTTGCCGAGGTAAGTTTGCAAAGTGTGTTGGCTGTATTTGACCTACAAATGCTCACGTGAGGACATCCTCAAGGAGGCGCATTTCAGCCTCATTTTCGGAAATTGTAAATACCACGATATTGAAGAACCCACGATAATACGGGAAGCGACTATAATATGTTTTTCTGAAGTTCAAAGACGTCATTTTAGTGCAATTTGCCTAATTCCATATGATTTTAAAGTTTGGATCACAACAGATCATTCATGCACAGTTTTTCTGCTAGCTCATAAATTTTGGGGGTCATTCAGAAATTTTACACATCATGGTCTTTTACTTTATTTTCGCATGTTGTTTGCCTTTGCCAGCTTGTAGATGTCACATAATGCTAAAAGATTTAAATGACAGTATGGTATTAAAAGTAAAAGTTAAAAACAATGACCTGGTAGAAATTGTCGACTGTCATCCCGATTACTCCCAGCAAGTCGGTGACCATTATAGACTGAAAGTGACTATTTACCCGACCGTCGTGTACACACTGAAGAAAATTCATATTGCGAGGACGACTGTCGTGTACTCAATGAAGGAAAACTTCTTGGGTGCCCGACTGTCGTGTACTCAATGAAGGAAAACTCGTTGGGTGCCCGACGGTCGTGCCCGGACTGATGAAATTTCGTCTTGGGGGCACGATGATGTGCCCGCTATTTCCGATTTCTTCATTCAGTACACGATGCGGTCGTGTACGCACTGAAGAAACGGGATATTACGTACACGTATTAATGGGTTGGACCAAAACGCAGACTGCTATGTGAACCAGCACGGCGTAAACCGTCTCAGTGGAGCAATAGTCATTTATACAGGGTGTCATGCCCGAAGGGTCGTATTATGTTATACACCCAGTCGTCCGTCCGTCCGTTTGCAATATCTTATGTGCGCAACTCCTCCTACAGTTTCCATCGGAATTAGATCTATTTGAAATTTGTCACAAAGGTATCCAGTCGTTTCGGCACCCGGTCATTTCTACACCCAGTCAGTTCGACACTTTTTCATGTAAATGAAGGTCGGACTGCACAAACATGAGGTCTGATATTGGATCCACTTTTACCGATAGAGAAATACCTTTTCCCCAAAAATACCTTTGAAATATCAAACGTTAGGATTTTACCTTTGGTTTTGAATTTACATATCAATTATTTAGCGGGATAAGGGGTAAACTCGATAAGTACAATTAATGGTAAGCCAAGCTTTTCCACTGAAACTACGAAGGCGGTTGATTGTCTAAGAGTACACAACAAAGGACAAGAATTCTGACTCGATCACAATGTTTGACGACGTGTGCGTGTACTACTTGAAATCATTTGCAGGCAACAAATTCAATGTGACTCAATGTGATGGAGTTTTTCTTTGATCATATGGTTAAAAGCATTGTGTGAAAAGGATAAAATGTGTGTTTTTTCACAATATGTCCTAAAGGCTTGTAACTGAAGGTCATTACAACTTGGGATTGTGTGGTAAAGGGTAAGGGAGATTAATTGTGCAGTAGATGAAAGATCGGACGGTATGGTTCGTGTAGTCAGATATTGATTTCTGTAGTTTATTTCAGTGGAGGGAAAAAATAAAAATTTCTACAAAGTAATTTTTGATCGGCCTGTGTCACATATTGGATGCTGCCATCTCATACATGTATCGCACGAAACTGCCTGTTTTCTCCTCCTGACCACACCCCTACTTCCTTTAAAAACTCCAAATTATTCATTAAACTCCAAAAACAAACACACACAAAACAACTATTAACATATTCTTGTAACTGCAAATTTAAGTAGTCTATATAGTTATTTCCCACAGCACATATAGTATATGTAGCTGAATTTCAATTGCATCTGCTTTAAATACTTTTTGGGATACCCCTATCTAGAGAACTCTTTCAATACATGTAGGCCTACTCAAATAAATTACCAATACTTTTTATCTACCATTTGTTGCTAAAAAAAAATTGTGGGTCGAATTGACTTAAATATGGGTCGATATGACCAAAAAGTTTCGAACTGACTGGGTGTGGAAATGACTTGGTGCCGAAACGACTGGATACCATTGTGGCAAATTTCAAATAGATCTAATTCCGATGGAAACTGTAGGAGGAGTTGCGCACACAAGAAATTCCAAACGGACGGACGGACGACCGGGTGTACAGTATAAGGTAATACGAGCCTTCGGACGTATAAAAAGGATGCCAGCTACGCTTGTGCATGCATTTGTTCTGTAACACGCTGTATAAATGACTATTGCCGTGTGCTCCAATGAGACTGTCTACGCCGTGCCGATTCACGTAAAAGTCTGCGTTTTGGCCCAACCCATTTACACGTGTACGTAAGAGTCCAATTCTTCAGTGCGTACACGACCGCATCGTGTACTCAATGAAGAAATCGGAAATAGCGGGCACGTAATCGTGCCCCCAAGACGAAATTTCATCAGTCCGTGCACGACCGTCGGGCACCCAACAAGTTTTCCTTCATTGAGTACACGACAGTCGGCCTCGCAATATGAATTTTCTTCAGTGTGTACACGACTGTCGGGTAAATATCATCGGCCTTATAGATTAGGGTCTAAAAAGCGGACAAAAAGTTTAAGTATGGATTCCGTACAGTAATATGGGCCAGATGACAGTGATGTCACACAGAATAATGTCACTTTTTAGACTGATTCATTGTAAACTGAAAACAATTCAGTGTTAGAAAGCTGGTTTGATATGATTCTGCAGTTATAACCTTTGACGATTTTGTAAGATATATTTATTAAATCAATCTGGTATATTACCTTTTAGTTCTGATTTATGTTGCGTCAAGGGAGACGCGCTGTATTCATTTTGTTACGTCAGGCTTTCATTTTGCTCGTCAAAAACGCAAAAACACGGACTTTTTGAAATGCTGCATGCATGAAATATCACTGAATGTTTATACTGCATCTGCTCTACGGAAGTATTTGTCTCCAGATGCGCATGTGCTTAACTATCAAAGTACACTGCCCATAATATGGAAAACACTATTTTTTTATTACGGTCTTTTAGTGTTAGTCATCAATATTGAGGTAATTGAGAGTTAACTGGTTGTATAATACAGTATTTGAAAAGTTTGTAAAGTTGATTTAACTCTTTACCACACAATCCCGACTTTTAACGACCCTGAGAAAGAGGCCTTTTGAAAACATTGTGGGAAAAGGAGAAAATGCTGGTAATCAGCATTTTCTCCTTTTCCCACAATGTTTTCTGTTTTATCAGAGAACTGAAGCTCATTTGTATAAATTTTGAATTTGTCATCTGCTGATTCTTTGAATTTGAGAGGGTCTAAAATTTGTCATGTGGGAAAGGGTTAAACCATTTATACTCACAAATTTCACTTGCCTGAATAAAAAAATACTGTAATATTGTATAAATATCCAGGGTTTGAAATAAGCAGTAGCAGGTAGCAGATTTGCTACCAGAAAAACAAATTTTGCCACCTGGGCACAAAAGATGTAGCAAAAGGTTGCTACCTGGTAATCCTGTCTGCTTGAAGTGTTGTGCTTATTTTCAATGAAACAATCTTCCACTTGTTATATTAAAAATCTGTTGAAATGATCTTGATGCAATCATCTGCATAGATACAAAAACATGCGAGCATCACTGAGTCATGCAATCGAACACGTCTGTGCTTGATGATGACTTTGTATGTAACATCTGTATTTATAGCTGACTTTGTGAATCTTTGCTAATGTCAATTTGAAAAAGGTCTGCATTATAACAAATGGGCGAAAACATACAAATATAAATGAGACCTGAAATGGCATTGCCAAACAGCACAGTCTCTATGCCCATGTCTTTGAAGATGTGCTGTTTTTACTTCTGCCACATAATTTGTTGGCAAAGGCAGTAATTCAAGCATGATTGGTGGAAAGGATGGCCATATTTGTCTACCCCTATTGCTACCAGGAATGTTCCCTTTGCTTCCTTATTTTAAGCCAGGTAGCAAGTACTTGCTACTGCAAAATATATTGATTTCTAACACTGTTATCAAGTGAGTTCCTTTGTCTTTCTGCTCCATAATGTTAGGGTTATTCAGGGTTCCCATTCATGCACATATGTGCGTGATTCACGCACTTAACTGAATAATCACGCATAAAAATATGAAGTGAAACGTGCTTGCACGCACAGGTTTCAGGGCTACCGCTGTCGATCACCAGTGGCACCAATTGGGACAAGTTAGAAAAGATGACTCCAAAACTTAAGCACAGGTGAATCTCATGGCAACAAGTAATGTCTTTACATGCTATTTGAAAGATCGAAACTCTGACATATACAATAGTTATAAAGTGTGAACGTCATTGTTTATCACCGCTAATCAAACTTGTCATTTATTTAAAAGTATTAATGGTATCAATCCGCTTTTCTAGTGTAAAATTACAGGTTTTGAAGTTACATGCTATTCTTATTGACAAATCTATGTGAAATCATGGGGAAATACTACCGGTACTCCAAAAGTTAACAGGTATGAAAAAAAGATCGCTGCAAAAAACACGAAAACCCATGACACAACAAAAATTGGTTTGACATCATCCGATCATAGGCATGTCAAACGGTCTATTCAGCTTTATTATTTTATTAGATTGTATGTGGAAATGTTCTTCTTTCAGATGCAGTAATAGTTCTAGATTGAAGCAGAAAAGAATACTTAAAGTATGTCATGTACAACCATGTATAGAACTGCATGTTCTTTCCTGAACAGGGCACCAACACTGCTCAGTAGGCAAGGCCGTGCTCATCCGATCCTGGAACGCAAGTTAGTTAAGTTTATTTCATGCTTTTTGGGTAGTTTATAATGATGGATCATGGGTTGATAATTTCACCGTTTCAACCAGTGAATTTACCAGTCGATGAACTTGCTGGTAGGGAAATACCAAGAGCTACCTTGCACTTTGCAAGTCCCAACAAAAAAGGGGCTAGAAGCATGAAATAGGAATATTGAAATTTATTTCATCTCGTGAACATCACATGGTAATATTTTCACTCGTGGCTGTGCCACTTGTGAAAATATTATTGATGATGTACTCATGAAATGAATTTCGATCTTTCACAAAAAAAACCCCAAATAATCCTCCATATAATGGAGCTAGTGCCACAGGGTAATAAAAATCTGTCTTTCTTCACAGAAGTCTAGTTAAACTGGGTCTAAATCAAATCCTAATAACATGATTTTGTCACAAAAACCTTTGTTGTGAGTACTCATGGAGACAGTTTTAAGGAGTTCTAAAGTATTAATGAATATGGATAAAGATTTTAGCATTTATTAAACTCACCATATATGTGTAAACTTAAAGTATGGAAGGCTTGTGGAAAGCTTTTAGGCTTAATGCACCGATAAGGCTTTTTTTTTTCCAATTTTTTTTTTAAAAATTTAAGGCTTTTCTGTATTCTAAGGTTAGCCACCTGAGTGCAGATTGGATAAGAAATTTTGTTGTAGTTAATTATTAATAGGGCCAGTGGCTATATCCTTGCCTCTGTCAAGCTTCTTTTGCCAGTATTTCACACACTATTCTTCCCAAGCCAGTGGCTGCTTTCCAACATGACAATCTAAAGAAACAATGAATAGTGCATTGGGCAAACCTCAGGTGACTTTTTTATGTAATCCCTTGGCTGTACATGTATTACATTGCATGATGTAAACATAAGAAATGAAAGTGTAATATGCATGATTGACATTGAGCCACATTTTAGTCTAATACATGTACTTATCACAGTTTGTCAGAATGTTTCTCTTGATGATTTGTTTGGATGACTTTGAAAATTGGTCATGTCAGGTCAAAAAGTAGGTCATTCTGACAGATCTTAGGAAGACCTTGTGTACACTCTAGAAGGCTCTTTTTCTGTCCAATTCTTATGAAAGTGGGTCAGAATGTTTATCTTACTGATACCGCAAACAAGTTTGAAAATAGGTCATGTCTGGGCACAAGGTCAGTCATTTAGAAAAATCTTAGAAAAACTTTGTGTACACTAGAGGTAATATTTCGAATCCAATACTCATCGTAGTTGGTTAGTATGTTTGTCTTGAATATATCTTGATATACCAGCAAGAATAGTACATAAACAATTGATTTAGATGCTGTATATTAAACCTTGCATACACTAGAGGGAATATTTCAAGTCCAATACTCATTGTAGTTGGTTAGTGGTTACAATGTTTGTCTTGACTCTTGAGTATATCTTGATATAATAGTATACAATCAGTTGATTTAGATTCTGTACATTATAATATGGTGACTACTTTGTAATATTCTCTAAGAGGTACATGGTAGTCTGAATTACCTGCCCCTACTACTACGCTGTCGGGTCAGGCAAAGCGCAATAATGGCGGCCTCCTAGGTGTCCTCAAGCGAACCCCTACATGCTTCCCCATTTTCCCCAATTTCATGTGATCCAGTTTGATCAGTTAATAAAATGAGATCAATTTTATACAACAAATACATTGCTGAATCTAAAACGTGCTGTTGAGGTATGGTTTAAATATAAATTCGACCATGAATCATTTTAAAAGTAGCTTTGTTTTCGGACGTTATATAGGTCCATTGACATTTCGGATACTTAAAACATTTACAATATGTAGTTTTTCTCGCTAAATAAGAACGACATGTAGAAAAAACTCACTGCTATGACTTTATTGCAATCATCATTTTTAGCTCCACTGGCCGAAGGCCAGCGGGCTTATGTCATGGCCCGGTGTCCGTCGTGCGTGCGTCCGTCCGTCCGTGCGTTAACTTTTATTTCAAACATCTTCTTCTCTGAAACTACCCATCCAATTTTCATGAAACTTCACAGAAATGATCCTGCCATGGTCCTCTTCAGAATTCTTGAAAGAATTGGATTCCTTCAAAAACTCTGGTTACCATGGCAACAAAACTGAAAAACATTGGAAATCTTTAAAAATCTTCTTGTCTGAAACCATAAGGCATAGGGCTACCAAATTTGGCATGTAGCTTTATGTGGTAGACCTCTATCAAGTTTCTTCAAAGTATAGCCCTGGGGTCAAAATTGGCTCTGCCCCAGGGGTCACAAGTTTTACATAGGCTTATATAGAGAAAACTTTAAAAATCTTCCTGTATCTAGCCATAAGGCCTAGAGCTACCAAATTTTGCATGTAGCTATATCTAGTGGGCCTCTACCAAGTGGGCCAAAACTTTAGCCCTGGGGTCAAAATTGGCACCGCAGCAGGGGTCACAAGTTTTACATGGGCTTACATAGTGACAACTTAAGAAATCTTCCTGTTTTGATTTTTTTTTTTTGAAATTAGCCTTGCATCAGGGGTCTTATGGTTTACAGAGGCTTCATATGGACGAAACTTGAAAATCACTTTATTTACAGCATAGACTTGTATTATTTTGGCATGTGGCTTTATCTTGTGGACCTCTACCAAGGTTCAACTAATTATAGCTCTGGGATCAAAAATGGCTTTGCCCAGCGGGTCTCAACTTTTACATGGGCTTTTACAGAGAAAACTTAAGTCTTTATTTTGAAATCATTTGGCTCAGAATTGAAATGTTTACTATTTATGGTTTGTATTTATAAGCCAGTGGAGCGATACAGGGCCATCATGGCCCTCTTGTTGAATTCAGCCTATGATCTGATTTGATCATGTGAAATAACAATATCCCGTCTCCTCTGCATATTACCAACGGGGGCTGCCATTATTGCGCTTTGCCTGACATACTCTTGTAGTACAGCGGGATACCAGACTAAGGTACAGGGGTCCTGCGTGGCTCTGTGGTAAAGTGCTGTGACCTGGGAGGATGGGGGTGTCTTTAGGAAAAACACTTCTGATCTCTAGCTTAGTGAATAATTATTATGAGTTGTTGCTATGATAAGGCTGTAACAATGTTTAAAGTGTCATAAAACACCATTCAATCAATCAATCAGTCTCAGAGGTAGACGGGCTCGGGTGAGCAATTTTCGGCCATTGTAGCCCTCTTGTTCCACTATGTGTTCTAAAGCTGCATATATTCAGATGGTATAAACATGGCATTTAACCTTTTACCAAACAACAAAATTTTAGACTGGTCCAAATTGAAAGCATTTGCGGACGACAAAGGTTGCCCAATGATGGAATTTCTCATTGATAGGTTAGAAAACATTGTGGGAAAATGAGAAAATGCTGGTTACCAGCATTTTCTCCTTTTCCCACAATGTTTTCAAGAAGCCTCTTTCCCAGGGTCGTTAAAAGTCGGGATTATTGTGTGGTAAAGGGTTAAAGTAAATACACAAAATTGTTGTCACTTGTAGGAAGAAAGCTGTTGAAAACATCTTTGGAAAAGGAGAAAATACCCAAGGTTTCAAAGAAGAGTTTAACCTTTTAGACATCTTTCATTTATCATCTATACGCTTTAGATTTGGATAAGTCCAAAATCTTGTCATTTGGTAAAGAGTAACGGATTAAACATTGTGGTATTTTTGGATACATTTTTATTCATCTAGACTGTTGACCTCCAGACACCTTGCATCCATTTCCAAGGCATGTGGTCCACAGAGTTCAGAGGTTAAGGTAGGAAAATTAGCTGTCTCAATGACTATCATCAATTCTCAAAAAGAAACTGTTGGAGTCGGGGATCGAACCATCGACCCCTTGTTCTCAAATCCTGTGCACTACCGACTGAGCTATTGGGGCTCGGCCACTGATGACTCAAACAGGATGTGTGCTCATTCGCACTGTTACAATAGACTGGGGTTAACTCCTTACCACACAGCAAAACTTTGGACCCATCCATATTGAAGAAATTTACAGACAATTCAAATGGTTTTCAAATGATAGTATTTGTCCTTGAATAGGTATGAACTGTGGGAAAAGGAGAAAATGTTGGTTACCAGCATTTTCTCTAGGGTCAATAAAACTCAGGATTGTGTGGTAAAGGGTTAATTAGGATCTCTGTATTTGTCTTTACAGTCAAACCTCCTTGGGGTTTAGTCTAAATCGTTTTGTTAGTGCCTGCAGTTATAATTTCAGATATTCTTGTTTTATGCAATTCTCATTAGATTAAAAAAAAAAGAGGTAAATTTAAGAGAAGAAAAATGTGAAAAGTGATGGAATACAATATGAAGTTAGGTTTGGTTTGGTTAAGTCTGATCCGGTCTGATCAGTGGGTGATTTTACCCACTGCAAGTTTCCCATTAAAAATACAAAATTATTCCAGTGGTGCAGCCTCACAGAACTGGAAACACAATTTTCTGATGAAGAATAAAAAATTTGTGTCTGCTTTTTAACCAATAGACTCGAGTTGTCTGCCATTTTTATACCCCTCCCCCTACATGGGGGTACACTGGTTGCACCATGTCTGTCCATCCATACATCCGTCCATATGTCCTTCTCAATCGGTCCATCTTGTTTTGGTTTCCATGCTCTAACTCAAGAGCTATTTGACTTAGGACCCTGAAACTTTATACAAGTGTTGCTAATGACCCAAGGAGGTGCTTTATTGCTTTTGGGTTACATGGGTCAAAGGTCAAGGTCACAGGTGAACTTTGTTTGAAAATCGCTTCTGTGCTCTAACTCAATAGCTGGTTGACCTAGGACCCTGACACTTTATACAAGTGTTGCTCATGACCTGAGGAGGTGTGCTATGGTTTTTGGGTCACATTGGTCAAAGGTCAAGGTCATTTGTGATCTTTGCATAATAATTTGTAAAACTCCTAGGCTAAGACAAGTCTCAATTTCATATTTACAACAAGGTCAAAATTAAAGATCTTGTCAAAATAAGCTTCCCCAGGAAATTCGGAGGGCGGTTCTTACTTCCTTAAGTGAGCATTTAACTACGCCCGCAAAGGCCCAGACTCTGCATTCTAGTGCACCCTTTTTAGCTCACCTGAGCACAAAGTGCTCATGGTGAGCTATTGTGATCGTGCTGTGTCCGTCGTGCGACATCCGTCATCAACTTTTTATCTTGTGTACGCTCTAGAGGCCACATTTTCAGTCCGATCCTCATGAAACTTTGTCAGAATGTTTGTCTTGATAAAATCTGAGATGAGATCGAAATTGGCTCATGTGGGGTCAAAAACTAGGTCACTAGGTCAAATCTTCGAAAAACCTTGTGTACGCTCTAGAGGCCACATTTTCAGTCAGATACTTGTGAAATTTGGTCAGAATAGTTGTCTTGATGAATCTCCGATGAGTTTGAAATTGGGTCATGTGGGGTCAAAAACTAGGTCACTAGGTCAAATCTTTGAAAAACCTTGTGTACGCTCTAGAGGCCACATTTTTAGTCCAATCCTCATGAATTTTGGTCAGAATGTTTGTCTTGATAAAATCTCGGAAGAGTTCAAAATTGGATCATGCGGGGTCAAAAACTAGGTCACTAGGTCAAATCTTAGAAAAAAAACTTGTGTACGCTCTAGAGGCCACATTTTCAGTCCAATCCTCATGAAACTTGGTCAAAATGTTTGTCTTGATAAAATCTCGGACGAGTTCGAAATTGGGTTATGTGGGGTCAAAAACTAGGTCACTAGGTCAGATCTTCGAAAAACCTTGTGTACGCTCTCGAGGCCACA
This sequence comes from Tridacna gigas, assembly GCA_945859785.2. Lineage (NCBI taxonomy): Eukaryota > Metazoa > Mollusca > Bivalvia > Cardiida > Cardiidae > Tridacna > Tridacna gigas. The sequence continues at coordinate 15,645,690 of OX244032.2, forward strand.
TTTTTGGTCAGATACTTGTGAAATTTGGTCAGAATAATTGTCTTGATAAAATCTGAGACAAGTTTGAAATTGGGTCATGTGGGGTCAAAAACTAGGTCACTAGGTCAAATCTTCGAAAAACATTGTGTACGCTCTAGAGGCCACATTTTCAGTCAGATACTTGTGAAATTTGGTCAGAATGTTTGTGGGTCATTTGGGGTCAAAAACTAGGTCAGTAGGTAAAATCTTAGAAAAACCATGTGTACGCTCTAGAGGCCACATTTTCAGTCAGATACTTCTGAAATTTGGTCAGAATGTTTGTCTCGATAAAATCTGGGACGAGTTCGAAATTGGGTCTTGTGGGACCAAAAACTAGGTCAGTAGGTCAAATCTTAGAGAAACCTTGTGTGTGCTCTAGAGGCCACATTTTTAGTCATATACTTATGAAACTGGGTCAGAATGTTTGTCTTGATAAAATCTGAGATGAGATCAAAATTGGGTCATGTCAGGTCAAAAACTAGGTCAGTAGGTCAAATCTTAGAGAAACCTTGTGTGTGCTCTAGAGGCCACATTTTCAGTCAGATACTTGTGAAATTAGGTCAGAATGTTTGTCTTGATAAAATCTCGGACAAGTTCGTAATTTTTTGTCTTGATGATATCACGGATGAGTTCAAAATTGGGTCACATAGGGTCATAAACAATGTCATTGGGTCACATTGAAGAAATACCTTTTGGGCACTCTAGAGGCCACAATTCTAGCTAGATTGACCTGAAAATTGGTCTAAATATTTGACTTGATGATATCTCGGATCGGTTAGAAATTGGATCTCGTAGGGTCATAAACTAGGTCTCTGGGTCAAATTCAAGAAATGTATTGTGGGCACTGTAGAGGCCACAGTTTTTGCTCAACTGACCTGAAAATTTGTCAGCATGTTTGACTTGATGATATCTTGAATGAATTTGAAATTGGACCACATAGGGTCATAATCTAGGTCACGAGGTCAAATTACAGAAACCCCTTGTGGGCACTCTAGAGGCGGCAATTCTTACCCAATTCACCTGAACCTTGGTCAATAAGTTTGTTTTGATGTTTCGGATGAGTTTGAAATATGGTCACATTGGGTCATAAACTAGATCACTAGGTCAAATTGAAGAAAGACATTTTGGACACTCCGGAGGCCACATTTTCAGCTCAATGGACCTGACAATTGGTCAGAATGTTTGTCTTAATAATATCTCAGATGAGTTTCAAATTGGGTCATTATGACCCTGGAGTGAAATTTGGCCTGTTGACTCAGGTGAGCGATCCAGGGCCATCATGGCCCTCTTGTTAATTTTATTGTGCTAAAGAAAAGCAAAAAATGCAGACTAGAGAAAACTCTACAACTTAGTGCCTTATAGTGACAAAAACAAAAGGATACTTTCCTGTATTATGATAATTGTAATTCAAACTCCCCATAGCTCAGTCAGTAGCGTACAGGACTTGAGAACATGAGGTCTCTGGTTCGATCCCCGGCTTAGCTAATTTCTTTCTGAGGATTGATGATAGTCATTGCGACAGGATTCATTCCTCTCTCACAGCTGACCATTGTTTGGACGATGGTTATGTGGAAAAGCAGCCAGTGGCTTGGAAAGAATATTGTGCAGAGTACTGATAAAAAAAAACCTCCAGGAAAGCATGGATAGGTGCACTGGCCGCCGCGATATAACTGAAATAATGTTTAAAACTGTGTAAAACACCATACAGTCAATCAGTCAGTCATGCAATTCAAACTACATGTATTAATGTATTGCAACAAGAGCATTTAACTCTTTACCACCCAACAGAATTTTAAACTTTACCAAATTGAAAGCATTTGCAGATGACAAAGTGAGAGTAGTTCTAATGATGATTTCTGTCTTTGGTATGGTAGAAAACATTGTGGGAAAAGGAGAAAATGCTGGTTACCAGCTGGTTTCCCACAATGTTTTCAAAAGGCTCTTCCTTCAAGGTCGTTAAAACAGGGGATTGTGTAGTAAAGAGTTAATCATTTGCTTTGTTATGTTTGACTATAAAATGCATCAGGAAAAAACGAACTGACCCGTTCATTGTGCATCGTTGCAAAATTTTATGTGTTAACGATGTAAGAAATGCACAGCTGGTAAAACACTGTAGTGTATTATCATAGGCCACTGAAGCTCCATTGGTCTATTACCGGACAACGAAATTTTCCTTATCGGACACCATTACTATAAATAGCACATTGGCAACTGCCTCTATATTGTATGTAATAAGACAAGGTGTGCTACGAAATCGAAGAAAATTTTTACCCCTGTACCCTTTCAGAGATAATATTTAACCAAAAACGAAAAAATAAACCTAGTTACCGTTGCAGATGGGTTCACAAATGATTTTTCTTGAGTACCCTGACCTTAGAAAGTTCCAAACGGCTCTTGTGATCAAGCAATAGCTCTGATCTTAAAAATTTAAAAAGGTTCTACATTTTCCGGACCGCCATGCGCTGACGTCACACAATTCATTATGACGCAGCAAATTATAACTCGCATGAATTTACTATCAAAAGACGCGCCAAAGTTTTTGACCAATAAACGGTAAATACGCATTTGAAAATATACGAAATGGAAGATGAAAATCGTGATACTGGATTAGATGAAAAGATAAATCATAACAGACGAAATATTAATTTGATAATTTCATCAATATATCAACAAAAGAATTTTAGGTCTTTGTTTGAAAAAAATATTATAGTTATAATTTGCTACGGGATTATAAATTGTGTGACGTCAGCGCATGGTGATCCGGAAAATGTGGAATCTTTTTAAAATTTTTCAGATCAGAGCCTCAGCTTAATCGCAAGAGCCCTTTGGAACTTTCGAAGGTCAGGGTACAAAAGAAAAATCATTTGCAAACCCAACTGCAACGGTTACTAGGTTTATTTTTCAATATTCAGTAAAATATTATCTCTGAAAGGGTACAGGGGTAAAAATTTTCTTCGATTTCGTTGCACACCTTGTCTTACGATATACAATATAGAGGCAGTTGCCAATGTGCTATTTATAGTAACGGTGTCCGATAAGGAAAATTTCGTTGTCTGGTAACAGACCAATGGAGTTTCAGTGGCCTTTGGTATTATTGACCCATTCAATGGGTTTACATCACTGGCACACAGTAGGTCCTATAAAAGTAGACAATGGATGGTAAAGGTAATTGTACATCAGATGAGGGCCAACCTGTTGTACCTGCATAATAAACCAGCATGAAAGTCTTTCTATAATTGGTAGCCAGCTGCTAAGAATGGAACAAATTTAAAAGAATTACAGTCTTAATTTTTCCTAGCGAAGCGAACTACGGCCTAAAATATCTCCATATTTATTCAACTGATTTATTCTTGCAGCCTTTTGTTTATCAACTCTTTGCTTGACCATTGACAAATGTTTGCCCCTCGCTCAAAAATATATGACTCTGGCAACCCAAACAGTTTATTTAGCCACCCTTATGGGCAGGTCAAAAAAATTTTCGTTTAGTAAAGAGATGATCTGGCCAAAGGGAAATTAATGCATCTCGGTGATCCATGATACTAAGGAAGTCATCATTGTGGATCCATAAAATCCATTTTCTCTAACAACCAACTTAATCTTGAAGTAGAATGGTTCTTTGATGTGCAAAAAATTGACCAAAGGCAAAAAGTTTTGGCCCAGGTCAGCCTGCGTGGACTGTGCAGGCTCATCTGAGTTGATACATTTTGCAGATGCATGAAGGCTCCTTTTTACAGACCATGGCGTATATACATTTATCTTGTGCTGTATGCAAAATATTCATTAACTCTTACCAAACGACAAAATTTTAGACTGGTCCAAATTGAAAGCATTTGCAGACAACAATATAAATGTGATTCAAAAATTGAAATTTGTTGTGGGAAGGGTAGAAAACATTGTGGGAAAAGGAGAAAATGTTGGTAACCAGCATTATCTCCTTTTCCCACAATGTTTTCAAAAGGCTTCTTTCACAGTGTCATTAAAAGTCGGGATTGTGTGGTAAAAGGTTAATCTTATGTTGTATGTAAATGCTCTGGTCAATTACATTGGCTTCTTTGTTTTTTTTATTATGTATAGAGCATTAATCTGAAGAAGAGAGAAACAAGTGATATTTTTTATTCACACAAACGATGCTTTAGTCAGGAAACAGAATCAAAATTTAATACTGGCGGGGTTCAGAAAATAAAAGAAATGACATTACAAAGATTGCAGAGTGGTCAAGTACAGGTTCCAGATCAAAGGAATGTCACATCATTGCCACCACAAATTAACCTTGACGGCGCAGAGTATATAGCAGTTGATGCAAAAACGATATCAGCTTCTCCATTATCGGATCTTTGTAGCATTCAGGCAGTTTCTGAGACTGAACAATTCAGCAAAATATGCCAAAGTGATGAAGGTTTGACTGATCACTTCAAAAGCTCTATGGGCCTGTCTTTTGATGACAATGGGAATCTTTGCTGGAGCAATGGACAACCAGTAGAAACAGTTGAACCACAAGAGGCTGTGCGAGAATTTATTAACTTTGTAAAGAAATATGACAATGCAGTGTTGCTTGTCTATGATGGTCCTCCTACTGCTGTCCAAAGGTTAAGATATGCCTGTCTGCACTTTGGTTTATATGAGGAATTGATTTCTACTTGTCCATATTACATTGATGTATTTCACATGGCTAGAATGAGTATTCCTGTACGCATTGTGCCAAGTTTCAAGCTGCAGGATATTTGTAGAGAACTTGTAGACATGGATGTCAACAGCCAGGATCCAATATCAAGAGTGCAGGGGATGAGGAAGTTGTTTACTGACGCCTTACTTCAGAGAGGATTCAGCCCGAGTACAAAATGCACAGATTACTTCAGTGCAAAAGATTGCTATGCTCAGATGGTTGCGGACGATAACATACACCCATTAGTGGTAGAAAAACTTGCTAATGCTGGATTGAGACTAGACCACCTGAAGTTTTTGAAGGAGAAAGGAGAAGTTGAGTTCAAGAGACAACTGAAAAAATACAACCTCTTTGATCGGGATATTAATGTGTTGTTCACATTAGTGTGATGTAGTGTAAATGAGTCATGCTTTGGCAAAAGGGAGCTTATTGCATCTCAGTGATGCATTATACCAATCAAGCCATTACCTAATTATGGGTCCATAAAAACCACTTTTTTTTAACAACGGTCTTAATTATGGGGTAGACTGGCCCTTTGACGCAAAGAAAATTGACCAATAGCGAAAGGTTTTGGCCCAGGTCACACTGCACAGGCTGACCTTGGTCGATACTTTTCTCAGATGCATTAAGCCTCCTTTTCACAGAGCATGGTTCAAATGATTTAAAAAAAAAAGTTTTGTTTATAATATGGATTGAATTTTGATATGAAGTTCATCACATTACTTCATTATATGTGATTCTATGAACTGACTACATTTTTCATGCAACTTTTTTGCTTTTTTAGCTCAGCTGAGCATGAAGTGCTCCAGGTCAGCTTTTGTGATCATGCTGTGTCCTTCAGCCTTCATACATTGTCCAGACGTCAAGAATTACCTTGTGTGCACTCTAAAGACTGCAATTTCAGTCAAATACTTACAAAAATTTGTCAGAATTTTGCATTGATGTCTTGGACAAGTTCAAAATGGGATCACACCTGGTGAAAAAAGTAGGTCACTAGAGCAAATTTTAGAGAAAAGAAAAACTTCAGAGCACTCTAGAGGCCCCATTTTCAATCCACTATCCATGAAACTTGGTTTGTCTTGATATGTTGTATAAGCTCAAAATTGGGTGACATCAGCTCAAAAAGTAGGTCACAGGGATAAATCTTAGAAACATCTTGTATGCCTTCAAAAGGCCACATTTTCAGTCTGATACTCATGAAACTTTGCAAGAATGTTTGTCTTGACGATATGTATTACAAGTGCAAAGTTGGTTCAGTCAAAAAGTAAGTCATACGGACAAGTCTGTTAAAAACAAACTTGTGTGCACTCTAAAGGCCACATTTTATTCCGATGATCAAGAAAATTGATCAGACAGATTGTATTGATAATATCTTGAGCAAGTTTTGAAAAAGGTCAGGTTGATATCTATAGAAGAAGTTTAAAATTGGGTCACATTAGATAAAAAATTAGGTCATTTAGACAAATCTTTGAAAAAATCATATGTGCAGTCTAGAAGACACATTTTCAGTCTGAGACTCGTAAAACTTAGAATGTTTGTCACGATATGTGGTACAAGTTAAAAATTGGGTCAGTCAAAAAGTAGGTCACATGGACAAGTCTAAAGAAAACCTTGTGTGCACTCTAGAGGTGACATTTCAGTCTGATGCTCAAGAAGAAAACTGAAAAGAATGCTTGTCTTTATGATATCTCAGAGTTTTAAGTTCAGATTTAGTCCCATCAGGTCAAAAAGTAGGTCACTGGGACAAATCTTCGAAAACTTTTGTATGCACACTTGAGGCTACAATTTTAGTCTGATCCTAAATAAACTTGGATTGGTTGTCATTATGATGTCTAGTACAAGTTTAAAATTGGGTCATGCCAGATCAAAAAGAAAGTCATAGACAGATCTTAGAAAAACCTTGTGTGCAGTCCTGAGGGCACATTTTCAATCAGTCTGATACTCATGAAAGTTTTGTCTTTATGGTATGTAGGACAATTTTGAAATTTGGTCATCTCAGGTCAAAAAGTAGGTCACGCATACAAACCTTAGATTTTAGAAGAACCTTATGTGCACTGTTGAGGCTACATTTCAGTCCGACACTAATAAAACTTGATCAGAATGTTTGTATTGATAGTATCTTGTACAAGTTTGAAACACGATTAGGCTGAATAAAAGATTTGGTCACTTAACTTGTGTGTTTTTCATCATCACAGCCAGGATCTATTCAACTTTATCAGTCCTAGATGACTTCACTTTTGGTCCTTCTTGTTCATGAAAAGCAACTTATAAGCCTACCTTTTGAAAACATTGAAGGAAAAGTCAAGGTAACTAGCATTTCCTCCCACAATGTTTTCAATTCTTTAAGAGACAAATCTCATCATTTGTCCCACATTTGTCATCTGCAGTTGCTTTCAATTTGGGCAAGTCTAAAATTTTGAAAGTTTGTTTACTCTTTACCCAACAACAAAATTTTGGACTTGACCAAATTGGAAGCATTTGCAGACAACATATTAAATGTAGCTCAAATTGTGATTGCCATCTTAGCATTGTGGAAAAAAGAGAAAATGCTGGTTATCAGAGTAACATTTCACATTTAACCCTACAATGCACACAACCCAGAGTTTTTACCTTTTACCATCCTGAGGAAGGATTTTGGAAACTTTGTTGGGGGGATGGGGAGAGAAATTCAAGCATTTTCTCCTTTTTCCACAATGTCTTTATGTTTCAAAAACAAATCTCATCATTTGAGTCATGTTTACTTTCTCATCTACAAATGCCCTCAATATGGATGAGTCCCAAATTTTTTCATGGGTTGAAGACTTAATGAAATGGATTGCATAAAAAATGCAAAAAAGACAGGGTCATTTTGGAGACATGCACTCTGATTCCCCTCTTTTAACCCTTTTGCTGCTAAGCACGACTCACTGACCATTTGCGGACAGTGTACATCAAGATCAGACTGCACAGAACATGCAGTCTGATCTTTGATCTACACTGTCTGATAAGGAGGTATTGTTCTCCAAAAGCGAAGTTTGAAAAACATTATTCAGGGTTTTACTATCAGCTTGAAAGTTTCATTTAAATAATTTAGCAGGATAGAATAAAATATTTCATTTGCCAGTTAAGAACCCTCTCGGACATGTTAAAAAAAAACTGCATACAATTGATTGGGGAAAAACACATGTGCACCACACACACACGCACGCACACACGCACACACCCTTATACACCCCACCCCAACCCCCACACGCAGAGGTTAAAAACTACATACAGTAACACACAAGCATGAACACAGTTAAAACATGAGATGAGAATGAAGGACGTCGACGGTATGTTGGGTGGTATCATCTGACAGTATTTTTTAGCTCTACTGGCTGTAAGCCAGCAGAACTTGTCATGGCGTGGTTTCCATGGTCTGTCTGTCTTTTTCTTGTTTATGCAATAAAGTCCGCATTTGTGGTTTTTCATGAAACATGCACAGTTTATCTCATCAGTAGCTTCAACATTATTGATTTTGAAAAAAGTCTGACAATCCGTGTGGGAAAAGTAGCCATTTAAAGTTCAAAATTTTAATTTCTTGTTTACGCCATTAAGTCTGCAGTTGTGGTTGAATTTGCGTGAAACTTGCACAGTTTGTTTATCTTATCAATACCCTGAACCCTATTGATTTTGAAAAAAATACGTCTATCAGTGTGGGAAAAGTAGCCATTTAAAATTCAACATTTAATTTTCTTGTTTACATGATAAAGTCTGCAGTTTTGGTCAGATTTTCATGAAACTTGCACAGATTGTTAATCTCATCAAAAGCTTGAACGCTATTGATTTTGAAAAAAATCTGGCAATCAGAATGGGAAAAGTAGCCATTTGAAGTTCAAAATTTCCTTTTTAGCTCAGCTTAGCACAACGTGCTAAAGGTGAGCTATTGTGATCGCCCTATGTCCGTCGTCCGTCAACAATTTCTTTAAACATCTTCTTCTCCTAAACCACTGGGCCAATCTTGATGAAACTTGGCAGGGATGTTCCTTGGGTGAAGCTCTACCAAAATTGTTCAAAGAATTGAATTCCACCCACAACTCTGGTTGCCATGGCAACAAAAAGGAAAAAAAAGCAAAATCTTTGAAAATCTTCTTCTCTGAAACTAGAAGGTGCAGAGCTTTGATATTTGGTATGTAGCATCTCCTAGTGGACCTCTACCAGGTTTGTTCATTTGATGCCCCTGGGGTCAAAACTGGCCCCGCCCCGGGGTCACAAGTTTGAGCATAGTAACAAAGAAGGAAAACTTTAAAAATCTTCTTCTCTGAAACTTGAAGGTGTAGAGCTTTGATATTTGGCATGTAGCATCTCCTAGTGGACCTCTACCAAGTTTGTTCATATGATGCCCCTGGGATCAAAACTGGCCCCACTCCGGGGGGGGGGGTCACAATTTCCAACATAGGAACAAAGAAGGAAAACTTTAAAAATCTTCTTCTGTAAAACTAGAAGGCATAGAGCTTTGATATTTGGCATGAAGCATCTCCTAGTGGACCTCTACCAAGTTTGTTCATATGATGCCCTTGGGGTCAAAACTGGCCCTGCCCCGGGGGTCACAAGTTCAAACATAGGAACAAAGAGGGGAAACTTTAAAAATCATCTTCTCTGAAACTGGAAGGCGTAGAGCTTTGACATTTGGTATGTAGCATTGCCTAGTGGACCTCTACCAAGTTTGTTCATATGATGCCCCTGGGGTCAAAACTGGCCCCACCCCGGGGGTCACAAGTTTGAGCATAGTAACAAAGAAGGAAAACTTTAAAAATCTTCTTCTCTGAAACTTGAAGGCGTAGAGCTTTGATATTTGGCATGTAGCATCTCCTAGTGGACCTCTACCAAGTTTGTTCATATGATGCCCCTGGGGTCAAAACTGGCCCCGCCCCGGGGGTCACAATTTCCAACATAGGAACAAAGAAGGAAAACTTTAAAAATCTTCTTCTCTAAAACTAGAAGGCATAGACCTTTGATATTTGGTATTAGCATCAGCTAGTAGACCTCTACCAAGTTTGTTCATATCATGCCCTTGGGGTCAAAATTGGCCCTGCCCCGGGGGTCACAAGTTCAAACATAGGAACAAAGAAGGAAAACTTAACTTTTTTTTTTTCTCTTAAGTGGGAAGGCATAGAGCTTTGATATTTGGTATGTAGCATCTCCTAGTGGACTTCTACCAAGTTTGTTCCAAGGATGCTGCTTGGGTCAAAACTGGCCCAGCCCCTTGGGTCACAAGTTCGAACATAGGAACAAAGAAGGAAAACTTTAAAATTCTTCTTTTCTGAAACCGAAAGGTGTGTAGCTTTGATATTTGGTATGTCGCATCTCAGAGTGGACCTCTACCAAGTTTGTTCATATGATGCCCCTGGGTCAAAACTGGCCCCGCCCCGGGGGTCACAAGTTCGAAGGTAGGAACAAAGAAGGAAAACTTTAAATTTCTTTTTCTCTTAAAAGGGAAGGTGTAAAGCTTTGATATTTGGTATGTAGCATTTCCTAGTGGACCTCTACCAAGTTTGTTCATATGATGCCCCTGGGTCAAAACTGGCCCAGCCCCGGGGGTCACAAGTTCGAACATAGGAACAAAGAAGGAAAACTTTAAAATTCTTCTTTAAAACTGGAAGGCGTAGAGCTTTGATATTTGGTATGTGGTGATTCTGTTCTAAGTTTGCTTGCCCATCTAAGCGCAACAAGTTCATTGAGTTCAAAATTGGGTCATCTTGGGTCATAAACTAGGTCACTAGGTCAAATTAAAGAAATACCTTGTTGGCACTCTCGAGGCCACATTATTTGTTCAATTGCCTTGAAAATTAGTTTGAAAGTTTGTCTTTATAAAGTCTCACATAAATTAATTTGGGTCAACTTGGGTCATAAACTAGTTCACTGGGTCAAATTAAATAAATATCTTGTTTGCACTCTGGAGGCCACATTTATTGCTCAAATGACCTGAAATTTGGCCAGAATGTTTGTCCTGGTGAAATACCAGATGAGTTTGGATTTGGGTCACCTGGAACCATAAACTAGGTCACTAGGTCAAAATAAAGAAATACCTTGTGGGCTCTCTAGAGGCCACATTCTTTGCTTAATTGCCTTGAAAATTGGTCAGAATGTTTGTCTTTGTAAAATCTCACATGAGTGTGAATTTGGGTCAACTGGGGTCATAAACTAGGTCACTTGGTCAAATTAAAGAAATAGCTAGTGGGCACTCTAGAGGCCACATTTATTATTCATTTGATTTGAAAATTGGTTAAAATGTTTCTTTTGATATAGTCAAAGACCAGTTCAAATTTGGGTCATCTGAGGTCATAATCTAGATCACTAGGTCAAATTAAAGAAATATCTTTAGGGCACTCAAGGCCACATTTTTTGCTCAATTGACTTGAAAATTGGTCAGAATGTTTGTCTTCATGAAATATGAGTTTGAAATTGGGTCACCTGCGGTCAAAAACTAGGTCACATGGTCAAATTAAAGAAAAACCTTAAAGGCACTCTACTAAGGTGAGCGACCCAGGGCCATCGTGGCCCTCTTGTTTTGTTTATGCGTTTTAGTTTACACTGGTGGTGGGATTTTCGTGATACTTGCACAGTTTTTTCATCTTATCAATAGCTTGAACCCTATTGATTTTGAAAAAAAATCTGACAATCACTGTGGGAAAAGTAGCCATTTAAAGTTCAACATTCCAATTTCTTGTTTACGCCATAAAGTCTGCAGTTGTATAGATGGCGAAGTTCGTCACAAAACGAAAGCCTGTGAAAAAATATCTGAAAGGGTTTAAACAGGTTATGCCAATCTTTTTCCAGCTGGAGGTCTTTGCATGTATTGGTAACAAAGGTCTGGGCATGCTAGCAAATACGGAGGTTCAAATCTCGACATCATGATTAGAGTTGAATAGAATCGATTTTCAATTAAAAAAAAAAAGGTAGAGTATTTTCTGGTCTGGTAACCCGCCGTACTACAAGGGTAAATGGACATATATCAATACGCGATGCGTAAATTGCCGCTTAAAAAGTTCGGGCGAAAATGGCAATAAACAAGACGTATGTTAAAAATCAAGCCAGTCTTTAACTAAAAATTTCTTAGAAGACGAAATGATTTCAAACGGGGAAAATATTTTTTTAGAATACCAACTCTTTACTGCAAATCTCTGTCAACAGTTTCTTGATATAGATATGGGTAAAACCGCGGCTTGTGCAACTGATTAACAACAAAAATAACGTCCCTACCTTGCTGGGCTTATACCGGGACTTTTTCCCAAGCTTATAGGAGCTTATGTTTATAAACGGCTGGTGCATAGGATATACACTAGCTAACCATGGCCACAGGTGAACGGCGAGCGACAGTGTAAATCCTGTATTACACACTAATATACTGAAAGGTAAACAACTTGTGATGTATTTTCAATACCCCAGTCACGAATTCCATGCTGTTTACAAGTCATTTCAGTACCAATATTAACATCCATAGTACCAATGGATAGCGGAAACATTATTCTACAAGAAAATCATGTCGCAATTTGAGCCATTTCAAGTTGCTAAGAAAAATCCAGCTCGAAACTGTCAAACAACCCAACTCGGAAGAGATCTGATTACATTGAATCACGAAAATTTTCAAGAGATAAAACCCATTTTCAACGCGAAAAATGTCCGTTCTTATGCAAGGTGCATTTGAAGCCTACAAATTTAAAAGTATATCTGCACTGAAAATAGAACTTCAATATGTTTTTGTGTTGTACGAAGCTTTTTTTATTTGAAAATGTACAGCCGTGTAAACTGTCATCCTTTATGGCCTACTAAGCATGCTTTTGTATCGCGTTTTCTCATTGGCCGGGTCCAGACACACCTTCATCGAAAACCAATGAGAAAACGTTTTGAAAAACAAACCGAGCATGCGCAGTACGTCAAAATGGTAGGCAGCTGAGCGCTGGACAGATTTACCGATGAAAATGAGGATCGTACAGTCTATTCACATCAAATAGTTTAATGTTTCAGGTTTATACGCCTTATTATTGCTGGACCCGAAATGATACCTTTCGAATATTCAACGGCTTTCACGTTGGAAATGGGTTTTATCTCTTGAAAATTTTCGCGATTCAGTGCAATCAGATCTCTTCCGAGTAGGGTTGTTTGACAGTTTCGAGATAGATATTTCTTAGCAACTTGAAATGGCTCAAATTGCGACATGATTTTCTTGTAGAATAATGTTTCCGCTATCCATTGGTACTATGGATGTTAATATTGGTACTGAAATGACTTGTAAACAGCATGGAATTCGTGACTGGGGTATCGAAAATACATCACAAGTTGTTTACCTTTCAGTATATTAGTGTGTAATACAGGATTTACACTGTCGCTCGCCGTTCACCTGTGACCATGGCTGGATGAATCGTACAAGGGAGGTTTTAGAGAGTAAACGTATATTTTATTTTGAAATTCGTCGCATTGATTCCCGCCTTGAAAAATAGTCCGGTTCCGTACCCAGAATGCCGATATCGGATAGGTAGTGTATTTGAAAAATGCCACCTAGCGGAAGATAATGCAGAATACCCATATCAGATATGTGATGTATTTGAAAAATGCCACCTAGCGGAAGATAATGGCATGTAGGGGTACGCTTGAGGACACTTAGGAGGCCGCCATTACTGCGCCCTGCCTGACCCGACAACGTAGTGGTAGGGGCAGGTAATCCAGACTAAGTATTTTCATACACAAATACAAATTTTCACAGATGCAAGATTTTGGTCTTTTGAAAACACTGTGGGAATAGGAAAATTTATTTTAATATCTTTTCTCACAGTGTCCGGTTCCGAAGAAGGTTTTTTGATTATGGTAGAAAACGAAGACAGAAGGGTACAATTTTTTTTCACCGTTACGAAAAAAGTATTTCAAATGACCGTTTGCAACATTTTTGATACAAAGCAACCTATAGGGAAATTGTCAAGAACATTCTTGTTTAGGAAACTGGCACCCGTTGTTTCTCCTATAACCATCTCGTACTCAATATGAAGATGGATAACTGGCTGCCAGTTTACCATCTATTTGCGATTATAAACATCTTGCTGCAGGAAATTTTTGAAATTCATTTTTTTGACTAGCGAAGCTAGTCTATAGGTATCACCTAGATTCAATGTAAACAAAAAAAAACCCACATTTGCCAAATACTGCTTCACAGAAAATACTTCTTTCTGTTAGAAATCTTAATTCTGTTATATATGACAATTTTGACAAAAACCACTATATCTCTACCACTCCAAGGTGAACATGTCGTCTGATAAAGTGAACAAGATGTCATTTATAAGGTACAAGACCTTTGCTTGCATGTAAATTAAGTGACCTATGCAAAGCAGAGAATCACTTATTCCTACACCACTGCAACATTATGAATTAATCTATTAATAGATACACCTAGGTATTAACATGTCGTCTTGTAAACTTTACACTTTTTAAAATCATCAGGCAACCATTTTCCCTTAACTTTAAATTTAAACATTTCTCAGACTTCCACCTGTCTGTTGAATGAGACAATCTATAAATATTTCAAAATGCTTGTTATTTAGTGTAATTTATTATCAAATACGATGTTGAGACAACCTCACAAGCCTTACAAAAATATTAATCATCTTTAATTCTGTTATTTTCAAGCAAAACTGAGGATTATGCGGTGTTTCATTCTCTCTCGTAGAAGTTCAAAACTTTGCTGGCACATGTATTACATTGTCCGTAGCCCCTGAAATTCACACTTTTTGTACAAATCCTTGTGTAAATAAGTTCAAGTATCCATAATTTCTTGCCGAGAATCCATTACCGGCAGAAACATATGAAAAGGAATATATTTCCGGAATTTAATCGAAAGAAACAGTCATGACAGGACGATTTAAGCAGCCTTTCTGCTATACCGTATATGTATTTACTGCGTTTGTTTGTGAGCCCTTAACGACGGTAACCAAGGTAGTCGGTTTATCTCATCGCCCCGGATCCATGTATACAATTCTAGGCTAGATGGTTTCGAACAAGAAGACTTATAGAGTTTTCTCCGCAAAGGCCCATGTGAAAGTTGTGACCCTAGGGCGAAGCCATTTTTTACCAAAATCCTATAGGTCTAGGTCTTATGGTTAAATACAAAAAGATTTCCAAAGTTTCCTCAACATGAATCCCCCCTAAAACATAAGACCCCTAAGCGGGGCTAATTTCAAAACCAGGGAAGTGATCAAAATTTGGTAGCCCTAGGATTTCTGGTTAGGAGCAAGAAGATTTTTTGTGAATTTCACTCCTTAAGCACATGTTTAATTTATGACATGGGGTGGGACTGATTTTGACACAAGGGCTCTAATTTGAACAATTTTGGAAGAGTTCCACTAGATGATAACACTCACAAAATATTGCAGCTGTATCTGAAGGTCAGGAAAAAAAAAAGACGTCTTCAAAGTTTTCACTATATAAGCCAATGTAAAACTTGTGACTTGTTGGGCGGGGCCAGTTTAGACCCCAGAACTATAATTTGAAGAACCTTGGTTCTTACGGTGTTGAACCAGAGGATTTTTAACGTTTTTACTATATAATCCAACGTAAAATTTGTGACTGCCAGGGCGGGGTTAAATTTTACCCCAGGTCTATAATTTGGAATATTATAGTAGAGGCTCACTAGATTAGGCTGCATGCAAAATTTGGTATTCTAGGCCTTATGATTAGGAAAGAGCAGATATTTAAAGTTTCACTATATAAGACCATGTAAAACTCGTGGTCCCGGAATGGGGTGAATTTGACCCCAGGGCTAAAATTTGAAGAATCTTGGTAGAGGTTCCTTAGATAAAGCTACATGCCAAATTTGCTAGCCCTAGGCCTAATGGTAAGGAACGATGGGATTTTTAAAGTTTTCTCTATATAAGCCTATGTATAACTTGTGACCCCCGGGGCGGGGCCAATTTTGACCACAGGGCTATAATTTGAAGGAACTTGGTAGAGGTCCTTTAGATAAAGCTACATGCTATATTCGGCAGCCCTAGACCTTATGGTTTTGGACAAGAAGATTTTCAAAAAATTTCAATACTTTTCAGTTTTATTGCCATGGCAACCAGAGTTTTAAACGGAATCAAATTCTTTCGAAAAATTCTGAAGTTTATCATGGCAGGATCATTTCTGTGAAGTTTGGTCAAAATTGGATGGGTAGTTTCAGAGATGTTTGAAAATAAAGTTAACGCACGGATCCATGCTTGTACGCACGACGGACACTGGACCATGACATAAACTCGTTGATCTTTGGCCAGTGGAGCGAAAAATCACTCCTTATCGCGGTCTCCTTTCACGGTCCAAACAGATCTGTGACAAAACGGTTTATCGCTTCCGTAATTATTACCCTCTCAATTTTGAATGATTGATTGAATTTGCGTTTATTTGTCGTCACCACCGGTTACCCATATAGGCGACGCCCCCTGAAGGTTGTTAATTATTATTAGGGAGGACAGAGCAACGGATACAGGACGAACCCCAACATAAGTTACACCTGGTTCTTTACGTGCTCGGTGTAGAGCATCGTCACACGGGACCGCGATTTAACATCTGATCCGAAAGACGATTAGTAATTTTGGGGGTGGAGCGGTGATCTAATGGTCAACACGTTAGACTACCAGTCCGAAGGTCTGGAGTTTGATTCCCGGTATGGTAGAATGCTTTTCAGAGACACCTTGTGTTTCCCACCCAACAAAAGGCGAACTGGTTAGAAACCCAGAGGTAGCCTCGCATGTACCGGTGCCTTACACTGAGCATGTAAAAGAACCAAGAGATCTATTCGTAGAAGATCTAGGGTCTTGTAGCTAGAATTCCGTGTATCCGACTCTTTCTCTCTGTATCCCAATCTGCGCCTGTCAGATATATACAATAACAAGCACGTATGGTGGCATATTTTTGCCACGAGATATAAGATAATTATCGGGGTAACTTTAGAAGCCTATCACGATAAATCAAAGTTTCCATGGAAATTTTATGTAGATAGTGAAAAGTTTTCTGAAAAAACTATCACGATAAACTTTGCTATCTTGAAATTTTTACATTGATCAGTAAATATTTAACGCAAAATTTCTCATTCGTACACGCTGACATTCGAGATAAAATCATCGGGATAGTTCTACCTGTTTCTCAATATCCATATATAGAAACTTCACCATCTGGTTTTTAACTGTACAAGATGGCAAAGATGTTCCGAAACCGTACCTATTTATAGATATCGTGAAGAAGGTGACTATATATCCGACCGTCGTGTACACACTGAAGAAAATTCATATTGCGAGGACGACTGTCGTGTACTCAATGAAGGAAAACTTCTTGGGTGCCCGACTGTCGTGTACTCAATGAAGGAAAACTCGTTGGGTGCCCGACGGTCGTGCCCGGACTGATGAAATTTCGTCTTGGGGGCACGATGACGTGCCCGCTATTTCCGATTTCTTCATTCAGTACACGATGCGGTCGTGTACGCACTGAAGAAACGGGATATTACGTACACGTATTAATGGGTTGGACCAAAACGCAGACTGCTATGTGAACCAGCACGGCGTAAACCGTCTCAGTGGAGCAATAGTCATTTATACAGGGTGTCATGCCCGAAGGGTCGTATTATGTTATACACCCGGTCGTCCGTCCGTCCGTTTGCAATATCTTATGCGCGCAACTCCTCCTACAGTTTCCATCGGAATTAGATCTATTTGAAATTTGTCACAAAGGTATCCAGTCGTTTCGGCACCCGGTCATTTCTACACCCAGTCAGTTTGACACTTTTTCATGTAAATGAAGGTCGGACTGCACAACCGTGAGGTCTGATATTGGATCCACTTTTACCGATAGAGAAATACCTTTTCCCCAAAAATACCTTTGAAATATCAAACGTTAGGATTTTACCTTTGGTTTTGAATTTACATATCAATTATTTAGCGGGATAAGGGGTAAACTCGATAAGTACAATTAATGGTAAGCCAAGCTTTTCCACTGAAACTATGAAGGCGGTTGATTGTCTAAGAGTACACAACAAAGGACAAGAATTCTGACTCGATCACAACGTTTGACGACGTGTGCGTGTACTACTTGAAATCATTTGCAGGCAACAAATTCAATGTGACTCAATGTGATGGAGTTTTTCTTTGATCATATGGTTAAAAGCATTGTGTGAAAAGGATGAAATGTGTGTTTTTTCACAATATGTCCTAAAGGCTTGTAACTGAAGGTCATTACAACTTGGGATTGTGTGGTAAAGGGTAAGGGAGATTAATTGTGAAGTAGATGAAAGATCGGACGGTATGGTTCGTGTAGTCAGATATTGATTTCTGTAGTTTATTTCAGTGGAGGGAAAAAATAAAAATTTCTACAAAGTAATTTTTGATCGACCTGTGTCACATATTGGATGCTGCCATCTCATACATGTATCGCACGAAACCGCCTGTTTTCTCCTCCCGACCACACCCCTACTTCCTTTAAAAACTCCAAATTATTCATTAAACTCCAAAAACAAACACACACAAAACAACTATTAACATATTCTTGTCACTGCAAATTTAAGTAGTCTATATAGTTATTTCCCACAGCACATATAGTATATGTAGCTGAATTTCAATTGCATCTGCTTTAAATACTTTTTGGGATACCCCTATCTAGAGAACTCTTTCAATACATGTAGGCCTACTCAAATGAATTACCAATACTTTTTATCTACCATTTGTTGCTAAAAAAAAATTGTGGGTCGAATTGACTTAAATATGGGTCAATACGACCAAAAAGTTTCGAACTGACTGGGTGTGGAAATGACTTGGTGCCGAAACGACTGGATACCATTGTGGCAAATTTCAAATAGATCTAATTCCGATGGAAACTGTAGGAGGAGTTGCGCACACAAGAAATTCCAAACGGACGGACGGACGACCGGGTGTACAGTATAAGGTAATACGAGCCTTCGGACGTATAAAAAGGATGCCAGCTACGCTTGTGCATGCATTTGTTCTGTAACACGCTGTATAAATGACTATTGCCGTGTGCTCCAATGAGACTGTCTACGCCGTGCCGATTCACGTAAAAGTCTGCGTTTTGGCCCAACCCATTTACACGTGTACGTAAGAGTCCAATTCTTCAGTGCGTACACGACCGCATCGTGTACTCAATGAAGAAATCGGAAATAGCGGGCACGTAATCGTGCCCCCAAGACGAAATTTCATCAGTCCGTGCACGACCGTCGGGCACCCAACAAGTTTTCCTTCATTGAGTACACGACAGTCGGCCTCGCAATATGAATTTTCTTCAGTGTGTACACGACTGTCGGGTAAATATCATCGGCCTATCGTGAATGTCATTTGTGGGCACGAACGCTAAAAAAGTGACAAAAAGAGAATTATCGCGATATTTTTATCGTGAAACTTTTTATTATCGAGATAATATTTCCAGGAAATTTGGTTTTATTGCAATAGGTTTCGTACATTATCGCAATAGTTATCTCGTATCTCGTGGCAGAAATACGCCCCCATAAGCACGTGTACATATAATGTAACACCAAAGTTTGAAAAGTTGAAGCAATTTGTTGAATAATTAACTAACCCTTTAAATAAATATCTCTAAATGAGAGTGCGCCACAAATTGGAGCAATTTACCTGACAACAGAACACTCAACACTGATGGCCAGCCGTGGGCCTCGAACCCACACCTGCAAGTCACCCAAGATGTTGACAAGTCCTACGCTCTACCACTTTAGCTGTGCGGGCTGGTCAAACTCGTCTTTGACAAGGTAACGTCCGAATAAACAGAAAGGAAAAAAATGATTTGGCTGTAACCCAGTCTAGGCCTAAGTTTGTATTGGCCGAAATGTCCTGTAGCCGCCTGGAACCTTATAGAACAACTGGAACACAGTTAAAACTTCTATGGTAGTATAGAAAATATAGCAAACAAGTAAGTCTTATTTAACCGAGACATGTGAGAAAATTGAATAGATCTATGTCATGTATAAGATAAGTAAGTTTTACGTACAATAATGCTTAAGTTTGTACCATTCTGTAGCACTAGCATGGAAGCTGATATGCGTATAATTTACTTGCAGACAATAATAGGTATCCAGTCATTTCGACACCCGGTCATTTCGACACTTGTTGGTCGTTTCGACCCCTATTTTGGTCATTTCGAAACCCAATAGAAATTTTTTGCAAAAAATGGCCGTTTCGACACCTGTTGATTCCCCCCCTCCCCGAAAATGAAGAAAAAAAATGTTTTTTTTTTGGGGGGGGCAGTATTTTGTGAGATGCACCGATTTTAAAATTGTGGTGTATTTTTTGCAGTATATATAGCGACGGTCGCCTCTTTTC
This sequence comes from Tridacna gigas, assembly GCA_945859785.2. Lineage (NCBI taxonomy): Eukaryota > Metazoa > Mollusca > Bivalvia > Cardiida > Cardiidae > Tridacna > Tridacna gigas. The sequence goes on from OX244032.2 coordinate 15,665,691, forward strand.
CGATCTTTGTGTTTACTACTTTTGTTATTCTATTGCAGATGGGCAACTATCTTGATTGATGTATACATTAGTAGAATTCTATATGAGGAGGTTGTTCAAAGCAGAAGACAGATAACGTGTTATTTGTTAGTAATAATCGATTATCTGTATCTACTTTTATTTTCTTTCATGTTGCTTTCATAAATGATAATTATGAAACAAACTGTTGGTTAACTTTCATTAATTGTTTTGTTTGATTTAATTGAATGTGTTGATGGTTTTTCACAAATTATACCCCTGGTTTTTTGCTTTAATTTGAATGTTGTCGTCAATATTTCATCAACGACATGTCTTTAATGTAATTGGTTGTTAAAAGATAAAAAGTAATGTTAAATTTGTTGACGCTGTTTTGTGTTTGTTTACTATTGAAGTTTTTGTAAATAAACGGGAGTTTGTAAAGGTAGTGGTTCATTGTTTTATTGTTCTGCAATGGCAGATAACTGTGTTAAGTATAGTCCGGAGGAGACAACAGTCAAGGCCGGGCCATTTATGCTATCAGCCTGTTGATCTTTTGTGCTTATGTGTGATTTTATTGATTTGCATCATCAGCAGTGCCGAAAGTCATTCGTGAAATTATCAACAGCGGTAGTTGCTCGTGCCATCAATAGACCTGGCCAAGGTGTGAAAACAACTGATCACACACCGCGCAAAACAGTGCAAATATTATAATGACACCTGCTTGATTAATTTAATAATCTTTAAAGGAGACATGATAAACCTTTAGATACAATAGATGCGAGTTGAGAATGTACTGCATAAAGGTGCGGTCGATCTAGATTCTGCAAAACCCTAAAAAAGCAGCCATATGATTTTCTTCCTTGTCGGAAGATTTGATTTAATGAACATTACTCTCTGTTTTATAACCATATTTTACTGGCAGTGATCGAACTGCAGAAAACTGCTGTCCTATCTTGACTCTACACTGTTCCATGTGTTAAATTTTGCTGACTAAAATAAGCTTCGCAAGGCAATTATTTACGAGACCTATTTCAATGGAAAATTTCATATTACTGTACATGCAGTTATTGCCGGCGTAAATCAGGCTGGGACTGCACCTAAGCTGAAGATTACACATGATTTTGCTCATGTATAGAAATAATGGTTAAAGAAACTATAGGAAAGCATGGGTAGAAGCAAGGGTTGCTGCAAAATAATCGAAAGAATGTTGAAAACTGTATTTAACTCTCGTATCATTCCATCAAGTCTTAGTGAGACTCTGACCACTGCGAATTATATCTATGAATCATATCCTGAGAAAGAATAATGTGCAGAGTACTTTAAAAGAAAGTCCGGCCAGGTAGCTCAGTGGTTATAGCGTATCTGATTTGGATCTGGTGGTTGTGAGTTTGATACCTGGTAGAGGCAAACTTTCTTTCCAGCGATTTTATGCATCTCACCTCTGATGCATTTGAGAAAAGTAGTTCAGTGACGTGGAAAGAACGTTGTATCAGTACCGGTTTGAGAAAGCCAGGAAACACATGTCTAGGTGCACTGACCACCATGATATGACCTAAGCTGTTAAAATGGCGTTAAACTCCAATTCAACAACAACAGCAACTGTTAAAAGCATGCATAGGTGCAGGGGTCAGCGCGAAATAACTGATCAGTACAAAAGCAGAATATTGATAAACATAAGTAATTTTAATTGTCTAGGAAATTAGATAAAAGCAACACTTTGGTCATTTCGACATCTGCTATCAGTATTGACATTGCCGATTAATTATGCCCATTATTTGAAACTTCATATAGAACAAAAACACATATTTTGAACACGCACTTAAAACAAAATTACAAAGTAAACATTCAGAGTAGTTTAATTCTATGAACTCAAATATAAATAATGCTTGGAAAAAAATTGGGTGTCGAACTGACCAAATTTTGCAAAAAGATTTTCACTGGGGGTCGAAACAACCAAAATGTGTCAAAATGACCGGGTGTCGAAATGACAGGGTGTCGAAATGACTGTCATTCCAATCATAGACTGAAGTAAGGCAGAAGTAAGAATAAGTCATCAGGTCAGGTTTAGGCAACCTTTTTTTTTTTTTCAATTGAGTCAAATCTGAAAAAAATACATTATATATTAAAGCTCTAATCAATACAAGTCAGAAAAGTAAAGTTTATTGAGCGTTTTAATTTTTCATTTTAAAAATATTAACAGAATACTTGCGATGAATGTCATTAATTATCCTCTACTCAGGCACTCGACCTTAATTTAAATCGTTGCATATGATCCTAACCAAATAACCATGGTACTCAAGGCAAAAAAGACACACCTCGCTTCGGACAGTCGTAGTTTATATCATGAGGGTAATTTGCTACATAATTGAATGTTATTTGGAATACACATTTAAATCAACAGTTACGCTGGAAAGATATTCATTAATGTTCAAGTACTGCTGCACACGACACTTTTTGTGGTGCATTCACATTTTTTACCTATTTATGCTACTTGTGTCTTTCGCTGACTTCCAGTAACCTTGTACTTGATGTTTTCAAAATGTTACGAACCATCTGATTGTTTGAAACTTCAACGTTTTTTTTCAAACCTTGACACACCTTTCCAGTTTGTCCAATCATATCGCTTGTTTCAAAAAAGTCGATTGAAGGTTGATCAAACCGGAAGTGGACTAAAGTTAAATCATGCGGAAAAAGACTTTCGTAAGAAACATCAAACTTCTTCGAAATATTTAAGTTAATTAACTCTTTACCAAACAACAAAAATGTACACTTTTCAAAATTGAAACCATTTGCAGACAACAATTTAAATGTGTCCCAAATTGTGGAACTTGTCTTAGATTTGGAAGAAAACATTGTGGGCAAAGGGGTAAATGCTGGTTACCGGCAGTTTCTCCTTTTCCCACGATGTTTTCAAAAGGCTCCTACCTCAGGGCCGTTAAAACTTGGGATTGTGTGGTAAAGAGTTAAATGGTACTTACCATTTCTACTTAAATGTAACTTCTCTCCAGACACTTTCTACTTTTTGCACACTACTGTGCTTTATTCGAAAAAATTAAGGCGATAGGATTCACCATACGGAGTAGGTCATTTTGCCTTGAGTACCATGGTGTTTATTAGGATACATGCAACAATTTTAAATTGGGTCGAGTTCCAGTGCCTCTGCTGTCAAGTGATATTGTCTTTAGTCTTTATTGACATCATATGTCTAGGGTGACCCTAGTTCTGACCATGAAATGGTGGAAAATTTTTTTTACATGTATTATAGATTGACATATTTTTGTTAGGTACCCACCGAATACCTTGAGGTATTTTTGCTTGTTGTGACAACTGGAAGTAAAATGATATCGCTGTTTGTTTAATCAAGCTTCTTGGAAGTAGCATTTACCACTCTCTGATAAAAAAGTAAAAATATGTCAAAAACAAGTGGATGAAAATTATTTCCATCACTTATTCTATAAAATCATGATTTTTGCATAGCAACTTAGGTAAAATACATACTAAATCAAAAACTTACAAGAGGAATGCCTCCACAGGATTTCCCGTTTGTCTGCTTTCAGGAAGTCACATGACGGAATTCCTAGAAATACAGGGTGTTTGCAAAATTTGCCCACCTAATAGCTTTGATACTCTTTTTTTTTTTTCACTGCAGAGAAATATGGTTTCAAACAGCCACAAATTCTGTATGAGTCTGCTAAAAGAGACTATGAAGGAAGAGATAAGGTCTGCATGACCTTCATATTGAATGTCAAAATGAAAAATAGCCTAAGCTGTGGAATATAAACAGGACTAGGCTCCGAATAATTAATAAGACTTTTTCACCTACCCGTAAGGATTACAAGTGCCTTTGACTTCCACAAGCAACTTGCTTATTGGCGAAAAAGTTTTTCATATTTTTAGCATGGCTGTTTTCAAAGAAAATGTCGAGGTATTGCCACAGCCCTGTCTGCTATATTAACCCTTTACCGCACAATGCCACCTTTTAAAGACCCTGGGAAAGAAGCCTTTTGAAAACATTGTGGGAAAAGGAGAAAATGCTGGTAACCAGCATTTTCTCCTTTTCCCACAATGTTTTCTACCCTATCAAAGAAAAGTTGCACCATTTGAGCCACATTGAAATTGTTGTCTGCAAATGCTTTCAATTTGGACAAGGCTAAAATATTGTCCTCTGGTAAAGGGTTAAAGTTTTGGTTGTAGATTACTTTGAGTAATAACCCAGATGTCTCTTCAGTATTTTTCTTGTCACAACTCAGTGCTGTAATTAGGAGAAAAGCAGCTGAGATCTAACACTCGTCAAAATTTCACTCAAAACTGATCAGTGGTGAGAGATAAATGTCACAGACTCAAAGTGACTATCGTCAATCCTTGGAAAGAAATTGGCCAGGCTTGAGATTTAACCAACAACTCCTTGGTCTGAAGCTATTTATGTTACAGACTGCGCTACCAGGCTCATAAATAGGCAAGCTTTGTACTTGTAAATAACTTCTTAATTTAAAAAAATTGGGATCAATCTTACTTCTGATTTATATGTTATTGAACAAATTCAGTTACAGGGTTACTTGCTTTGAAACTTTTTACTATTGGTCAAGTTCTGCGTATCAAAGGACTAGTTTAACTCCTGATTCAGTCGGTTGTTAGACAAAAAGGATTTTATGGGTCCATTATTATATATGATGACTTGCTTGTTACAATGCATCTTAGAGATGCATTTAATCAGAGCTGCAGATAGAGGGAGTGATTTTGATTTCAAAATTGAAAATATTAATTATTCTCCACTAAACCCTATGTTATGGGTACCCATTAGAATCGTCTCATCGAGACGATTCTAATGAATACCCACAACATAGGGTTTGGAAGAGAAATTTTGGATTTAGAATACCCTCACTCCCTCATATCTGGATTTCTGATTAAATCCCCTTTTGCTAGACATGGCTCATTTGTTTATAGTTTTGTTGGATATAATGTAGATGTTCTTCTTTCAGATGCAGTATTAGTTTTATATTGAAGCAGACGAGTGACACTTGCAGTATGTTATGCACAACCATGTTTAGAACTACCTGGTGTTACCTGAATAGGGCACCAACACTCTTCAGTAAGCAAGGCCATGCTCATCAGTTTCTGGGAGACAGTTTAGCTGTGTGTAATGGAGCCAGTGCTACAGGGTAAATAAAAACGTGTGAACCATGCTTGGACAAACATGCCTTAACTCTTTACCAAATGACAAAATTTTAGACTGGTCCAAATTGAAAGCATTCGCAGACGACAAAATAAAGGTAACTTGAAACTTAGAATTTATTTTGGGAAGGGTAGAAAACATTGTGGGAAAAGGAGAAAATGCTGGTTACCAGCATTTTCTCCTTTTCCCACAATGTTTTCAATAGCTTTCTTTCTGAGGGTCGTTAAAAGATGGGATTGTGTGTTAAAGGGTTAATGCATCTCCGATGCATCATACCATTCAAGCTATCACATAATTATGGATCCAAAATTGCCACTTTTTTTAACAAACAACTTAATCATGAGGTAGAATGGTCCTTGGACATAAAGAAAATTTACCGATATCAGAATGTGTCGATCTTTTTGTAGATGCCGTAAGCCCCCTTTTCACAGCATGGCTTATGTCTTTTTTCACAGAAGTCCAGATAAATGGGGTAAATCAAATCCTAGTAGTATGAGTTTTTCCTGAAAACTTTTGTTATGGGTCATTACGGAGACTTTACCAATGAGTGCTAGGTTGTTACTAGATACTTCTCAGTCCATCTCTCTTTATTGCAGACCGTCTTTTCCTTTGAACTAATAAAGAGTTTAGCATTTAACCCTTTACCACATAACTCATTCTATACCATAGATGATATAAGATGCTTTTGTGGACAGTGTAGATCAAGATCAGACATTATTATACCCCCGCAAAACGAATGTTTTCGGGGGTATACTGGAATCAGCCTGTCTGTCCGTCCGTGTACAAAATACTAGCAATTTTGTGTCGTGAATTCCTCCTAGAGTTTTCCTTCAATTGCATTGAAACTTTGCACATATATTGATCATATATTGAAGATTTGCACGACGTAATTTTCAAGTGTCAACTCCCCCTGGTTGAGGAATTATCTCCCCTTGAACTTGACACTATTTTTCTGTCAAAGTGCTGGCAGGGGTATTAAGTCACATTCAGTGATAGCTCTAGTTGAATGTACAGTGTGATCTCAGTCTACATTGTGCACTACTTTATTCTAGATGATAATTAAAATGTCTCTTCATCTTGCAGTGGAACTTTATTTGTTGCCATTGAAAAAGAATATTTTATCAGAGCTCCATATAAGAGGGAGTGATGGTATTCTAAATCCATTATTTCTCTTCCAAACCCTATGTTGTGGGTACTTATTAGAATCGTCTCAATGAGACGATTCTAATGAGTACCCATAACATAGGGTTTAGTGGAGAATAATCAATATTTTCAGTTTTGAAATCAAAATCACTCCCTCTATCTGGAGCTCTGTTATGCTGTTTTAGTAGTGAAAAAGTAAGTGGGGTTCAATGCATCTCCATTATGCATTGTAACCTTTCCTCCCTTTTCCCCAACATTTTCTACCATACCAAAAATAAATTTCAACATTTAAATCACATTTAAATTGTCCTCTGCAAAGGCTTTCAATTTGAACCAGTCTAAAATTTTACCATGTGATAAAGAGTCACACATTGCAATGAAGGAAATACTCTACTTTTTGTGCAGTAAATTTTAAATGTTTTTCTCCTTGGGGTCATTTAAACACATTTACTCCTTTTTCCTCATTGTTTTTAGCTCGCCTGAGCAAGAAGTGCTCAAAGTGAGCTTTTGTGATCGTGCTGTGTCAGGTCTCCGTCGACCAGGCGTCATCAATTACCTTGTGTGCACTCTAGAGGCTACATTTTCAGCCTTTTACTGATAAAGATCGGTCAGAATGTTTGTCTTGTTGATAGCTCAGTCAAGTTTGAAAGTGGGTCATGTTGGGGCAAAAAGTAGGTCACTTGGTCAAATCTTCGATAAACCTTGTGTGCACTCTGGAGGCCACATTTTCAGCCTACTTCTCATGAAACTTGGTCAGAAAGTTTGCCTTGATGACATGTTGGACAAGTTTCAAAGTGGGTCACATCAGGTTAAAACGTAGGTCACTGGACCAAATCTTAGAAAAACCTTGTGTGCACTGTAGAGGCCACATTTTCAGTCTGATACTCATGAAACTTGGTCAGAATGTTTGTTTTAATATTATCTTGGACAAAATTGGAATTTACTCATATTGGTTCAAAAAGTAGGTCACTTACACTCGTGTATTTTACATCATTAAAACCAGGATCTCTTCAGCTTTATCAACTGTAGATGACTTTCCTCAGGTGAGCGCTTTAGGGCCAGTGGCCCTCTTGTTGTAATGCTCACAGAGAACTGAATGTCTTTATACCAATTCTGAATTTGTAGTCGGCAGATGCTTTGAATTTGAAAGAGTCAAAAATTTGTTGTGTGGGAAAGGGTTAATTGCTTGCTTTGATACAGGGCTTTATGAATGGAATTGCTTGCTTTTGAAATGCTGAGTCTAGATTGTTCCTTGTAAAAGTTTGGGATTGGCATCAGCCCTGGTTTGACAAAGACAACTACCTGCATTTGACAGAATTTTAAAGGGAAAAGACTTAACTTTTTTCCTATAGGAGCCATCTGGGCCCCCAACTTAAAAAATCCAGGGGCCCAGTCCAAAATCTAGGGACCCAGCTTATCGGAGCGAGAATGGGTTATCGAAACTTTTACCAGCATGCGCAGTAATCTAGAACCAGCAAATTGTGAGTAAACATCCGTTAGAGATAAGTTGGAATGGTCACTATACCATAAAGGACAATATTTGGCACAGAAATATGCAAATCTGGTCGGTTTTGAATGATACACTAGACAGAAACCTGACTTTGGTCACTATTCTGTCCAAAAATTTAATATGAAAACTTGTCCTACTTTTTGGGATTGCCACCTGGGGCCCCCGACAGGCATTTTTGGCTTGCCCAGCCCACAGGTGAACGGCAAGCGACAATGTAAATCCTTTATTACACACTAATATTAGTGTGTAATACAGGATTTACACTGTCGCTCGCTGTTCACCTGTGGCCCAGCCAATTTCTAGTCACCATTGGCAAGTGGGCCAGTGCTAGTTTTTTTCCCTGTTTTATCTACCAAGTTACCAAATTGGATAGTTTTAGTTTGAAAACTCTTGATAATGCTTAAAACTTACGTCAGGGAACAAATTTTTCCCCACACAAAAAGAGTTTTAAGTTGAAAGGCCTTGTTTAGGAGCTGGACTGAAAAAAAAAAGGGGGGGGGAACAAAGTGTTGAAAAACAGTGAAAACCTTATTTGGAATATAGGCCTTTCTGTGTAATGTCTCAAAAGAGCATCACAAGACTTGCAGTATATTCCCCTTTCTTAACCCTTTACCACACAATCCCTAAAAGAGAAGCCTGTTGAAAACATTGTGGGGAAAGGAGAAAATGCTGGTTACCAGCATTTTCTCCTGTTCCTACGATGTTTTCTACCCTATCAAGGACAAATCTTTATTTGAAATACATATACCTATGGGAAAAAGTTAAGCATATTCCATCTCATACAGTTATAACAATTCTTTTCGCCCACTTGTATCTTTTTCCTTAATATGCTATGAAATATTGACCATTTTGAAAAGTGTATCAGTAGATACCGGTTATGTTACGGTTGATTAACCAGGGAACAATGGCCTCAAACAAACTCACTGTGCACGAGCCACTAACCAATTTGATCACATTCAATTTGGGTTGGCCAAAATGGTTAGAAGGCGTTTAAATGAAGCTCAAAAATGGCAGGTAATTGGCATGCAAGAGGCTGGAATGACACAGAATGCTACTGCAGAGGCTATGAATGTGTCACAAAGTGTTGTAAGTAGACTGTTAAAGAAGCACCGAGAGACTAGCAATGTTACAGACCGGCCTCGGTCCGGACGTCCGAAGTTGACCACTGAAAGAGAGGATAGATTTCTCCTTCGACTGAGCCGCATGAATAGATTTGCCTCCGCTGAAACACTGCGTGGTATGTTCCGGGGAAGAGTTGCAATTCTCCTTTCAAGAAGCACTGTCAGCAAATGTCTTCTAAGTGCCAGATTACGTTCAAGATGGCCTGCTAACAGGCCACATTTTACAGCTTGTCATCAAAACGACCGCTTGCAGTTTGCCTTGGATCACCAGGCTTGGCTTATCCGGTCATGGAGAAGAATTCTGTGGAGTGACGAAAGTCGCTTTTGCCTTTTCCCAGTGCTCCAGATAATTTTCAATGACATCAGTACAGTACTGATGAAAATCAAGATTAATCAGTACCAGCATATGGGGATCAGTACCAACATTTGGTTAACGAGACTGATTAAAGTCAAAATTGGTTTTCTTGCATTTGCTTTTATATAAGCATTACTGTAAAACTACATAACATTTTACCTAGGAACAGTATGATGTTTACTGTACAAAGTGTAAAGCAGGTTTGTAGAAACAAAATATGCAACTCGTAATCTTTTTTTGAAGCGATCTTTTTTTCATGCTATTTAATTTTTGGAAAAATATTTGTGCAGGATTTGTCATAAATTTGTCAAATAGGGTCGCAAATAACTTCAAAACCTATAATTTTACGCTAGAAAAGCAGATATAAATATTTTTGAATTCACCAGTGCTTCAGTTTTGGAGACATTTTTTCTAACTTGACCCAAATTGGCGCCACTGGGGATCAACAGAGAGCCCATCTGGGTGCATGCGCTTTTTGCTTCATATTTTTTGTGCGTGATTATTCAATTTAGAGGGTGAATTATTGCACATTTATACATAAATGGGAACAGTGCTGAAGTCTTGGCCAGTCTGATTTTATCTTTCAACGATTCTCAGTTTTGTTAGGATTATTTGGTTCTGGAGATGGATGAAATAACCTAGACAGACGTTTCTGTGTATTCCCTGACTTTTTCGAAGTGCAAACTATTAATTTGGAACATACATGTACATAGTACAATTATCCGCTGGTCCCACGCCGTAATCGATAAAAACTTGACTAAAGCCGAGATGCAGGGTCTAATTCCGGTCCGAGCCAGTTTTCCCTTTTTATTTAACGGGAAAAAATTGGAAAATCGCTCGGCAATCCCGAAGATATCTAAATGTTTGTCAGAGAAAGAGTAAGCTCCCTTTCATTGTGTACGGATTCGTACCCTTTATTTTACGTACCTGGAAAAACGTTCCGTATCGAGTACGGAATTTTGTAGAAAAAGATGCGTAACAATCAGATTGTCATCCGTAAATTACGTGAATACGGACCTTATCTGGAGCACTGTTTTCCATAAAGACGGCCGAAAACGTGTTCAACGTTTACCAGGCGAGCGTTACAGGGACGATTGTGTACAAGAAACTGTCACTGGAGGTGGAGGTAGTGTAATGGTGTGGGGAGCATTCAGCTACAACCATAAGCTGCCAATTAAAGTTGTGCAAGGTACGCAAATGCAGTCAAGTACCGCGATGATATCCTGCATGAGCTTGTTACTCCCTTTTTGAGCAGTCTTCAAGGACAAAACATGATTTTTCAGGATGACAATGCGAAGCCCCATGGAGCACACACCATCAACGAGTACAAAACTGTCCATAACATTGCTAGCTTGGCCTGGCTGTCCTTATCCCCAACCCTGAATCCCTTTGGGATGAGCTTGGGAGACGTGTTCGAGCCCACGAGCCGGAAGTGAGTAACCTAGCTGAGCTTCGCCAGGCACTTCTTCAAGAATGGGACCGTATTCCTGAGGTTGTATGCAAGAGATTGGTCACATCAATGATAAAATGGTGCAGGACTGTAATCGAGCAGCGTGGTGGACACACCTGATATTAATGATTACTGTGACACAATTAGTGAATGAAATCACTCAGGTTTTCATTAATTCTTTAACAGACTATCCAGATACACTCTCCTGAAGTTTTAATGGTTTCAAAATTGCAAATTTGTGATTTTTTTGACAGGTTTTGGCCAGACAATATTTCAGTCTGACAAAAAGCATGATTTATTGCCCTTGAAATATTGTCTAAAATTAGTTGTTCCCCTTTTTAGCTCACCTGAGCACAACGTGCTCAAGAGGAGCTTTTAGGATCACCAGCTGTCCGTCGTCAGTCATTCGTCGTGCGTCTGTGCGTCGTCAACAATTCTTTAAACATCATCTCCTCCTAAACCACTGGGCCAATTTGGACCAAACTTGGCAGGAATGTTCCTTGGGAGGTCCTCTTTAAAAACTGTTCACAAAATTTGATTCCATCAAAAACTCTGGTTGCCATGGCAAGGAAATGGAATTTTCTAAGAAATTCTTTAAAAATCTTCTCCTCTGAAACTGCTGGTCAGATTTTGAAATAATTTCACAGAGACGTTCCTTGGGTGACCTTTTTCAAAAATTGTTCGCGAAATTTTGATCTGTCAAAAAAACATGGCTCTGGTGAATGGGGGCTACTTGCACTATACAGATATGAAGAAATTCTTAAAAATTCTTCGTCTCTGAAACCGCTAGTCAGATTTTAAAATAATTTCACAGAGATGTTCCTTGGGTGACCCTTTTCAAAAATTGTGTGCGAAATTTTGATCCGTCAAGAAACATGGCTCTAGTGAATGGGGGCTACTTGCACTATTCGGAAACGAAGAAATTCTTAAAAATTATTCTTCTCTGAAACAGCTGGCCAGATTTTGAAATAATTTCACAGAAATGTTTCTTGGGTGACTCTTTTCAAAAAGTGTTCACGAAATTTTGATCCGTCAAGAAACATGGCTCTGGTGAATGGGGGCTACTTGCACTATATGGCCATGAAGAAATTCTTAAAAATTCTTCTTCTCTGGAACTGCTGATCAGATTTTGAAATAATTTCACAGGAATGTTCCTTGGGTGACCCTTTTCAAAAAGTGTTCGCAAAATTTTGATTTGTCGAAAAACATGGCTCTGGTGACGGGGGGCTACTTGCACTATACGGATATGAAGAAATTATTAAAAATTTTTCTTCTCTGAAACGGCTGGTCAGATTTTGAAATAATTTCACAGAGATGTTCCTTTGGTGACTCTTTTCAAAAAGTGTTCGCGAAATTTTGATCCATCAAGAAACATGGCTCTGGTGAATGGGGGCTACTTGCACTATACGGAAATGAAGAAATTCTTAAAAATTCTTCTTCTCTGAAACCGGTGGTCAGATTCTGAAATAATTTCACAGAGATGTTCCCTGGGTGACTCTTTTCAAAACTTGTCTGTGAAATTTTGATCCATCAAGAAACATGGCTCTGGTGACTGGGCACTACTTGCACTATATGGCCATGAAGAAATTCTTAAAAGTTCTTTTTCTCTGAAACCGCAGGTCAGATTTTTCAATAATTTCACAGAAATGTACCTTTGGTGACCCTTTTCAAAAAGTGTTTGCAAAATTTTGATCCATCAGGAAACATGGCTCTGATGGGGGGGGCTACTTGCACTATACACACATGAAGAAATTCTTAAAAATTCTTCTCTGAAACGGCTGGTCAGATTTTAAAATAATGTCACAGAAATGTTCCTTAGGTGACCCTTTTCGCAACTGTTCGAGAAATCTTGATCCGTCAAGAAACATGGCTCTGATGGCTGTGGGCTACTTACACTATATGGACATGAAGAAATTCTTAAAAATTCTTCTTCTCTGAAACTGCTGGTCAGATTTTGAAATAATTTCACAGAAATGTTCCTTGGGTGACTCTTTTCAAAAATTGTTCGCAAAATTGTGATCTGTCAAGAAACATGGCTCTGGTGCTGGGGGCTATTTGCACCATAGGGACATAAGGAGGAATTTCTTAATTCTTCTTCTCTGGAATGGCTGGTCAGATTTTGAAATGATTTCACAGAAATGTTCCTAGGGTGACCTTTTTCAAAAATTGTTAAGGTAATTTTTATCCATGGAAAAACAACAGCCAATTGTTGGCACCTGCATGTGGTGCTCTTTTTTGACTTATGTTTTTAGCTCCACTGGCCAAAGGCCAGCGAGCTATTCTCATGGCGTTGTGTCCGTCGTGCGTGCGTGCGTCCGTCCTTGCGTGCGTGCGTGCGTAAACTTTTTCTTTAAAAAACTTCTCCTCAGAAACTATTGACTGGATTTTTACCAAATTTCACAGGAATGTTCCTTTGGTGGTCCTCTTTCAAATTCCTTCAAATAATTGTGTTCCATGAAGAATTCTGGTTGCCATGGCAACCAAAGTAAAAAACCTTTAAAAATCTTCTCCTCCCAAACCGCTATTTGGATAGCATTATTATTTTGCAGGAATGTTCCTTAGATACAGGTTTACAGAATTCCTTTAAAAAAAAATGATCTGTCAAAAAACATGGCTTTTATGGGAGACTCATTTTCCTTTTATGGTATAAAGTAAAATCTTTGAAAAATTTCTTCTCTAAAACTATTCATTGGATTTCATTGTTGTTTTGCAGGTAAGTTCCTATGGTGGTTGTCTGCCAAATTGTTTCTATGGTGGTTGTATACCAAATTCCTTTTAAAAAAATGATACACCTAAAAACACATTTTTTTATAGACAAGGCTTATATTTCAAAAAAATGTTCTTCTCCAAAACTATTTATTGTGTTAGTTTTATCGACTAACAAAGAAAAAGGAAGAAAATTGGATTGACTTGACCTAGTCAGGGCTGTCCTATTTAAGCCCACACATTTTCCTTGATATTAAGATCACAGTTTACTCCAATGATATGCTATTAGTTAGTACTAGTAATAAAATATCACTGGCCATAAATAAGATAAAAGCTTGAGCACCTTTCACAACTTGAGCTTTTCAATTTTGCCTTATTACTAAGCCTGAGTAACCATGCCAAGATAAAAAAGAAAAAGTATTTTAATAACAAAACCCCCATGTTGTAGGTACTTTATAGTCCTTTTGATATAGAACAAGAGAACCTCTGCACTTTTATTAGTTCTGGTAAAGGTTTGTTGACCTACTAATGAGTAAATGCAGAGTGGACAGAAGGGGTGTAAATCCTGGTGACCTGGTACAAAGTGGGACAGGGCTTTACATTTGTGATAAGGCATTAATGTTATCCAGTCAAACTGATCCCGCAACTTCAGTACACCAGAATTAATCTGTGCCCTGGAGCAGGATATTTGATTTATGTAAATGCATTTGTAGACCATTTTGTGTTGTTTGCCACAGAAGACATTCTAACTGTGACTGTGAAAAGTTGATTATTAGGGATTAGGTGTTCATTGTATGCCAGCATATTTCATTCTATCTGGTGTATTGATGTAAGTTGATCTATATTGCTATAACATTCATTCATTTGCCCTCCTAGCTGTGCTTTTAGATTACCCCTTTAGCACACAATCACAACTTTTAACGACCCTGAGAAAGACATATTTTCTATATTTTGATGTTTCCCCACCCAAAATGGTTTGTGAAAGGACCTGTTGCAGACAACATATCTTCAAATTAGTAAGACATATATAAAAAAGGATAGAAATTATTGTGGGAAACTAAGAAAATGCTGGTTACCATTTTTTTCTTCTTTTCTCACAAGTTTTTAGCTTACCTGAGCACATAGTGCTCAGGGTGAGCTATTGTGATCGATCGTTGTCCGGCATCCGTCCGTCCGTCCGTGTGTCCGTCCATCCGTCCGTCCGTCCGTCCGTGAACAATTACTTAAAAAATCTTCTCCTCTGAAACCACCCAACAGATTTCAGTGAAACTTCACAGAAATGATCCTTAGGTGATGCACTTTCAAAATACTTCAAAGATTTGAATTCCATGAAGAACTCTGGTTGCCATGGCAACCGAGAGAAAAAACTTTAAAAATTTTCTTGTCCCAAACCGTAAGGGCTAGAGCTCTCATATTTGGCATGTAGCATCATCTAGTGGCCCTCTACCAAAATACTTCAAATTATGGCCCTAGTCTTGAAAATGGCCCTATGTTGTGGGTTCTCGGATTTCACATAGAGATAAAGAAGGAAATCTTTAAAAATCTTCTTGTCCCAAACCATAAGGGCTAGAGCTCTCATATATGGCATGTAGTATCATCTAGTGGCCCTCTACCAAAATACTTCAAATAATGGCCCTAGTGTGGAAATTGGCCCTATGTTGTGGGTTCTCGGATTTCACATAGAGATAAAGAAGGAAATCTGTAAAAATCTTCTTGTCCCAAACCGTAAGGGCCAGAGCTTTCATATTTGGCATGTTGCATCATCTAGTAGCCCTCTACCAAAATACTTCAAATTACGGCCCTAGTGTTGAAAATGGCCCTATGTTGTGGGTTCTCGGATTTCACATAGAGATAAAGAAGGAAATCTTTAAAAATCTTCTTGTCCCAAACCATAAGGGCTAGAGCTCTCATATATGGCATGTAGTATCATCTAGTGGCCCTCTACCAAAATACTTCAAATTATGGCCGTAGTGTTGAAAATGGCCCTATGTTGTGGGTTCTCGGATTTCACATAGAGATAAAGAAGGAAATCTGTAAAAATCTTCTTGTCCCAAACCTTAAGGGCTAGAGCGTTCATATTTGGCATGTAGCATCATCTAGTGACCCTCTACCAAAATACTTCAAATTATGGCCCTAGTGTTGAAAATGGCCCTATGTTGTGGGTTCTCGGATTTCACATAGAGATAAAGAAGGAAATCTTTAAAAATCTTCTTGTCCCAAACCATAAGGGCTAGAGCTCTCATATATGGCATGTAGTATCATCTAGTGGCCCTCTACCAAAATACTTAAAATTATGGCCCTAGTCTTGAAAATGGCCCTATGTTGTGGGTTCTCGGATTTCACATAGAGATAAAGAAGGAAATCTGTAAAAATCTTCTTGTCCCAAACCTTAAGGGCTAGAGCTTTCATATTTGGCATGTAGCATCATCTAGTGGCCCTCTACCAAAATACTTCGAATAATGGCCCTAGTGTTGAAAATGGCCCTATGTTGTGGGTTCTCGGATTTCACATAGAGATAAAGAAGGAAATCTGTAAAAATCTTCTTGTCCCAAACCTTAAGGGCTAGAGCTTTCATATTTGGCATGTAGCATCATCTAGTGGCCCTCTACCAAAATACTTCAAATAATGGCCCTAGTGTGGAAAATGGCCCAGTGTTGTGGGTTCTCGGATTTCACATAGAGATAAAGAAGGAAATCTTTAAAAATCTTCTTGTCCCAAACCATAAGGGCTAGAGCTCTCATATATGGCATGTAGTATCATCTAGTGGCCCTCTACCAAAATACTTCAAATAATGACCCTAGTATGGAAATTGGCCCTATGTTGTGGGTTCTCGGATTTCACATAGAGATAAAGAAGGAAATCTGTAAAAATCTTCTTGTCCCAAACCATAAGGGCTAGAGCTCTCAAATATGGCATGTAGTATCATCTAGTGGCCCTCTACCAAAATACTTCAAATAATGGCCCTAGTGTTGAAATTGGCCCTATGTTGTGGGTTCTCGGATTTCACATAGAGATAAAGAAGGAAATCTGTAAAAATCTTCTTATCCCAAACCGTAAGGGCTAGAGCTTTCATATTTGGCATGTAGCATCATCTAGTGGCCCTCTACCAAAATACTTCAAATAATGGCCCTAGTGTGGAAAATGGCCCTATGTTGTGGGTTCTCGGATTTCACATAGAGATAAAGAAGGAAATCTTTAAAAATCTTCTTGTCCCAAACCATAAGGGCTAGAGCTCTCATATATGGCATGTAGTATCATCTAGTGGCCCTCTACCAAAATACTTCAAATAATGGCCCTAGTGTTGAAATTGGCCCTATGTAGTGGGTTCTCGTATTTCACATAGAGATAAAGAAGGAAATCTTCAAAAATCTTCTTGTCCCAAACCGTAAGGGCTAGAGCTTTCATATATGGCATGTAGCATCATCTAGTGACCCTCTACCAAAATACTTTAAATTATGGCCCTGGTGTTAAAAGTTGACCCTATGTTGTGGGTTCTCGGATTTCACATAGAGATAAAGAAGGAAATCTGTAAAAATCTTCTTGTCCCAAACCATAAGGCTAGAGCTTTCATATTTGGCATGTAGCATTCTGGTGTTGAGCTGAGTTGCATTTCAGGTGAGCGATTTAGGACCATCATGGTCCTCTTGTTTCCATACCTTTTTTCTTCAGTGAGCTAAAATGCAGGATTGAATGGTAATTGTTAAAAACTTCTTTTCGCCATTATAGAAATATCAGGCCTGTGGAGCGATACAGGCGCTCAAGCGCCTCTAGTTTAGCTCACTTGAGCACAAAGTGCTCATGGTGAGCTATTGTGATCGTGCTGTGTCCGTCGTGCAGAGTCCATCGTCAACTTTTTAACTTGTGTACGCTCTAGAGGCCACATTTTCGGTCCAATCCTCATGAAACTTGGTCAGAATGTTTGTCTTGATAAAATCTGGGACAAGTTTGAAATTGGGTCATGTGGGGTCAAAAACTAGGTCACTAGGTCAAATCTTAGAAAAACCTTGTGTGCGCTTTAGAGTGACCCTGGAATGAAATTTCGCCTATTGACTCAGGTGAGCGGTCCAGGGCCATCATGGCCCTCTTGTTATTTTTATGGTTTATGCCATCTCTGTTTAGTGTTTAATCATATTGAAGAGAATGGATGAAATGCACCAGACAAAATGAAGTAATTCGTCATTTTATGTTGGTCTTTGTTTACCTCTTTTTCACAGAATATCAAATATGTTAACTTTTTCCCATAGGTATATAATTTGTTGTCTGTAAATGCTTTCAATTTGGTTGAGACCAAAATTATATTGTTTGGTCAAGAGTTAACCCTTTACCACACAAGCCCGACTTTCAATGAACGAGAGGAAGAAGCTTTTTGGAAATGCTAGTTACCAGCATGTTCTCCTTTTCCCACAATGCTTTAAAAAGGCTTCTTTCTCAGGGTCGTTAAAAGTTGGGATTGTGTGGTAAAGGATTAACCTTTTCCCAAACAACAAATTTTGGACTGGTCCAGATTGAAAGAGTTTGCAGACGACAATTTTAAATTTGATGAAAATGGCAGAAAGTTATCAAAAAGGGGAGAAAACACTGTGGGAAAAGGAGAAATTGCTCGTTACAAGCAATTTCTCCTTTTCCCACAGTGTTTTCAAGAGACTTGTACTGCAGACACCTGAAAACCAGGGCTTGTTTGGGAAGGGGTTAAGGATAAAACACTATGTTATTTTGGGATACGTTTTTATTCATCTAGACTGTTGACCTCCAAGCACATTGCATCCATTTCCAAGGCATGTGGTCTACAGAATTCAGAGATTAAGGTAGGAAAATTTGTTGTCTTTCTGTCTTTGTGTACCAGTAGTCAGTCAAACATGCATTCCTCCTGAGTTTTGAGAATGGGGGAGAAAAAAAGAAGATACTAAGGCTTTCTTACATGATCACAAATACATATGTTTTTGAAGAACATTTTGGCAGAAGCCCTGTCCATTCCAGAATTGCAAGAGTAGAATGCATTTTAGGGAACAAGCTAGCCCAAAAATTTAGGGAGTAGTGAATTCTCCCTCCTGAAGAAATTGGGAGAAGTTTGAATCTTTGATGATCCAGGGAGAAGTCAGACTTTATGAACTGACACACTTAAGGCCAGATAAATGCACTCTTCTTTTCAAATGGACCAATATAAGGTGGATAATTTCTTCACTCATGGAAGAAATAAATAGAGGCTTTAAAACTGCTATTGTTATTTTAATTTTCAGGGTTCACTAAGGAATGAGTGATCGATGTATTCTATTACTGTTCCTAAAAAAAACAAAAAGAATGAAGTAAGTAGGAACAATAAAATGATTTTGTTCTACTAGTGTTCCTAAAACAAACAAAAAACATGTTTAAAACAAATAATTAAGTTCTCATTTTGAGTGTAGAAGCTAGACTTACGCTGCAAGTAGACAGTATTTCTTCCATAAACTTTACAGCACAAATTTAAGTAGATCTATATGATTTTCTGAAAGAATTTCTGTATGCCAACCATGAATGAAAAACAGTAGAACTTTAAATTTCAATATGATTTGCATATTAAAGAATAAAAAACAACAAGAATAGATTCTTATCAACTTCTTGACTCAAAGAACAGAAATCTGACCATGCAGTCCTTTCTGTTTGGTTTATCATTGTAATCTCTTGAAAAATATTGTTAATGAATATCTCCAGCTGTAAGAAGAGGTAATTCTGCTTTTATTTACAACTTTTCATGTCTCAAGTGAGAATCAGTAATGATCGTGTGACATCATTTTAAGGAGCAATTTAGCAGATGCTTTACCTATGGAAAAAAGACAGGGTTTTGTGGGATAAAGGGGTTGCTTTAGCAAGTCAGTGGCAGATAAGGATCATAACACTCTGCTGTCTTGTCTAATTGACCAAGCTAATAAAGGATAAGTGGTGTCACCCTTAGTCTTAGACTGCCTGTATTTCATGAACATGATCAGCCTGGGAAATTTGAAATTTTATGGCGAAGTTTTTTCACTGTGCAAGCTTGACGAGGCGAAGTCAAGCCACTGAAGGCGACTTCTTCGCCCATGTCGCACTGTAGCTTATTCCATGCCATTTTCTCCCTTCCATTCAAAAAGTTTACTTGATTTTTAGTTCCACTGTCACAAATTGTTCTGAGGTGAGCAATTAACCCTTTACCACACAATCCTGACTTTTAACGACCTTAAAGAAGCCTTTTGAAAACATTGTGGGAAAAGGAGAAAATGCTGGTAACCAGCATTTTCTCCATTTCCCACAATGTCTTCTGCTCTTCCAAAAACAAATTTCAATTTTTGATTCACATTTATTTTGTCGTCTGCAAAAGCTTTCAATTTGGACCAGTCTAAAATTTTGTCGTTTGGTAAGGAGTTACGGGCCATTCCTGCCTTACTGTTGGAAATCTTCTTGCAGAAAAACGCTTTGTCAGAGTTCATTGGTATTTCTTATGAATAGTACTGGATTAGATTGCATGGTTTCATTTTAACTGGATTAACTTTGAAGAAAGACTAATTATGAATCAATATTAATTTTGTCATTTTTAAAACAACCAGTGAATTCAGGTAGACTATTTGAAAGCTATGTTATATCATATACAAAATCAAAAGAACAGTGTTTATCTGTGTTTAGTAAAAAGGTGCTGGGAGAGATTTAGGGCAAATGCTGATTTGCTTCAGACTTCATTCCAAGACAGTATAACCCTGTCTCATGCTGTTTGAGTTTTAGAACCTAACTAGAACTGTCGCAAAGCAGACAAATACTGCCACCAGCATCTTGTTGCTGAAGCCGCACAGTCAGAAAACAAATGGTTTTCAAAAACACAGGAAAATCCAAAATTTGATGGAAACCAGAAATTTCAGTGGCAAATTGATTTCGTTTAGAGAGAGAAAAGTTCAGATTAAATGATCAATCTTTGCTAACAACCAACCTCAAACCATAGGCCACTGAAACTCAATTGGTCTATACAGGATAACAAATTTCGTTATCAGACACCGTTATTATTGATACAGAAGATCACTCCTTCCTTACAGCATAGTTTCTTCCCATATAAAATCAATATCTGACAACTGCAGTAGGGAGAATTCTCTTTAGCTCAGTGGTTAGCTCAATAAACGAGGTTTGAATCCCAGCCGGAGCAGTTTGTATTTGAGCTATGTATTTGTTGCGAACTTTCATGTTCGTAAGACTATAGGTAGCGCATTTTACCCATGTCCCCTTTCAGAGATAATGTTTTACTGAAAACGGAAAAATAAACCTAGTTACTGTTGCAGATGGGTTCACAAATGATTTTTCTTGTGTACCCTGACCTTCGAAAGTTCCAAACAGCCCTTGCCATCAAGCCATAGCTCTGATCTAAAAAAATTTAAAAAGCTTCCATATTTTCCAGATCGCCATGTGCTGACGTCACACAATTTATTATCCTTCAGTGAATTATAACCAAAATATTTTTTTCAAACAAAGATCTAAAATTTTTTTCTTGATATATTGATGAAATTATTGAATTAATGTTTCGTCTGTTAGAATTTATCTTTTCACCTAAACCAGTACCATGATTTTCATCTTGCAATTTGCATATTTTCAAATGCATATTTACCATATATTGGTCAAAAACTTTGGGGTGTCTTTTGATAGTAATTCTTGTGAGTTATAATTTGCTGCTTTATAATGAATTGTGTGATGTCAGCGAATGGCAACCTGGAAAATGTAGAATCTTTTCAAACATTTTTAGATCAGAGCTTTTACAGATGATGCATCAAGGTGCAAAAGTGTTAGATGATCGACCAAGGAAAATTTTAGTGTTTCATGATAGACCAATGGGGTTTCAAAGACCAGTGCCCAAACACAGAAGCTCCACTGAAAAAGTATTCATGTCAAAAAAAAGAAAGCATGTTGGGTAAGGTTGAAAGGTAATGATACACTTCTGAATTAAAGTTCTTACAGGGGAAAAGAAACCGAATATTATGTCTTTATTTAACTCTCTACCAAAGGACAAAATTTTTAACTGGTCCATATTGAACTGTTTCCAGACAACAAAATAAATATGACTGAAAAATTGACATTGTTTTGGGAAGGGTAGAATCTGGTTACCAGCATTCTCTCCCTTTTCCACAATGTTTTCAAAAGGCTTCTTTCACAGGGTCGTTAATAATGTTGTCAATAGTCAGTATTGTGTGGTAAAAGGTTAAAAATACAAGAGATCCATTGGCCATAAAGGGTTCACCTGAGTAAAGTCATAACCGGATTCTTTGTTGAAAATTTCTTGCTCGCTAACAATAAGTTGAGTTTCTCAGACAGTAACTTATGCTTTGAGAGTTATTGTCTTTGTAGCAACTACCCTTATTATGCCCCTGCCCTAAAATGGTAGATGGGCATGTATTGTTACCCCTGTCTTTGTGTGTGTTCTTGGAAAAGTTGGTGTTCATGTCCGGCCCTTAACTTTGATGTGCATTTTTAGATTTCAAAATGATTCGGCACAAATAATTGCCACAAACAGAAAACAGGTTACAAGCAAAACAGTGTTGCCAGGTCAAAGGTCAGTGCTTGGCAAAAACTTTTGCATACACAGTGTATATATATGTGAAAATGTTTTTGTCAATAAGTATGGCTATAGGTCCTTGTTTGAGTTTTGAGTTTGGAACTATACTGTGAGTGCGATCTTAGTCATGTGGCGGGGACATCTGTGTCAATGACACATTTCTAGTCATAAACAAATTCTGTCCTGTCGCAAACAACACAAAGTCTTTAAATAACTCACAAGTCTTGTCGTCTGCAAAAGATTCTAATGAATAGATTTGCATTTATCCTTTCCAGTAAAAGATACAGGTCCATTACAGCCAATAAAATGGTTTGTACTCTAAATGGGTTAATTTTTTCTTTTTAATGTATTTTAGATGGTTAATCTGATGAAGAAAGAAACAAATGTCATTTTTAACTCCCAGAAGCGATGCTATTGGCAGAAATATACTGGAACAAAGATGGATATGCAGAAGGATGAATTACTGAGACAGAGGGTTATAGAAAAACTTCAAAATGGTGAAGTACAGGTTCCAGAATTAAGGAATGTCGCATCATTGCCACCTGTAGTTGACCTTGACAACAGCCAGTTTGTTGCACTTGACGTAAAAACAGTGAACATGTCCACGAGGTCGGATCTCTTTAGTATTCATGCAGTTTCTGATACTGAACAGTTCATCAAAATTTGCAGATATGATGGGGAGTTGAGTGATTTTGTCAGAAAATTTTCTGGCTTGGATTATGATGAAAATGGGAATCTTTGCTGGAGCAAAGGACCAGTAGAAACAGTTGAACCACAAGAAGCTGTTCAAGAATTGATTAAATTTCTAAAGAAATATGACAATGCTGTGTTGCTTGTCTATGAAAGTGGTGCAAATGCTGTGCAAAGGTTGAGATATCACAGTAATCACTGCGGTTTATATGATGAATTTATTTCTGCAGGTCCGTATTACATTGATTTAGTTTACATGATTAGAAAGAATATCCCACGAAGCAGCGTGCAAAGTTACAAGGTGCAGGATCTTTGCAGGGAACTTTTAGACATGGATGTTAGCTATGGGGATACAATATCAAGACTGACAGGGATGAAGATGTTGTTTACAGATGTTTTACTTCCAAGAGAGTCTAGACCCCTCATAAATTGTACAGATTACTTTAGAGCAAAAGATTGCTATGCTCAGATGGTTGCAAACAACCACATACATCCAATAGCAGTAGAAAAGCTTGCTAATGCTGGACTGAGACATGATCACCTGAAGTTTCTGAAAGAGCAAGGAGAAGATGTGTTCAAGGAAGAACTGATAAAACGTAAAGTCTTTGAACAGGATGTTGCAGTTTTGTTCTCTTTAGTGTGATTAATGTAAATGATTGTCACAATTTTTTAGCTCCACTGGCCAAAGGCCAGCGAGCTTATGTCATGATCCCATGTCCGTCTTGCGTCCTTGTCTTAACTTTTATTTCAAACATCTTCTTCTCTGAAGGTACCAATCCAATTTTGACCAAACTTCCCAGAGATGATCCTACTATGGTCCTCTTTGGAATGTCTTTAAAAAATCTGTTTCCTGTGAGAACTCTGGTTGCCATGGCAACAAAACTAAAACAAAATATTGGAAATCTTCTTATCCAAAACCATAAGGATTAGGGCTACCAAATTTGGCATGCACCTTCATCTAATGGACCTCTACCAACTGTCTTCAAATTATAGCCCTGGGGCCAAAATTTGCCCAGCCCCAGGGGTCACAAATTTCACATAGGTTTATTTACGGAAAACTTTAAAAATCTTCTGGTTCTAATCCATATGGCCTAGGGCGACCAAAGTTAGCATGAGGCTTCAGCTGGTGGCCCTCTACTACGAATTAGAGGCCTGGGGCCAAAACTGGCCCCGCCCCGGGGTCACAAGTTTTACATAGGCTTATATAGGGAAAGCTTTAAAAATCTTCTGGTTCTAAACCATATGGCCTAAGGGCTACCAAAATTGGCATGTAGCTTCATCTGATGGTCCTCTACTAAGATTCTTCTAATTGCAGCCCTGGTCAAATTGGCCCCATCCTGGAGGTCACAAGTTTTACAAGGGCTTTATAGTGAAAACATTAAAGGCTTCTTGTTCCTAACTCTAAGGCCTAGGGCTACCAAATTTTGCATTTAGCTTCAGTGGATGTCTTCTGAATTTGTTCAAAATTTAGCCGTTGAATTGAAATAAGTGCTGCCTTTTATTTTATATCAAGGAAACGTTAAAAATCTTGTTTATAACCATATGGCCTAGACCTATATTATTTGGTATGTGGCTGCATCTTGTTGACCTCTACCAGGATTCAATTAATAGCTCATAATTATAGCTTGAAATAATAATTTAGGTCAAAAATGGATTTGCCCTGGGGTCACAATTTTCACATGGTCTTTTATTGAGAAACCTTTCTGCCTAGAATTGTAATGTTTGGTAGGTATGGTTTGTACGTATTAGCCAGTGGAGCGATACAGGGCCATCATGGCCCTCTTGTTTTTAGCTTTACTTTTTATGACGAGCAGAAAGTCTCAACAAAGAGCAAATAGGACAAGTTTAACAAATACGGCAGAAGCCCTGAGCTAGTGCACCTAATGAAAGGTAAGACTGAGGCAACTGTCATTTCATTAGAAATATGTTGTCCTTTGCTGATTCATGTAGACCGGGCACCCCAACATTTTGCCAAGCCTTCTTCCATT
Organism: Tridacna gigas; assembly: GCA_945859785.2. Taxonomy (NCBI): domain Eukaryota; kingdom Metazoa; phylum Mollusca; class Bivalvia; order Cardiida; family Cardiidae; genus Tridacna; species Tridacna gigas. The sequence goes on from OX244032.2 coordinate 15,690,363, forward strand.
TGCATTAATTGATCAACTCTTTACCAAACGTTACACTTTTGGTTACCGACATTTTCTCCATTTCTCACAATTTTTTCAAAAGCCCTTTTTTTAACAGGGTCTTTAGAACTCATAATTGAGCCATGCTCTGTGAATAGGGGGCTTAATGCATTGAAAGAAAAAAAGAAAAAAAAAAGTATCGATCAATGTCAGTCTGCGCAGACATGGGTCAAAACTTTTCACTTTCTTTAAATTTTATGCATGTCAAAGGATAATTCTACCTATGAATTAAATTTTGACAGAATTTTTTAAAACTTTATTATAGGTGAATTTTACTCCCGTTACGCATATAACTTTTTCCTTCTTGTCACCAACTGCATTAAAAAAGAGCATGCCTGAAAAATTCACTTGACTCTTTACCAACTGACAAAGTTTTAGAATTGTCCAGATTGAAAGCATTTGCAGATGACAAATTAAATGTTGCTCAAGAGATGATATTTTTATTGGATAAAGTAGAAAATATTGTGGGTAAAGGAGAAAATGCTGGTTACAAGCATTTTCTCCTTTTGCCAACAATGTTTTTAAGAGGCCTCTTCCCCGGACTTGTTAAAAGTTGGGATTGTATGGTAAAGGGTTAACTTTTTCTCACTCAATCTCAAGTTGTGACAACCCTAATGAAGGTTTTTGAAAACATCATGGAAAAGGAGAAAGTGCTGGTTTGCTACCATTTCATAGCTAGAAATCGTCTTTGAATTGACGTCTGCAAATGCTTTCCATTTGAACAAGTGTAAATGTTGTTTGGTAAAGATTTGAAATAGCCATTTGCTTCATGTTCCCCGGTTTCCTGTTTTGTTATTTTCTTCCAGTGGGCTCCAATAGCCTGATGTCATTCTTGTGTAGATGCTTGGTTTTCTATTTCATACAACTTCTTTACAGTTTATTCAAAACTGGTTCTGTATTCACTAACCATTTTTAATAAAAGTTCTTAGTCTTATTCTCTAAAATTTTCAAAATTTGAAAGTTACACAACTTCTCATTGGCTGAACCATTTGGTTTAGCTAATCAAAAGTTGTCTTACTTTCAAAATTAAAAAATCTGGAAGTGTATGACTAAGAATATTCTTAAAAAGGATTGATGAATACTGACCCTGATTTTGACAGAACTTCATCGTTTTCTATCCTGTCCTGTTTAGAATATTATGCACAGAATTTAGTCGATCAAGGTTTCTGGTTGCAGAAATTCTTTGCAAATCTGGGTATATGATCCTCGAATGGCCTGTATCTTTCCAATTTCAGGATATGGCATGGCTACTGTTGGATGTTTAAGTCTTGATAGCAAGCTACATTAACTCTTTACCACACAATGCCGCCTTTTAACGACCCTAATGAAGAAGGCTTTTGAAAACATTGATGGAAAAGGAGGAAATGCTGGTAACCAGCATTTTCTCCTTTCCCACAACATTTTCTGTCCTTCCAAAAACAAATTTCAATTGTTTAGTCATACAGCTTATTTTGTTGTCTGCATTTGCTTCCAGTGTGGAATTGTCCAAGATATTTCCATATGGTAAAGGGTTAAAGCTTCCTAGGGTTTAAAGACAACTATTGTTTTTTATCAGTCGCCCTTGATACTATACTGCACTACAATATCCTTAGTATTGTACACTCTCAAGATTTTTGGGTAGAAAATGATCAGTTTCAGTCATATTGATTTATTTTGAAGTTTAACTCTAGAATTGTAATGTTTGGCAGGTATGGTTTGTACGTATTAGCCAGTGGAGCGATACAGGGCCATCGTGGCCCTCTTGTTTTTGGGGTTTTTTTTGTTTTTTTTGTTATGACGAGCAGAAAGTTGAGCAAATGACAAAATTTCAGACCTGTCCAAATTGAAAGCATATGTAGATGACAGTTCGAATGTTGCACAAATGATGGGATTTGTCTTAGATAGGTTTGAAAACAGTGTGGGAAAAGGAGAAAATGCTGGTCATCAGCATTATCTCCTTTTCCCCTTGTGTTTTCTAAAGCCTATTTCTTAAGGGTCGTTAAGACACAGGGTTGTTTGATAGAGAGTTAAGATTGAATTGAAAATTGTTGCATATTAAAGATAAAGTAATGTCATATACTATGTGTAATTCTATTTTTATCCCCTGCCAAAGGTGAGGGGATATAGTTTTTGCATTGTCCATCCATTCGTCCGTTTGGACAGGTATCTCCTAAAATCCTTGATGAAATTTGATGAAACTTCATACATTTGTTCCTTGTGATAGTCAGCTGACACACCTTTTTTCTTTTCTTTTTAGCTCACCTTAGCACAACGTGCTAAAGGTGAGCTATTGTGATCGCCCTATGTCCGGCGTCTGTCGTCCGTCAACAATTTCTTTAAACATCTTCTTCTCCTAAACCACTGGGCCAATCTTGATGAAACTTGGCAGGGATGTTCCTTGGGTGAAGCTCTACCAAAATTGTTCAAAGAATTGAATTCCACCCACAACTCTGGTTGCCATGGCAACAAAAAGGAAAAAAAAGCACAATCTTTGAAAATCTTCTTCTCTGAAACTAGAAGGCGCAGAGCTTTGATATTTGGTATGTAGCATCTCCTAGTGGACCTCTACCAAGTTTGTTCATTTGATGCCCCTGGGGTCAAAACTGGCCCGCCCCGGGGGTCACAAGTTTTAGCATAGTAACAAAGAAGGAAAACTTTAAAAATCTTCTTCTCTGAAACTTGAAGGTGTAGAGCTTTGATATTTGGCATGTAGCATCTCCTAGTGGACCTCTACCAAGTTTGTTCATATGATGCCCCTGGGGTCAAAACTGGCCCCGCCCCGGCGTCACAATTTCCAACATAGGAACAAAGAAGGAAAACTAAAAATCTTCTTCTGTAAAACTAGAAGGCATAGAGCTTTGATATTTGGCATGAAGCATCTCCTAGTGGACATCTACCAAGTTTGTTCATATGATGCCCTTAGGGTCAAAACTGGCCCTGCTCCGGGGGTCACAAGTTCGAACATAGGAACAAAGAGGGGAAACTTTAAAAATCATCTTCTCTGAAACTGGAAGGCGTAGAGCTTTGATATTTGGTATGTAGCATTGCCTAGTGGACCTCTACCAAGTTTGTTCATATGATGCCCCTGGGGTCAAAACTGGCCCCACCCCGGGGGTCACAAGTTTGAGCATAGTAACAAAGAAGGAAAACTTTAAAAATCTTCTTCTCTGAAACTTGAAGGCGTAGAGCTTTGATATTTGGCATGTAGCATCTCCTAGTGGACCTCTACCAAGTTTGTTCATATGATGCACCTGGGGTCAAAACTGACCCCGCCCCGGGGGTCACAATTTCCAACATAGGAACAAAGAAGGAAAACTTTAAAAATCTTCCTCTGTAAAACTAGAAGGCATAGAGATTTGATATTTGGCATGAAGCATCTCCTAGTGGACATCTACCAAGTTTGTTCATATGATGCCCTTGGGGTCAAAACTGGCCCTGCCCCGGGGGTTACAAGTTCATACATAGGAACAAAGAGGGGAAACTTTAAAAATCATCTTCTCTGAAACTGGAAGGTGTAGAGCTTTGATATTTGGTATGTAGCATTGCCTAGTGGACCTCTACCAAGTTTGTTCATATGATGCCCCTGGGGTCAAAACTGGCCCCACCCCGGGGGTCACAAGTTTGAGCATAGTAACAAAGAAGGAAAACTTTAAAAATCTTCTTCTCTGAAACTTGAAGGCGTAGAGCTTTGATATTTGGCATGTAGCATCTCCTAGTGGACCTCTACCAAGTTTGTTCATATGATGCACCTGGGGTCAAAACTGACCCCGCCCCGGGGGTCACAATTTCCAACATAGGAACAAAGAAGGAAAACTTTAAAAATCTTCCTCTGTAAAACTAGAAGGCATAGAGCTTTGATATTTGGCATGAAGCATCTCCTAGTGGACATCTACCAAATTTGTTCATATGATGTCCTTGGGGTCAAAACTGGCCCTGCCCCGGTGGTTACAAGTTCGAACATAGGAACAAAGAGGGGAAACTTTAAAAATCATCTTCTCTGAAACTGGAAGGTGTAGAGCTTTGATATTTGGTATGTAGCATTGCCTAGTGGACCTCTACCAAGTTTGTTCATATGATGCCCCTGGGGTCAAAACTGGCCCCACCCCGGGGGTCACAATTTTGAGCATAGTAACAAAGAAGGAAAACTTTAAAAATCTTCTTCTGTAAAACTAGAAGGCATAGAGCTTTGATATTTGGCATGAAGCATCTCCTAGTGGACCTCTACTAAGTTTGTTCATATGATGCCCTTGGGGTCAAAATTGGCCCTGCCCCGGGGGTCACAAGTTCAAACATAGGAACAGAGAAGGAAAACTTAAATTTTTTTTTTTCTCTTAAATGGGAAGGCATAGAGCTTTGATATTTGGTATGTAGCATCTCCTAGTGGACTTCTACCAAGTTTGTTCCAAGGATGCTGCTTGGGTCAAAACTGGCCCAGCCCCTGGGGTCACAAGTTCGAACATAGGAACAAAGAAGGAAAACTTTAAAATTCTTCTTTTCTGAAACTGAAAGGTGTGGAGCTTTGATATTTGGTATGTTGCATCTCAGAGTGGACCTCTACCAAGTTTGTTCATATGATGCCCCTGGGTCAAAACTGGCCACGCCCCGGGGGTCACAAGTTCGAAGATAGGAACAAAGAAGGAAAACTTTAAATTTCTTTTTCTCTTAAACGGGAAGGTGTAGAGCTTTGATATTTGGTATGTAGCATTTCCTAGTGGACCTCTACCAAGTTTGTTCATATGATGCCCCTGGGTCAAAACTGGCCCAGCCCCGGGGGTCACAAGTTCGAACATAGGAACAAAGAAGGAAAACTTTAAAATTCTTCTTTTAAACTGGAAGGCGTAGAGCTTTGATATTTGGTATGTAGTGATTCTCTTCTAAGTTTGCTTGCCCATCTAAGCGCAACAAGTTCATTGAGTTCAAAATTGGGTCATCTTGGGTCATAAACTAGGTCACTAGGTCAAATTAAAGAAATACCTTGTTGGCACTCTCGAGGCAACATTATTTACTCAATTGCCTTGAAAATTAGTTAGAAAGTTTGTCTTTATAAAGTCTCACATAAGATTAATTTGGGTCAACTTGGGTCATAAACTAGTTCACTGGGTCAAATTAAAGAAATACCTTGTTTGCACTCTGGAGGCCACATTTATTGCTCAAATGACCTGAAATTTGGCCAGAATGTTTGTCTTGATGAAATACCAGATGAGTTTGGATTTGGGTCACCTGGAACCATAAACTAGGTCACTAGGTCAAAATAAAGAAATACCTTGTGGGCACTCTAGAGGCCACATTCTTTGCTTAATTGCCTTGAATTTTGGTCAGAATGTTTGTCTTTGTAAAATCTCACATGAGTCTGAATTTGGGTCAACTGGGGTCATAAACTAGGTCACTTGGTCAAATTAAAGAAATAGCTAGTGGGCACTCTAGAGGCCACATTTATTATTCATTTGATTTTAAAATTGGTTAAAATGTTTCTTTTGATATAGTCAAAGACCAGTTCAAATTTGGGTCATCTGGGATCATAATCTAGATCACTAGGTCAAATTAAAGAAATATCTTGAAGGCACTCAAGGCCACATTTTTTGCTCAATTGACTTGAAAATTGGTCAGAATGGTTTGTCTTCATGAAATATGAGTTTGAAATTGGGTCACCTGCGGTCAAAAACTAGGTCACATGGTCAAATTAAAGAAAAACCTTAAAGGCACTCTACTAAGGTGAGCGACCCAGGGCCATCATGGCCCTCTTGTTTTAAATGCTTTGTCATGGAAAAAGGGGGCTTGATGTATATTTCCATTATGAACCAATATCTCTTCAACTACTGGGCAAAACTTCATAATTACATTGTTTGTCATAAGCCACAGACAATCATTAGTTGTTTTTATTAATGAAATGCCATGTCATGGAAAAAAGGGGCTTGTTCAAAAAAGTTTTTTTTTATCAGCAGAGGATCTCATTTCAACAGAATAAGTCTTGTTTGTCCAAAAGCGCTATCATTCGTGCTTAACCCTTTACCAGATATAAAACTTAAGACTTGTATGCATTGAAAGTGCTTGCAGATGACAAATTTAACATGGTACATTTTGTTAGATTTGTTCGTGATAGGGTAGATAACTATTTGGGAAGAGGAGAAAATGTTGGTTACTACAGTATGTAGCATTTTCTCCTATTCCCACAATGTTTTCAAAAGCCATTCTGTCAGGATTGTTAAAAGTCGGGTTTGTGTGGTAAAGGGTAAAAGAATCATTTTTAGCTCCACTGGCCTTCTGCCAGTAGGCTTATGTCATGGCCCTGTCTCTGTCATGGGTCGTGCATCCGTTCATCCATGCGCGAGTTAACTTTTATTTCAAACATCTTCTCTGAAAGTGCCCATTGGATTTTAACGAAACCTCACAGAAATTATCCTCCCATGGCCATCTTCAGAAACTCTTCACAGAATTTGATTCCTATAAAAACTCTGGTTGCCATGGCAACAAAACCGAAAAATACTGAAAATCTTTAAAAATCTTCTTGTTTGAAACCATAAGGCGTAGGGTAACCAAATTTGTGTGTAGCTTCATCTAATGGACGGCTACAAAAGCTCTTCATATTATAGCACTGCAGTCAAAAATGGCCCCGCCCCAGGGTTCACAAGTTTTACATTAGATTTATATAGTGAAAACTTTAAATAAATTATCTTCTTGTCCTAAACCATATAGCCTAGGGCTACCAAATTTGGCATGTAGCTTCATCTAATAGACCTCTACAAAAACTCTTCAAATTACAGCTCCAGGGTCAAAATTGGCCCTGCCCCAGGGGTAACAAGTTTTACATGGGTTTATATCGTGAAAACTTTAAATATCTTCTGTCCTGAACCATATGGCCTAGGGCTATGAAATTTGGCATGTAGCTTCATCTGTCAGACCTCTTAAAAAAAACTCATCAAATTATAGCCCCGGGGGTCAAATTTGGCCCCAACCCTAGGGTCACAAGGTTTTCTTAGGTTTATATACTTTAAATATCTTCTTGTCCCAAACTATATGGCCTATGGCTACCTGATTTGGCATGTAGCTTCATCTAATGGACTTCTACAAAAACTCGCCAACTTATAGTTCTAGGGTCAAAATTGGCCCCACCTCTGGGGCCACAAGTTTTACATAGGCTTCTATGGTGGAAACTTTAGTCCTCTAGTCCTAAACCATATGGCCTAGGTCCTAAATTTGGCTTGTAGATTTATCTAATAAACCTTTACAAAAACTCGTCATACTATAGCCCAGAGGTCAAAATTGGCCCTGCCCCACGGGTCCAGGGGAGCAATACAGGGCCATCATGGCCCTCTTGTTTCAGTAACATAGCCTTGGAAAGTTTCTTGTCAAAAAAAAAAACCCAAAGGATTGTATGTCAATGTGTATTTACACTGGGCAAAAACGATCCCCTTCTGCTTCATATTTGTTGGTATCAAAATTGTCTGTTAAAAAGCTCCGTCATATTTCTGATATCTCTTTACCACACAATCTTTTATAGAGACTTTTAGCGACCCTGAGGAAAAAGCCTGTAGAAAACATTGTGAGAAAAGGAGAAAATTGTGGTAACCAGCATTTTCTCATTTTCCCATAATGTTTTCTACCCTTTCCAAATCAAATTTTTACAGTTTTTCATTCGCATGTATATTGTCATCTGCAGATGCTTTCAATTTGGACAAGTCTAAACTTTTGTCCTGTGGTAAAGAGTTATAGCAGTGCTTATCCTGGATCAAACTTTCTTTTAGCCAGTTCAAGAAAGTTGTAGCCCAATTTCATAATTTGTATTAAATGTTCTAATCAAGACCAGAAAATATAAGTAACACCATAATTAGAAATCTATTTAACTCTTTATACCACACAGTCCCAACTTTTAACGACCCTGAAAGAGAAAGCTTTTGAAAACTTTGTGGGAAAAGGAGAAAATGCTGGTAACCAGCATTTTCTCCTTTTCCAACAATGTTTTCTACCCTTCCTAAAACGAATTTTTGAGTAACATTTATTTTGTTGTCTGCAAATGCTTTCAATTTCAAATAGTCTAAAATTTTGTCGTTTGGTAAAGAGTTGAACTCTTTACCACACAATCACAAGTTTTAACAACCATGAGAGAAAAACCTTTTGAAAAAATTGTGGTAAAAGGAGAAAATGCTGGTAAACAGCATTTTCTCCTTTTCCCACAATTTTTTCTACTCTTTTACAGACAAATTTCATCATTTCAGCCACTTTTGATTTGTCATCTGCAAATGCTTTCAATTTGGATGGTAACCCGCATTTTCTCCTTATCCCACAGTGTTTTCTGTCCTATCAGTGACAAATCTTACCATATGAGCAATACTTAATTTGTGGTCTGCAAATGTTTTCAATTTGGACGCGTCTAAAATTTTGTAATTTGGTAAAGAGTTAACAAGGACTTTCTGTGACAAACAGCCTTCTCTTATACCAAGATGGTATGCCTTGTTGCAGAGCAAACAAGCCATTCCTCAAGGCAAACGCTATTGAAAACACCATAGCTAGACACGGCCTAGAAACTCTTCCACCCCTACCTTTTAGTCCAGATCTAGCCCCTTGGAGTTTTCTGGCTTTTTCCCAACATTAACTTTGCAAAACTATCCCAAGTTTTATGGATCCTAAGGAAAATGCCTGTATAAAACATTGTGGGAGAGGAGAAAATGCTGGTAACCATCATTTTCTCCTTTTCCCACAATGTTTTCTATCCTTCCTATGGTGAACTTAGTTCTTGGGTCACAATTATTTTGTTGTCAACAGAAGCTGTCAATTTGCACTAGTAGACCAGAGAGGAGATCACTACAGCCATGACTGAACTCAACATGATTTGGCATGAGGTACAGGAGTGTATGTTTTAAGCATGACATACAAGAATAAGGTTACTTTGAAAAGATTTCACAGATATTTTAAAGATACGTCTATACTTGTTTTCAGCCAGATTTTAAATGGATGCATCTGTACATATCTGGGCCCATTTTCATGAAAAAAATTCTCTTATTTTATTCAAATCTACTAACAGTTCTAGGTTCTGACATGAGTTTGTTATTTGAGACACATTTTAGCAGCTTTAACAGACTGTAGTAAAATTCTCAAATCCTGAGTTGACATTACGTTTCAGTCACATAACAGACTAAAGTCCATTATTTTGCCGAGTTGAGTCCAGAGCCTGTCAACACACGACTTGAGAATGTTACACAAGTCTGTTAATGTTAGTGAAATGCATCTGGAATAACAAACTCAGCTTAAGTTGGAAAATAGGTCTGTTTGCAGATTTGAGTAAAATAACAGACTTAAGTTTTTTCGTGACCGTGCTCTAAAACCCAACTGCATATTGAATCAATCAACCACGAGTTGGTTTAGTACTGACTTTAATTCTGCACAAGATGACAGAATTTTAGGCTTGTCCAAATAGAAAGCATTTGCAAATGACAAATGAGGCAGAAATAAAGGAAATTGTCTCCTAAATGGTAGAAAACCTTGAGGGAAAAGGAGAAAAAGCTGGCTACCAGCAATTTTTCCATTTCCCACAATGTTTTCAAAAACATTCTTTGTCCGGGCTGTTAAAATTCAGGATTGTGCGGTAAAGGGTTCAAGTTTTAAAATACTTTAAAAGGTATAATTCTACCAAACAGGTTTAACTCTTAACCAAAAAAATTTTGGATTTTTATGACCCCTAGAATGAAGCCTTCTGAAAACATTGTGAGAAAAGGAGAAAATGCTGGTAAAAAGCATTTTCTCCTCCTTCCTACAATGTTTTTCTACTTTTTGAAATACAAATCCAGTCATTTTAGATACATTGAAAGTTTTGTCTCAAATGCTTTAAATTTGGATGAGTCTAAAATGGTGTCATAAGGTAAAGAGTTAAAATGGCATCTCTTCTAAAAAGTCTCTATGTCTTTTATATTCCTCCACAATGTCCATATACTGAAATTTTTCCGGACTCGCATTGAACTGGCGTAAGAGTCTATATCTCTCTGCAGCATCCTTCCCGTAATATAATGTCATCTGCTTAGCCAAATTTAGGGCTTCATTCTTTTTCTGAAAAGATTAAAAATGCATTTGCAAAAAGTATCGACCAGGGTCAGTCTGCTCAGGCTGACCCGAGTCGAAACTTTTTGCTTTAGTTCAATTTTCTGTATGTCTTGATTCAGTAGATTAATTGACAAAATAGATTTTATGGATCCATTATCAGATGATTACATGGTATGATGCATCAAGGAGATGCATTAAATTGCCTTTTGCCAGAGCATGAGTATTACAGAATGCAGAGGAAAATACCATTAACTTACACCCCTGATTTGACAGCTTTTGAAAAAACAGTGGGGAAAGTAGCAATTGCTTGTGACAAGCAATTGTTCCTTTTCCCACTATGTTTTGTATATCTCTTTTCCTCCCAAAGATAATGTCATCTGTACTATATAATGTGAGCCTCACTGGAAGCACTAGGACAGTCCTTTGGCAAGACACTTCAGAGCTCTAACCTAACACTGGTGAAACCCAAGACATACGTGAATGTGTGAATTGTTGCCGTGATATGACTGAAATAATGTTGAAAGTGGCATAAAACACCTTTCAATCAATCAATGAACTAGTTTCTGGGAATGCCTGGTTTTTATTTTAAATGAAACATTATAAGTTAAAAAAAGGGCATAAGCCGGTCAAATATACTTTGAGGGAGACGTGCACTTCTTGTTTGGGTTCCTCTTTAGACAGTTAAAAACTAGCCCATGTTTAAAGAAAATATCTTCATTGGGTAATACAAGTGAATAGACAGAAAACATTGTGGGAAAAGGAGAAAATGCTGGTTACCAGCATTTTCTTCTTTTCCCTTGGTTTTTTCAAAAGCCATCTACCTCAGGGTAGATAAAACTCGAGATTGTGTGGTAAAGCTGCTGTAAAGAAAATATCTTCAGTAATACAGAGATAATGGAAAATGTCACAGTTCTTGCACAAGGATGACACTGACAACCACAATACCTGCACATTTCTTTGAAAACAGCCTGGCTAACTAGCCTTTATGGCAGTTGGGGTCCTGCATGGCTCCGTGGTAAAGTGTAGGACTCCTAACCTGGAGGAATAGTTATGTGGCAAAGAGGCCTGTGGCTTGGCAAGAGGGAAGAATATTGTACAAAGTACTGGTAGTAGAAACTTCAGAAAAACATGGATAGGTGCACTGGCCACTGCAATATAACTGTAATAATGCTGAAAACAGCTTTTAGTAAAAACAAACCATATAGAAAAGTCCAACACCTTGTTGTTTGATAAAGTTGAGTTTATCATTAGACAGCAATAGTAATCTACTCCATCTGTGTATTGACAAAAGGATAAAATGAAACAATACTTACAATGACTTTGTCATCATATTCACCCACCATCAGTACCAATCCTGGAAATGGAAATTTACTCTTTACTAGATGATTAAATTTCTGATTTATCCAGATTGAAAGCATCTGTAGACAGCTGTTAAAGATAGAGCTCTCTATATCAGACTACAAAATTTTGAACTTGTCCAAATTCAGAACATCTGCAGACAACATATTAGCAGTAGCTCAATGAAAGGATTTTTCTACAAGAAAAACACTGAATCTTTTCTATGAAGAAAACAGTATCCGAAAAAGAAAACAAATGCCAGTTATCAGAATTTTCTCTTTTTCCTACAGTTTCCAAAAGCCTTCTTCCTCACAGTTGTTCTAAGCAGGGATTGTATGGTAAAGGGTTTATTTACTATATCCTTAATGCTGCGTTAGCTAATTTAGTGAGGCACAGAGCAGTAATCCAGAGGTACCAAGTTTGAAACCCAGGCTCAGCCTTAAATCTCTCTGAAGTTTAATGATAGTCACTGCCACTGGAATTATTGCCCTCTCACTGTTGGGCCTGGCTTTGTATTTATGTTGGAAAGAAACTAATGGCTTTAAACAGGAACATCAGCCATTTCTAAGGTCAATGATTTACAATACTATACCATCAGTCTTTACGAAAGAAAATAAATACAATTCTACTGACAAAAACATGAGTATTTTCATGACACACCGGGAGATGACAATACTTTATTCTTTTTGGCCAAAGCCTTAACCCTTTATGAAACAATCCTGAGTTTTAACAACCCTGAAGTAGAAGGCTTCTGATAACATTGTGGTAAAAGGAGAAAATGCTGGTAACCAGCATTTTCTCCTTTTTCCACAATTTTTTCTACCCTATCAAAGATAGCAATCATCATTTGAGCTTCATTCAATTTGTAATCTGCAGAATCTGATACTTTTAATTTTGTAGAGTACAAAATTTTGTTGTTTCATAAAGAGTTAAATAGCAATAGCAGAATTGCCCCAAGCCATACAAATAATGCTCCCCCCTTTCAACCACTGCCTTACTTTTGAAGGGGGGGGGGGGTGCGGATCGAAATGCCTTCAGCAGACCAATCATATTGAAATTTCAAGTGCACAAGATCCAATGGTGGGAAAGCATCCAATTAATTTTCAACCAAACTGGCTAAGACTCCTCAGAATTGCAAGCAACTAGAAACAACAACAACAACAACAAAATTTAAAAAAAGTACAAATGGATAGAAGTTCTCTGAGAAGGTGTAAAACACTGTGGAAAAGATATAAATAATACAGTAAAACCCCTCTATTGAGACCACCTGCCGTACTTTTGAAAATTGGTCTTATTAGCGGGGTGGTCTGATTTCCGGGTTTCACCCACCTAGATTTTGAATCAAACCCGGACTCTGTGTAGACTTATTTAGATTTAAATGATGCGCCAAGTAATGTACACGTATTTTAGCCAGAGAAGCCTATGCCCACACATATATTTAAATGACAACAAACTTGAAAAGTTAATATGTTGCTTGAATTTTATGAATAGATCCACATGGCAGTGCATGTCCATTCATTATTGCATATTTAAACTTGTTACAGCAAGATATGTACATTAACTAAGAATCTGAACTTAAAGACTACATAATTTTATGTAACTGATAGAATTTGTCATATTGCCTGTTTTAATCTCTTTTTTTTTTATTTTGTGTAGTCTCGAGAACTCCTATTCCACGCGCTCATTTTCATTTTTAAACAAAGAATTTCGAATATTATTGAAGAGCCGGACGTTTACAGTTTTGTTTTTGTTTTTCCCCCATTTTGATTCGAATTGAATATTTAAACAGTCCTACTAATCGTCGATCGCAAAGTTGAAGTGTTCGCCAGTTCACAAATCGCACATTCTCTACGATATAAGTATGGCTTTAATGTGTGACAAAAACCAAGTAATTATACCATCCCGATCACTAGATATTAACCCAAGCATCTCAAATTACAAAAGCTGGGTGTAAAACACAAACTGTAATTACCCGGATGTTGACATGTTTTTCACCCGGATCAGCAACGTGTAATAAACGCCTGATTATGGAATAAAAGCCGAACTAATTATTATCAGTTCATTTTTCTACCGGCCGATATAGCTCAGTAGGTAGAGCGTAGGACTCGTGAACACAATGTCCTACAGATTGTGGGTTCGTATCCCCGGCTGGCCAACTAAAATTTACTAATAGTCTTTCGGATGAGACATTAAAAACCGAGGTCCCGTGTGACGGTGCTATACGCCGAGCACGTTAAAGAACCAGGCGAAGCTCTCAGTAGTTTCGACCTGTATCCTTGCACTATCCCCCGTAACAACTAACCGTCTTCTGGGGGCGTCGCTCAGATGGGCAACCGGTAGCGACGATAAATAAACGGAAATAACCAACCAATCAGTTCATTGGTCATTTGATTATGTAAGGTAACACCTTGATCACTTGACACGATTGTGTTACTATAGTCAACAGATAAACAAAAGACCGATAATTGATTGGCTACTCCATCGGACCCAAGAATATTCGTACATGAAGCACGGCCTCCAGTTCGAGATTATGGACGCGTGAAAATTAGTTGGTCGTAAAGAAATCGTGAAAATTAGTGGTCGTTTCACGGGGTTAAAATCTATTGGTAATTTCTCATTGGTACTGAAAATGGTGGTCGTAATTTCGGAATAGCGGGGTGCCCGTATTTCCGGGGTCGTGGTCATTGATTATGAAGAAGGAAAAATTCCGTTCTGACAAAAATCGTTCGTAATAGCGGGTTGCTCGTATTACCGGGTGGTCGTGAGGAGAGGTTTTACTGTATATGTCTATTCCCATGGTATGATTCTATTAAAAAAGTGGCATAAAAGATATAAATAATATTATAAAGCTATTCCCATGGTATAACTCTATTAAAATGATGGCATAAAAACCATTCGATCTCACAATCTACAGCGTTAACCCCTTACCACACAATCCCGAGTTTCAACAACCCTGAGGAAGAAGACTTGAAAACTTTGTTGAAACAGGAGAAAATGCTGGTAACCAGCATTTCCTCCTTTTCCCACACTGTTTTCCAACTTCCAAAGACAAGTTGAGGTTTTTGAGTCCTGTTCACTTTTTTGTCTGCAAATGATTTAAATTTGGACTAGTCTAAAATTCTGTTATATGGTAAAGTGTTAACAATCAGCTGATATAATTGATTTAATGACCCTGCAGAAGGAAGCTTTTGGAAACATGGAAAAAGGAGAAAATGATCGTAACCAGCATTTTCTCCTTTTCCCACAGTGTTTTCTGTCCTTTCAAAAATGGATGTCATCATTTGAGCTACATTCAATTTGTTGTCGGCTGTGAATTTTTGGTCAAATCTAAATAAACCATGCATCTGCAGAAAGTATTGACCCAGGTTAGCCTGTGAAGTCGGCGGAGGACGGACGTTTTGGCCACGGACGTTTTGGCCAGGACGTTTTGGCCAGGATGTTTTGGCCACGGACGTTTTGGCCAGCCTTATTGAAAAAACAGACGTTTTGGCCAAATTAAATTTATATGTACTTATTATAGATTATTAAGCTACATAAATGGTATTTTTAACTGATTTAATTAATGATTTAGTACGTTTATACAATGATGAATGTTAGACTATGATTTAATTGATGATTTCAACATTTTTGAATGTTTGATTTATGTGCTTTTATTATCTATAAGTACATATACTATACTGATGGCCTGTGACCAATGGGGTTGAAAACTGCATAGTAAATAATTGGAAATGGGATCATTCTAGGAACTTCCCTTCGAATTTTCACTCTTGCAAGATGAGTCCTGGTCATTTCAGCCATTTCAGTAGTGTGAGTACTGGTGTAAGTCAACCAGGAAGGCATGATAGTTGTGCTGTAAACCATGATATGACCTAAGCTGTTAAAATCAAACTGAAAATTGAAGTTAATTTAAAAACTTTCACAAACAATCACTCTAATAATCTATCCTTACTTAAAAGAAAAAAATAAAGAAAGAACTTATTAACTACATTAAAATTCTATAATGAAAGAATAAAGAAACAAACAATCAACAAAATGATAAATAAAAGAAAATATATGTATTTGTTTAGTTTTTTCTTTACTTGGTAAACATTGTGAGAATAGAAGTAACTGCTAAAATTTCCAATTTTATTGACAGAATTCAAACATTCAAAAATGTTGAAATCATCTGTTAAGTCATAATCTAACAATCATTATTGTATAAACATTCTAAACCATTAATTAAATCAGTTAAAAATAATATTTATGTAGCTTAATAATCTATAATAAGTACATATAAATTGAATTTGGCCAAAACGTCCGATTTTTCAATAAGACTGGCCAAAACGTCCGTGGCCAAAACATCCTGGCCAAAACGTCCTGGCCAAAACGTCCATGGCCAAAACGTCCTACATTCGAAGTCGGCACAGGTTGACCTGGGTGAAATCTTTTTGCTATTGGTCAATTTTCTGTATTTCTAAGGATCATTCTCACATTTCAGCCAGTTGTTTTAAAGAAGTGTCAATTATAGATCCATAATCATGTGATGGCTTGATTGGTATAATGCATCATAAAGATGGATTTAGCCCTTTCTTGCAACAGCATGCCTCAAATTTGTTTTGTTTAGAAATGAGTCAAAATACCATCAGCTCCAATTTCCAATTATATACAAGCTATGCAATTCTTCAACCCTTTACCACACAATCCCGACTCATAACAACCCTTAGAAGCCTTTTGAGAACATTGTGAGGAAAAGGAGAAAAAGCTGGTAACTAGCATTTTTTCCTTTTTCCACAATGTTTTCTACCCTTTAAATGACAAATTTCATGTTTCAATTAACATTTCATTTGTCATCTGCAAATGCTTTCAGTCTGGACAAGGCTACAATTTTGTCGGCTGTTAAAGGGTTGGCAGATAACAAAGTTTTAGACTGGGTCTAAATTGAAATTGAAAGCAGGTGCAGACAGTGAATTATATGTGATGCAAACGATGGGATTGTTGTTTTAAAAAGTAAAAACACTCACTAAACAAGAAAATGCTGGTTACATTTTTTCCTTTTTTTCTACAATGTTTTCAAAAGCTGTCTGCCTCGGAGTCATTTAATGTCAGAGTTGACTGGTAAAGGGTTAACCTAACATTCTCATTTTTTGACAAGTAGGAAGGCCATTTTTTGAAAACATTGTGGGGGAAATGGAAAATAAGCTGGTTACCAGCTCTTTTTCCTTTTCCCACAGTGACCTGTACCATTTCAAAGACAGAAATTCCTCTATCCAACTCCATTAATTTGTTGTCTGCCAATGCTTATGGTTTATTGGAGTATTTTTTTTTTTGAGTGAAAGGTGTTGAAACTAAAATTTCATATACCTTTATCATCTTTCAGTTCTGGAAAATGAGCAAGTGTCAGGCACGGGGGAGCGTTTTCATTCAATAGCTGGAACAAGAAAAGGACTTAACTCTTTACCACATGGAAAAATTTTCAAATTGTTCATATTTAAGGTGGTAATTCAAATTTTTTTCAGATGATAGTGTTTGTCCGTAAATAGGGAGAAAACAGTGGGTAAAGGAGAAAATGCTGGCTACCAGCATCTTCTCCTTTTTCCACAATCTTTTCACAAGCCTTCTTTCTCAATGTCGTTTAAACTTGGGATAGTGTGGTAAATCAGTAGGGCTTGCAATACAGAGGTTAACATTATGAATCCCTGTTTGGCCCAAACATTCTCTTGCAGGATGTTGTCATTGCAATTGAAATCATTCCTCACTTGCGTCTATTATAATTTTTATTTTTCATTTAGAATATCAAATGATAAAAAAAACATCAACACGAAAAAAAAAAAAAAGTTTATTAAGTTACTTTAAGGTTGTCCGACATTTTGCCATTTTGGCTTTCTAAGGGATGTATATATCTGTTTATTGGGACAGTATCTGACCTTGCTACCAACTATATTTGTGATAGATTTCAAATCTTGCATATTTCATAATTATGTGTGCAGTCTGATCTTGACTCACACTGTCTGCAGAAGCAATTTAGGTTATCAACTCTTTACCATAAAATCTTTAGATTTGTCCATTTTGAAAAAAATTGCACAAAACAAACTAAATGTTGCTCAAATGATGGGATATCTTTGACAGGGTAGAAAACATTGTGGGAAAAAGGGAAAATGCTGGTTACCATCAATTTCTCATTTTTCCACAATGTTTTCAAACACATTCTTTTTCAACATCAATGTTTTCAAACACATTCTTTTTCAACATCATGAAAATTTGGGATTGGTTGGAAAAAGGTCGACTCAAATATTTAAGACATGCTCTAAGAAAATGGATTCTAATGCATCTGTTAAAAATATCGACCCAAGTCTGCCTGCACAGTCTGCACAGGCTGACCTAGCTCAAAACCCTCTGCAAAATGCACATTTTCTGCAAATTCAGAAACCATTCTACCACATAATTGAGCTGCTTCCGATAATTATGATGACTTGGTTGGTGTAATGCATTAACTCTTTCACTACTAATGATGACTTGACAGCGTAGATCAAGATCAGACTGCACAGAATGTGCAGTCTGATCTTGACCTACACCGTCTGCTACTCTGTTTTTAAACTATGACGAAAGTCATTTTCAATCGAGGTGGAAATCTATTTTTAGAGCTCAGAAAAAAGTGGAATTTCAGGAGTTAGTTGTGAAAGAGTTAAGGAGATGCATTAAATCCCCTTTATCCCAAGCATGACTCGTTTGTCCTCACCTGATACATTCCTAATGAAGTAAAATATACATCCTTTCCACCAAACTGACTCAAATAAAACTCAAAACCATCTCCTTTCGGTAATGTGTACAAAAACTGAAACAAAATGACAGATATAATATTGTTATTCTGGTTCAATTTATTTCCCTATTTCCTTCATTACCTTATTTCCAAGGTTTTTTTAAAGCAGTATACATCTACATGTTGCAATTTTCGAAATATTGATTATGCTGATATAGAAGAAAACCAGCCAAACATCTGAATTAACTGACAAACATATATTCATGAATAATCAAATTATTATATCACAGAGATTTGACTGTAATTCTGTCTTTTTAAGCCGAAACCAAAAATATTAGTGTCATTTGAGCCATCTACAGGTAAAAAGTAAGCTCAACACTGCAAAATGAAATAATTGTTAACTCACTGAAGGATTAAGCTTTGACTTTGCCATCATTTCGTCATAATCTTCTGGCTATAAATAAATAATAAAAATTTTGAGTGAATTCACATAAATAGCAGAGGTTTAAGTGAGCAAATCTACCATTATTGTTTCGACCTCAAGCTTAACTCTATACCAAACAAGCTCAAGTTTTGACGGCCTGAGACAAATGGCTTCTGAAAACCTTAACCCTTTAATACACAGTCCCGATTTTTTACAACCTCCAAGGGAAAGGACTTTTGAAAACATTGTGGGAAAAGGAGAAAATGCTGGTAGCCAGCATTTTCTCCTTTTCCCACATTGTCTTTTACCATTTTGAAGAGAAAGTTCTTAATTTCTGTAACACTTAGTTTGTCATCTGCAAATACTTTCAATTTTAGACCAGTGTAAAATTTTTTCAATTGGTAAAGAGTTAAGGGAAAAGGAGACAATGCAGATAAGCAGCATTTTCTTCATTTACCCAAAGATTTTTTATGGTTTCAGAAACAGAAAACATTGTTTTAGCTTTGAATTTGTTGGCTGCAAATTCTTTCAGTTAGGTCAAGTCTAAAACTCTTGTTTGGTAAAGAGTTCAAATAACAAGTATTGCTTCAGTTTTGGCTTTATGATAGTTTGAATGGTGTCTTAAACTACTTTACACTATACAGCTCTATTTAACCTATAGTGACAAGACACCGCACTTATTCACGAGTTTCCTGCATTTAAAAAAAACTCCAAGGCCTGTTAGAAGGCTTTTTCAAACATAAGGGGAAAAGTACTGGTTATCACCTTTTTTTGTTTCCTCCACAATGTTCTTTACTCTTTCAAAGGTATTTTCCAAAGTTTGAGCCATATCTTATTTGTCAGCAGTAAAATGCTTTCAATTCAGACAAGTCTATATTTAACTGTCTTGTAAAGAGTAAATGGAATCTTTTTCATACTGATTATCAAAGCACTAAATATACAACGAAGCAGACTGTACTTTTTTTTTTTTCAATAGGTAAGTTCAGAAAAATTCCACTTACATTCAGCACTGAAAACAGACAATCTTTTGAAAGATGGTGTTCTTGCCATAGCTGAAAAACAAAATTGTGTTAACTCGTTCTGTGCCAAACATTTTACGTTTCACTAAACAAGCCGACAGTACAGATCCGAGATCAGATTGCAAGTTCTTTGCAGTCTTATCTTGATTTATGCCCTCTGCAAAAGCCCCTATCAAAGGATTTAAATTTTACAGACTGACAGTATTGAATGCTATTTTCAACAGTAAACCTATAACAGTGTGGTAACAGTTCAATAATCAGTACTTCTTTGGTCTTCTAAAAGAACCAGGGCCTGTATGCAACCATTCTTAAGAACAATCTCAGCCTTATTCTCCAGACTTTTCTAAGTTTGAAACTAACACAACTTCTGATTAGCTAGACCATTTGGTTTAGCCAATCATAAGTTGTGTTACATTCAAATTTAGGAAACCTTGACTAATAAGACCAAGAATGGACTTAAGAATGGTTGGTGAATACTGATTCAAGGCTAGGTTCAAATGCTTCACCATGACTTGAAACTGACAATTACAGTAGGTAATGCACACAGCCTAGCAGATAACTCAGTCACACTAAGGGCTTCAAACCCAGTGGTTGCTTGTTTGATTCCCCTGCTCGGGCAAATTCTTTCAAGAACTGATGATAGTTATTGAGACAGGATTCACTTTCCTCTCACACATTGTTTCCAAGATGTTTCTGTGGGAAAGAAGTCAATGGCTTGGGGAAAATGTGCATGCTGGTTAATAAAATTCCAGGAAAACATGGTTAGGTGGACTGCCTGCCCTAATATACTGAAACTGAAACAGAGTTAAACAGCAGACAAATAAATTCTATAGTGGAGTATTGCTTATCCCTGTATATACATTGACCCTGATAAGATTTAATTCTTTACAAGATGACAAAATTTTAGACTTGTCCATGTTGATTGCAGTTACAGATGATAACTTACATGTGGCTCAAATGATATGATTTGTCTTTGAAAGGATGTAAAACATTGTGGGAAAGGGAGAAAATGGATAACCATCATCAAAACAATGATCAGGTGTTAGAGAGGGATGAATCCTGTAGCAATGACTATCATCAATCCTCAAAAAGAAATTGGCCAAGATAGGGGTTAAAACCAGCAACCCCCCTGTTCACAAGTCCTGTACACTACTGAATGCGCCACCTGGGCTTGGAAAGGAAAGTATAGAAACTACAAAAGAACAATAATACAATGTAATCATATTCACTTACCTGTTTGATTGCATCAGGCTCTAAATCATTCACTAAGTCAAGTTTCATGATCTCATCCAGGCTCTGTAAAAAGTGCAATAACTGTGTATTCCTAGACAGATCATTGTGGTGACATATCATGCCCCTATTAACTCTTTACCAAACGACAAAATTTTAGACTAGTCCAAATTGAAGCATTTGCAGACGACAAATTAAATGTGATTTGAAAATTAAAATCTGTTATGGAACGGGAAGAAAACATTGTAGGAAAAGGAAAAAATGCTGGTTACCAGCATTTACTCCTTTTCCCACATATTTTCAAAAGGCTTCCGTTTTAGGGTCATTAAAAGTCGGGATTGTGTGGTAAAGAGTTAAGATAACCCTTTACCAAAAAATTCCAACTTTTAACCACCTTGAAGAAGAGGCTGTATGATAACATTGTGGGAAAAGAAGAAAATACTGGTAACCATCATTTTCTCCTTTTCCCACAATGTTTTCCACCCTAACAAAGACAAATTCCATCATTTGGGGCAAATTTAAATTGTCGTCTGCAAATGCTTTCAACTTAGACCTGTATAAATTTTTCTTGTGTGGTAAAGAGTAGACCTTTTTATAATGCCTTTCATGACTATAGTTGCCTTTGCAGCCAGTATGGATGAAGATCAAATTGCACAAAATGTGCAATCTGATCTTTGATCTATACCATACACTATGCAGAAACATTATTGACAAAAACAACCATGAAATTGGTTTTATTTCTCAGCTAAAAGTGTGGGTGGGGTTTTATTCTGTGCACTAGGTAAACACTATAGCAGAAATCTATAAGAGCACATGTAATTCCTTAATTTGCCACTGGTGTTTTAGTCTAAATCTCTTATTTGAACTTATTTTCTCAAATTATGCTGCAAAATTACACAAGCCGATGGGAATAAAAATGTATCACACAGTTTAAATATACCTTTGGGGGCCAAGATTGCAGCTTTCTATCACCTGGGACTCTTGGTTTCTGGGAGACATCGGCACTTAACTTTTCACTTTCAGCAGCCATTTTCCTTTTCATTTCAGCTCTGTAATCTTTCAGTCCAGCAACCTTCGACTCAAATTGTTCAGGATTTTCTCTGATACATATAAACAAAGCTTTCAAATCGCAACTGTTTTAATCAGACTGTGCTAGATTAATTATCAAAGTAGGTGGCCTACTGACCATTTGAGCTTTGAGATGGCTAGTCCATTTCCTGTCTTGGGTATTAACCTAGGACATATTTGAAACTAGAACTGTCAAGGGCTTACAAATACCCCATTCCTTATCACAGAATGAGACAAAGAATTCAAAAGGCTGTAATTCCTGTAATATAATGTTCTGCAATTTTAACTCTTTACTGAACGACAAAATTTTAGACTGGTCCAGACTGAAAGCATTTGCAGGGGACATTTTGAAGGTTACTCAAATGACAAAATTTGTCCTTGTTAGGAAAGAAAACATTATGGGAAAAGGAGAAAATTTTGGTTACCAGCATTTCGCTGGGTTAGTGTGAAACTATGGCAAGTGACATTTTTTTCAAAAATGCTTTTTTTACATAAATCTACTATAAATCAAGTACTTCATCTACTGATGAAGTACTAGACATGATTTTTACCTCAAAGTGACTTTAATCGACATTATGCAAAATGTTGTATCTGCATGATTGTAAATATTTTCAGTATGAAACTATGGTATGTGCAATTTGCACTTACAACAGTTTCATACCAACTTTTTGAATCAAGTTAAAAAATGTTATTGTTGTAAATGACTGAAACATTCTGATTAATTAATTTCAACTGCATAACAGGTTCTTTTGATGATCTATATCAGCCAAAACCTGTCTTTGTTTGAATCACTCTCAGCATTTTCATTTCATATAAAATCTGTTGTATATGCTCTCAAAATATTGTGATAAAGTGAAGTTATTTATACTTTTTTGTGCTTTTTTTCCAGTCATAGAAACTTGTGCCGTTATATCAGTGATAATGAAGCTTTTTCCAGTTGATAAGAGTGTTTTAATGTCATTTTCATATTGATGAGTGAAACAGTGATTGTTGTTGCCTTTAGATATTACATCTAAATTTTGTTTAATGTTGAACTTTGAAGCATTTGGGAACATTTTCATTATAAATGAAAAGAAATCTAACCATATGTAGATATTACACATGTTGGATGATCTGTGCCTTCTTTCTCCACTTAAAGAAGTGCAAAAAAACAGATATGGCAGGTCAAAAGTACTATACAACCATGTAATTATGGTTAATTAATGCAGATACAATAGTTCCACGCTGAACAAGAATCAATAACAGTGCAGATACCATACTTTCATACAATACCACAGAGAACTTCCTGTACTGAAGATGTGTATATTGATTACATCACTGATTACCTCATCCTGTTATCATCTATTTTATTTAAAATTTCAGTAGTAATCTATAATAATGGTTTTAACTCTACCAAACTACAAAATTTTAGATTTGTCCAGACTGAAAGCATTTGCAGACGACAATGTTGATTTCATTCAAATGATGTGATTTGCCTTTGGAAGGGTAGACAGTATTGTGGGAAAAGGAGAAAATGTTGGTTACCAGCATTTTCTCCTTTTCCTACAGTGTTTTCCTAAGCTTTCTTTCCAAGGGTCTTTAAAACACAGGATTATGTGGTAAAGGGTTAAAGAAATGACACACATAGCAGCATCATAATTTTGTTACTTTGAATAGTTTCATTTTTCACTGAAAATGGTGTGGTATTGGCCTTATTTGGGTATACAAATCAGACCTGAGGACAGATATGACTGGTCAACAGGCTGATATCAAGCCCATTGACAAGATCTTTTTTCTAAAGCTATGGCAACAGAACCCCTGGATGGTTATGGAAAGTTCATTGGAAGTATTCTATTTGAAATAAATGGCTGATTCAGTCTGTCATACGACAGCAAACAGATATTTTAAATAGGAATTAGGGTTAATGTCATGTTCATGAAATAGATCATAAATGCAATTCTTGATATCATTATTATGACCAAAGATAAAGCAGTTTTGCCGACAAGTTTGTTGGTGAAATTAAAGAATTGATTTCTGAAACCATTTTCATTATAATCTGTTTTGTTTTATTCAGTTTCTTTTGTTGGAGAACTGTATTAGCATTATGTCTGCCTGCTTAAGGAAAATAGTAACAATCAGCCATTCTATGGATATCACCTTTCATGGATATGAAATTTTGTATCACAAAATAGGTGAATTTATTTGATTATAATTATATGGTGAGGCCCAAACAGTAACGTCCACTACTACATAGATTTCTGCCCTCAGGCTAAAGCCCTCGAACATATTATCCAGGCATACCCTGTAATGACCTCTATGTAGTTGATGAAATTAAGGGTATAAAGATAGATCTAAACATTCATTGATCATGATAGTGACTGCTTTGATTGCAGTGTTTGAAATTGACTACAGTTGCTGATAATGTGTTCAACAATCGATAGTTAATTATGGCTTGCATCAGTTTATTAAGAAAAACAAAAAAGCTATTCACTGTTGATATTTTTTAGCAACAGTATTTTCCATACATATTAAATAAGCATGTCTTTTTGTCATGATGGCAAATTTTGAGATAGTTGAAAACAAAGCTAGAAAGGTTCTATCTAATTCACTTTGCTTTCATTGTACTGTAGTATCTATTAAAATCAAATACAGTAGGACATAATCAGGAATTTACCCCTTTCCCACTCAAAACAATACAAAATCTCCTCAAAATCATTTATGGCCAGGTCATCTGATAGTATTGCGATGCATTGCAATATTAGACCCTCAGTAGTTATTGTAATGTGATAGTAGTTGCTCCAATAGTAATAATATCACAATAGTCAATTTTAGGGTGGATGGTCAGTCTTAGAGGAGATCATGTGCTTTCTTGTTTTTTAACTTTTTACCACATACATGTAATTCCAAGTTTTAACGACCCTGAAAAAGAAGGCTTTTAAAGACATTGTTGACAATGTTTTCTACCCTTCCAAAAACAAATTCCATTTTGAGTCACATTTATTTTGTGGTTTGCAAAACTGATGCTTTCAACTTGGACAACTCTAAAATTTCATCGTGTGGTAAAGAGTTAAAGTATTTATGTCCTAATCAATTTCATGTATTCAATAAACAACCCCTTACTGCACAAGCTATGTGTTTAATGGGCAAGAACTACCCTACATCAGTTTACACAAAGAACACACATTTCTAAGACAAGAAAGTATCAGTTTTATCAGTAAGGAAATATTGTTGAAAAGAAATTGTTAATTACAAGCAGTTGCTCCTTTTCCCACAATATCTTTCAAAGCTTGCAGCTGAAGGAGCATAATAATTTGTAGTTGTATGATAATGGATAAATAAGGCCTTTCCGTTGCTTTTTTCAATCTCTTTAGTAAACACTGCCATGCTGTTGTAGAGGTCAGTTCTCTTAACTTAAGCACTCAGTGTTTTTTTTTTTTATTTTTGCCAAAAAGAGTTTGCTGTGAGAGAATGCTCAAGTTGGCATTCAAAACATAATTCATGCTTCAAGTGTATCACATTAAGTCACAGAATTATTATGATAGTATTGTTTGTTTTTAGAACATAAACTGACCTAAAATATCAGAGCATCACCTGATTGTGTTAGACTTGACCCCTACAATGCCTTTCACATCTCTAGTTAGTTTTGTGGCCTGAGCTTAGATTAAGATCAGACTACATGAAACATGCAGTCTAGTCTTGGAGCTAAACTCTCTTCTATGCTGAGATTTTCTTGCCGTAGATAGCACTGACCATTTTTTCATGTTGAAAATATCTGTTTGTTCAACAACTCAGCTGTTTATTAGAGAAAAGTTATGATATTGTCATTGCCTTCTTATAGTCTGCATTTGTCAACGTACAAAAGCTTTCACATTTTCTCATATCTCTGTTATTACTTAAGATATTTACTTAAAACAGGATAGTTGCTAATTATCAAGAAGGAACTCATAACAAAAGGGCAGGTACATCTCAAAATACTTTTTGACACAGTTATGCCTTATTTTTCTACTGAATTTTCACTCAAGAAGCTGTGGCAGCCCAGTGTTAGCACACACAAGTGGTGCTTTTGTTTTTTACTCTAAGGGTTTTTGATTCTTTCCAAATAGGACATAAAGAATCATTTCAGAAGTTTGCAAAGTGTATATATGTGGTTTAAGACAGAACCATAGGTGGAGAAAATGCCTGGCTAATACAACATTAGTTATTAATTATTAAAATGAATGCATTTTAACTCTTTCACAAACTTTTTCAAATTGAGAGCATTTGCAGACGACAAATTCAGTGCAGCTCAAGCAATAGGTTTAGTCCTTGAAATGGTACAAAATTTTGCGGAAAAGGAAGAGAATGCTGGTTTCCAGCATTTTCTCCTGTACCGACATTGTTTTCAAATGCCTTCTTTCTTCAGGGTCGTTAAAAGGTGAAATTGTGTGGTAAAGGGTAAACATTCCATCAGCGCGAGACGAAATCCTCTAGATGACATCGTTGCAGATGGAGATGACCAATCCATCCTAATAATTAAGTGGAAACGCCTCAATTAAATACTTATTCTTAGATGATATAACAATTGCACATGGTTATTTCTTTATCAGATGCACACATATTCTCTTTGACATAATTCCCAAAAATTAGTGTTTGTTTTGCCTACTTTTACCTCACCTTTAACCCATTACCACCCAATCCCGAATTATAATGACCCAGAAATGAAAGGTCATGGAAACATTAGGGGTCACCAGCATTTTCTCCATTTCCCACTGTTTTTTACCCTTTTACACTTGATTTTAATTTTTGAGTCACATTTGTCAGTCTCAGATGCTTTAATTGTGATGAATTGAAAATTTTGTTGTGTGGTAAGGAGTTGAAACAATGTTCTACAAATTGCTGTCTTCTTTCAGTCAAATTAGCATTATGTTTTATTAAATTTCTAGTGAGCATTTTCGCAGAAAATTTAAGTGGCTGAAAGTGCTCTCTGACAGAGCTCATACCAGAAGATTAAGCATACTTTAACTTGAAGACCAATGCAATATAATTTTCTAGTTATTCTGGACCATGTTCAATGTTCTATGTTCTATGTTAGGCATTGTTTGTCTGAATGAAAGTTGTTGCATAGTGCATGAACTGTTCAAGACATGAAAGGACAATAAGTACAAAAGGATGCTTGGGTAATTGCTTTACCTTAAAAAGGTTAAGACAACTAGATAATAATAGTAATAAGAGAGTTACTGGTTACTGAAAAAGGTGGAGAATCATAGTTTATCTATTTATGCATATAAGGCAATAAAAAAATGGCTGAGCACTCTTGGCCAACTCCAACCGGTAATTAATTTAGTAAAATGAACAAAATTTGTTCTTGCTTCTTTCATGAAGGTGATATATTAATATGGTTTATCTACTTAAACATATAAGGCAATCAAAAATGAAATGGCACTCTCTGCCATGTCCTAACTTATTTTGTGAAATTAAAGAAATTTGTTTTGCTTCTTTCATGAGTATTCTGCCACATCATAGTGGCTGTTCTATTACTTGTGTGCCTCTGGGGTTTAACCAGCGCTAGACTGGGGCTCTGCAGTCCCTAGACTGAAGACACTGCCATGCAACCAGCACAGCTGGTGGTATTTAACACAGAAACTTTAGATAATGAAACAAACACCTTAACCACTGTACTAAAATTGACAGATCTTCGTCCAAAAAATGCTTTACATAAAATTGAAGTAAACTCTGCTGAGATACTTCTCTAACCATCTTCCCACTTACCATGCATAAGCCTGAATTTATCAATTTTGTATTAATTTTTTTCTGATGATAAATACAAAACGATAAAATAATAGTCTTATCATTTGCTGAAAATGTGAGCAAATGAGATGTCATTATTTAAGATTTGTTGTAGCTGTTTTTATTGTACTCTCTGATGTCATACTTCCAAGCAGTCTCAAAGATTGCCTTATTATGTTGTTCTGTGTAAAATTGTGTAGTTATTTTTAAAGTGACTGAACTAAAAAATCACTCAAGTATTCTTCTTTTCATACCCCAGGGTGTCAAAAGAATGAAACTCAGAATGGTTGTTGAATACCACAGATCTTGATCTACATTGTCCAAGACAACAACTAAAGTTATACACATACTTGGCACTCTGAGGGTTACAATTTCCATTTCTAAATTTGTAAATCTTAATAAACAGAGCTTGTTATTGGGTAAACCAACGACCAGAGTGTTTCTTGTCTTAACAAGATGTCGCTGATTCTCAAACACAATAAATCTCTTAAGATTTAGAATGAAATTACTTGAAATGAGAAGTAATTTATTGGTCATGTGGTTTGAGAATGCATTATACAGAATTGGTTTCCATAAATCCAGCTGTAAAGCAAAGAGGTGTGTTAATTTACAAAGATTTTTTTTTAAAGCAGCAGCATACAATTTGGCTCATTTCAAAAATACATTATTCTGTAAATTGCCTTAAACTACTTTAAGTGTTGTTGGTACATTTATCTCTATTAAACAAAACATATAACAACTAAGAAGGGATCCAGCCTGGTATTAAAGAGGTTGATTTGTTTCCCAAAGGTTATTTACCTGAATTGCTGGTGTTTTGTGAGAGCATTCTTTGGCAAGTACTGCAGAGCTTAGTGCTGTATTGACGTAACTGAGAATCATGCATGTAAATATCCTGTTACAGTGATGTATCTGAAATACTGTTGAAACCAGCACAAAACACAGTGTAAACAAATAAGCATTTGAGTCATTCATCATGCATTTGAGTCATTGAAAGCCTTCAAGCCTAACCCTACAACTGCAGGGACATGAACCATGCCTTCAGATCTCCTGATCAAGGACCTGTCTGTTTGCTCTACCACATCATTATTACACACAAATACATTTGGAAAATCAACCAGATCTTCTTTTAATTGATAAATAAAGACAACCTATTATCCACCAATACCACCATTCAAAATAAACTCATTACTGATACAAGCAGTTTAGCAAGGAGACAGCACATACCTGTCAACAACGATATGTTCTCTTTTATACAATATTTCTCCTCTTTATAATGCTGTTTCAGTTTAGTTTCTTTTTTAAAATATATCTACACTATAGCATTAATAATCACAACAAAGCAAAACCTTTTTGTAAATGATATAATATTTGCTAACTTGCAAATAGTCAATCAAAACAATGCAAATACAATAGTTTCGTACTAACATGATTTTTACAGAACACCATTATTCTTGGTGTGAAACTATTGTAACTGACATTGTATTAAAAAACAAAAAATCCGAAAATAGTTTTTTGCAACTGATTTAAGTCATTAAAAGAACTTGTTGAAATAAACAGTATGTCACAGTATTGGTCCATTTTATGTTTTGATAAAGAAATGAATCAGTTTTTTCCTTCTCCTGTAAAATTTTGGAAAATGCAGATGCCAGTTTCACTCTAACCCAGCGATTTTCTCCTTTTCCCACAGTGTTTTCAAAAGGCCTCTTCCTCAGGGTTGTTAAAAGTCAGGATTATGTGATAAAGAATTAATGAAAATTGCAGAACATAGTGTGAAAAAGGAACAGTTGCTTTTTTCTCTGTTTGTAATGCTGTTTACCTTGAGGTGCATATGTCAAAGTGGTTTTACTCTTTACCAGCCTACAAAATTTCAGACTAGTCCACACTAACAGCTTTTGCCTAAGTCATAATGTGGCTCAAATATAGGAATTTGTCTATGAACCAGTAAACACATTGTGGGCATAAGTAAAAGTGGTGGTTACTACCACTTCTCTCTTTTTCCCACAATGTTTCAAAAAGCCTCCTTCCTCTAGGATGTAAAAACCAGGGATCATTTAGTACAGGGTTAACTCTGTACCACACGAAAAACTTTGAGACCTGTCCAAACTGAAATCATTTGCAGAATGCAAATCAATGTGACTAAAAAAGTTAAATTTGGTTTTGGAAAGTTAGAAAACATTATGGGAAAAGGAGAAAATGCTGCTTTCCAGCATTATATCCTTTTCCCACGGTGTTTCAAAAGCTGTTTTTCTCAGGATCATGAAAACTTGTGATTGTGTGGTAAAGGGTTAAGAAGTACAATGTATATTGTCTTACTCTTTCAGATGTTTTAATTTCTTCTCATATTTCTTGTAGAATGGATTGTTTGAAACATCATATTCATCATTGTTACTGGCATTTGACAAACATCTGGAGAAGGCAGCTGGACTGAAATACAAACACATAGCCTGAAAATTATGGTGTATCTGATTACTATTGTAGTTTCTTTGGGTACAAAAATACAGAAAATAATTATTGAAGTTTCCCTTTACCACGTGATCCCAAATTTTAACAACATTGGGAAGAGGGCTTTTGAAAACATTGTGGGGGAAAAGAATAACCAGTTTTTTTTCCTTTTTCCATGATGTTTTCTACCTTCTCTACATGAAAACCATCATTTCTTCCAGATTTTATTTGTCATCTGCAAATGCTTTCTACGAGGACAAGTCTAGAATTTTGTCGTTTCGTAAAGAGTAATTTGATTCAAAAACTTACATAAATTTGCCTTTGGAAGGGTAGAAAACATTGAGAGAAAAGGTGAAAACACTGGTTACCGGCATTTTCTCCTTTTTCCACATTGTTTTCTAAAGTCTTTTTCCTTGGAAAAACTAGGGATTGTGTGGTAACATTAAATCAATGCCATGTTGCATGTCATGTTATACAGTACTTTTTTCTTTACCTTGACCATCTTGTACCACACATTCCATTACAAGTCAAGAGACTGGTATTAGGAAACTTATGTTTAAGAATTTTTCTGCTGAAGTGGGATGGTATCCTTTTCCAGCATGACAAACAAATCCTCAGAGTATCTGTACTTGGCATGTTGCTGGTGTTGTACCTCAGATACATCTACATAGGAATCATCAGGGTACACTAGAAACAGAAATAATAGAAATTCTTTCATACTGTATACACAAATTACATGAGTGTTCACAGCTACTATATGTTGCTGGCCAGCCAATTTATTACTGAAGCCAGTAGTTGGACAGATGATCAATGAAGGGCTGTCTATATCTTACAAATACAGTAAAACCTCTCCTCACGACCACCCCGGTAATACGAGCAACCCGCTATTACGAACGATTTTTGTCAGAACGGAATTTTTCCTTCTTCATAATCAATGACCACGACCCCGGAAATACGGGCACCCCGCTATTCCGAAATTACGACCACCATTTTCAGTACCAACGAGTAATTACCAATAGATTTTAACCCCGTGAAATGACCACTAATTTTCACATTTTTTTTTACGACCAGCTAATTTTCACGCGTCCATAATCGCGAACTGGAGGCCGTGCTTCATGTACGAATATTCTTGGGTCCGATGGAGTAGACAATCAATTAGCGATCTTTTGTTTATCTGTTGACTACAGTAACACAATCATGTTAAGTGATCGAGGTGTTACCTTACATAATCAAATGACCAATGAATTGGTGATGATTAATTCGGCTTTTATTCGGTAATCAGGCGTTTATCACACATTGCTGACACGGGTGAAAAACATGTCGACATCCGGGTAATTACGATTTGTTTTGTACATCAAGCTTTTGTAATTTGAGACGCTTGGGTTAATATCTAGCGATCGGGATGGGATAATTATTTGGTTTTTGTTCCACATTAAAGCCATACTTATATCGTAGAGAATACGCGATTTTTGAACTGGTGAACACTTCAACTTTGCGATCGACGATTAGTAGGACTGTTCAAACATTCAACTCGAATCAAAATGGGAAAAAAAAAACCGTTAGGCTCTTCAATAATATTCGAAATTCTTTGTTTAAAAATGACAATGAGCGCGTGGAGTAGGAGTTCTTGAGACTACACAAGATAAAAAAAAAAAGCAGATTAAAACAGGGAATATGACAAGTTCTATCAGTAACATTTAATTATGTAATCTTTAAGTTCAGATACTTGATTAATGTACATATCTTGCTGTAAGAGTTTAAATAGGCAATTATGAATGGGATTTCACTGCCATGTGAATTTATTCATAAAAATTCAAGCACATATTAACTTTACAATAAGCATGAAAATTTTCTTGTTGTCATTTAAATGTGTGGGCGTAGGCTTCCCCGACTAAAATATGTATACATTACTTGGAACGTAATTTAAATTTACATAAGTCTACACATAGTCTGGGTTTGATTCAAAATCTAGGTGGGTGAAACCCGGAAATCAGACCACCCCGCTAATAAGACCAATTTTCAAAAGTACCACGGGTGGTCTTAATAGAGGGGTTTTACTGTAATAGCTACACAAAAACATACAGTAGTACAGGTAGTACAGAAACATGAGACCTTTGCTCCCTCCCACATATGACCCACCCATTTGGTACTGGTGGCCAACATGACGTGCTGAAATCTTGTCTGTGGAAATGAGTTTTTTACTTTCAGTACAAAATTTCGTTCCGTCTTGAATTATGGCAACATCCTTTGCAATCAGTGGTTGGACAGATGAACAATGTAGCACTCTGTCTATATCTTACAAATAATGGCTACACACACACACACACAAAAACATACAGCCATACACACAAGTCTAAAGGGACAGGTAAAAAGACACCGTCCGACAATTTGGTTTTGTCCGAATATACCTCAACTCCTATATAAAAAAATAGAAAAGGAAAAAAAAACGTACACTCTTGCAAGAGATCGCTAGAAAACAATCATTTTATTAAAACGACTGATAAAATAAATACGTGTTGCTACACACATGAATCACTTTATTCGTTTAGTAAAAAGTTAATTTAAATCCTACCAGACTGGATTCCGTTTGATTCGTCTGCTTCAAGGTCAAATGAAAAAGTGCTGAAGTGCGAAAATCCGATTGCAATTGTGCGGGAAAAAATCCTTCGATCAAAATTTCATATTACTTTTTTTAAAATTATATCATAGAATAATTTAATTACATCTGTAATCTATATAAGCGATAAGATGCTGTTTCCAACTAAGATTTAAGTCGGTTTTGTGTTTAAAAAATATGTGAAAAATACAAATCGTCCGCGCCAATCGAGGCAAAGTGTGTTCCCCGGACCCACTCGTAAAAATAGGCTATAATTCCCGGCCCTGATGCCCCCCCCCCCCATACGGTGGCACTGAGGTGACATGTGCATTTTTTTTTTTTTGTATTTATCTCGTT
This sequence comes from Tridacna gigas, assembly GCA_945859785.2. Lineage (NCBI taxonomy): Eukaryota > Metazoa > Mollusca > Bivalvia > Cardiida > Cardiidae > Tridacna > Tridacna gigas. The sequence continues at coordinate 15,723,368 of OX244032.2, forward strand.
CCCACGAGATAATAATTCGTTTTCTCGAGTTGGTTTTTTATAAAAGATTGTGCAAAAAACAAAATTTGTTTTCTTGAGGTTTTTTTTTTTTTTTTTTTATTAAAAAATTATGCAAAAAACAAAAATCGTTTTCTCGAGTTCTGAAACAATCGTGGATGCAAACTACCATGTTGAATGAAACTATGAAGAACATGGACCCCATGTAAAAATAGGAATTAGTAGGAGGAATCTGATTGGATGATTATGTTGTGAGCATGACTTATTATCTCGTGCGAACGACATAATGGATGCCTTGGATTGGCTGATTATCTCGTTTGAACAAGATAGTATTTCGTTTTTTGCATGATTTTTTTATATGAAAATAAATCGAGAAAATGAAAGTTTTTTTTTTTTTTTTTTTTCAAAATTGTTTATATAAAAAAAAAAAAAAACCGAGAAAACGAATTTTGTTTTATTAAAAAAAAAAAAAAAAAAAAAAGAAAACTCGAGAAAAACGAATTTTGCTTTTTGCATAATATACTATAAAAAAAAAAAAAAAAAAAAAAAAAAAAACTCGATAAAACAAATTATTATCTCGTAGGAACGAGATAAATACAAAAAAAAAAAAAATGAACATGTCACCTCAGTGCAACCGTAGCCCCCCCCCCCCCCCGCACCCCCCCATGCTAAATGTTTTATTTATTGCTCGATTCTGCTGACATAATTAGTATTATATGAAAGCTTAGACATTAGCCTTTCATATGATATAAAATACAACATGATCAAAAAAACATTTCATGTTGAAATATTATCAATCAAAAATGGGTAAGTTCGCTAATTCGTAATGATAATATTCATACACTTTGATTTCGGTATTGCCTGATTCACCTCGTAGTTTCCATATAACATTTGAAACCAAAATTCAAGGTTCTCTAGACTAGTTGAAAGCTGATCTTGTGATCTTTGAATCTTATCGTTCATAGACCAAAAACACAACAAATTTTGAAACTTAGGAACGAGAAACTTTATTTGCGCCTTAATTTTCACATGTTCTGTATTTCCAATTTTCAGACAAATGCTAATGAGGAAGCTCTTACACCTAAAAAAACAACTGAATCAATCCTTTATTACTTTTTACAATTTTAAAGCTAACATTATAACCTCGTAACTACATTAATTTTCATACAAACGGCCGAATATCTTACTTGTTCAATAAAAAGAATTATACTCAATATGTTTCTAAATTGAAACGCCAATAACTAAAAAAAAAAAAAAAAAAAAGTCATGCATCAGTCTTCAGCTTTAAAATATCGTTCAAAAGCTCATATTATGCAGTTTGTAACCCTGTTAAAAATGCATAGAAGTTACGTTATTAAGGCTAAAACATAGGGGCCGGATATGTTCATTTACCATAATTCCACGTATGATATGTACATGTATATCTCTCCAAAGTATTAATAAAATCTGAAAGCTTATAGCACGAAAACGCCGGCACCAATTTCTAATTTCTATATACCATTAAAAAGCTTATATAATGAACTTTGATTTTATATCAAGATTCTTTAGATTTGATTGATAGTTAAATTTTTAATATCGGGGCCGGCTATGTTACTCGGTTCAAATTTCTAAATATTTACTTCTAAAAATTGATAAAATTGAAACGCTTATAACTCAACAATGCCTGGGTCAAATTTAATCTTCTTGGTATCATTTAAAAGCTTGAATAACAGATTTTCTCATCATATCATTCTTCTGTAAATAAAAGAAAAAATAAAGTTTTAAACATTGGGGCCGGATTTCTATCTCCTAAAAACTTCGGAACATTTTTGTTAAAAAATTGACAAATTTCAAACGCTTTTATCACACATTTACAAAAATGAAATCTCATATTTTTATATACCATTGCAAAGGTTATAACATAAGCTTTAATTCGATCCTACTTTAATTAAATTCGGTACACAAATAAAAGATTTAGCCAGTGGAGCCGTTGGTGCCGGGAAAATGGTTTATATTTTCGAAAGGGGCCGGGGAGTACACATACCCCCAATCGATGGTACCGTAGTTCACACGAGGAAACTTATATTTGTGGAACCAAAAGCGTCCTTCTGTAGGATCAAGATCAGTTGGTGATGTAAACAAAAAAGCTACGTACAGAAAAGGCTAAATAACATCTAATTTCGTTATAAATTGATCGATTATAACTGATAGTCCGTTCTTGATTGCTGCAAATTACGCTTAGGACTGGAATTGAAATGAAAACGGAAACAACACTATCAGTCGTCCTATTCTGTTTGTGTGAACTGTTCATTGATTTGGCTGCAGAAGATGGTGAGTAGATTAAAGAAAACACTAGACAGGGAGAAAAGCTTTTTTTTTCTCATGTATGATAAAAGTCTGTTTCATAAGCCTAGAACTGAAAGCTGGTACAGCGCTAGAAATATCCTCTACTCATGCATCTTGTCATTTCGGCCCCAAGTTGTTATGGCCAGGCCGTTTCAACCAAATTCAGGGTTGGGTCAGTTTGGCCCATGTTTAACAGGTCACTTAAATTAACAAACAATCATGATCTTCTGTCTAAGTGCAGATTTTGCTGAGCCACAGTGGTCCAAACACCTTTTGTCATTTGGCAATCAAAATTTCATCGGTAAATACAATTGTATTGCAATGGCACTAGATCAAGCTGCCCCATGGGCCATGTTTAGAACAAGCATTATAAGAATAGTTGCAATGATCATGTTTCCAGTTTACACAAATACTGAGGCATGACTAGGACTTAGTTCTGAATACAAGGCAAATTTTTAGGATTGACACAATACTGTAAAATTGCATTTTTTCAAACCGTAGTTTTTACAAAGGCAAGCTCTTTTTCGCATGTGTCCATATTATCCAAAAAGTATGTGCTGCTGATAGTCACAATGTAATGTATCTATATGGTATGAATGTTAGACAAAATGGATGTTATGGGTCCATAAATGATAATTATGAGATGACTTTCATGGTATAATACATCATTGACAGGTTTCCCGCTGGGCTTCGCATTTGGCGCCATTTGCAATAGATTTTGTAGTGTGGTGCAAGAAAAAGCCAAATGGCAAAAATGAATGGCGCCGATATTTTTCACATTGGGGTGATGTACATTTTGATAATGGTCCCCGTCACTTCAATGCGTGAAAGCGTATCTATATATGAAAAATCGATAACCAGTTTGTAATTGTGGCCGATACACCCCTTCATGGCCGGTGATCTAAATAACAGTCTGTATATTACATTGGGTTTGTCTAGTTACACACAATGCACACATATACACCATGCAATGCTAATAATCAATCAAATGTCAATTTCGCCATGCCCCACCTGCATCTGAGGGTGTGAACACAGAATTTTTACACAATACTGCGAACCAATCAGGAATCACACACAAGATTTAGTCGCCGCCCATAATTTCTAAAGACACGCATTGATTCTGCGTTATATGCATCTGTTACAGATATATGATGGGCATTGTGGTGTGTATTTAGCGACAACCACACTATGTTTGGGTGGATTAATTGATGTATTAATTATCGAATTAATCCACCCAAACATAGTGTGGTTGTCGCTAAATACACACCTTCTTGGAAGAAGATTGGACCTCAGGATAACTGATTTATTGGCTTGCTACTTATGTTTTCAAACTGGAATTTTCGCAGTCGATTATTCCTTTCACAGTTAAAGAAGTCGGTCGTATTTTTTTTATGTAAACCGTGATCGGTAGATTACGATTATGATCTTATTGCCCGTTAATGTTTTGTCCCCTCCAAAAGACAAGATTGATCACTTGAGCCATGAATAACTCAGTAATTTCATGTCTGCCAGAGCTTTCAATACAGACAAGTCAGCATTTTTAGCTCGGCTGTTGTTGAAGAATACAACGTCGAGTTATTGCCGTAGCCCTGTCGTCGTCGTGTAATAAGTTTGAAATTTTGAATATCTCTATTATTACTGAAGATATTTACTTCATACCTGGGCAAGTTAGTAAGTATCCAAAGGGGAACCTACACAACAAGCAGGTAACAATCAAAGCATTTTGAAGCACAGCCATGCCCCTTTTTCACCTTGGGATTTTCCTTGGAAATCAAGCACCTGCTGCCGAACTATATTCACCCAATAAATATAGATATGGGTAAAAAACTAATCAAATGGAAAAATGTTTTCTCATCTATTTCGTTGCTCATGATACAAGAAAGAGAACACATTTTATTAACCAATTTTTCATCATGGCCGACCCCATGTACTTTCATCTTAAAAATGGCACCAAACTGGCTCCAGTTATTTTAATGTGGTGCAAACTTTTCTCATTTGGCGAAAGTGGTGGCGGAAGAAAAAAACTGGCCAGAGGGAACCCTGATTGACATAAGTTGATACGTTTTGATCATGCATTATAACCCCCTTTCACAGAGCATGGCTCTTTTTTTTTTTTAATTTCAGTTTGCAATCCCAATCCATGTGGAGAGAATAAAGGTGTCTGTACTCCTCTTGGGAATGGTAACTACTACTGCTCCTGTAGACCAGGTAGGTTTTTATAGAGTGATTGTCACAATTGTAGTTACTTTTGCAGGGTTTATAGATCAAGATCCAACTGCACACTGCACAGAACTTGCAGTCTGATCTTTTATCTACTCTAGTATTTCTTTAACCCTTTACCAAACGACAAAATTTAAGACTGGTTGAAATTGAAAGCATTTGCAGACAACAAAATAAAAGTGACTTTGAAATTGAAATTTGTTTTGGGAAGGGTAGAAAACATTGAGGGAAAAGTAGAAAATGCTGGTAACCAGCATTTTCTACTTTTCCCACAATATTTTTTAAACAGGCTCTTTTCTCAGGGTCATTAAAAGTCAGGATAGTGTGGTAAAGGGTTAAATTCTAATTGAAACTGCCTAGACTAAGCACTGCTTGGGTTGTATTAAATGACTGAGATTGTCACTTATCTGTGACACTAAAACAGATATTACCAAGTGAATCTTTACTAGAGGATAAAATTTTCGGCTAGTTCAAACTGGAAGCCAAATTTACAGGTTAAAACCTTCAGTCTTCATTAGTTGTGGACTTGTCCATATTGGAAGCATTTGTAGATGACAAATTAACTCTTTACCAAACAACAGAATTTTTAGACCAGTCCATATTGAAAGCAGTTGCAGACAACAAAATAAATGTGACTGAAAAATTGAAAGTTGTTTTGGGAAGGGTAGAAAACATTGTGGGAAAAGGAGAAAATGCTGGTTGCCAGCATTTTCTCCTTTTCCCACAATGTTTTCAAAAGGCTTCTTTCTCAGGGTCGTTAAAAGTCAGGATTGTGTGGTAGAGTTAAATGTGGCTCAAATGATGACACTTGTCTTTGAAAAGGAAGAAAGTATTACAGAACGAGGAGAAAATGGTGGTTACCAGGATTTTCTCCTTTTTCATAAGTCAGAGAGCCCTTCTTTCTCAGGACCTTTAACCCTTTACCGCACAATGACGTCTTTTAACGCCCCTAAGAAAGAAGTCTTTTGAAAAAATTGTGGGAAAAGGAGAAAATGCTGGTGACTAGCATTTTCTGCTTTTCCCACAATGTTTTCTACCCTTTTAAAAGCATATTTCAATTTTTAAGTCATATTTATTTTGTCGTCTGCAAATGCTTTCAATTTTGACTAGTCTGAAATTTTGTCGTTCGGTAAAGGGTTAAATCATGGGATTGTTTGGTTGAAGGTTACACAGCATTATGTGTAAGATATAAAGCATGGTGTTAGCTGCACTGACAAAAAAGAAAACACAGTCCGTATTCACCAACCATTCTTAAGAGCATTCTTAGTCTTATTCTCAAAAATTTTCTGAATCTGAAAGTGACACAATATCTGATTGGCAGGCTAAACCACTTTGTTTAGCCAATCAGAAGTTGCATTACTTTCTTTTATCTAGAATTAGAATAAAATGAAAATGAGAGTGGATGGTGAATACAAACCCATGTAAATACCACTTAGCTATGCTGTCTAAAATGTTGAGATTCCTGCAAAAGAAGATAAAAAGTTTGTGTGTAGTGTTTCTAGTCTAACTCTAAAACCATCATGTCCTCTCTTAACCCTTTACCACATGAAAAAATATTAGACTCGTCCAAATTGAAAGTATTTGCAGACGACAATGACAGTGTGGCTCAAATAATATGATACTTCCTTGATAGGGTAGAAAATATTGTGGAAAAAGGAGAAAATGCTGGTTACCAGCATTTTCTCCTTTTCCCACAATGTTTTCAAAAGGCTTCATCCTCAGGATTGTTAAAACTCGGGATTGTGTGGTAAAGGGTTAACCTAACTTTTGGATACTCATGTAAATTGTCATAATGGGACAATTCTAATGAATGCCCACCTAGGTTTATAGTGGGAATCTCTCATATCACATTTCTTCTAATCAGTGCTTCTGCCTTTTTTGTTATGTCAGGTTATGGAGGTACAAGATGTGAGGTATTTTTGCTAAGTCGTACTTGTCAGTCTCGGCCTTGTTTAAATGGAGGACTCTGCCAGGTAGGGCTTTTCTGGTCTCTTACTTTAGTACCTTTTCAACAAATAGCTAGCAAACCACATAAGTTTTTTGGCAGTGTAGTAAATTAACTTTTTCCCAACTGACAAAATTTTCGTCCTACCAGATTGAAAGCATTTGCAGAAGACAAATTCAGTGTAGCTCAAATGATGATTTCTGGCTGTAATAGGGTAGAAAACATCGTGGAAAAAGGAGAAAATGCTGGTTACTAGTTTCCAGCATTTTCACCTTTTCCCATGATGTTTTCAAAATGTTTCCTCAGGATTGTTAACTCTTGACCAAAAGACAATTTGAAAGCATTCCCAGACGGCAGATAAAATATGTTTCAATAGGATTTGTCTATGAAAGGACAAAAACCATGTGAGAAAAGGATTCCTTTTCCTGCAATGTTCTACAGGGCCGTAAAAGGGTTAAAAGACAGGATATTGTTTGATAATGGGTTAACAAAAATATTTCAGACTATCAATGACTGGCCCTACTACAGATGTATCTGTGAATCAGGATTTACAGGAAAGAACTGTGAGACTGAACTGTTGCAGTGTCTGTCAAACCCTTGTCACCATGGATACTGTGTAAACAAACCAAGGTCATATAGTTGTATTTGTGACCTTGGATATACAGGTGTGTATTGTATGTTCTTACATAGATTACAGAAATATCTATGGTGATCATAACAATTCATGTTAATTTCATCAATATAAATTGTATTCTTGTGTGGTTTTGGATCCATTTACAGATCATATACAATAATACAGAGTAATTCCAAATTGGGGATTCTTGGACATTGTCCAATTCAGTAAGAACTATTCTCATCACAAGTTTGATGACGTTCCTTTCAGATGTATTCGCAAATAGCTTTTGAGTGCCCATGTTTTACTTATTTCTCAATTGACCCAAAGTCCTGCAAGTTTTATGAGATAACTGTCCCCCCCCCCCCCCCCCCCCCCCCCCATCCTTCTTTGGCAAAACACTGCAATAACACATTTTTGTGGGTTTATCTTAACTCTTTACCAAACGACAAAATTTTAGACTGGTCCAAATTGAAAGCAGTTGCAGACGACAAATTAAATGTGACTCAAAAATTGAAATTTGTTTTGGGGAAGGTAGAAAACATTGTGGGAAAAGGAGAAAATGCTGGTTACCAGCATTTTCTCCTTTTCCCACAATGTTTTCAAAAGGCTTCTTTCTCAGGGTCGTTAAAAGTCGGGATTGTGTGGTAAAGAGTTAAAACTTGATTACCTTCATGCATGGTGAAACAATTTTTATGACTTACAGTTGAGCCATGCTCTGGGAAAAGGGGGTTTTGCAGTAATAAATCTCTGTGATGCATCATACCAAGCGAGTTGTCACATATTTATTGATCCATAAAATCAATTTTGTCTAAAAACTCACAGAATCATGTAGACTGATCCTTCATGCAGAAAAAAACTGACTAATAGCCAAAGATTTCGACAGAGGTCAGCCCGTGTAGAGTGCGCAGGGTGACCTTGGTTGACACTTTTTGCAGATGCATGAAACCCTCTTTTCACAGAGCATGGCTCATTTATTTCTCCCAATGACTCAGATTGCTACCTAGAAACCTAACCAGTATTTGCACCATGATATTAGGGTTTATAGAGGCTTATAGCATTAATTAAGGGTTTGAACTTGGAACCTCTGATATGAGAGACCATCTCTCTACCCTGTGCTACTTCCTCCAACACATGTTTTGTAGTATAATGGTGTATCCCACACAGAGATTTAAGTGATTTTAAGAGATTTAAGCTTGTTTTTGTACAGGGGGACTTTTATACTGCCATGGTATAGAGCTAGCTTTTGTAGCAAAATGGGAGAGCGCTTGCCTGGTACCTTGAGGTCCTGGGTTCAACCCCTTCCCTGGAAGATTATGTATCTGAACTGTTACATTGGCGCCCTTTGTAAAAAGATCTACTTTGTTGAGAAATAGAGTAATAGTATTTGATGGATTCATGGATGAATCTTCATGTCGCAGGGGAGTATGTAGTATGCTGGTCTATACCACAGACAGATATAATTATAGATTGTGTTTCTATAGGGAGACACTTATACTGCCTTGCTATAGAGCTAGCTTTTGTAGCAATGTGGTAGAGTGCTTGCCTTGGTACCTAGAAGTCCTGGGCTCAATCCTCTCCCTGGGAGGTTATTTATCAGAACTTTTACATTTTAGAGATTTTGATGCTGAGTGAAAATGCAGATGCTATCACAAAAATTTATGTCATGAATGTGATGTTGAGAGCATGAAAAACATTAACATGTAGAACAATGAAAACTTCCATTAAATGTGTTTCTAGGTTGTAAGAAAAACAAAAGTACTTGTTTTTAGCCACTTAGAAAATGAAAAATCATGTAAGAACAAGATATTAATTTTTGATACTGTGAGACCACAAATTGTTGCTGCATAGGACAGTTAGTTTGGGTACTGTGTCAAACTTTATCAAACAACCCAAAGTTTTATCAACCCTGAGAAAGACAGCTTTTGAAAACATTGTAGGGAAAGGAGAAAATGTGGGTAACCAGATTTTCTTCTCTCCCGCAATGTTTTCCAACTTTTCAAATACAAATCCCATCACATTTCATTTGTTGTCTGCAAATGCTTTCAAAATGGACAAGTCTAAAATTTTAGTCTTGTGTTACAGAGTTAACAAATGAATGTTGTACACCTGTATTTGTGACCTTTTTTAAAATCATTGCAGGAAAAGATTGTGATATAAGGATCAATGAGTGTGATAGTGGACCATGTAAAAATGGAGGGAGTTGCTACGATGGGTTTAACAGTTTTATTTGTGTCTGTCCACCAGGCAAAGCAGGACCAACCTGTGACTGGGATCAAACATGCACAGGAAGTATGTAGTTTTACGGAAAGATATTAACTTTTATCCCGCATTCTTTTCTCTTTTATGTCTATTAACCTTTTACAAGAAATTCTTAGCTTGAATGACCTTGATAAAAGCTTCTAAAAACATGGCAAGCTATGCTGTCTGACAACAGTTCTTGTTTCGTACTTTCCAATGTCCTAGTTGAAATTCCTTGCACCAAAATTTCCATATGAAATATCGCTTATCCCTTTACCACATGACAAAATATAAGACTTGTCCAAACTGAAAGCATTTGCAGACGACAAATGCTTAATAATAAAAATTTGTCTTTCATTGGGTAGAAAACATTGTGGGAAAAGGAGAAAATGCTGGTTACCTGCATTTTCTCCTTTTCCCACAATGTTTTCGAGAGCCTCTTCCTAAGGGTCGTTAAAATTTGGGATTGTGTGGTAGAGGGTTAACTCCTGAAAATGTGTTTGTTTGACACCTTTACACCATTTTAGCATATCCTTACATGAATGCATATCAGTCTTGAAGTTTTTAACGGTGACAAAGATTTCTCTCACTTTTCAATGATCCCTAATCAGTTTGTATTGAGTTATTTTTTCAGTGTTAAAAAATCAGTTCAGTGAATAAAGCAAAGTCACACTTATAGCTATGAAATAATGTTTGACTCTTTGTGGTTTGCTGTTCAACCTGGTAATAAGCTTTCAAATTATAACCCTTGGACTGCCAATAAAACCCAACAAACATACACTGTCTAGAAATAAGACACAAATAATTGTCATTTGAAGGTTGCTGTGGTCCATAATGTCTAAGCAAAGGGGACAGTGTAGATCAAAGATCAGACTTCACAAATTTGATCTTGATCTGCACCAGCCACAAAGGCAAAACTAGTTGTGAAAGACACTGTATGGATTAACTCTTTACCACACAATCCCGACTTTTAACGACCCTGAAAAAGAAGGCTTTTGAAAACCTTGTGGGAAAAGGAGAAAATGATGGTAACCAGCATTTTCTCCTTTTCCCACAAGGTTTTCTACCCTATCAAAGACAGAAATCATCATTTGTGCTACATTTAATTTGTCGTCTCAAATGCTTTCAATTAGGTTGAGTCTAAAATTTTGTCGTGTGGTAAAGAGTTAACATGTTTTTCTTTGTGTGTGAGACAAGTGCTTTAAACTTGATGTATGGATTTTTGAATGTATTTTGTTTTCAGATGATCCATGTAAGAACCATGGTGTATGTATAGAGAAAACTGGCGCTGAGATAAGTTGCGTTTGTTTGCCTGGATTTACTGGCACTTACTGTGAGATTGATGTAGATGATTGTATTGATCACAAATGTCAGAACTTTGGTAAATAAGCATTGTTTTTTACTAATTTCTTTTCCCTACATTTCCTTGTTGTTAATAACATTGAAGGAGAAGGCTTTTGAATGACTAAATGTTAGACTTATCCAAAATGAAAGCATTTGCAGACAACAATTTAGATAAAGTTCAAATGATGGTATGTGTCTTTTAAAGACTAGAGAAACATGGTTACCAGCATTTTCTCCTTTTCCTACAATTTTTTTAGAAAGCCTTCCCTTTCCAGGGTTGTAAAAACTTGGGAATGTTTGCTAAAGGGTTAACCCTTTACCACACAACAAAATTTAAGACTTGTCCAAATTGGAAGCATTTGCAGATGACAATTTCATGAAGCTCAAATGTTGCCATTTTTCTTTGATAGGGTAGAAAACTGGTTACCAGCATTTTCTCCTTTTCTCACAATGTTTTCAAAAGGCTTCTTCTGCAGGGTCGTTAAAAGTCAGCATTGTGTGGTAAAGGGTTAAGCTTTAGAACTTGCATGGTATTTGATTTGAAATACAGTACATGTATATGGGTCAAATCTAGACGATACTTTTCTTTACCTGTTGAAAATATCAATACATTTGAACTATTATGTTATACAAACTTTCCTTTGGCTTATAATTGCCTTAGGCTGTGTTGAAAAATTTGATATCCTATGAGAAGGTCAAGAAGGATTTCAAATTTTTTTTACACAGCAAGTTGCCAATTCAAGCCCTAAAAAAGTTAATACAATATAAGATTCCTTTTATTTTATATGTACAGAGTTTTACAATAGAATATTGCAATTATTGATTCTTTTATTCAAAAGGGTAAGAAATTAAAAACAGATATTGGTTAACTCTTTACCACACAATCACAGGTTTTAACGACCCTGAAGAAGCCTTTTGAAAACTTTGTGAGAAAAGGAGAAAATGCTGGTAACCAGCATTTTCTCCTTTTCCCACAATGTTTTCTACCCTTCCAAAATCAAATTTCAATTTTTGAGCCACATTTGAATTGTTGTCTGCAAATGCTTTCAATTTAGACCAGTCTAAAATTTTGTTGTTTGGTAAAGAGTTAAGTGGATGAAAACCTTTTTTTTATGAATGGCAAATGAATATTGTAACCTGACGTTTTGACCAATTGCCGTCATATTTGGCACTGTGAAGATACTGATTTTTTTCCCACACATGCACTACTTTATCTGCCCACACTGCATGTATTTGGACCTGAAAATTTATAGATTTGTACATGTATACCGGAAATGAAATATATCTTTTGCACCAATTCAGTTGATCAAGAAGCAATAGCTCTATTTATTTGAGTATTCATTGCAAAGAAGGTTTCAGTATGTATTTTTTTTATCAGGTACCTGTGTAGATGGAGTGAATACATATAGATGTGTATGTGATGAGGTACACACAGGCCAATACTGTGAGGACACGATTGATCCATGTATGTCAAACCCATGTAAAAATGACGGAAAATGTGAACTGGATGACTCTGTTGCCATTGGTTACAGATGTTTCTGTGTATCACCATTCTCAGGTTGGTTTAGTTACATTCTAGACGACAAGATTTTAGACTTGTCCAAAGTGAAAGCATTTGCAGAAACAAATAATAAATGTTTCAAATGATGAAATGTAGCTTGAAAAGATTCAAAAACATTGTGGTAAAGGAAGAAAATGCTCCTTACTAACATTTTCTTCCTTTTCCACATTGAATCAAAAAGTCTTCTACCTCATGATGGTGTAAACACAGGATTGTGTGGTAAAGTGTAAATATACACTCCTGTATTGATAGTATTTTCACTTTGAACTGTGTCAACTGTCTAAGAAATAAGCTAATATTTTATACAATTTAGTGCACTTTACCTTGCGTATAGGTTTCAGTACTATCAACTTGCTTATTATATCTAACAAAGAATAGAAATTTGGAGTTCAAACAAGGAAAGAAGAGCAGACTTGAAAGGACTGAGAGACATTTAAAAGAACATAGGCTATTGTATGGAACTGAGTGAATTTTTTTTTTAAATACATGAACTGCCAGTACACATGTATTTACAATATTTGGTTCCTTGTGTTCACCTTCTTGAACCCTGTCATGACTTGTTTATTCATTGAGAACAGATTAGGTTAAGATCAAAGCAGGCTGTTCATAATCTGCAATCTGATCTTGGACCTACACTGGCCAGTATTTTGTGAGATATTCTGACCAAATTAGCACTGAAATTCCAATGTTATTATTTGTTTTGGCTGAAATTGTCTACTATTCATTTAACCCTTTACCAAATGACAAAATTTTAGCCTCATCCAAATTGAAAGCATTAGCAGATGACAAAATAAATGTGGCTTAATTGGTACAATTTTTCTTTGATAGGACAGAAAACATTGTGGGAAAAAGAGAAAATGCTGGTAACCAGCATTAGCATCCTTTTCCCAGAATGTTTTCAAATGCCTTCCTCCTTGGGGTTGTTAAAACTGGGGATTGTTTGGCAAAAGGTTAACCCTTAATAGTCTAGGGTCAGAATGTAGACCTGCCTATCACATCCAAGGCTCTGATTCAAATTCCATCTCAAGTGGGTACAACATTTGGAAATACCCACATTACGAGGGAATTACTGGTTAAGGTTTCCATAATAAATGGTATAACTTAAAGGTTACCATTCTTGTTGCCAGCATATTAACCATTTACCGCACAATGCGGCCTTTTAATGACCCTGGGAAAGAACCCTTTTGAAAACATTGTGGGAAAAGGAGAAAATGCTGGTAACCAGCATTTTCTCCTTTTCCCACAATGTTTTCTGCCCTATCAAAGAAAAATTTGACAATTTGAGCCAAACTGAAATTGTTGTCCGCAAATGCTTTCAATTTGGATGAGGCTAAAATTTTGTCGTCTGGTAAAGGGTTAATGTAATTTATACATAAATGTAGGTGACCACTGTGAACGCACCAACAACTTTAACTGTCAGATAACCACAGAAAACAACTGTTTGAATGATGGTTTGTGTTCTCAAATGGGTGATGGATACCATTGTACCTGCAAACTGAACTACGACGGTAAACACTGTGAGGAACCAGTACCCTGTGCCAGTCAGCCGTGTTTAAACAACGGGAAATGTACCCATACAGGAGGCGAGTCTTATTCATGTACATGTCCTGATGGATTCACTGGCAAAGGCTGTGAAACAAAGGTCTCTTGTACCACAAAGTTATGCAGGAATGGTGGAACATGTGTGATTGAGAATGGAAATGATATTTGTAAATGCAAGACTGGTTATTCTGGAGATTTGTGTGAAACTGTGTCACCTTGCATGAGTAACCCATGTCAAAATGGAGGGCTGTGTTCAGAAATAAATGCTGTAGAATTTCAGTGTGTGTGTAGTGAAAAGTTTACTGGTATTACTTGTGAAACTGAAGTGAAACTGCCTTGTGATTCAGGACCCTGTTTCAATGGGGGCACATGTACAAGTCTGTCAGATGTTGAGTATAGATGTACTTGTTTAGATGGTTTCACAGGAACACAGTGTGAGATAGTAGGCTCAAACCTATGTGAACCAAATCCCTGTGAAAATGCTGGCACCTGCTCAATTGTAGGGCAAAGTTACACATGTTCCTGTCCGGCTGGTTTTACCGGTACGTCATGTGAGATACCACTTTCAATTGACAACTGTGATTTATGTTTAAACGGTAGTAGATGTATTGGAACAGATGATGATATAGTGTGTGAATGCTTGCCCAACTTTACAGGTAAATTTTGTAACATTTCCCTGCCGTGTCTAAATAACTTATGTAAGAATGGTGCTACATGTCAGAATATAAACACGGACACATTTAAATGTGTATGTGATGACACTTCTACAGGACAATTTTGTGAAAACACTTTACCCTGTGCTTCAAGTCCATGTTTGAATAATGCATTCTGTGAAGATGATCCCAGTTTCACAAGTTTTACTTGTGTCTGCAGGCTGGGCTACACAGGACAGTTTTGTGAGACTTTCCTGCCTTGTACGAGCAGTCCATGTTTAAATCGGGGTGAATGTATTGATGTTAGTGAGGAAACTTTTCAGTGTAATTGCACAGATATATATACAGGTGACAGGTGTGAAACCTACAACCCATGTGGGAGTTCACCGTGTGAAAATGATGGCACTTGTCAGAGTAATCTTGATAGTTCATTTACATGTCTCTGTCCTACCGAGTTTACAGGTCTGAGGTGTGAGACACTGAGATTTCCGTGTGACAAGTCGCCATGTCGGAATGGCGGTACATGTCAGTTAGTGGAGGAAGGTGTGTACACATGTTTGTGTGAGGAAACTTTTGCAGGAGATAATTGTGAAATAAAAGTGTCCTGTGCCAGTTCGCCCTGTTTGAATGGAGGTTTTTGTTTTAATGAAGGAGAAACATATTCATGTACATGTGTTGGAGACTACACAGGGGGTTTGTATAATTTTCACTCTTGGTCATAGATACTAGATGTCAAGATGATGCTTA
The DNA here is from genome assembly GCA_945859785.2 of Tridacna gigas. NCBI lineage: Eukaryota > Metazoa > Mollusca > Bivalvia > Cardiida > Cardiidae > Tridacna > Tridacna gigas. The sequence goes on from OX244032.2 coordinate 15,738,556, forward strand.
TCTATCGTCTTTGAATTAAGATAATATCTTTGAGTCCCAAATAAACAAAATCAACAAATTTTGCTTTCAGAAGAAAAGACCAAAACATTACAATTTAAAGGTTGATGTTTTGTAACTCTTCAAATTGTGGACATTCTAGATTTAGAAACAGATGGCAAGTTTTTGTGCAGCCTAATACTGATCTACACTTTCTGTTTGTCTGTATGGTGCTTAATACCATTTTCAACATTATTTCAGTTCTAGGGCAGTGATGAGTGTACCTACCATGCTCTCCAGGAGTTAAGCAGAACATGTACTTTGCACAATACTCTCCCCAAGCCACTGGCTACTTTTCTACGTAATCTTTGTTTAAACAATGATCAGCAGAAAGAAAGAGGAATTAATCATGTCAAAATGACTATCATCAATCGTCGGAAAGGAATTGGCTGAGCTTTGAACCAGCAATCTCCTGGTTTTAAATCTACCAACTGCGCTGCCAGGCTCAGCAATACTTTCAGTCAAAGCAACAGAAATTGTGTTTGCATGTGTTTTAGTTGCCTCCTTTACCCTCAGACTGCCGGAAAAACCCTGGTGACATTTTCAATCTAGAGATAAGACCCATGTAGTTGCAATTTTAAGGTCACATCTGTCCAGAATGTCACAGAAGAGGGGACAATATAGGTCAGAGATCACACTGCATGTTTTATGCAGTCTGATTTTGATCAGCACTGGCTGGGAAGGCAACCTTAGTCGTGAAAGGCACTTTAAGGGTTAAGTTTGTGGTTCATTTTCAATATACAGGAAACTGTGAGATCCCTTTGCCCTGTGCAAGTCAGCCATGCATCCATGGAAGCTGTCAGAATTCCAAGGATGGTTTGACATACAGCTGCCAGTGTGAGTCTGGCTATGAAGGTTTGAACTGCGAGAAACTTCAGTCTGACTGTGACCCCACCACTTGTATCCATGGTAACTGTAAACTAGTAGGGGAGATAACCACTTGTGTTTGTGAGGCTGGATATAAAGGTATTGCAAAATTTCAGTATCTTAACAAAAACTATGACACAGTTTTGTGGTAGTCATAAGAGAAAAACAAAGCTAAAATTGCAAACAGGCTTTTTTATCCCTATACCACACGATATCAGGTGTAAATGACCCTGAGGAAAAGTGCTTTGGAAAACACTTGAGAAAATGCTGATAACAAGTATTTTTTCTCGTTTCCACAGTGTTTTCTAAAGACATCTTTCTCAGGGACATCAACACTTGGAATGGATTGGTAAAGACTTAAACCTTTTACTTTATTTCTGGTCACTTTATGCTTTCGCTCTTTACCAAACAACAAAAAAAATTTAGCCTTGTCCAGATTCAAAGAACTTGCAGGCAACAAACTAAATGTGACTTTAAAGCTGAAGTATGGGACTCGTGACATGGAGGCCCCAGGTTCGAGTCTCACTGGATCCTTTGGGTTTTTCGTGGGATTGTCTTTGTGCAAGACACTTCAAAGCCCTAGCCAAGTCTGGTGAAATCCAGGAAATACATGGATATGTGAGCTGTCACTGTGATATGACTGAAATAATCTTGAAAGTGGAGTAAAACACCATTCAGTCAATCAGTCCTACAATTTGTTCTTTGTTTTCTTCCAGGCTCAGACTGTAACACAAAAATAACTGCTTGTGACTCAAATCCCTGTCAGAACGAAGCTCTGTGCATTGATAGTGGCGATTCCTTTATCTGCCGATGTGAACCAGGTTACTATGGCAACCTCTGTCAGAACAAAATAGATGCATGTTTCTCTCAGCCATGCACCAATGGAGCTTCATGCCAAACATGCCCACAAACTGAATGCCTTGCGGGGTTTAGATGTGTTTGTTCTGCAGGATTTCAGGGTAAGACCAATTTCTCAACTTTTCACCAACCAACAAAGTTTTAGACTAGTCCAAATTGAAAGTATTTGCTGACAATAAATTAAATGTGACTCAGATGATGGGATTTGTATTAGAAAGGGTAGAAAACATTGTTGGCAAAGGAGAAAATGTTCTTACTTCTGATTTGGTTCTGTCCTTTATTGTAGTGTTGCAAGATAGAGTTTAATTATGAAAGAAAGTCCCTGTAATTGTTATTGATACATTTTTTTTTTTTTTTTTTTCAGAATTATGTATAATTTGGCAGCCAAATGGTATAATCAGCTCTTTTATTCATCAGAATTTTCTGTTTGTTTGAAGACTTTCAAATATGGAAAAAATCAACAGAATACAACACATAGTCTATCAAAAAAGTACAAATTACAAAAAGGAGAAATATTGAGAGGAAAAGAAACTTTGTAACCTTATTTAGGACTTCTTTATAACTCATATTAAAGCAGAAAAACATGAATCATGCAAAACAGAAAGAACCATCTTTTGTACAACTTCAACCCTCCCCCTTTCTTCCTGATGCATTGAAATTAAGAAGATTTCCATAATCTACACATGAAAGTGAAACTGACTATACTGGGCCAAAAGTTTTTTTTTCCCATTCACTATTGTGACCCTTAAACATTTACAGTAAAACCCCTCTATTAAGACCACCTTCCGTACTTTTGAAAACTGGTCTGATTAGCAGGGTGGTCTGAATACCGAGTTTCAATGTTAAGCTATGTTAAGTTCAACCCTCTTTAACTCTGAAGAGTCCCTTTGAAATTTACAAGATGTACAAGGCTTTTACCCTTTATTTAGAAATAAGACCTTCTACATAAATAATACAATATTAATAATGAGAAAAAATATTTATAAAAGTTCAGAAATCTGCTAATGACTTTAAGCAATCAGTCATATACATGTACATGTAACTACATGTATATTGTACTGAACTAGAAAATATTCAGGCAACAGGAGCAATTGCTCATCAGTAACAATTGCTCCTCTTCCCACAATGTTTTCTTCATCACTGAATGGCTGGAAATGATTTTTACATTAACCCTGCAGTATACATGTACAGAATTTGAAAATATGAAATGATTTTTACAGTAACCCAACTCCAACAACCAGCACACATTTTTATCATTGTGAACATATGAAGAGCAATGTGAATAAAGCAAATCTTCTCTCTTATCAAACATCTACATTTTAATTTCTAAATTGTTGACTCTTTCTTGTAAATGTCATTATCTCACCTACCAAAAGCTGTAAGTGGAAAAGAGACATGAATGAAAACATTATGCGAAAAAGGACATTTGCTTGTGACAAGCATTTGCCTCTTGTTCCACAATGTTTTCGAGGTTACAGAAATGTTACATGCCCTTGTGTACAGCAATGACATGAGCTTAATAAAAGTTAAAATCAATATTTACTATCATTATGCAACAGGCCAATGGCTAGCATAAATTAGACAATGGGCATTCATTCACAAATTTAATGCAAGAACTTGTCTAAAGTTGTTTGTTTTGCATCACATTTGAAACTAACGACTTGTTTTTCTAAATGTTCTTGCAGTCTGCCACACTCATATGCCAGTGTGTCCATATTCTTGTCGAAACAAAATTGCCTAATTTGTGATAGCCATTGAACAGCCTCATGATGAGAGTTTATCTTAAGTTCAGGCTCAGTTGTTTCATCATCAATATCCTCATTTAAGTCGCAAACAGTATTGTCGCAAACAGTATTGTCACTTTCCTTCCTACAATTTTCCAAAAGATTACTTTCCCAGTTTTCATTCAGTTCATCATGAACTGGAACATCATCATCTATTGACACAAACTCATCAACAGACATTACATCATTAATGTTTAAATGGCCCTGAGCAGCTCGAATCATGTCTCTCAACTCTGACAGAGGAATGTTTTCACTTAATTCCGAAAGAGGAATGTCACCACTCTCAATTGTAACACCAGCTTTCTTGAAACAAGCAGACACTGTCTCATTTTTAATTTCATTTATCGAAGAGTTAATCCACTGCACAGCGTCTAACACTGTTACACATTTTGACAAAGCATCAGCATTCACATTTTGACCATCACCAATTTTCGATAGCACAGATCTAATCAGTTTTTTACGATAAAGTTGTTTCATGTTCTGAATGATACCCTGGTCTAGGGGCTGTAGTTTAGATGTTGTATTGGCAGGTAAGAATACAATTTTGATATTACTCAAATCTAAATCAGATGGATGGGAAGGAGCGTTATCCAGCAACAGAATGATTTGTCTGTTTGCTTGTCTCATTTTGCGATTAAAATTCTCGATCCACTCAGTGAACAAATGGCTGGTCATCCATGCTTTTTTGTTATAGCGCCAAATGACTGGTAGTGTTTTAACATTCAAATTTCGAAAACATCTGGGAACAGCTGCTTTTCCAATAACCAAAGGTTTTTCAAAATCACCAACAGCATTTACGCACAGAGCTACAGTTATTCTTTCTTTGTTTCGTTTCCCACCCCTACATTCTTCACCCTTAATTGAGAGAGACTTATCCGGAAGAGCTCTAAAGAACAAGCCTGTTTCGTCCATATTATAGATGTCACATAGCTTATATCCAGATAAAATTGAGGGTAGCTTTTCCATCCATTCATCACAAGTCACTTGATTAACACTACCACTTTCACCACATACAGATGCAAAATTTATGTTATGTCTTACTCGAAAGCGATTCAGCCACCCATTAGAAGCCTTAAAGTCAGTTATCCTTAATTCTGACGCGTAGTAGAGAGCTTTCTCTTGCAGCATAGGGCCTGATAGTGGGATACCCTGTGATCTGGCAGATTTAAACCATTCCCACATAAGGTTATTCAGCTCTTCAGAGGGAGTACGAGTGCAGAGCCTTTTTCTCTCATTGCCAACGTTTTGCTCATAGCCATCAAGAAGTTCTACTTTCCTCTTAAGGATTGAGTGGACCTAACAATTCAAAATTGACTAATTAATGACAACTTTAAAATGTTGCAATGTAATTCAAAAATAATGTTGAATCAAAAATCAATTTGAAAAAGTAGTTTTTAAACTAAAGGATCCACTGTCTGAATTCAATTCTATTTCTAGGAGACCGTTGTAACTTGAGACAGTCTAAATGTGATGAAGATCCCTGTCTTAACTCAGGATATTGTATTGAAGATACAAGTGTTAGAGGTTTCCACTGTGATTGTCTGCCAGGCTTCTCAGGTAAAATTTGAATACTGGTTTATATTGTTTGATGATTGGTCATAGCACAATTGAATAGTTGTCAACCCTGACATATACCTATCAGCTTGGATGTTTTCAAAGAAAACATCAAGGTATTGTAATAGCCCTATCGTTGTCTGTGTTGTCGTCATTGTCATGCAAAATGTTTGACAAATCATAATATCTATGTCATTATTGAAGATATTTACTTCAAACTCAGACCGGTTGTTAACTATCATAGAGGAACCCATACCAGTGGGGCAGATAACCATCAAAATATTTTAACACAGTTATGCCCCCTTTTCAACTTAAAATTTTCATTGAAAATCAATCCATTTTTAAAAGCAACAGCAGCAGAGTGTTGGCACCTGCATGTGGTACACTTGTTTAGCATAGCATTATTGCACTGAAAGTACCAGTTTCTGTTAATAAAGAATATGAATGTGACTGTTGGGAGTAACTGTTAGATTAAGTGTTTACCATATGACAAAATTTTAGACTTATCCAAATCCAAAACATTTGCAGATGACAAATCGAAAATAGCACCAGTGATGGAGCTTGCCTCTAATAGAGAAAAAAAGAAAAAAAAAAATGGGGAAAAAGGAGAAAATGCTGGTTACCAGCATTTTCTTCTATTCCCACTATGTTTTCAAAAGCTGCCTTCCTCTTGGTCTTTAAAACTTTGGATTGTGTGGTAAATGGCTAGGTATAATTGGATTGGCAACTGATTACAAATGGTAAGTGTCAGGATTTCATGAGGTATTTTATTGCAGTACCTGAATGACTTAACCCTTTACCACACAATCCTGACTTTTGACAACCCTGAAAAAGGAGCCTTTTGAAAACATTGTGGGAAAAGGATAAAATGCTGGTAACCAGCATTTTATCCTTTTCCCACAATGTTTTCTACCCTTCCCAAAACAAATTTCAATTTTTAAGTCACAGTCATTTTGTCGTCTGCAAATGCTATCAATTTGGACAAGTCTAAAATTTTGTTGTTTGGTAAAGAGTTAAGCTGTTGGTGTGAGATAAAACAACATTCATTCTAAAGCAGTTCAGTAACGTTTTATGAATAGTGTAGATGTAACAATCAGAGGTATTACACAGAATTTGCATTATTTTCCTCTTTCTGGTAATTTGTCATTTTGTTATTTGTCTTACTTTTGCTAAATAGTATTCTTTTAATCCAGCATTTTCACCTTTTTCCACAATGTTTTCTACCCTATCAAAGACAAAAATCATCATTAGAGCTACATATATTTTGTCATCTGGAAATGTTTTCAATTTGGTTGAGTCTAAAATTTTGTTGTTTGGTAAAGAGTTAAAGCTGTTTTTGTGAAAATTTTCTTTTTCTATGCTGTTGCTCTGAAGTGTAGAATCCAGAGTTGTTACTTTCTAGGTTTGTCCTGCGAGAATGCAGTCAACCCATGTAGCAGCAGGCCTTGTCATAATGGGGGTACATGTGAAGCTGCTCCTGGGACCAACTATACATGTACTTGTCAGGGGCCATATACAGGTGAGTAATAATTACAGGTAAAAATCCATTTTGTGTAACAACTGACTGAATCATGAGTAATTGGTCCCTTGAGTGAGCTGCGAAAAATTGACCAATAGAAAAAAGTTTTGACCAGAGTCAGCCTGTGCGGACTGCACAGAAACCCCCTTTTCACATTGCATAGATCATGTTGATTCTCGATCAGCATGGTGCCCTGGGTTTTTCATGAGAGTGCCCTAGGGCATGACCCTGCAGACCTGCAGCTCAGAACATGTGGCTTAAATAATGGAATTTGTCTTGGAAAAGGTGAAAAACATTGTTAGTGAAGGAGAAAATGTTGTTGATCATCATTTTCTCCTTTTTTCTCTCAATGTTTTTAAAAGCTTTCCTCTTAAAAAGTCGTTATAATATCTTACAGTTTGATGAAAAGTTAAGTATTTTTAATGAAAAATGACTTTCAAAAAGATTTGTAATAAATTACTGGACTAAAACAATCAAAACAAAAGTGATTAGGGTATTTTGTCTCTACAACAAGGTCCACATTGTGAAACCAAAGTAAAGAACTGCCAGGATCATCAACCCTGTAAGAACTCCGGAGTTTGTAACAATGACTCTATCTCTGCTTACTGTGAGTGTCCCCCGGAGTATTATGGGATATTTTGTGAACATTCAAAAAGTAAGTATCCATTTTAAAGTTATAAACTGGTGGCTGATAATTGAAATGGGTATTATCTGTTTGTTGAAATAATAGAATTATCAACTTTCAGTCTTGACCATATCAGGGCAAGATGATTCAACATATCAAAGTGTCATCTGTGCCATCAACAAGCACACCCAAAGTTGATGTTGGAGTTTATTGGATCAGTTGATGTTTTTTTTTTGTTTATAGTTGTGTACTTGTGAAAGTTTTATTCCTAATTTAGTCTGAGATAGCTACCTAGTTAAAAAATTTCATTTTAAAATTCTTTTGACAGCATACTACTAAAGGCCCAGTTATAAACAGTGCTTGTTTTGAAATTAATTCAAATTTGAATCCTACCTTTTAAAAGTATGGAAATAATTGTGAAGGTTTGACAATCTGTGATTGTACAGTTAGTTCAAGTGTTAGACACTGGCAGAAAAATGAATTTTAGATCTAGGTGAAAAGATGCAAAGTCACTCTATCTTGTGCTTACATTTTACCTGGCTTTTGAGTGGCATGTTTATACTGGTTAACTTCAATGGACTGAAATGAATAACAGGAAATTGTAAATAATGTATTCACAGTAGAAACAAGATTATTGTGGTAATATTATCCCATGCATGGTGTTCACCATAGCATTATCAAACTTGTTTTCCTATTTTCTTTTCGTCCATTATAGGTGGTAAGTAAACAGTGCACGTATGTTGTAACACAATTCATTGTTCCGAGATAAAAAAAATACTAGTAAGATTTCTCACAGTATTATATAGTAATGGTGCACTGCTGCACTTGAGCAAATATGTTTAACCCATTCCCACACAGTCTTGAGTTTAAACAACCCTAAGGATAAAATCTCTGGAAACCATTGTTTGAAAAGCAGAAATGGTAATGACCAGTATTTTCCTCCTTTTTGCACAGTGTTTTCTTTCACTCCTAAGACAACTTCCATCAACTTGTCATCTGCAACTTTGTTCAAGTGCAGTATTTTGTCGTCTGGTAAGGAGTTAATATGCAACAGTTTTTGTCTGTATTTCTGTCCGTCAGTGTTATGAGTGAATGCAGAGGGTCGAAGAGTAAAAGTGAAACAATTATATAGGAGAAATGGACACACTTGAAATGAAATTAGCAATGAATTTAGAATTTTTTTATAATGTACATATGACATGACTTACCAGTACATTTTTATTCGAATTTCAGAGCTTATATCTACCAACCATTCCAAATTGTCTTCCTTAGTCTACTTCTAGACATGGTCTTTTTTATGTCTGTGTACAGTGTTCATTGCTATAATAATTCTTAACTCTTTACCAGACAATCCCAAGTTATAACAACCTTGAGGAACAAGCCTTTTGAAAACACTGTGGGAAAAAGGAGAAAATGTAGGTGACCAGTATTTTCTCCTTTTCCCATAATGTTTTCTACCTATTCAAGGACAAATACTATCATTTGAAAAAAAAATGAATTGTCATCTGTAAATTTTTTAAATATGGACAAGTTCAAAATTTTGCTGTGTGGTAGAGGGTTAATTGTTTACACATTAATTCATGAAATGGGTTGTGGGGGGACACTTTTACTGTCTTCTTCATAATTCACTTACTGCATGATGATTGTCACTGCCAGTAATTTGCCTTTTTTAATCCTTTACTAAATAGTCTACATTTTCACAACTGTAAGGAATTAGACTTTTGAAAATATGGGAAATGGAGAGAATGCTGGTCCCTAGCATTTTCTCCTTCTCCTACAATGTTTTCAACGTTTTCAAAAACAGTTTTCATAATTTGAGCTACATTTGTCTGCAAATACTGTGAATTGAACAAGTTTTCAATATCGTTGTTTGATTACGAGATAATAATCCATAAGCTGTTGTTAATATTGAACTGATTTTGAGTATTCCCGTTTTTTCTTTTTTTTTTATCATTTCTAAAACAGGGTAAAACATAAGCCTGAATTATTATCACTGAGATATGGCTTCTTTTTCCACAGTGGTTAATTTTACCCGATACTTAGTAACTTTAATTTTGAGAGAGCAAGTCAGAGCAAGCCAAAGAAAAAACTTTAAGTTTTCTATGAGAGAAATGATTAAACATGAAAACTTTCATGTTTAGCATTTTAGCATAAATCCTGACTTTTAAGGACCCTGAGAAAGAGCTTTCAAAAATATTGTTGGAAAAGAAGAAAATGCTGGTAACCAGCATTTTCTCCTTTTCCCACAATGTTTTTACCTTGCCCAAAACAATTTCCACTATTTCAGCTACATTTGATGTGTCATCTGCAAGTGCTTTCAGTTTGGACAAGTCTTAAATTTAGTCCTTTGGTGAAGATTTAATCAGTTAAAACTTCGGTCATATTAGTTTACAGTAATGATAATGATAATGATCATTAACCCTGTACCACACAATCCTGAATTTTGTAGACCCTGAGGAAAAATCCTTTTGAAAACATTGTGGGAAAAGGAGAAAATGCTAGTAACCTTCTATGCACGAAACTCAATTTTTGAGTCACATTTATTTTGTTGTTTGCAAATGCTTTCAATATGGACAAGTCTTGAATTTTGTCATTTGGTAAAGAGTTAATCAGTTAAAACTTTGGTCAAATTAATACCCCATTCATATAGAAAAAAGTAATGATAGTCATAATGAGTTGAGAGTTTGAATTAAGTACATCATGAAAAAAAAGTCTTATTGTGTTCTCTCATTCTAGATGACAAATGTTTCCCTTCTCCATGTTTGAATGGTGGAGACTGTTGGATAAAAGATGGAGAGCCGTCCTGTCAGTGCCAAGCTGGATTTTCAGTATGTATAATTTTGTGCAATTTTTTTTTTGTTTTTTGAAAACATTATGGGAAACAAGCATTTTGGCCTTTTCCCACAATGTTTTCTACCTTTCTGAAGGCAAATTTAAGTTTTTGAGTCACATTTGTCGTCTGCAAGGGTTTTTGATTTGAAAGAGTCCAAAATTTTCTCAGTTAAGAGTTAAGCCCTTGTCTTTTTGCAATCAAAACATTGCTTTCAGTCTTGCATTGTAAAAATCTGATTACCTTACATACTTGACTACAGGATGCCCCCTGTAGTGAAAGTTTTAGTTTTCCATGTCTCATAAAAAACTTCCTTCCATATCGTTATGTTTGTCTATTGTGTTTATTACGTACCTTTACCAAATGACAAGATTTTAGATCTGTCTTAATTGAAAGCATTTACAGATGACAATTTCAATGCGGTTCAAATTATGTGATTTCTTTCTGATAGGGTAGAAAACATTGTGGGAAAAGGAGAAAATGCTGGTTACCAGCATTTTCTCCTTTTCCCACGTTTTCAAAAAGCCTTTTGCCTCAAGGTCATTAAAAGTTGGGATGGTGTGGTAAAGGGTTAAGTTAAATACAGTACTATCAATCCTGGCAGGGTAGCTCAATGGTTAGTGTATCCGACTCATGACATTGTGATTGCGAGTTTGATACCCGGTCAAGGCAAACTTTCTCTCTGGCAATGTTTTGCCTCTCAGCTATGTTGCATGTGAGAAAAGTAGTCTGTGGTTTTGAAAGAAAGTTGTGTCAGTACAGGTGTGATAAAGCCAGGAAACACATGCGTCTTTGCATTGACCTTTGCAATATGACCAAAGCTTTTAAAACGGCATTAAACCTCCAATGCAAAAAAAGAGTACTATCAATTTTAAAGATTTTGACTGTATATTTGTTATTTTTCAGGGCCAGTATTGTGAAAGCATAGCAGATTTTGACTGCAGCATTTCGCCATGTGGTAATGGTGGATACTGCCAGGCAGGCGAATGTTTTTGTCCAACAGGATTTATTGGAGACAGATGTGAAAAAGATCCATGTTTTGGTATGTTATTTAAACCTTCACAGAACAATCAGGTTTTTTATCGACCTTTTAGAAAAATGACTTAAAAACTGTGTGGAAAAAGGAAAAAAATGCTGATAATGAATCATGGAGATGCATTAAACTCCCTTTTACCAGAGCATGGCTCTATAATGTCCTTTGCTTGAGATGCTTCTCCTTCATGTAAGCCTGTATAGTAAAGGATTAGAATGCAAAACATGGAACTTTCTTGTTGTAATAATACTTTTGGATGTGTTCCGATTCATTTGCACTAGATTGCATGCATTTTAGGAAAAGTAACATGTGGACAAAGAAAAACAACTAAAGCAATAATTTTTCAAGTTGAAAAGTAAATCGTTTCACTAGTTTCATCGCTCATATGCATGTTAATGACATCAAGTTTTTGGTATTTAGCTCTCTACCAAACACAGTGAATTTTGTGATTTTTATAATCCCCCCCCCCCCCCCCCCCCCACAATTCTTTCAGAGACAAATCCTATTACAGATTCTTGACTGCAAGTGATATTTCATTTTGGGCAGGTGAATAATTTATAATTTTGTGATCTGGTAAAAAGTCAAAGCTGTTGTTTCCATGTTTACCTTCAGGGCAGCCTTGCTTGAACCATGGGAACTGCTCCCGCACTGTAGATGGTAGCTTTGTGTGTGCCTGTAAGATCCCTTTTCGTGGAAAGCTTTGTGAAGAAAGATACGACGCTTGTGTATCATTGGTGACACCATGTTTGAATGGTGGAACTTGTTCCTATGATGAGAAGGCAGTGCATACAGCCATCTGTTCTTGTCTGCAAGGTAAGTGAATATTGTTCCTTTTCAAAACTTTTTTTCTGTAGACATTCTTTCTTTAAGGCCCTGTGGTCAACTCTTTATAAAGTCAGAAAATTATGCACTTGTTGAAATTGGTAGCATTTTCAGACGGCAAATTAAATATGACCCATCAGGTGAGACTTGTCTTCAAATGGGTAGAAAAAGTTGTGGGAAGAGGAGAAAATGCTGGTTGCTAGCATTTTCTCCTTTCCCCACAATGTTTTCAAATTGTTTAAATTGTGGTTGTTTGGTAGAGGGATAAAGTGTTGGATATGTTATCAAGAGGTTAAAGCCCCATTGGTTCTGAGCACATAGTGTCCATTAAGTAAGGCACTGCAGTGACCAAGCCTGACACTGGTAAAATCCTGGAAACACATGATTAATTGAGCTGTCTCTGTGATATCTGGAAATGTTTTTGATGTTTGAAGTCCTGGTCAAACAAACAAAGTGTTCCAGAGGTAAAAATTAAAGATTTGTTTGTTGTTTAACTCCTTCCCACACAATGTTGCCGTTTAATGACCCTGAGAAAGAAGGCTTTTGAAAATGTTGTTGGAAAAAGGAAATATATTGTTGACCAGCATTTTCTCCTTTCCCCACAGTGCTTTCTGCCCTGTCAAAGACAAATTAAATCATTTGGGCAATGATTAAATTGTCATCTGCAAATGCTTTCAATTTGGGCAAGTCTACATTTTTGTCTTTTGGGAATGAGTTAATAACATATCAAGTTGAACTAATTAACACATGAAAGAAATAAATTCCCTGCAATCAGCTATGAAAATATCTTTGTGAAATATGGATTATTCACAGAGAAAGATGAAGCTCTTGTCAAAGCCTGGCCAAAGACGAAATTGCTTGTTAAATATCTCCCTTTGTCACATTATCATATAAAAACATTGTGGCCAAGGAGAAAATACTTGTAACAAGCAGTTTCTCCTTTTGTCATAATGTTTTCAAAGGAGGTCTTTCTGTAGGAAAACAAGTTGTTTGCAGATGTTGATTTAACCTTGCACCGAGCAATACCATGTAGTAACAACAGCGGGAAAAGGCATCTGAAAATATTGTGAGAAAGCAGAAAGTGCTAGCAACCAGCATTTTCTGCTTTTCTCATTTTTTTTTTTAACCCTTTCCAAGACAAGTTATGATTTGAGTCACATTTCACTTGTATGTATGTGCATTCAGTTGGGACAAATCTAAAATGTTTGTTTTAGGTACAGTGCAAGAACATTTGATGATATTCATTTTTTTAAATTCCTTTTTACAGGGTACACAGGAAGCAGATGTGAAAACATTATTGGATCGTAGCATTTTGAGAAACAGATACAGTCTTGAAAATATGGTCAACTCTTTACCACACAATCATGAGTTTTAATGACCCTTTGGGAAAAGCTTTTTGAAAACCTTGTGGGAAAAGGAGAAAACACTGGTGGTTTACCAGTCTTTTCTCCTTTTCCCACAATGTTTCAACCCTTCCAAAAAACAAATTTCAAATATGAGTCAATTGTTGTCTACAAATGTTTTCTAATTGGACCAGTCTAAAATTTTGTTGTTTGGTAAAGAGTTAAGGCTTTAATTTTGTTATGTCTGCTCAAAACTACAAATATTATATGCAAACATTGAACTATTACGTGGAAAAATCTTCATAGAACAAGATTAGGAAGAGAAAACTATGGATTTTCTGTATATGAAAAATTTATCATTTTTTTTCACAATATTTTGGCAAGCACAAAAAAGTCTTCTGTCGATGATAAGATAAAAACAAAAAGTGAATGGGAAAAAAAAGGTTGAAATTCCTATCAGTCCTTTGACTTTATAAAATATGGCAGGAATGAAAATGGATTGTGTAAATTACAAAAGTCCTCTCTTACATACATGGCATAATGCTTTATATACCAGTGTGCAATATACTCTGTGTAACAGTATTTTATTTACCAGAATTTTATTTGCATATGAAAATCTCATGTTTACTAATATTATGGAAATGTTTGTTTTTATGAATCTCATTCATACCATATTTGGTTCAGGGAGTCGTTTGAATTGTAAAAGAGTGATCTTCATATATTTGACATAAACTCTGTAAAAATGGGGTTTAATGCATTTGCAAAAAGTATTAACCCAGGTCAGCCTGCTCAGTCTGTGCAGGCTGACATGAGTGGGACTTTGCAGCCTGACATAAGTGGAAACTTTTTGCTACGTGTAAATGTTCTGCATGTCCAAAGACCATTCTACTTCATATATCAGTTGGTTGGCAGACAAAATGGATTTTATGGAGCCAAACATGTGACAACTTGCTTTGTATAATGCATCATGGAGATGTATTAATCCCCCTTTCCCCAGAGCTACACTTATTAAGATGTTCATTTATGTGTTCATAAATTGTTTTAACTCTTTACCAAACGACAAAATTTTAGACATGTCCAAATTGAAACCATTTGCAGATGACAAAATATATGTGATTGAAAAACTGAAATTTGCTTTGGGAAGGGTAGAAAACATTGTGGGAAGAGGAGAAAATGCTGGTTATCAGCATTTTTTCCTTTTCCCACAATGTTTTCAAAAGGCTTCTCCCTCAGGGTTGTTAAAACTCGGGATTGTGTGGTAAAGAGTTAAATAAATATACAATGTAGTAACTTATATGCAATATTTTAGTTTTACACCATATATGCATTATTTTTGTCTTACAATTTCATTTGTGAACAGTATTATTATGTCATCCCCTCCACCTATACATAATCATGCAGAACTCCAGATATAAGGAGTTATTTTGATTTTTAAATTAAAAATATTAATCACTCTCCACTAAACCATATGTTATGGATATTCATTAGAATCGTCTTATCAAGACGATTCTAATGAGTACCCACAACAAAAAGTTTGGAAGAGAAATAATGAGTTATAATACTATCACTCCCTCTTATCTGGAGGTCTAAATTAATGTATACTATGCAGTGTTTCAGCTAGGATTGCTCAGAAGGGGGCCAGTTGGCCCCCCTGAGTCCTAAATAGGGGCCAATCACATTTGTCATGGGGAGAGGGGGGGGGTGTTCAACATTAATCTTCAAATTTTTGCAACTTTTCAACTTGTAAGAACTAAAGATCCTCCGCTTCCTGAAATTTGTCCATTTCTGTACAGCTTTGCTGAAATCAAACACCTCAATATCTGGTCCTTCTAGTTGTATTGTCATAAGTCTTTGTAATGAGTCTGGTTTTAGCCTATTTCTTGATGGTGTATGAATATTATTCTGACAACTAAACCCTCATTCACAGTCAGCAGACTGTAGTGGAGTGAGTAATGATAACCTTGCTAATAATAGGAGGTTTGGAAATGTTTCTTTGTGGTATCTTTTAATCATTTGCCACAATTCTGCTGAATTATCTCTAGGATATTTCTGATCAAGCACCACTTTTTTCAACAGGCTCCATTCTAGCCTACAAGCATCTGGATCTACAATTGCCTTGACAATTTCACCAGAACAATCCTTTTTATCTTCACAAGAGAATTTCAGCAACTGTTCCAAATCACTATTCCCATATTGATCCCTTTCACCGTCTGACAGAAGAGACAATGGTCTCAATCCCAAGGATTTCAATGCAAAGGCTATTTCTGTTGATGATGATGGAAATCATTTTTCCAAGTTTGATTCACATCTATCGAAAAACTCTTCTTTTATCTTTTTACTCTCCTGTGTTGCCTTTTTAAAGTCTTTATTTTCTAATTTTATACCTTTATAGGTGACACTATCACCATCTTTCACAAGTTTTCCTATTAATTCCGTCTGATAATGACTTTTCTGTTTTAGCTTTGGAAATCGCTTGTTTCACACCATCTACAGCATCTGGTACAGCTGCCATGTCTGTGTTTTGCTTTTGAAAAACCAGATTCAGGTGTGCAAAGGAGGGCACAACATCTATAAGCATATGCATTGTTTTCAAAAATTTAATATCTGTCAAAGTTTTCAAAGTTTTTTGTTCACATTCATTAGGTTTTTTGACATTTTTGACATAAGTGACTAAAGTTTTCCAAGAAAGGTACACAACATGTAGTGCCTCATAAAAGGCAAACCACCTTATAGCATGAACTTCTTTCAATTCAATTTCATCATGTTCTAATAACTTTTGTATTGACCTAAGCTGTGCTGTTCTGTCTGTGGATCGCTTAAAATACCAAAACATTTCAGTAAGTGTTTCTTGGAATACTTTTCCAATATATGGGACATCATCAGCAGCTTTTGAGGTAACTAATGCAAGTCTATGAGCAAAACAATGAACATTTATAGAGAAAGGATTTTTGTCCTTAACTTTTGCTGCAACTCCCTTCTTTTTACCGACCATTATTGATGCACGATCGCTACCAAATGCAAATATGTCTTTCATTTTCAAACCTTTTGTTTGTAGGAACTCACACAGTTTACAAAACAAAACATCTGCTGTCACATTGCTTGATAAAATTGGAATGTTACCAAGAAAAAATGTATGCTGTTGAAAAGTGTCTTTATCTACAGTATGTCCATAAATAACTAGCTTTTTGGTAACTTTAATGTATGTGCTTTCATCTATTAATACTGAGAAAAAACCATTTTTCTGTAATTTTGAGTCTACTTCTTCATTAATTACTATTTCAAAACAACTTTGCATTTCTTCTACCCTTTGCCATGAGGTATAAGTGGCATTTTTCCCCTGATCTAGTTTTGTTAAGGCTTCAGTTTTGTAATTTACAGAAATTAATTAAAGAACCAAATTTAGAAGATGCGATTCCTTCTTTGGCAAGCCAGTATGCACAGCGCATAGCACATATGACAGCATCAGATTGTTTGTAGCTCTAGACAAATTGCTTCTAAGGGAATCATCCCTAATTGACTCCTGGTGATCTGTAGATTCAGTATGACATACGAGAGTTGATGTCCGAAAGTTTGAGCAACCTGTTACCATCGCATTGTTTTTATTGGGATTTTTACATATCAGACAATATATACAGTTTTTCTCTTTGTCATAATCGAGCCATGGGTATTCGCGTTTCCACGATTCTTGGAATGAGTGAGCATACTGTTTTTTTTCCCGGCTGAACTTTCGTCGTGTCGCAAGACTGATTTGATGTTCTGTCTTGATCTCCGGTGGTTTTTGCTACTTTGCTGGAACTGGCAGTTGAAGGTTCTGTCTGCTCCTCACCCTGATTTGGGCGGGGGAAGAAGTTGGTGATTCTTCTTTTCATTTTTGTAAAATTTTTACGAAGACAAAATCATCTGAAAAGCGTTGCGTAGATATAATTACTGGCTTTAGATCGCATTCACATACCAAGAACACATAATTGGGGAACCAGGAATGAAAAGAATGAAAATTCCAGACTGGTTTAGTGATGTGAATAAAGATTTGATGCAAAAAGTCAATCTCCGAGCAGAGTTGTCGTTCGTTACTCTCACCATACATCTCTGCAACAGGCTAAATGACAAGAATCTTGTCAAACCGAGGAAAACATGTTTTGTTACTGTTTAACTGTTTCATGTGAAACATAATAAAGTAGACGAAGGAAATATGATTCCGGATACATTATAGGTGCATTCAAACTGATGAATTTACCTGTATACAATGGAACTATTTTTTCAAGCTTCTTTACTGATCAGAATCTTACGCCAATTGTAAATAAAAATGGCTGCGCCCATGAATGATAACAATTTAAACAAAATTAAAAAACAAGTTATCGTCCTTTGAGTTACGGTCGTGTGATGAAAATATCACGTGATGACAGACTACTTTCTGAGCCAACTACAGAGGTGAATGGGAATGATCCGTAATGCAAGAGAGTGGCAAAAAGTTTAATTTTCATTACTGCTTGTAATCCAGTCGTATATATTTTTCGTCCTACTTTTCGTACCAATACGATTCGTCCCACGGTCTTTCGTACCCTGGCGCGTTTATATACGCGAAAATGAAATTTTGGGGACAGACACAATTTTTTTGCACCAGTTTTGGCGTGCCATTGATAGAAATGTGCAGGAATCGTTAATTTTTTGCGGGAATCCCGCGATGGCGCGTCCTGGCTGAAACACTGACTACGTTAGGTTGGTTAACCCTTTATCACGCATTGTGTTTTGTTTAAGTTTCCAAACACATATCATGATGTATTGTTATATTTTTGCTATTGCATTTATTTAAAAAGATACTTGTACATTCCAAATAAAGAGCATACCAAAGGATGCAGAGATAAGTTAACCCTTGTTGTGCTAAATACTGTAAAATTGTAAATGTTTTTGTCATGGAAATCTTTGCCTTTTTTTTTTGCATATTGATAAAAATTGCAAAGATATCCCCTGCGTAAGTTTAAGCTGCATTAAGCTATATTTTACCTAGACACTGGGTCATGTAGGAGCGATTGATTGAACCTTTGACATCTGGAAGTGCCCTTTTTCATCAAAGTTGACCAGAATACAAGTCTACTGGTGGTTAATACTGCCAGTTCAACATGTTTCATCAAAGTAAAAATAGAGACTTATTAATTTGAATAGTAAGTTATTTTCACAGTACGCAGAGTAGAAATTTTGAAATTCCGTTATTAGCATTTTCTCCTTTTCCCAAGATGTTTTCAAAAGCCTCCTTCCTGACGGCCTTTAAAACTCAGGCTTGTGTCGTAAAGGGTTAAATGCAGATATTGCAGTCTCAAAGCCGATTTGTAAAATTATCTGGCAAAGATATGAACATTGCAGATCTAAGATCAGGTTGCACAATCTGGCTATATGATCTTGATCTACACTGTCCACTTTGGCAAATAATTTCAAATTCAATATTTCAAGGGTTAATATCTTCAAAAGGATATTATTTTACACCATTTTTGTATTTGAGATTAAGCAAAACTCACCCAGGACAAGATTAAAAGGATACTTTAGCCACTAGGTTGCTAAGCACAACTTTTAGCATGTTTGCAGACACTAGAGATCATATTAGACTTCACAGAATGTGCTGTCTGATCTTGGATCTACACTGTTTGATATGGTGAATTTCTTTTTTGCTAAAACAACTTTGATATCACATATTTTTTAGTTTTTCTCTTTTGGCTGGAGACTTTCACTTGTTTAGCAGTTCAGCCCAATACCATGCAACAAAACTTTGAACAAGACCAAATTAGGGGTATAAAAAGTTATGGCCCGGATGCAAAAACTGCTACCCCCCCCCCCCATAACACATTTGACCTTGCTGTGACCTTGACTTTTAACCAAAGGTCATAATTTTTGCACATGACAATCTGTCTTTGTAAAGTTAACAATTCTGCAAAGTTATTTTAAAATTCGTTCATAATTAAAAAGGTTACAAAAACTGTACCCAGACAAGTGACCTTGCTGTGACCTTCACCTCTAACCTATGGCCATATCTCTTGTGCACAACACATTGTCTCAATGTGATTAAGATTTATGCAAAGTTATTTTGAAATTGGATCAAAGCGAAAAAAGTTATGGCCCAGACACGAAAACTACCCCCCCCCAACACATTTGACCTTACTGCGACCTTGACCTTTAATCCACAGACACGACTCTTAATTCATGACACATTGTCTATATGTGATTAACATTCGTGCCAAGTTATACTGAAATTAGGTCAAAGGGAAAAAGTTATGGCCAGCACACATAAAAAAACCCCTACTTCAAACACATTTGACCTTGCTGGGACCTTGACCTTTACCCTATGGACATATCTCTTGCTGACGACACATCGTCTCAATGTGGTTGACATTTGTGCCAAGTTATATTGAAATTGAACAATGGGGAAAAAGGTTATGACACACCATCTTCAGGTGGTTAACAATTCTGCAAAGTAATACTGAAATTCATTCATAATTAAAAAAAGTTAAGGTCCGTCATGAAAACTAACCCCTAAAGGACAGCTGGCCTTGCTGTGACCCTGACCTTTAATCTCTTGTGCATGACACATCGTTTAGATGTGGTTAACATTTGTGTCAAGTTATATTGAAATTGCACAATAGGGAAAAAAGTTATGGCCCGGACACGAAAGTGGACGGAAAGACAGAGACAGACTAAACAAAAATTATATGCCCCCCGAAAAAACGGGGGGGGGGACGGCGCCATAAAAAAGGGCCACTGCTTTTTTTTCCTTTTTCCTCATTGTCATCCATATTATTCAAAAGTCATTTATTTTTTCTTCAAATATTTCTCCTTGACATTTCTTGTAAAAGTTAGCAATATAAAGTATCCATTTCATGCTCAATTCAAATGGGCCATGCTCTGTTAAAAGGGTGCTTAATGCATCTGCAAAAAGTATCAGCACAGGCTGACCTAAACCTTTTGCTATTGATCAGTTTTCTACATATCAAAGGACCAGCACACAGGGTTTTCCTTGACGCACGATTTTGTGCATTTTGACGCATTTTTAAGGAAAATGACCCGTATTTTTTTCAATAGTGTCTTGGACGCACAAATTCAATAAACGTTACTCACGATCGTCTTTGCTACCGTCAAAGTTACATCGCGAGTACATAGGAAAGCTTAAGTACGAGAAGAAAATGGGACGAAACTCTAGACTGTGTATCGATTTTACGAGAATACAGTCGGTCTCTAAACTCATCTAAACAAAACCTGTCGATCTCTAATGAAAACAATATGGCTCAGTCAAAATTAGCGTCATTCCTGCTGTCTGCAAGGAAAAGAGACCTTGAACAACGATCGGGTGATGATCGCCTGGTTCGAGTAACGAGAAAAATATTTGAAGGCCCCAAGGGTCTAGTGAAAATTGGTGAAAGACCTAGATCTATGCTTAATTGTTCGTCGAAAACGGCGGCATGAATGCGACCAGCGTATCAAAACTCAGGAATCGGCCGTTTAATTGGTGAAAATATTTTGTTGAAGATGGATACTCCCTATTAAAAAAAACCCCACAAAATAGAGGTTATCAAATCCGGCCGACAACAAGCTATTTGTATCAATTAAACAGTTGATTCCTGTGCCAAAAACAAAACACAATAACCCTTTTACCACAGAGAGTGGCTGCACAAACTTGCGCAATTCAGCTCTAACGTGCGTCCCCAAAACACTGTGGTCACATTGATGCCCTTCAAAGATTGAAATTACGTAAATAAATGACAGCTTGTCTGCAGCTAGAGCATTTTTTTGCCTGTTAAGACCAGGCTTTTGATAAAGCATACACAAGATACTCTATGAAAAAGATGTTATCTAGACTGTAAGCCCCTCTATACAGAGAATCCCTACTGTTACAATGTATCTTACATCATTCAGTAATTCATAAAAAGGTTATATTAAAGCTTTGGGATGAATAAGAAACACAAAAACACACATTGTTTCATATGTAGTAGTCTTTAATGTTTAACCTAATTACATTTTTTGTGACCCCCTCAAAGTCCAGAATGACCCCCATTATTTATGACTATGGGGTCACAATGACCCCCTATTTTTGTTGCTAAGGGAAAACCCTGAGCATATCTCATGATTCATTCTGTTATTGGACAAAATGAATCTTACTGATCCATAATTATATAATCATTTGTTTGGTATGATGCATCAGAGAAATGCATTAAAACCCTTCAAAGAACATGGCTCATATACATTATTTCAAGTTAGAAGATGGGAAAAATGGTAAGAAAAATCAGTTATAATAATTGTAGATTTAAAACTTTTTAATGATCTGCAACACATCCAAACTGGAAAACTGATGAGTTCTAGAAAATGAAAAGTTGTTACAAATATTTAGGTTGTTAAAGTCCCAATAAAGTCCAAAATTAGAATTTTTTTATGCTTGAAAAAAGGCACGAATCTGTTAGATTTACTCTTATTTTGTCGCCAAGGGGATAGGGGCGTTCATTGCAGCATCGGTTCATGTCACAGAACCATACAAAAAATCCTAATATTTTTTATCAATTCTCCCAAGTGACGTTGCCACGCACTATTCGGAATCATTCTAGTGTCCTATTTGTAGACACCATGTGACCGATGACGTATTACACAGACGATGTGCTTTCTCTCCTTAAAAAACGTTGCGAAACTTCGGTAAGTCTTTAATTTTCGTTAAATTACCAGCGCTCATCGTATCTAAGTTATTTGTATGCATTTGACTGGTAAATCGGAGTTGTGTTATCTTTATTTCGATCATGATATGCCTATTTCTTCTTGTCAAGAGTCGTCCAAACATCGAATGACATCTCGGTCTATAACACTTTCGGCCTATTACAATTTCGACTAGTAAGAAATTCGGCGCATATACAAAATCGAATGACTACACAGGGTATAAAGGTTTGTAATATGAGCCATGGAGAATAAGTCAAACAAAATGTGGACATTTTATAACGAAGATCAGACTTTACATTATGTGCGATCTGATCTTGATCTTTGTAGGTAATGAAAAAGTTAAGAACTTTGTGGTGTTTTTTTGGTCTGTAATTACTAGCGAATTTTGACCTGAGTTTAGCATCAGGTGGTGGACGTTTTATATGGAAGGCCAGACCTCTTACTAGGTGCAATCTGATCTTGATCTATGCTGTCAACAAAGGATATTTCTAAACTTTCAAGAGTTTAGTAAAACACATCGCTTATAGATATTTTTACTGCTAGTTTTTGAAGACAGAGTTGATGTTACTTCATCAATCAAGTTATTGCATGCAGATGAACCATACTAATTTATTTTTCAAAATTATAGATACATGTTCCAAAGCTGATAAATACATGTATTTCAAGTTGTTGGAGTTCAAGACAATTGAAGACAAAAGTAGAAGTTTACTAGTACTCAAGTAATATTTATCTACCACATTGTGATTAAGAAAAATATTTTTTATGTCATTTTTTACTGATCTCTTTTCTTTCCAATCTAAAAACAGTGTATCTTTTTAGGGTGTGATACAGAGAGACCAAGATGTTTGTTAACTGACAAATAGATATCCCAGTCTGGTGTTATATCTCTGCTGTACGACATTTTTATTTTTTCACAGATTTTAGCACAGTCCATGTCTACAGGTATTTGAATGATATTTAGATCTACATCTATTACACATTAATGTTAGAACTTTGAAGTCTATTATATTTCAAGCTTAGAAAGGATCAGCTGCTGAAGGGATAATTGATCAAATACAACTTTTTTACATCCTTGCCATAAATTTTTGAAAGGAGCAATTGTTTGCTACAAGCAACTGCTCCATTCTCACATTTCTCCATTTAGATGTTTTTTTTTTTTTTTTTTGTGAATATTCCCCAGTTGTTGGTTGTTTAAGGCCATTTTCAACATTATTTCAGTTTTATCACGGCAGCCAGTGCACCTGTCCATCCTTATCAAGATTTTCTGTTTCCAGTACTTTGCATAATATCCCACTGGCTGTTTTTCCACATAATCATTGTAAATACAATGATTAGCATTGAGAGAGGAATGTATCCTGTTACAAGGACTATCATCAATCCTGGGAAAGAAATTGGCTGAGCTAGGGATTTGAAGCAGCAATCCCCCAATCTCATGTCCTGTATGCGACTAGCTGCACCACTAGGGCTTTGCAGTAGTATTTTGTAAAAGTAATGTACTCTTGAGAGAGAAAAAGGCATGCCTTGGGGCTAAAACAAATTAAAGTCCAACTTTTAGTAAGCAAGCACAAAAGGTACACTCAAAAAAGTTGCTTTGAATTAAGCCAGCACCAAAGAGACTCTCAAATTGTGTTGTTTTTTTACCTTGAAAAAGAAGGCTTTTGAAACATAATGAAAAAAGGTGAAAACCAACATTTTCTACTTCGAAAGGTGATTTTACCTTTTTAGACAAGTTCCGTCATTTGAGCCACTTCAATTTGTTGTTTGCAAATGCTTTCAATCTGGAAAAGTTGGAAATTTTATCAGCTTGAAAAGAATTAGTATAAAGGTGGCCACCAGGGCAGGGTTTACTGTATAAAGAAATGAACATACGAGCATATCTTGTAAAATAGTTCTAGAGATACAATCTGAGAGTAGTAGATTAAAAATACATGTGTTTTTCAATCTAAATTTACTTGATTGATTGAATGGTGTTTAATGCCGCATTCAACATTATATCAGTCATTTCATTGCTTGTTCATGTATACCCTGGGTTTTCATGGTACAAGGCTATGGCTCTGTAGTGTCATGCCCAAGGACACTCTTATGAAAAACCCATTGCTTCCAGTGAGGCTCAAAGCTTGGACCTCCGGGTTATGAGTGCTACACTTTACCACTGAGCCAGGGAGACCTTATGTAAATTTGTATTTCAGACTCAAAATGCGAATGCAGTCTCAATGGCTGTGTAAGATACAAGGACATAGTTGTTAAATGGCCTCTTTAGGAGTTCATTTAACTCTACCAAACAACAAAATTTTGGACTAGTCCAAATTCAAAGTATTTGCATCCAAAAATTTAACTGTGGCTCAAATGATGGAATTTGTTTTTAATAGGGTAGAAAACATAGTGTGGAATCAAGAAAATGATGGTTACCTGCATTTTCTCCTTTTCTCACAATGTTTCCAAAATGCCTGGAGATGCATTAAGCCCCCTTTTGCCCGAGCATGGCCCAGACATACTTTGCATTATTTAACTCTTTACCAAACAACAAAATTTTAGACTGAACCAAATTGAAAGCATTAATTTTGCAGACGACAAATTAAGCATTGCTAAACTGATGATTTCTCTTTTTGATAGGGTAGTAAACATTGTGGGAAAAGGAGAAAATGCTGGTTACCAGCATTTTCTTCTTTTCCCACAATTTTTTCAAAAGCCTTTTCTTTCTGGGTCGTTAAAAGTCGGGATTGTGTGGTAAAGAGTTAAAAAGAAATTTATGTTCTTGTCATTTCAGTGTCTCATTCAGGCCAGAGTGACGTGACATTTGAACAGTGTGGACAGGAAAAAAATCGCTCTCATTTTATAGACAAATATGGACAATATTAGTGCATCTACTAACGTAAAAATATACCATTAACATCGGAATGGACTATTGCAGTGATTGGTGATTGTAATTTTAGAAATTTTGGATCAAAATTGTGGATTTTGGAGGTTTCTTTTGGAACAATTTGAGTGAGCAGCCAGTGGCTTGAAAAGATTATTGTGTGAGGTACTTTAAAAAGTGTTTTTGTCGGTTTAACTCTTTACTAAACAATATTGAGTTTTCACGACCCTAAAGATGAAGACTTTTGAAACCATTGTTGAAATTCTCTGGTTACCAGCATTTTTTTTTAATTTTTCCCATAATGTTTTCTACCCTTTCAAAGACAAATTTCAATACTTGAGTCCCATTTATCATCTGCAAATACTTTCAAGTCTAAGATTTTGTTGTTTGTCAAGAGTTAAAAACTATGTGCAGAAATGGGTTAACCATTTACCAGATGACAGATTTTGGACAAGTCCAAATTGGAAGTGTTTTTAGACAACTACTGTAATTCAGTGTGGGTAAAGGATTAGATTTGTCTTTGAAATGGTAGAAATCATTGAGAGAATAGAAGAAAATGCTGGTTACCAACATTTTCTCCTTCATCCATGAAGTTTCTAAAGCTATCTCCCTGGGGGTCATTAAAAGACGAGACTGTCTGTTAAAGGACCATTGTATGCTTGATTTAAAAGCTTGAAAATAAGTAGATAGTGAAAACAATTGCAGTTTGCTCAAATATACTTTTTATTGGTCTCGAACTTTGTAAGATATGGTTTTATTTTAAAATTCATAAACATGAATTAAAACTGTAACCCTTTACCAAATGACAAAATTTTATGCTAGTCCATATTGAAAGCATTTGCAGTTGACAAAATAAATGTGACTCAAAAATTAAGATTCTTTTTGGGAAGGGAAGAAAACACTGTGGGAAAAGGAGAAAATGCTGGTTACCAGCATTTTCTCCTTTTCCTACAATGTTTTCAAAGGGCTTCTCTCTCAGGGCTGTTAAAAGCCGTGAGTGTGTGGTAAAGGCTTAAACTAGAAATAGAGTTTAGTATCTTTCAATAATTTTCCTTTTAGTAATAAAAAACAATAGTCACAGAAATATCACACTCAACTCTTTACCACACAATCCCGGGTTTTAATGACCCTAAAAAGAAGAGGGCTTTTGTAAACATTGTGGGAAAAGGAGAAAATGCTGGTAACCAGCATTTTCTCCTTTTCCCACAATGTTTACTATTCTTTCCAAAACAAATTTCAATTTTTCCATCATATTTATTTTGTCGTCTGCAAGTGCTTTCAATTTGGACCAGTCTAAAATTTTGTTGTTTGGTAAAGAGTTAATCATATTGGTAATCTTAATTCAATATTCTTCATGACTGGTGTAAAAACTTAATACTGGCTATCTGTGTCTTGGGCAAAAATACTGTTCACATAAAACTTTCCATCATAGAGCACCTAAGGTAGGAAGAGAAACAGAAACAAGTAAATGTATTTGACTGATATATGTCACAATGCAATAAATCTATTTTCAACAGTATTTCAACTGTATAGCAGTTGCTGTACACTAACTCATGTTCAGTGGGTCAATAACTGATATCCCTTTACCACACAATCCCGACTTTTAACGACCCTGAAAAAGAAGCCTTTTGAAAACATTGTGGGAAAAGGAGAAAATGCTGGTAACCAGCATTTTCTTCTTTTCCCACAATGTTTTCTACCCTTCCCAAAACAAATTTCCATTTTTCAGTCACATTTATTTTGTCATCTGCAACTGCTTTCAATTTGGACCAGTCTAAAATTCTGGGGGAGGTCAGTTTTTGTAGGAAACTACCTATCAAGCTCCAGCTACATTTGAATTTTGAACACGTTTTACAAATCATATCAACCAAAAGGCCATGGTGGGCTTGCAAGCATTTTCATGTCCTTGTTTATTAACGCTTAACCACACAAATCCAGGTTTAAACGAACCTATGGAAGATGCCTTCTGAAAACATTCCGGGAAAAGGAGAAAATGCTCGTTACTAGCATTTTCTCCTTTTCCCACTGTGTTTTCTACCCTACCAGAAACAAATTCAAATTTTGAGTCACATTTATTTTGTCGTCTGTAAATGCTTTCAATTTGGACCAATCTGAAATATTGCTGTGTGGTAAAGAGTTGAGTGTCATTGCAACAGGATTTGATCCTCTCAAACTCCTAAACATGATTTGGGTTTGCTCATGGGGGAAAACAGCCAGTGAATTTTAGAGAATTTGCTGAGAATTACTAGTATATGAAAGAGAGGTAAAAGGAGCATTATTAAATTTAAACCTTTTTCAAACAATCCAAGTTTTAACAACTCTTAGCAAGACAGCCTCTGCAAATATTGTGGGATACAGAGAAAATTTTGGTACAATATAGCCTGTAGAAAAAGCAGAAAATGTTGGTAGCCTGCATTTTTTTTTCTTTTTTCCCCACACCATTTTCTACCCTTCCAGAGAGACATTTATTGTGTTGAGTTACATGTACTTTTTCATCTGCAAATAGTTTCAAGTTAGACAAGACTAAAATGTTCTTCTCTTGTAAAGATTGGGTGTTTATTTGTTGGAGCATTTTGCACCACTTTGAACATTATTTCAGATTTTTATTCATGTCAGTGTGACAACTTATTACTGTCTTTTCTGTATTTCACCAGCACAAAGCTGGGGCTCTGCAATGTCTTGCCTAAGGACATTCCTTAACCCTTAAAGCCCTGGATTGATTGATTCTATGGTGTTTAATGCCATTTTCAACATTATTTCAGTTACATCGTGGCGGCCAGTGCACCTATCCATGCTTTCCTAGCGTTTCTTTTAGCAGTGCTTCGCACAGTATTCTTTCCAAGCCACTGGCTGCTTTTCCCACATAGCCATTGTCAAAACAATGGTCAGGGGTGAGAGAGGAATGAATCCTGTCGCAATGACTATCATCAATCAGCGGAAAGAAATGGGCTGCGCCGGGGATCGAACCAGCAACCTCCTATTCTCAAGTCCCTTACGCTACAGACTGAACTACAGGGTGCGGCTTAAAGCCCTGGAACCAACTTAAGTTGTTTTTGCAGACAAAAGTTGTGTTTGCAGACAGTGTAGATTAAGATAAGACTGCACATACATGTAACATGCAGTCTGATCTTGGATCTATACTGTCTACTACTATGAAACAAGTTTTGTCAAAATAAAGCAAAGCCGCTACCGTTTTCTTACTTTCCAAGCAGGTGCGCAACCCTTTACCAGTTGGTAAAATTTTAGAAATTGTTCAAATTGGAAACAATTGCAGATGAAAAATTGGACGTGGTAGCTCAAATGAAAAGCTTTGCTTCAAGAAGAATAGTATACATTACGAGAAAAGGAAAAAATACTGGTTATCAGCAATTCTGCTATTTCCAAAATGTTTCAAAAGCATTTTTCTTTGTTAGAATGATTAAATAGTGCTTTACATAACAACTTGGATGTTTTGGTTAACCCTTTACCACACAATCCCAACTTTTAACGACCCTGGGAAAGAAGCCTTTTGAAAACATTGTGGAAAAAGGAGAAAATGCTGGTAACCAGCATTTTCTCCTTTTCCCACTATGTTTTCTACCTTTCCCAAAACAAATTTCAGTTTTTGAGTCCCATTTATTTTGTCATCTTCAAATGCTTTCAATTTTGAAATTTCCAAAATATTGTTGTTTGGTAAAGAGTAAGGGTTGAGGGCAAGCAATAGCTTCTAACATTGCTCTGTATGTATGAATATATTTTTTATTTTTTGTCCACAAATTCTTCTTATAAGACTATTGTGATGTTCATGTATTTAAAATAATAAAATAATATTACACCATATTGCCTTGCTTGTTGCATGAAACATATCTGTCTTTGTAAGAGCTGTGTAATACAGGAGAACTGTGATGCCCTAAGTGACAAAACAAAATTCAGTTGCATAAGCAAAGCAGTAGCTTAATCAGCTGTCTACCGGTATTTTGTCCAACAGCATATTTTCAAGAATTCTGCTCCATTTTCATCCTGGCCTATAATAAGGGTTTCATTCAAGATCTAGACGAGACAGCAAAAACTTCTTGCAGTATACCAGTAATATTGAATCTACACTGCTTCTTTATAGGTATAGCCCAGGTGGTGGGTAGAGGTGAATCCCTGAAACTGCAGTACATTGTTTTGAATTTTCATGACTTTACCAATCATGTAAATTTTGGAATTTGGCTACTGAAAATAAAAGTTGTTTTATCTGATTGAGACACATGTACCTGAAAAGAGGTCGCCAAATTTTGGATCTACTGGAATGGATTCACAATCATAACAGTGTCAGAAACCAAGGCTCATCTGCATCTGCACAGTCAGTATAATACAGTATGTGTATCATCATGTAGGAGGATCCATTCACATTGGCCAGAGATGTGTAAACTAATTCTCTCCATACTCTGGAATATCATTTACATATCATTTAACATACTGTGCTAGAAATATAGTGGTGTTTTACTCCGCTTTCAACAGTATTTCAGTCATATCATGGCGACATTACACAAATTCATGTATTTACTGGGATTCACCAGTACTAGGCTAGGGCTCTGAAGTGTCTTGCCCGAATACACTCCCACAAAAATACCAGCCAATCGAACCCCAGACCTAATAATGTGCAAATTCCCACTTTAGCTTTTTACCCAATGACAAAAATTTAGACTTGTCCAAATTGAAAGCATTTGCAGACGGCAATTTAATGTGGGCCCAATGATAGAACAGGTCTTTGATAGGGGACAAAATATTGTGGGAAAAGAAGAAAATGCTGGTTACCAGCATTTTCTCCTTTTCCTACAATGTTTTCAAAAGGCTTATTTCTCAGGGTTGTTAAAACTCGGGATTGTGTAATAATGGGTTAACATACAATCCAGTGCTGTAATGACCCAGAGGCATAAAACTTTTGAGAACATTGTAGGAAAAGGAGAAAATGCTGCTGGTGACTAGTATTTACCTTTGATTCAACAATTATTTCTCCTGTTTCAAATACAAATCATGTAGATCCAATACAAGCCATGTCGTCTGCAAATGGCTTCAATCTAGACAAGTCCAAAATTTTGTCATCTGCCAAAAAAAAAAAAAATCACCAGGATTCCATTGATATGTGCACTGACCAGATTATGGAAAGATAATTGGGTTCTACGTTCAAATTTGTGACACCCAAGAAATTCAGCCAAATTTTTTAAAAAATGGTGCAGATTTAATTCAGCACATTGAGTTTCAGTTGCATTTCTAAAGTTATAAACACACACACACATACACACAAATAACAAATACTTAGCCTTGTCCAACACTAAGGCATTTGTGGAAAAACAAATATTTCTCAAATAATGAAATTTGTCTGTGATACAAGAAAAATACTGTGGAAATTGGAGAAAATGTCGGCTTCCAACTTTCTCTCCTATTTCCACCATGTTTTCAAAAGCATTTTTATGTCGTAACAACTAGAGATTGCTAGGTAAATGGCCAATCTCTGAATAAATATGCGTCGCGTATATCCGAGGTTCAGACTACATTCATGCACATTTAATCATTATCTGCATTCTCTGCAGAGAAAATGGGTCAATCGGGTGCTGCGCAAAAATGAAAGATCATTTTCACCTCACAGGTGAACGGCGAGCGACAGTATAATTCATATATTACACACTGAGTAATAGTAAATTAGTGTGTAACATATGATTTATACTGTCGCTCGCCGTTCACCTGTGTTTCATATTACTACGCGATATTCATTAACCCTTAAAGCCCTGGAACCGACTCTAAGTTGTTTTTACAGACAGTGTAGATCAAGATCAGACTGCACAAAATGTGCAGTCTGATCTTGGATCTACACTGTCTGCTATTATGTTACATTTTCAAATGGAGAAACCTTAAAATAGCAAAATTTCGGACTGTTTTTCCAGATTAAAAAGGTCCAAATATTAATTTTTGGCACTTAAAGGGTTAATCAAAAAGTGCTTACATATCCTGTTCCAACAGTAAATGGGGAAATCAATACAGATATAGCGAAAAATCTGTTTTTAACACAATAAATATAAGATGAACGTGCGGCTTACCGATTCAAGAATGCGAACTGAAATCCGCATCTGTTTTCAGACAGTTCGCTCATTCTGTATATTTACACGGAGCTTCTTGTTCAAAACAAAAGAAACAAATCCTAAA
Source organism: Tridacna gigas (assembly GCA_945859785.2). Taxonomy (NCBI): domain Eukaryota; kingdom Metazoa; phylum Mollusca; class Bivalvia; order Cardiida; family Cardiidae; genus Tridacna; species Tridacna gigas. The sequence continues at coordinate 15,769,534 of OX244032.2, forward strand.
ATAGACGCCCGTTTGTTCTTTCTGTGTCGCTCTTCGGCAAATTCGGTAAACGAACTTGGTTTTCTGTCGAATATGATTCTCACACCGTCACATCGTCCTCCATTTTGTTTTTCGTTTACCTTAGCTCCAAGGTATCATGTGGTGTACCTACGTCATCGTTATTGATGTAAACAAAAGTTAGAGATACCTGGTAGTATTTTCTGTAGTTTTGAAATTAATTCTTCTGCCAGCGAATGGAACTTTGACCGATCGCACATTAAGAGAGTGTCATCGTCATATTAATCTACATAGTTTTAAATGGTATGATTAAAATTTAACTTAATTTTTTACCCCGCATTGTTTACATTTGGACTTTATTGGGACTTTAACCTATTTTTTTTTTTTTGAAAAGATGAATATTTCAACTAATCCAAAATGAAATTTTGATGAGAAATTAAACATTCCCTAATCATGTTCTTATGTTATAAACAATAACCCAAAATAAAACTTATTACATACAAATTACAAACTTAACATCACCAAGCAAGCTAAAGTTCATTTGGGCCTGAAGTTCATTCAACAACCATTCAAAATAGCATTGCAAGTCTAATTCTGCACTTACAAGGTAACAATTTTTGAGCCAGTAGGAAACTACAACTGGCGCAAACGGACAAAAATACCCCCCCACCAGCACCTTGTCACTGAAGCACAATCAGAGAAAACAAAATACACCTGTGACCTTGACCTATGTGACCCAAAAACAATAGGGCACCTCCTTGGGTCATGCGAAAGACTTCTATAAAGTTTCAGGGTCCTAGGTCAAAAGGTTTTTGAGTTAGAGCACGGAAACGAAAACAAGAACGATGGATTGCCGGATAGATACACAGACATGGTGAAACCAGGGTATCCCCCTCTACTTCTTAGGTGGGGGTTATAATTACCACACTTGAAAATAATTGATTGAATGGTGTTTTATGCCACTTACAACATGATTTCAGTCATATCACGTCAACAGCTCACATATTCATGTATATCCTGGGTTTCACTAGTATTAGGTTGGGGCTCTGAAGTGTTTTGCTCAAGGGCACTCCCACAAAAAAACCTAGCGGATAAAGTCAGGCTCAAACCCAGGGCCTCCAGGTCACATTTCCTATACTTTAGCACTGAGCCACGCAGTACACCTTGAGAATAAGACTAAGAATTTTAATGAGAATGGTTGATGAATACTGAGCATGTATGGTTCAAATGAGGTAAGATTTCATGCAAGATCCTACAGAACCTGAAACTTAAAACAGAATAAAAGCAGTGATAAAAACCATGGGACCATAAAACATGTATGAAAGAAGTAGTATATCCAAACACATTGCTCTATTTTGACAACTGAAAACTCATTACCACCTGAATCAAACTTGCAGTAAATAATTTACAAAAATATCTCTGTAGATAATGTATAGTCAACACATGTCAATGCCCATTATTATAAATACATGTAAAAGCATGTCAACTCTTTACCACACAACAAAATTAAGATTTGTCCAAATTCAAAGCATTTGCAGACAATATATCAATGGTGTCTCAAATGACTAGATATGTATTTGAAAGGGTAGAAAACATTGTTATGTTTTCAAAGCCTTCTTCCTCATGGTCGTTAGGTCAAGATTGTATGGTAAAGGGTTAAAGAAGAAACTGCTTATTACCATCTTTTTCTCCTTCTCCACAGTTTCTGAAGGTATGAAATGAGAGTTATGAAATTATTTAAACTTCTAGCACTTGAAAACTAGCTTTTTACTGACAACAAATAGGTGTAAATGTTTGTCTCCTATGCTAGAAATCACTAAGAGTTCCATGCACAAAACAAAAGACAACACTCTATGTGAATCAAATTTAAACTGTTGTCTGCAAAACCTTTCAATATGGATAAATCTACAATTTTCTTCTGTAATACTGATCTTAATATTAACTATTTATCATACGACAAGATTTTAGACCAGTCCAAACTGAAAGCATTTGCAGATGACGAATTAAATGTAATTGAAAAATTGAAATTTGTTTCATGAAGGGTTGAAAATATTATAAGAAATGGAGAAAATGCTGGATACCTGCATTTTCTCCTTTTCCCACAAGGTTTTCAAAAGCTTTCTTTCTGAGGGTCTTTAAAAGTAAGGATTGTGTGGTAAATGGTTTATCAACAACATCTAAGATTTTTCTCTGACTGAAAAATTCCATGTTGTGGCTTGCCCTAGTATATCATCTTTTTCTCTTCTTGTTTGGTGCTTCTTGTGATAGGGATTTCATCGCTTGTGTTTCAGTAAATAACAAATATTTGGTATAATGTTAAGGAAATAACTTACAACAACAATAAATTTTAATTATAGCCTCAGAAATACATCTTAGTAAGCTTGGGACAACATAACCATGAATTTAAAAGTGGTCTATTATTTGGTAACTGTTATTTGTTTAACTGGCAGTATTAACCAACCCCAAGGAATTGATTGAATGGTGTTTTATGCCCTTTTCAACCTTATTTCAGTTGTATCACTGCGACAACTCACATATGTATTTCCTGGGTTCCACCAGTACTAAGCTAGGGCTCTGAAGTGTCTTGCCCAAGGACACTCCCACGAAAAAACCTAATTGATCCAACTTAACTTGAACCTAGGGCCTCCAGGTCACGAGTCATACATTTTACCACTAAGCCACACAGGACCCCCACAAACTCAATGAAAATGCTGTTAATAAACATTGTGTGAAAAGGAGGAAATGCTTGTAACCAGCATTTTCTCCTTTTTCCACAATGTTTCTAGCCCTTTCAAAAGGCAAATGCCATCAGTTAAGGCACATCCATTTTTGTGTCTGCAAATGCATCGAACTTGATCAGGTCTTAAATTTATTGTTTGGTAGAGACTTGACACATTATCAGTAGTTGCACCAGAAAGGTTAACCCAGCAAATCAAAATTGAACCCAGGAACCTCTTATATAATTCTTTATCTCCTGAATCAAATTTGCTGCTGATGACTTTGAACACATCCTTGTAAAACATTGAAAATCATCATGAACTAATTGTTGATACACAAATACTCATTTGAGCCATGCACTGTGAAAAAGAGGGCTTGACCCTTTAACGACCCAGGGAAAGGAGCCTTTTGAAAACATTGTGGGAAAAGGAGAAAATGCTGGTAACCAGCATTTTCTCCTTTTCCCACAATGTTTTCTGCTCTATCAAGGACAAATTCAGCCATTTGAGCCATCTTTAATATGTCATCTGCAAAGGCTTTCAATTTGGACCAGGCTTAAATTTTGTTGTTTGTAATACATCTTCTTGATGCTTTATGCCAAGCAAGTCATCACATAACTGGCAGTCCATAAAATCCACTTTGTTTAACAATCGACTGAATCATGAGGTACATTGGACCTGTCCTTTGACATGCATTAAATTGACCAACAGCTAAACTTTTCAACTTGGACCTGCCTGCTTGGATTGCGCAGGCTGACCTGGGGTCAATACTTGATGCAGATGCATTAAGCCCCCTTTTCACAGAACATGGCCCATAGAAAACATCCTAAAGAGGTAGAAATTGTTGTAAGAAATTTCTCCTTTGTCACAATGTTTACAAAAGTACATGTAGTCTGCAGAAAGATACAAAGAAAATACTGTAAATAAATCACAAAACACAATAGTTTCCTGTGATATTCTATGATAAAGATTTATCACAGTTCAAAAAATCATGAGTTTTAACAACCCAAACAAGGCCTCTTGTAAACATGATCGGAAAAGGAGAAAATGCTGGTAACCAGCATTTTCCCCTTTTCCCACCATGCTTTTCAACCACATTTAATTTGTCATCTGCAAGTACTTTTAATTTGGACTATTCTAAAACTTTGCCATGAAGTAAAGGGTTAAAAAAATACAGCACATAAAGGATATGAGTTGATATCTATTTCCTGTCGTAGAATACCCGTCAAAACAAACTCTGCATTCACCACCGTAATCCCATTCTTAATTGCAGAATCACATGCTGACTTGTCCTCCTCACATGAAATCACCACCGTAGTAGGGGAACTTGCTCTAGGCATAGTGCCTACAAACTGGAATTCAATAAGGGTAATATTGTCAGCCTGTATCCCCACAGACACCAGGGCCCTTATTCACCAAACTTTTCTAAATCCTAGACTAAGAATAAGAATTATTTATCAAGTCCAGACTTTCCCAAGACACTTCTACAGTATGTATTCACCAACGCAGTTTAGAACAGGTGCTACACATTTTTTTTTAAAACCCTGCAGTAAACCCTTTACCACATGGCAAAATTTTAGACTTTTCCAAATTGAAAGTAGTTGCAGAGGACAATTAAAATGTTTTTCAAATGACAGTATCTGTCCTTGAATAGATAGAAAACATTGTGCAAAAGGAGAAAATGCTGGTTACCAGCATTTTCTCCTTTCCCAACAATGTTTTCAAAAGCCTTCTTTCCCAGGGTCATTACAACTCGGGGGGGTTCTAGGGTAAAGAGCTACAGCTTTATAAATCTTTGTAAATAAGGAAGTACATACATGTATATTTGGTTGGACCTTGCTTGGAATAGGCTCTTTTCCAATTATTTTATTTTTAGTTATATATATTTAAAAACCAACTGCCTCCTTTCTTTCAAATGTAAATGTTTATCCTTTGCAAGAAAACTGGTGATAATTTTTTTCTGAAAATATTATATACAGTCAAGGATTTATAAGGTGAAAATATACCATGTTTAGAAATGAGACTTTTGTCATTCCTGAAAATGATACATGAGCTGTGCTCTGGTAAATTGGGATTTAATGCATCTCCATGATGCATTATATCCAGCAAGTCATCATACAATTATCGACCCATATAATCCATTTTGTCTAACAACCAATTGAATCATGAGGTAGACTGGTCCTTTGACATGCAGAAAACTTACCAACAGCAAAAAGTTTAGACCCAGGTCAGTCTGCAAAAACTGCGCAGGTTGACCTGCATACCTTTTGCGGATGCATTAAGCCCCATTTTCACAGAGCATGGCTCAAATATTTTAACTTATTTGCTTTTCAGCTCCAAAAATGTGCTATAGTAACATGTCTATACATTATGTATTCCAACAATTTGGAAAATTGAACTAGAAATTAATAAAGGATCTTACCTGTGCTCCTGCACATGTCAAAATATCTGAAAATAGATAATAAAAGATAATTTACTGCTTATCAAATGACATTCTTTAAGACATCCAAATTTTAAGCATTTCCAGAAGACAAATAAGGCTCAACTGATGGGATATGTCTTCAACACAGAAGAAAATGCCCTGGGAAAAGTTGAAAACACTTGAAACATAGAATGACAGAAAAAATCAAGTAAAGAAACAAATTATGTCCCAATTTACCTTTCATCTGTTCAGGCCCTGGTTTAACAGACTTTGTGACATGGATCTTGTATCCAACTAGAAGTGGTCCCTCTGCTGCTTTGTTCATTGATCTTTGTAGATTACACTTGAATTTCTTCTCTGACGTGTCATCCCTAATTAGGTGTGGTGTAGTATCTATCAGAAAATGGTACAAGAAAACTTCTAGTAACCCTCGTGGTGCCAAATAAATACGATTAACAATTTAAGTAAATAAAAACGCTGCAATTATTTGAATATCAAATAATTTGTGTGGTAAAGTGTTAATCTAAATCAAAGAAATTAGTGATCATCATTAAAAAATATGACTTTTCAAAAAATGGCTGCATCTTACCTGAGAAAAATCCACATTTTTTGCTTGATATCAGCCACTGTGGAGACACAATAGGAATCCCTCTAGCCAGGCAGCATAAAAATTTCACAGTCCTGCGAATCTGTAAAAAACATAAAAGTAAAAAGAGTATAAGTCTATTATCTTGTCATTCTTCAGAGTGCTAATTCAGACAGCATAGTAGTTCTACAAGCCAAACAAAGTCCTGGGTCCGTATTCACCGAGCATTCTTCAGAACATTCTTAGTCTTATGCTGGAGAATTTTCTAGATATGAAAGTAACACAACTTTTGACTGGTTAAACCATTTGGTTTAGCCAATTGGAAGTTCTGTTACTTTCAGAACTAGAAAATTCTTCAGAAATGCACCAAGAATACTCCTAAGAATAGTTGGTGAATATGGACCCTTGTTTGAACTTTTGAAAACAAAAGTAGCAGAAATAGTACCATACAATGTCACAACTATCAACTGACTGACTTTTAAGACAACTTCTCTGATTGGCTGAGCTTTAATTAGTAAATTGGAACTCCAAACATCAAATATGTGAAAGCAACCTTCACAGATATAGTGTTAACTCTTTACCACATGGCAATTTTTTCACTTGTCTACATAGAGAGCATTTGCAGAAAACAAATAAGCCATGAAAAGGGGGCCTAATGCATCTGCAAATAGTATTGACCCCTGTAAGCCTGCCCAGCCCACATAGGCTGACCTGGAACAAAAGTTCTGATAATGGTCAATTTTCTGTATATAAAAAGACCAAGGTACCTCATGATTCAGTTCGTTGTTAGACAAAATGGTTTTTATGGATCCACACGTTTATATATTCTTATGATGACTTGTTTGGTATAATGCATCAGAGAGAGATAAATCAAGCCCCCTTTTGCCAATGCATGGTTCAAATAAACAGGCTATTTCTTTGAAATGACATCTCCTGCCAAAAGAAGCCCCCTTTTTCCATGACACGACATTAAAAAAACAAAGAAGTTACATTGGTGGACTATCATAAAGAAGATGTGTATGAAGTTTCATCAATTTTCGTCAAGGATTTTAGAAGATATCTGTCTGGTCAGATGAATGGACAGACAGACAAACAGATGGACGGGCAATGCAAAAACTATATCCCTCTGCCTTCGGCGGGGGGATAATTATAATTCATACGTTAGAACCAGTCTTCTTAAGGATAGAAAACGTTGTGGGAAAAAGAGAAAATGCTGGTTCTGTTTACCAGCATTCTCTCTTTTTCCTACACTGTTTTCAAAGCCTAAGAAAATTAAAACAACAGATTGTTGGATTAAGGTTTAACCCTTTACCATGTGATCCAGAGGTTTAATGATCCCAAGAAAGAAAGCCTTTGAAAACACTGTGGGGACCGGAACAAAAAAATGGTGTTACCCAGCATTTTCTCTAAATGTTTTCTGCCATTTCAAAGACAAAGCCAATCATTTAACCCTTTACCACACAATCCCAACTTTTAACGGCCCCGGAAGAGGAGGCTTTTGAAAACATTGTGGAAAAAGGAGAAAATGCTGGTAACCAGCATTTTCTCCTTTTTCCACAATGTTTTCTAACCTATCAAAGGCAGAAATCATAATTTTAGCAACATTTAATTTGTCTTCGGCAAATGCTTTGAATTTCGTCCAGTCTAAAAATTTGTTGTTTGGTAAAGAGTTACGGCACATTTGATTTGTCTTCAGCAAATGTTTTCAATTTGGAAAAGTCTAAAATTTTATCGTCTGGTAAAGAATTAATGATTAAAAGACTACCTGATCTGTCACTAGATGTGTACATTCCATCACAGAACTAACCATTTCACCTCCAAGATCTTTAACTATCTGGAACAATCAAATGAACAGTAACATAAACATGGCTATTGGTCCTTGCTAAACCCAACTTTATTTTAAGTGTTAGACACTGATTTAGTGTAACAGCCTCATTATGGTACAAGACATGTAGACAATCCGGACTTTTAACAACGCTGATGACGAAGGCTTTTGAAAACATTATGGGAAGAGGAGAAAATGCTTATAATCAAAATGTTCTCCTTTTCCTACAATGTTTTCTCCCATTTTAAAGACAAATTTTGTGTTATGAGTATTATCAAATTTGTCATCTCCAAATGCTTTCAAATTGGATGATGCAAAACTTTTGACTGCTCATAAAGAGTTCAGGAATTTGTCAGAACATCATTACTGAAACTAATTGATTGTGTGGCATTTTACATCGCTTTCAACAATATTTCAGCCACATATTCATGTATGCCCTGGGTTTTACAGGTACTAGGCTAGTTCTCTGAAGTGCCTTGCCCAAGGACAATACCACCAAAACTGAGTGCTTCCAGTCAGGCTCAAAAACTGTGGCTGACATTAGAATCCACTGAAAATTGGAGGGATCTTATGTCTTATGGGCTTGACCAAATATCTTGATAGTGTAGACCCAAAATCAGACTGCATATTTTGTGCAGTCTAATCCTGATCCAAGTGATCCCCCAAAATTGTTCTTCTATTGCTTATTGCGCTGAAAGAGTTAAACAAATTTTGCTCACCTTTTCTCCCTGTTCATCAGTCACCCCAGTAAACATAACTTTAGGTTTTAAACCATTTGTAGTTGTTTTCCTCAATGTTGGGGAACCAGCCACACTTGTGTCTAACTGTTTACCTTTTGGTGTTTCATGGCTTGAACTCTGCATTCATATTTAAATATTACATTTTCTTTTTATAAAAACATCATTAGGTAGTTTTAAATCAATTACAGTTCAAAAATGACTTGAAAACATTTGAAGGCCCAGTATTAGACAACTTAAGAAAACAGAGGAGCAATTATTTATCAATAACATTTTCCCTTCTCCAACAATGTTTCCCGTAAAATACAGACACTTTGCCTTTTATTCCAATGTTTCTCTTCACTAGCTATAGATAGGAATGAAAATATCCTTCATGGGTGAAAACATTGTGAAACAAAATCATTCATCACAACAAAGCTCCTCAAGTTCTGAGATATTCATCAATTGTAGAGGTAAAACTGAAATATAGCTAAAAGGATGTTTTCTATCTTTGAAAGGGTAGGAAACGTTTTGGGAAAAGGAGAAAATGCTGGCAACCAGCATTTTACCTTATACCATAATGTTTTCTATGCTTGCAAACACATATCCCATAAATTTAGTAATATCTAAAGTGTCATATGTGAAAGAGCCATTCTCTGTGAAAAGCAGGTTTAACGCATCTGCAAAAAGTACCTGGGTCAAGTCTTTCTTCTATTGGTCAATTTTCTGCATGTACAAGGACCAACCTACCTCACAATTCAGTCAACTGTGAAACAAAATGGATTTTATGGATACCTGGTTGGTATGAAGCAACACTGGGATGCATTAAACCCCCTTTTGCTACAGCAATGGTCACATGCTTTCAGAATGAACAAGTCCATTTTATTGTTTGGTAACTAGTCACATGTGTGATTGAAGTCACTTTCATAACTAGCTTTCCAGAAAAGCCATTGATCATGGCAGAGTACAGGCACCTTTAGGCGTGGATTCATTTGATGTACCATACACTAGTTTTGTTTTTGACTGTGATTATGATAGAGAACCTTCACCATCAAATTTCTATTCTTGAAACTTTAATCCTTTTCCATAAATCAAAATTTTAGACTTGTCCATATAAAAGGAATTTCAAGACAACAATTCAAATGTTTTTTCAAATGACAGTATTTGTCCTTGAACAGGTAGAAAACATTGTGGGAAAAGGAGAAAATGCTGGTTACCAGCATTTTCTCCTTTCCCCACAATGTTTTAAAAAGCCTTCTTTATCGGGGTCATTTTAACTCAGGATTGTTAGGTAAAGGGTTAAAACTAAGAATGAAGAAAACTGGTGAGTATAGATACCTTTTTCAAAGAATTTTTAGGTGTACCACCTACTACTTTTGCTGTTGACTGTGGTGTAGATTGAGAATCTTTCAGTTTTTGTCTCTTGGCTGGAGTAGTTTCTTCCATACCCTGATATATACAAAACAACAAAGAAGGTCAGAGATTCCTATGAGCTGAGGTTTTCCTATAAAAACACTTTTTTCTAAACTCTTCACTAAATCCTATATGTAATAGCTCCTGAGACCTGTTTTAGAACAGAATTTAGTCAAGCAATAGAGGTGTATCCCTCATTAAATCCCCGAAAACTTCTCTTTCCTGTGTTCAAGTGTTGTATCTGTACTAAATCTACAGTGAAATTTTGTCATTAAAGAAAAAGAGTAAAAAATTGCAGATATCCATCATTTTTGCAGGTTATGTCAAATTAAATGATAGCCCTTTACCGCATTAAAAAATGTTGGACTGGCCCAGACTAAAAGCAAAAGATTGACAATTAAATGTGACTCAAATGATGAGATTTCTCTTCAAAAGGTACAACAAACTGTGGGAAAATGAGAAAATGCTAGTTACCAGCATCTTTTTCTTCTCCCACAATGTTTTCAAAAGCCTTTATTCTTTTTACAGTTGACAAGTTTGTTTGATTCTAGCCAGGTACATCATGAAAATATACTAAGCAAAAACAAAGCAAAGACTAAAACATACTAAAAAACAAGAGCATCACAATGCTGGTGCCAACGCTAGGCTTCAGTTGCTTTTAGAAACAGAATGATTTTCAGTGAAAATTTTAAGTCGAAAAAAAAGGGGCACAACGGAGTCAAAAATATTTTGATGGTTATCTGACCTTGTTGTATGGGTTCCTCTTTTGGTAGTTAACCTATAGCCCAAGTTTGAAGTAAATATCTTCAGTAGTGCCAGAGACATAAAAATGTCAAGTTTTTGCACGACCATGACGCAAACGGCAACAGGGCTATGACAATACCACTATTTTCTTTGAAAACTGTCGAGCAAAAAATAAACAGGTAACACTCACATCATTAGAATCAGTTGAACTATCATCTGTGCCTTTTCTTTTACCAAGTCTTCTAGCCTTAATGTCTTTAGATGAAGCTTCAGAATCAATTTTCTCTATAGTTTTTCCTTTCATTTTCTTGTCTTCAGTCTGTGACTCTTCTAATTTTTGTTTTGTACTTGCTCGTTTTGGTCTTTCACTTTCTATAGCATCAGCTTTAACTTTGTAATTTAAGTCATTGTTACTAGCTGTTGACTGCTGATCTATATTAACTTTAGATTCATTTTCTACCGCATTTACTTTCCTTTTTCTACCTCTATAAGGTTCATTTTTCACAGAATTCTTGTCAACATCTGTTTCCAAGTTTGCAACAGTTTCTTCAATTCTGTTATCATCACTGACATTAACTTTGGTTCTTCTACTTCTAGATGGTCTTACTTCCTCTTGATTAGCAATCTTATCAACTTCTTGTTTTACACTGACACTTTTCCCTTTCACTGGCTCATTCACTTTTTCTTTATCAACCTCAGTTTTTAATTCCTTTGCAGTCATTTGTCCAGTCCTTTTGCTCCTTGTTGGTTGTTTAGAAACAATGGTCTCGTCACTAACCTCAACAACCTTCTCCAGTGGCTCACTTTTTTTAAAGTTTTGTTTTACTTTAGATTCACTTTCAGTAATTTCACTAGTTATGTCTGTGTCTATGCTTTGAACAATATCTGAGGAATTTCCTTGACTCCTAGACTTTCTCTTGTTCTGTACCTTTTCATTTTCTATTGTGCTATCTTCAGCTTCTTTTAACTTCCCTCTTGTTGGTCTTTTCAACCCGGCTTCACTTGTTTTATCTATCTTACTATCTTTTCCCTTTGCATTAGTGTCAGAAACACTTAAATCAGTCTGTTCTTTTTTCCTACCTCTTCTGCCCTTTATTTCATTATTTACCAGAGAATCTGATTTATCATCCATTTCAGACTTCATACTTTTTTCAGTGTCAACCTTTTCCACCTCATTTTTGGATTTACCTCTCTTTGATCTAGTCCTTGTTTCGGATACATTAACTTTCCCTAGTTCTGTTTCGTTTTCCTCAGTTTCCATTTTAGCACAAGTCTTTGGTCTGTTCGAAACTCTTCTAGATCTACCTGTATCACCCTCAGATAAATCTACAGCTATTGCCCTGTTTTCTATTTGTTTATTTCCATCCATATTTGTAGAGTTCTTCTTGTCTCCCTGTATATGGTCCCTGGTTCCATCGTCCTCCTTTGAATCAACCAGTGTGGTCTCAGTATCCTGCAGCATATCTTTCTGCTTTCCTTTGACCCCTCCTTTTGCTTTTGTATTTCCTGTTTAATAAAAGGATAAAATCAGTCTGTTTAACACTTTACCACACAACAAAATTTTAGACTGGTGCAAATTGAAAGCATTTGCAGACCACATATTAAAGATGGCCCAAATGACAAAATTTGTCATTGATAGGTTCAAAAAACATTGTGGGAAAGGGAGAAAATGCTGGTTACCAGCATTTTCTCCTTTTCCCACAGTGTTTTCAAACGGCCTTCTTTTTCAGGTTTGTTAGAAGTCAGATAGTGTGGTAAAGAGTTACATTAGTAGAAGACTAGTCTACAGATTTTTTATGGTAGACAGTTTTTGGATGTAAAAAGAGAAAAGGAACTATGGCCTGCAGTAGGCAATGACTCCTATTCCCTTACCCTTTACCACACAACAAGATATTAGCTTCGTCTGCATCAAAAACACTTGCAGACAACAATCTAAATGTGACATAAATTTTGAGATATGTCTGTGAAAGGGTAGAAATTATTGTGGGAAAAGGAGAAAATGCTGGTATCCTATCAAAGACAAACCCATCACCAGTGCTACTTTTAATCTGTCGTGTGCAAATGTAATCAATTCAAACAAGTCTAAAAATTTTGTTGAAACCCATGCTGAATAAAATCATGTTGTCCCACAACAGTCTGGCCCTCTCACCACAGACATGTTTTGATGCATCATATTTTTGACAGACATGGTCATAAATTCAAAAATTGCTCCCTAAATTTTCAACCCTTAACTCTTTACCACACAGTCCTGACTTTTAACGACCCTGAAAAAGAAGGCTTTTGAAAACCTTGTGCAAAAAGGAGAAAATGCTGGTAACCAGCATTTTCTCCTTTTTCCACAAGGTTTTCTACCCTATCAAGGACAGAAATCATCATTTTAGCAACATTTAATTTGTTGTCTGCAAATGCTTTGAATTTGGTCTAGTCCAAAAATTTGTCGTTTGGTAAAGCGTTAAAGCCGTAGAACCTACTTAAGCTGTTTTTGCAGGCAAGGTAGATCAAGAACATGCAGTCTGATCTTAGATCTACAATGTCTGCTACTATGTTACATATTTTAACAGAAACAACCTTGATTTAGCTATATTTCAGGCTGTTTTTCCTGATCAGAAGGGTCCAAATCATTTTTCCATTGCTTTAACCCTTTACAACACAATCCTGAGTTTTAATGGCCCTGAAAAAGAATGCTTTTGAAACTATCGTGGGAAAAAGAGAAATTGCTGGTAACCAACATTTCCTTTTAACCCCACAATGTTATCTACCCTATCAAATATTGAAATCATCACATGAGCTACATTTAATTTGTTGTCTGCAAATACTTTTAATTTGGACAAGTCTAGAACTCTGTCATTTTGTAAAGGGTTAAGGCTTAAGCTATTCATATTACTGATAACAGAAAGAGAATGCTACCTTTTCTTTTTTCTGGTTCAGTTGTACTTTCCTTTGGCTTTAAATCTAAAGATCTTTTAGACCGCCTTGATCTGCTGTTTGTTTGGGAAGACTCTGAACCTGTATCTGAACTCTATACAAAATTTGAAAAAAAAAAAAAAAAAAAAAAAAGATTAACCCTTTACCACACAATCCTTAATTTCAACAACCCAGCTTTTGAAAACATTGTGAGAAAAGAAGAAAATGCTGGTAACCAGCATTTTCTTCTTTTCCAACAATGTTTTCTAATCTTCCAAAACCAAAATTCATGTCTTGAGTCACACTTATTCTGTTGTATGCAAATGCCCTCCATTTGGACAAGCCCAAAATTTTGTCATTTGGTACAGGGTTAACAGATGGCAATTTTTTACATGACCAAATTATTCAAGGTATTTCTAGATGACAATTACATGCGACTAAAATAACGGGATTTGTTTCTAGGGGTCAAAAATACTGTTGGAGAAGCAGACAGTGCTGATTACTTGCAATGTTCCATTTCAACCTGTTTTCAAGGCCTTATTTCTCAGGGTCCTAATTTCTTCGACTAGTTTAAGCACTAAAGATCAAATCAAGGCATGGAAAATTTGCAGTTCAGGGAACTTTCAAAAATCGAAATATATTGTTACACACACTTTTTTACATTGATTGTGGAACAAGCCCTTACAGCTTATATCAATCACTATTTAGAATTGCTCACCGGAAACCCTATACCAGTGCTTGCACCATTATGTGGGTAATTCCAGTATGGGATTCAAACCCAGAACCTTACAGGCGAAAGGCAAATGGTCTATCCCTTCACCATCAACTCCAACATGTTATAATAGACTAAACTCTTTACCTCATGACAAAATTTTAGACTGGTACAATTCGACAGCATTTCCAGGCACTAAATTAAATGTAACGGGAATGGTGCTATTCACTGTTGAAATGGAGAAAACATTTCAGGAAAAGGAGAAAATACTGGTAACCAGTTCTTCAATGGTGCAGAAAATGTGCGAAAAGGAGAAAATGATGGTTATCAACATTTTTTCCTTTTCTCACAATGTTTATAAAAGCCTTCTTCCTCACAGTCCTAGAAACAGGAGTTGTCTGATAAACGGATAACCCTTTACCACACAATCCTGTGTTTTCACAACCCTGAGATGGAGGCCTTTAGGAAACATTGTGGAAAAAGAAGAACAGTCATGCTGGTAACCAGCATTTTCTTTCCCAAAATGTTTTCTTCATTTTAAAAAGTAAATTCCACCATTTCATCCTTTACCAAACAATAAATTTTTTACCTGGACCAAATTCAAAGCATAAGCAGACAACAAATTAAATGTGGCTAAAATGACTCTTTCTGTCGTTGATAGGGTAGAAAATATTGTGGGAAATGGAGAAAATGCTGGTTACCAGCATTTTCTCCTTTTCCCAAAATGTTTTCAAAAGCCTTCTCTTTCGGGGTCGTTGAAAGACAGGATTGTGTGGAAAAGTGTTAAGCCACATTTAGTTTGTCGTCTGCATCAATTTGGATAAGTCTAAAATTTTGGCGTGTGGTAAAAGGTTAAGACGGTAACTACTATGATAGCTATAGGATATATACTTACCTGGGATACAAACTGAACTCTTTTTGGTGAAGGGCTCTTTTTTCTGCCTGGTGAAGCAATGGCTGATTTTAGTGGAGATTTAGATGGTAGAGGAACTAGGGCTGGCTTAGATATGATCAGCGGATTTGTCTTTTCATCTTCGTCTACATCCATCTGTACAAGAAAATGTCAAACAATTTGAAAATATCACTTATTTTGAAATATGCTCCATGGAGACTGTTTTCTTTCAATCCTTTTTATACCACCATTATGCACGTTTTACGTTAACCAATTACAGCTATTTTTAGACCCAAAAAGATGGGGGATACCAGGAAAAAAGCACAGCATGTGGGTGCAAACTGCAATAGCTCACATATTTATGTGTTTCCTAAATAGAATTACTCTAACCTGGGCCTCTGTGAACATTTGGTATGACAAAACAGAATTAATGTAGCATTATTGATACACACAACCATATTCCATCAACATTTCAATGTTATCTATTCCATCACAAACAAAGAAGTTGAAGTCATTCATAACTAAACAATGGACAGGAAAAATTAATTCAAAATATCTACCTTCTCCGATATATCGCCTATCATTTGTGTTACATTTTATTTGTATCTACAATTGCTTTGAATTTGGACAAGGCTAACGTTTTTCCTTAACCCTTTAGTTTGAGTTTAAACACCCTGAGGAAGAAGCTTTTTGAAAACATAGTGGGAAAAGGAGAAAATGCTGGTAACCAGCCTTTTCTCCTTTTCCCAAAATGTTTTCTTATCCATCAGTAACAAATTCCATCCTTTCAGCTACATTTAAATTGTTGTCTGCAAATCCATTCAATTTGGGCAAATCTAAATTTTTGACCTGTGGTAAAGAGTTAACTAAAGAGTTAATGAAAATGTAATAGACTGATTACCTCTGACAGACTCGGAGTGGAATCTTCGTCTTGATAAATTTGGGTTGCTGCCTCGTTACATTTTCCTACAAGAAAAAAAAGTTAAACCCTTATCATAAAGTATCAAACCATCAATGTATACTAGTACTTTATTTCACAGAGAGTGTAATCTGACCTTGATCTGTTTTTCTTTCAACTCCTTACCAAACAACAAATACTTGGAGTTGTCCAAATCGAAAGCATTTGCAGACGACAATTTAAATGTGGTTGGAATTATGAGAGTTAGTTTCAGAAGACTAGAAAACATTGTGGGAAAAGGAGAAAATGCTGGTTACCAGCATTTTCTCCTTTCCCACAATGTTTTCAAAAGCTTTTCTTCTCAGGATCCTTAAAATTAGGGGTTGCATGGTAAAAAGTTAATGGTTTCAAGTATACCATTGCCAGTGAATTCCGGTAAACTGAACAAAAAAGCAATTTTCTGATTGTCAACATAATGAAATGGGCAGGATATTGGTTATCCTTTCATAAAAAAATCCCTTGTTTTAGTATCCATCAAAATGATGACATTTGAAAATATTGTTGAAAAAGCATTTTCTCATTTTCCACCAATATTTTCCGAGCTTTAAAAGACAAATGCAATCATCTGAGCCACATTTCATCTGTTGCCTGAAAAAGCTCCTGATATGGACAAGTAAATTTTGTTCAGTGCTAAAGAGTAAAGCAATTAATACACAAGATAAATGTACTTTTGTACGTTCTAAAACGTTAAACTCAAAATAGTGAACATATTTAAACACAAAAATTGTCACTTGCATCATTTTAAAAACATGTTGGAGAAAATAGCAACTGCATGTAACAAAACAAATTTATTTCCCATAAATCTTTCCAAAAAGTTGTCTACTGTACAGTGAACAAAAAGTTGCACTTGTGTAGAACTGGTGTGATGATAAACTCATCTAATTATGAGCCAGATAAATCCTAATACATACAAGCTAACTTGATCATTGACAGATTTGCAACATGATTATCTGCAAAACAAGAATCCTGATTGCTTACCTGAACATGAGACATTTTTTTTGTGAGTTCTACACTATAGAGATTTAGAGACAAAAAAAGTCTTAGTTACCTTTTTTAGGACTTTGATCCATATATGCTTGTGTGGCTGGTTCCAGGTGATTCTCTATATATGCTTGAGTAGCTGGTTCTTGGTTTTTGACGTTGTCTGGTTCAGGACCCCTCTTACTTCTGCCAGTTCCTGATCTAGACTGGTTGTCATTATCTTCACTTACATCTTGAGGCTCCTCTAGATCTGGAACTCCCTTTCCAGTATTTTCAGGTACAGTTTTGCATTCAGCTTCATTTCCTACTTTACTTTTACCTCTTGCACTTCTTCTGTTTCCTGTGCTTGACTCTGATTTCTTATTTTCAGCATCAATCACTTTACTACATTCTGAATTTACTTTCCTTGAGGCTGTTTTGCCTTCTACAATATCAGGCTTTTGGCCGTTTTGAGTATTTTGCACCTTAGAATCAAGTGTCACAGACCCAGTCCCTGCATCTTGTGTTTTATTTGATCTCCTCTTACTATTTACATCTTTGCTTTTTTCACTGTCCACATTCTTTACATCAGCCTTGCCTCTTCTTCCTCTTCCTCTTGTCAAACTTTCTGTTCCATCTGTTTCACCTGACTCATTGTTATCAGTTTGATCATTGTTTATCTCCTTATCCTTTTCAGTCTGTTTTCTTGTAGATCTACCCCCTCTTGTCTTTTTCATATCTGATTTTATGTCAAGTTTTTCTGTTACATTGATACTATTTCTATTGCCATCTAAGTCTGTCCTTACAGCCTCATTCTCTGTCCCACTGTCCTTTTCAACATTTATTACCTCTGATTTTGGCTCATCTATAACTACCGCTTCATCAGTTTCACATGTAACTGGAATGGTCTCCTGTACCCTCCTCTCACTTTTGTTTGGCTCCTTATTTTCACCAACACCAGATTTTACAGTATCTTTGGGAACTGTTTCCATGTCAGCAATATCAGATACAGGCAATGTCTCTGACACTGGGATTTTTTCAGAAACAGGCACTGTCTCAGATATTGGGACAGTTTCCATGGCAACAATATCAGTTACAGACACAGTCTCAGTTACTTGGACTGTGTCAGACACAGGCATCGTCTCAGATACCTGAATTGTCTCCGATACTTGGACCGTGTCCCCAATATCATTAGTCATGTGATCTGCTATTGCAGGCTCCTTATCTGTAACCATATCTGTAACAGGAACAGTCTCATCAACAGGTGCTGTTTCATCTACTACAGGCATTGTTTTGTCTATGTCAGTAACTTTGACAGTTGCATCATCAAATACCTGGGTTTCAAGTTCTGAAAGAGCTTTAGGGTTCTTCCCTTCACCGAAATTCCTATTCCAGCTTTGTGTAACACTTTGATCCTGACATAGCCCATCATCTGTGCCTTTTACATTGTCAAGGTTTCCTGAATACTCGATAGAATCAGATGTCACCAATGTAGAGGCTGCATTTATGTCGAAAGTATCAGTGTCTTCAGTACTTACAAAGTCTTGTGTGTCACATTCTTCAACAGGGTTTGACTTTTTATTATCTTTAGCATGGATATCTGTCAGCTCTTTGGTTATTTCACCTTCTAATATTTGTGTAGTAATTTCATCACTTTTATCGGTGACTTTTGAAGCAGAGTATATTCCTGAATCAGCATTGTCTGAAATGGCTTGAGTTTCAGCCTCAGAAATAGCTCGAGTTCTTTCTTCACCAATAGCTTGAGTTTTGTCTTCAGCAATAGCTTGAGTTTTGTCATCGGTAATAGCTTGAGTTTCAGTCTCTGAAATAGCTAGAGTTCTTTCCTCACCAATAGCTTGAGTTTTGTCTTCAACAATAGCTTGAGTGTTGTCATCAGAAATAGCTTGAGTTTTGTCTTCAACAATGGCTAGGGTTTCACACTCAGAAACAGCTACAGTTTTACCGTCATCAATAGCTTGAGTTCTGTCCTCAGAAATATCTTCAGTTTTGTCTTCCTGTTTATTATCATTAATTTTACATGCCTGGTCATTGTTTTCTTCTCCCTTTAAGTACAAAAAAAGGACATTTACAAGTAGAAAACACGATATTCATGAAAGCTATAAGCACTAACAATAACAGTGTACCATAATGCCTGATCAGTTTCTTATAGTTGTGGATCCATATTGTAAGGGTTTTTTGAGGCTTGACTCAGTAGGGTGATTCAATGAAACACTTGGGGTTCTATTTGTTTATTTTATTACAGGATTAAAATTTAACTGTGAGCAAAAGCAGAAAAAAAATATATAGCCATACTGTATGAAATGGGGGCTTAATGCATTAGCCAAAAGTATTGACCCAGGTCAGCCTGTGTAGTCCACACAGGCTGACCTGGGCCGAAACTTTTTGCTTTTGATCAATTTTCTGTATGTCAAAGGACCAAGCTTCCTTGTGATGTAGTCGGTTGTTAGATAAAATGGACTCTATGGATCTATGATCGTGGGATGACTTGCTTGGTATCATGCATTACCGAGATGCATTAAGCCCACTTTTGCCAGCGCATGGCTCATATATAAATATGAATCTTTGACACAATAATCAAAATTATTATGAATTTCATTAAACCTTTATCACACAATCCTTAATTTTAACCACCTTGAGAAAAAAAAGCATTTGAAAGCATTGTGGGAAAAGGAAAAACATGCTGGTAACCAGCATTTTCTCCTTTTTCCACAATGTTTTCTACCAATTCAAGGACAAATATTATCATCTGAAAAACATTGAAATTTTCATCTGCAAATTCCCTCAATTTGGATGAGTCTAAATTTAGTCACTTGGTAAAAGGTTAAATAAACATCAAAAATCTTGTTATAACCAAGTTAGAGAATAGCCTATACAGAAACAATACCTCTAACTCCACAACGTCTGTCTCACAAGCCAGTGTGGGAGCAGCAAACATATCCTTCGCTTCATCAAGGCCCTCCTCATTGTCTGTGTCGCCTTCCAGAACAAACTCTTCTGAACTTTCAGAATCAGAATCTCCATCAGCCTGTAAACATGATGTGGACAACAGATCTAAATGCAGAGAAAATCTAGCACATAACATTCGAATGCCAAAGTGATTATGTGCATTGTTTTCCTTTGTCCACAATGTTTTGAAAAGCCTTCTTTCCCAGGATCAATTCAACAAAACTTTTTGGAAACGGCTTGTTTGACCCATTGAAAACCAAAAATTATTACAAATAAAACTAGAGCTATCACTAAAGATGATTAATACCACCACCAGCGTTTTGTCCCAAAACATTTTCAAGTTCTTAGCTTTCATCCTTTGGGAGTTATGCTCTGGACAAAAATCCAAAGCTAAACTTTACAAAGGGCAATAACTCCAAAAATACTGAAGATAGAGTTATGGTCCTTGTGCACTGCACTTGTCCTCAATGTGGTCTATCTGTGTATGAACTTTCAAGTTCCTAGCTTTTATCCTTTGGGAGTTACGCTCCGGACAAAAATCCAAAGCTAAAATTTGTAAGGGCAATAACTCCAAAAATACTGAAGATAAAGTTATGGTCCTTGTGCACTGCACTTGTCCTCAATGTGATCTATCTGTGTATGAAGTTTGAAGTTCATAGCTTTTATCCTTTGGAAGTTATGCTCCAGAAAAGATTTCGTGACGCACGGACGGACGGACGGGCAAGATGTACAGACAGGGTGACTCCAGTATACCTCCCCAAACTTTGTTTGTGGGGATATAAATATAACTTGTCAAATGCACTATTCTACCACTTCAGAACTGCAGCTACTTAAACCTTTACTGCATATTCCCTATTGATTGATTGATTGTATGGCGCTCAACGCTGCACTGTTATTTCAATTATATTGCGGCAGCAAGTGCACCTATTCATGCATTTCTTGAATTTCTTTTATCAGTACTTCTTACAATTTTCAAGTCACTGGCTAATTTCCTACATAACCATCACTGAAACAATGATCAGCAGTGAGAGAGGAATGAATCCTGTCACAATGACCACCATCAATCCTTAGAAAGAAATAGGCTGATCCTGGGATTTCAACCAGCCACCCCTTGTTCTCAAATCCTGTGTGCTACCGACTGCACTATCAGGGCTCAGCCACACAATCCCAAGCTCAAATGATGCTGAAGAGGAAAAAACTTTTGAAAACATTGTGGAAAAAAAAAAGAAAATGCTTGTAACCATTATTTTCTTTTTCCACAATGTTTTCTACACTTCCATTAACAAATTTCAACTGTTGAATTACATTGGACAGGTCTAATTTTTGTTGTTTAGCAAGTGGTTTAGAAACCACCACTCCCATATATCTTTACCACTCCCTCCATTGAAAAAAAATCCTTTCATCTAACCTCATCTTTGTCTTTGCTTCCAAGAAAAGCTTGGGTTGGTTCTGCCATCAGCTTGCTTTTGTCTGTTTCATCCTGTAAAATAAATGTCACATATTTAACCATAAGAGCAGCAAACCAACCAAAATTAAAGCCCCAATAGCGCAAACAGAAAAGAATGCAGGTATTAAAATGCATGATAATTAAAATCATGCCTTTTTAAGTATGGAAATTATTGTGAAGATGACAATCTGTAATTGTGCAGTTGGTCCAAGAGTTAATCACTGTCAGATAAATGAATTTCAAAACCAGGTAAAAAGTAAAGAACAGGTTGGGCAACCTCGCAACTTTTGACCTATTTTTAAAATTCATTTTTCTACCCATGTGATCCAAAAACAAAGTGCACCTCCTTGGGTCATGAGCAACACTTGTATAAAGTTTCAGGGCCCTAGGTCAAATGGCTTTTGAGTTAGAGTATGGAAACGAAAAACATGGATGGATTGACGAACAGACACATGGACGGACAGACAGACATTGCGAAACTAGTATACCCCCCTCTACTTCGTAGGTGGGGATATAACAATCCATTAGATTCACATGTAATTAGAAAGGTATGTGAATTTGAAAATTAACCTGCATACCCCCTTAACTGTTTACCAAACAACAAGATTCTTGACTGGACCAAATTGAAAGCATTTGTAGATGACAAGTCAAATGTGGCTCAAATGATGACTTTTACCTATGGTAGGGTAGAAAACACATTGAGGGAAAAGGAGAAAATGCTTATTATGGGCAATTTTTCCTTTTACCTTAATGTTTTCAAAGGAACTCTTGAATAGGGTTGCTAAAAGTCATATTGTGTGGTAAACAAATAAATTCATTATTAAATAGAGAATAAAACTGCACCTCTTCTATAATAGATTCATCCTCCTCAGTATCTCCAACAAAAGCTTGAGTTGGTTGACAGAGTAAATGTTTCTTGTCTGATTCTTCATCCTGAAACAGTATTCAATTTTGTCAACTGTTTAAAGTAAATCAACAGAGCAAGGACAAAAACTAGAATCCTTTGATTTTATCCGACTTGAAACTAGTTGCTGTCAACCTGTTCTGAACCATACACTGCAAGTAAACTGATTAAAAACTTGTTACAAATGAAACAAAAAAAAAAAACATTTCAGAGATAAGGGAAAAAAAAACACTAATGAATAATAGTGTGGACAACATTGCAATTACTTAGGGTTTGAAATTAGCAGTAGCAAGTAGCAAATTTGCTACCTGAAAATAGAATTTGCTAGCTGGTACGGAAGCAGTAGCAAAAGGTTGCTACAAAATGACATTTTGATACTAATTAAAATCAGCTGTCTAACTAAAGTGTTTTGCCAATTTTAAATGAAGTAAGACTTGCACTACTTTCATTTAGAAATCTGTGTTAGAAGGATCCTTGCAGTTCTCTTCATTGGTACAAAAACATGCTAGCATTAATGAGTCACACAAATGAACATGTCTAACCTTGATGATGACTTTATTTTTAGCATCTATATTTATAACTACCTTCATGGATATTCACTAATATCCTTTTAAAAATGGTCTGCTTTATTACCAATAGGCAAAAACATGCGAATATAAAAATGAGCCATGTGAGATGGCAATTGACGAACACCACAGTCTCTTAAAGACACATGCATGTCCTAAAAGACATGTGCTGTTAACTTTTGTGCAACAA
The DNA here is from genome assembly GCA_945859785.2 of Tridacna gigas. Classification (NCBI taxonomy): domain Eukaryota; kingdom Metazoa; phylum Mollusca; class Bivalvia; order Cardiida; family Cardiidae; genus Tridacna; species Tridacna gigas. The sequence continues at coordinate 15,792,454 of OX244032.2, forward strand.
GTTATGGTCAAAGGCACTAGTTCCAGCATCATTAAATGGCTGGCCGTCATTTGTCTGTCCCAGTTTGGTACCAGGTAGGTTTCTTTTGCTACCTTAATTTAGGCTAGGTAGCAAGTACTTGCTACCTGCAAAATATATAAATTTCTAACACTGAATTACTTGTCACAAGCAATTGTTCCTTTTCCAAAATGTGTTAACAGCAGGTGCGGGGGGGGGGGGGGGGGGGGGGGGGGGGGAATCATATGATTTGTACAATAATGGTTTAACCCTTAACCCTATGACAAATAATTTAAAACCTTTCCAAATTGACAAGCATTTACATATGACATAATTAGCAGATGTGTCGTGACTGATAGGATGTAACTTTTTAAAAGTAGAAAACATGGTAGCAAAGGGAGAAAATGCTTTTCCTACAATGTTTTCAAAAGCCTCCTTTTGTTAAAATACTGGACTGTTTGGTACAAGCTTTGTTTGTATGGTGCTGAATGCCATTTCGAACATTATTTCAGTCATATCATGGCAGCCAGTGCATCTATCCATACTTTCCCAGAGTTTCTTTTCCCAGTACTTGCACAATAGTTTTCCCCAGCCACTGGCTGTTTTCCCACATAACCATTGTCAAAGCAATTGGTAAAGAGAACATGCTCCACACAATTGCAACAACATAGGACAGTGTTTACCTGATCCTCTGCTTCCTCATCTTCACCATCCATATCATAGCCCTGTGTTGGCTCTATCCCTTCAGCCATGTCATACTTCAATGTTGGTTCCATCTTGGTCTGTTTTCCCAAAGTTTTCTGTTTAACACAGCATGTAATTAGATTTACAATAATTTTTTTGTTGAGTAACTTTAACCTGTTTTGTCCACAAAATGACATTTTGATACTAATTAAAATCAGCTTATGCCAGAAAAACAATATTTTGGGGATAAAAAACACTTTCAATACATGAGTCAAAACAAGTTCTGTAATAAAATAAAGCAGGCCTCCCTTACGAGTATTCATATTTGGCACTGGATCAGACAAGCTTCATTTGCATTTGTCACATGGCCCTTCAGGTTGAAACCTTCCATGTATTGCAAGTTAAATAGTTCAAAGGGCAGAGTGTGTCACTTTAATTATTAAAGTTAAAACCATTTGGCCTTTAGGTGAAGGAAGTGGTTACAAAACCTAAATAATTTGTATAACCAATACATGGCATTACATATAATTCATTCAAATATTGTTTTGTTGGTGTACAAGAAATATTCTCTAGCATTTAATCCTTACCCAAGTTTTAAAGTGCCGGATGAAAAGTGCTTTTGAAAGCATTTTATCCTTTTCCCACTCTGCTTTCTGCAATTCAGAGATTTGACCTACATCCAATTTGCTTTCAATTCAGACAATTGAGGAATTTGTTGTTTAGTAAAAAGTTAAAGACTTTTCATTCAACCATCCAGGGCCCATATTCACCAACCATTCTTAAGAGCATTCTTAGTCTTATTCTTCAAGATTTTCTACATTTGAAAGTAACACAACTTCTGATTGGCTAAACCAAAAATGGTTTAGCCAATCAGAAGCAGTGTTACTTTCAAATGTAGAAAATCTTGAAGACTAAGACTAAGAATATTCTTAAGAATGGTTGATGAATAAGGACCCTGATCATATTAATCGTCCATCTTTCATTAGATTCAAATAACACCACTGAAAATTTAATTCTGATCATAATCTGACAGAGGAAAGTAAGATTTTTAACTCTGATGGTTTGTATGTTACACTATACCTACTTTGTGTGGTGAGTCATTACTGTCTGCTACAAATGCCTGGGTGGCTGCTGTCAGGAGGCTAGGTCTGCATTGAGCATCTTCATCTTCTTCCTCCTCTTCACTGCAGGTACAAAAGCACAGGTGGGAAAAATGCAATTTCATTTTCTTCTCATGAAAAAGTCTTTAGTATACATGGAGGTATTCAGGAATTGAAATTAAAATTACAGGAGAAAGAAAAAAAAAAAAAAAAAAAAACAGTTAGAGCATTGAACTGAAATCCCATATCTGCAAGGGCGGCACACTACTGTACAGGAAAACCATCAAACAGGACAGACAGACAGATCGCTAGACAGAAGGATGGACCCGCAGACTGATGGTGAGAGAATGCTGAATCAACATCCCTCTGCCTTTTTTTTTTTTTGTGAGGGGGCACAAAATGACAATACATTGGACTCATCCATTTTGAAAGTATTTGCAGCTTCATTACTGCTCAACTAATGGGAATTGTCTAAGACAGGATAAAAAACATTGTGTGAGAGGAGAAAATGCTGGTTGCAAGCCTTCTACCCCAGGGTTGTCAAAATATGGGAATATCTGGTAAAGATTTTAATACATTGCCTAGGTTAATTAACTCCTTACCATACGACAAAATTTTAGACAGGTTTAAACTGAAAGCATTTACAGAAAACAAATTCAACATGGCTCAATAAATGAAAGTTGCTTTTGGTTACCAGCATTTTCTCCTTTCTCACAACGTTTTCAAAAGACTTCCTCATCAGTGTCGTTAAAACCCAGGATTGTGAAAAAGGTTAACAGCAAGGTAATTATGTATCAGAGTTCAATTAACCCTTATCCCGCTATAATGCAATCACAGGTGTAATTTGTAAAGAGCATAGACCAAGCCTGCAAATACATTTGACATGAATTTGGTGCCTAATTGAACAGATCTGTGAAACCCATTGCGTGAAAATCCCATAATATACTGTACCATACCTCCAGATAAGAGGGAGTGATAGTATTCTAAATCCATTGTTTCTTTTCTAAACCCTATATTGTGGGTACCCATTAGAATCGTCTCGATGAGACCATTCTAATGAGTACCCATAACATAGGGTTTTGTGGAGAGTGATTAATATTTTGAATTTTGAAATCAAAATCACTCCCTCTATCTAGAGCTCTGCTATACCCAATAAAACATTTGTTTTTCATGTCTATATTTAGATATCTAGGTCACATGACCCAGAAATCAAAATCAGTACGTTTACAATCACTTGTTACAACAAATTACTCATTTATTGGCCATATATTTTCAAGACAATTGCAAAGGGTTTGAGTTAAAATTTGGCATCTGAAATTTAATGCTGAAGCAATATTTAGATGCATGGTATGGGTGTAGTACTGCCCAAAAGATGAAAAAAAGGTGTAAAACAAAAAAGTGCCCTACCCTGTGATGTCCATATCATAAGCCTGTGTGGCTGCAGTTAGTATTGACTTTTTCTTGGGAGACTCATCATCATCTACAACAACAAAATATGAACCATGCTCTGGCAAAAGGGGGCTTATTGCATGTCTGTGATTCGTGATGCTAATCACGTCATCACATGATCATGGATCCATGATAGTCTCTTTTTTATAACAACCGACTGTACCATGAGGAAGAATGGTCCTTGGACATACAGAAAATAGACCAATAGCGTAAAGTTTTGGCCCAGGTCAGCCTGCCCAGACTGTGCAGGCTGACCTGAGTCGATAGTTTTCGCAGATGCATTAAGCCCCCTTTTCACAGAGCATAGCTCAATTATGACAGTAAAAACTTATGAAAGGGCATCTCCCTATCCCCCTGTGATCTGTCTTTAAAACTGTGACATCTAACAAATACAATTGAGCCATGCTCTAGCAAGAGGGGGCTTAACACATCTCTGTGATGCTTGATACCAAGGTCCGTATTCACCAATCATTCTTAAGAACGTTCTTTGTCTTATTCTGCAAGATTTTCCAAGTTTGAAAGTAACACAACTTCTGAATGACTAAACCATTTGGTTTAGCCAATCAGAATGTGTGTTACTTTCAAATTTGGAAAAACCTGAAAAATAAGACTAAGAATGTTCTTAAGAATGGTTGGTGAATACGGATCCAAAACAGTCATCACATAACTATGGATCCATAAAATCCTTTTTGTTTCACAACCGACTGAGTCATGAGGTACACTGTCCTTAGACATGCAGTAAATTGACCAGTAGCAAAATGTTTCAGCCCAGGTCAGCTTGGTCAATAGTTTTTGCAGATGCATTAAGCCCCCTTTTCACTGAGCATGGCTCAATTTTTTTACGTACCTGTAGCGGACAGTAAAATAAAAACGCATGAAAAAATAGCAATTGCTTGTTTTAAATCAATTGCTTGTTTCCTAGAAGCTTTTCCATAATAATGAAATGTTATTTTCTTTTCCGGGATATATTCACCCTTTGAATGACTAGTAATTGAGCAGACTCTGTGAAATGGGGGTTTAATGCATCTGCACAAAGTATCAACTTGGGTCAGTCGACTGCACAGTCCGCACAGGCTGATCATGGTTGATCATGGTTGAATCTTTTTGCTGTTGGTCAATTTTCTCTATATCCAAGGACCATGCTACCCCATGATTCAGTTGGTTGTCGACAAGAAGGTATTTATGGTCCTCAATTATGTGACGACTTGCTTGGTATATTGCATCAATCCCCTTTTGCCAGACAGCAATTCAGTTGTCATTAGGTCTAAAAGTATATGTAACAAGAAAGGGTTTCAGTAAAATGGAACTTAATTCAGATGTTACTATACCATATCAAACTCATTTTTTTTATATATATAACAAAAAAGCTGTTTCAAAGAATGAACAGTCACTATGATAGTGAAGTATAAGAGGAAAGTGATGAAATGCTGAAAAGTTTTTAGAAAGAAGCCTATTCTCTTGACCACCTGATGCAAAGTTACCTGTAGTGACATCACTCTCACAAACAAAAGCTTGTGTTGGAGCACCCATCAGGTGATCAGCACTTCTATCTGCATCTTTACAATCTACAAGTACAAACATGTACTGTCATACATGTGTAAAATCAGTCATATACATAAAATCTCATAGATTTATCCTCTCCCTAACAACAAATTTTATTTAGATTCTTCCAAATTCAAAACATCTGCAGACTACAAATTCAAAATTGGTACAAAATTTACGAGCTTAAGTTCTATGAAGGGCTAGAAAGCATTGTGGGAAGAGGAGAAAATGCTAGTTACCATTTTCCCACAATAATTTCAAAAGCCTTTCTGCTCAGGGTCGTTATAACTCAGGATTGTTGGGTAAAAGGTTAATGCATTACCTTCTGTAGATGATCTTCGAAATATTTGCAGTTGGCTTTTTAAAGGTCTGGTAATGGCGAAAAATTGAACAATACAGGTGTTAAATTGTATTTTAAAGTATGGAAATAACTGCAGAGATGACAACCTGTTATCGTAAGGTTGGTCCAAGTGTTAGTCACTAACAGAAAAAATTAATTTTAAAACAAGGCCAGGTCACTCTATTTTCTATTTACTTTTAACCTTGTTTTGAAATTTATTTTCCTGTCAGAGACAATTATACCTAGAATCAAAATATAAGGCAACGCTTGTATTTCATCTATAGGTAATTCTTTGTTTCACAGAGAACTTATGACAGAAATGGATTCAAAGTCAATGTCAGGTGTTACCTACAAGTGCAGCAACACCTGCATTACACCTGACAGGCATATTGTTGCTCTTAGAATCTGCTGAAATATTGAGAGGTAAAGTCACCCTGTCATATCATGTCAGAAGAAACAAGGTTCCTTTATTTTTGGGTCTATGTATACTAAGTCTTGTATTGACCATACAATAGCAGACTTCCATCTTCACAACAATTTCCATACCTTAAAAAGTACGATTTGTTTAAATGCATTCTAACATCCATGCTGCTTATTTACAGCCCCTACAAGGCCTTTAAGAATACATTGAGGCAAAAGGAGAAGAGAAATTGTATTCAACGAGCAATTTCTCCATCAGAAACAATATTTTCACATGTTTGCTTTTTACAAAACAAAAATATTTCAGAGTGGTCCAAAATGAATGCATTTGCAGATGACATTAAATATTGCTCAAAAACTGAAATCTGCCTTTGGAATGGTAGAAAACATTGTGGGAAACGGAGAAAATGCAGGCAACCAGCATATAGAGGGTAAAGTATTTAGTACCAGCATTTTTTCCTTTTCTCACCATGTTTTTCAAGACCTTCTTTTTCAATAACAGCTTCAAACTCACCAAATGGATTTGCATATTGTTACTTAATTCTTTTCTTAGTTAACCCTTTACTGCACAATGCCACCTTTTAACGACCTTGATAAGGAAGGTTTTTGAAAACATTGTGGGAAAAGGAGAAAATGCTGGAAACCAGCATTTCCTCCTCTTCACACAATTTTTCTAACCTATCAAAGAAAAATTGCGCCATTTGTGCCACACTGAAATTGTCATCTGCAACTGCTTTCAATTTGGATAAGGCTAAAATTTTGTCATCTGGTAAAGGGTTAAGACACTCGGCATACTTTTATATCGCGCTCTCTTAAAACAATGGAAATTTAGTCCCTGAAAGAAAAAAGAATTATCTTTATCAAAGGTATAAATCTGATTTTGCATTCACAGATGTTTTTGTCTTAAATATTAAAACGGCAAGTGAGATTGCTCCTACGTCTGCAATTTATTTCACATATTAACCCTTTCCCAAACGATAAATTTTAGACTGGTCCAAATTCAAAGAGTTTGCAGACGACAATTTTAAATTTGATGAAAAAAGCAGAAAGTTGTCAAAAAGGGTAGAAAACACTGTGGGAAAAGGAGAAATTGCTCGTTACGAGCAATTTCTCCTTTTCCCACAGCGTTTTCAAAAGACTTGTACTGCAGACACGTGAAAACCAGGGCTTGTTTGGGAAAGGGTTAAATAAAACTCTGGCTAAGAGTGTACCAGTATTGCAACATTCAAATTTTGACCATTTCCAAAGATCTAAACACAGCCTGCCATTCAAATATATTTTCACGTTCAGAAATAAATTTCAGCCATGCTCTGTGAAAAGGGGGCTTAATGCATTTCTGTGATGCATGATACCAAGCAAGCAATCACATAATTATGGATCCATAATAGCCACTTTTTTTACACAATCAACTGGTTTGAGGTAAAATGCTCCTTTGACAAGTATAAAATCAATGACAAGTATAAAATCAACCAATAGCGAAAAGTTTTGGCCCAGCTCAGCCTGCGCAGGCTGACCTGGGTCGATACTTTTTGCAGATGTGTTTAGCCCCCTTTTCACAGAGTATGGCTCATTTCTATTAAAGTGTTTGTTGCCATCTGTAGACTTTTTTACCTTTAGCTAGAATCGTCTTAGGAATATCACTATCTCCTTCTGAGTCTGACTCTGGCAGTACAAGATCATCAGCAAAACCTGTAAACACAAGTTCATGTATTTTCAAGTACTTAAGATTGACACTGTATAAACAGTTGTCCAAGGGCTAGTAAACTGTACAATCTATGAATCATTAGGTTTCAGACAGCTGTGTAAAAAACATCAAGTATTCTTTGCCACACACTAAATATCTTCACTGCAGAGTCTAATAAATGTACTGCATTTATTTAAACTTTTTTTTCCCAAAGGGCTATGATATGCATATCCCATCAGTATGTATCATTTGAAATAGTTTATAAGAATTCATACATAATATACAATTTATCAAACAAAAGCAAGTATATATGAGCTGTGCCTTTGACATACAGAAAATTGACCAATAGCGAAAAGTTTCAGCCCATGTCAGCCTGCACGGACTGCGCAGGCTGACATGGGTTGATACTTTTTGCAGATGTATTAAGCTCCCTTTTCACAGAGCACAACTCATATAAATTTAAACCTACATCAATCTTTGCACCACTAATCAAAGGAAAAAACTTTTTCAGGACATTAAAAAAGTATGTAATACTGAATTAAAAAAAAAAATTATGGCTGTTTTATCAAGCTGTCTCATTACTCATGTTGCAATATAGCTTAAGATCAAACTACAGTCTGATCTTGATCTACAGTGCCCAAAAAAATAAATCTAAATTAGCCTACTTAGAAATAATTTAAGGCAAGAAAATGTTATGACTTCTCTATAATTAAAGGATTTGCAGACAGTATGTTCAGTTTGGCTCAAATGATGGGATCTGTGTTTGAAAGGATAAAATAACTATGGAAAAAGACAAATGCAGATAAAAGGCAGTTTCTCCTTTTCCAAAACTTTTTCTAAGAGCCTTCAAGTTCAATCTTTGGGCATTAGACTGTTTGAGAAAGGGTTGACCCTTTACCACACTATACTGAGTTTTAACGACCCTGAGGAAGAGGCCTTTTGAAAACATTGTGGGAAAAGTAGAAAATACTGGTAACCAGTATTTTCTCATTTTTCCACAATTTTTTCTGCTCATCTCTTGACAAATCTCAATATCCGAGTCACATTTTAATTTGTCATTTGCAGATGCTTTTGATTTGGACGAGTCTTAAAATTTTTTGTGTGGTAAAGGGTTAAAGCATTTACCTTTTCTGGCTTTAGGAGGTGGAGCTGGAGTTTCCATGACGGTAAAACAGCTCGCTGTAAATACAAACATGAATTGAACCATGGATTGACAGAGGGATTGACATACAGCGGACAGTGATCAATTAACCCATAGGATGCTAAGCAAAACTCATTGACCTTTTGTGGACAGTGCAGATCAAGATCAGACTGTACAGGACTGTACTTGGATCTACACTGTCCGACAAGGAGATATTTTTCTCAAAAAAAAAAAAAACTAAGTTTGAAATAGCAATAGTCTTTATACTACAGGCTTAGAAGTTTCATAATCATTTGACTTATTTAGCAGGTTAAGGGTTAAAATAGGTATTTGCAAGTTTTTTTTTTTTTTATTATGGTGAGCTTAAGACAGGTATGTTGCTTAACTTTTTCACCAAGAAGTAAATGAGAAGACATATTCTCAGTCAGAGGGCAAAACTTGAAAAGTCATCCCTGGCCATGCCAAAGCATAAATATCTCTCAAAGTATCAATGTAAAATCCATGATCAGACTGCACATTTTGTGCAGCCTTACCTTGATCTACACTATCTGTAAAATCACCTTATATTCTGAATATACGAAATACCAGTCTTTATCCAAATGTCATATTCCAAAATCCTTTCATTTGTTAGGAGATATTTTTATTTGCAGTATTTCATCCACTCAACTGATTTCTCCCTTGTGTGACTTTAACAGTTTGCTGATAGATAAAATGAACCATGCTCTTGCAAAAGGAGGTTTTATAGATATCTGTGATGCATTATTCCAAGCGCAAGTCATCACATAATTCGGAATCCACAAAATCCATTTTGTCTTTACAACCATCTATTCCATGAGGTATGGTCCGTTGTCCTTGGACATGCACAGAATTTACAAATAGCAAAAAGCATCAACCAAGGTCAGACTGCGCAAAATACGGAGGCTGATCTAGGTTGATGCTTTTTGCAGATGCATTAAACAGACTTTTTATAGATCATGGTACAAATTTATGTTGTCCTAATCCCAATTTCTAGGCCTACTTTAATTCTTTATTATGAACAAAATTTAAGACTGTTCCAAACTGTTACGATTTCCAGCAGATAAATTTAATTTGGCACAAATGAGAATACATGTACTTGTATCGGCAAGGGTGGATAACTTTTCTCACAACGATTTCAGAAGTCTTCTTTGTCGGCGATGATGTAACTTGGGATTGTTCCGAAAATGATAAGTGATAATTTTTTATCTTTACCAACAGGTGCTGTCTCAAACATTGACTCTGATCCAGTTTCTGACCCAGTTTCATCACCATCATCATTTACCTATTTAACAAAATGAAAAAAGTAGTTAGTAGAATTACTTTATGTTACATGCACAAGAGCTTCCAAAAGTAAACAATGCATGTGTTGAAATGCATTTACATTTAAATCGTATCATTTAACTCTTTACCACACAATACCGACTTTTAACGACCCTGTGAAAGAAGCCTTTTGAAAACATTGCGGGAAAAGGAGAAAATGCTGGTAACCAGCATTTTCTCCTTTTCCCACAATGTTTTCTACCCTTCCCAAAACAAATTTCAAATTTTCAGTCACATTTATATTGTCGTCTGCAAATGCTTTCAATTTTGACAAGTCTAAAATGTTGTTGTTTGGAAAAGAGTTAAAAGTATGGAAATTATTGTGAAAATGACAACCCGTAGGTCCAAGAGTCTGTCGCTCTCAGAAAATGAGTTTTAAAACTTGGTCACAACCTGCCAGGTTGCTCTCTTTCTTGTTTACCTTGAACCTGGTTTTAAATTTCGTTTTTCTGCCAGCAACTGACACTTGGACTGACCCAAAGATTGTGATCTTCACAATAATTTCCTTTTCTGCCAACAACTGACACTTGGATGCCCATACAGTAACGGATTGTGATCTTCACAATATTATCCATATTTTTAAACAGTATGATTTAAATTCAAATGCATTTTCACGTATGCATTGTTTACTTATGGCCTTTAATTCACTATAATTTCCTTTTCTGCCAGCACCTTACACTTAGACAGTCCATACAATAACAGATTGTGATATTCACAATCATTTACATATTTTTAAACAGTATGATTTAGATTTAAACTCATTTTAACATATGCATTGTTTACTTTTGGTCGTTACTGGGTCTTAAATTTCAGGGCGAGATCCTATGTGTCTCAGTAATTATGGCATTAGATACTTAGCCAATCATGGTTCACCCCCAAACTGGTGGCATTGGTTGCACAGTGGTGTTCTTGGACAAAGCACTGCAGAGCCCTAGCAAACTGTTGGGGAAACCCAGAAAAGAAAATAAGTAGCTGTCACTCTGATATAATATAAATACTGTTAAAAGTGTTAAAACCTTATCTAAATCTGTCATTTAACCCTTTACCACACAATCCCAAGTTTTAACGACCCTGGGAAATTGGACTTTTGAAAATATTGTGGGAAAAGGAGAAAATGCTGGTAACCAGCATTTTCTCCTTTTCCCACAATGTTTTCTTACCTTTCAGAAACAAGTCCAATCATTTGAGTCACATTTATTCTGTTGTCTGCAAATGTTTTCAATTCGGACCAGTCTAAATTAATGTCATTTGGTAAGAAATTAAGTGCATCACCTAACAGACTTGGATCTTGATTATCAAAAACTCTAATAATTCAAATCTTTACCGAACAACAAACTTTACACTTGTCCAAATTGAAAAGATTTTCATACAACAAACAGTATTTCTAAATTACTTGATTTTTCTTTGAATGGGTAGAAAATATCATGGGAAAAGGAGGAAATTCTAATCACTAGCATTTTTGACCTTTATGAACAATGGTCCCCAGGGCCTTCTACCTTGCTGCTGTTGAAATAAGATTTTTTGGGGTAAAGGTTTATACAACTTTATCATTAAATTCTAACTCATTGACTGGATACATTATGTTTTCAGTACACAATCCTTGAGAGGTTAGAAAACATTGTGGGATGAGGAGAAAAAAACTGGTAATCAACATTTTCTCCTTTTCCCACAATCCCTTCTACCGTTTCTACCCTTCCCAAAACAAATTTTACTTTTGAGTCAGATTTCTGTTGTCGTCTGCAAATGCTTTCAATTTGGACAAGTCTACAATTTTGGCGTTTGGTAAAAATTTAATTGAAAATACCTGAGTTCCAACTTGGTAAGTACAGTTAACATCTCCAAATATCAGTTCATCTCTGTCCTTCAGCTCATATCTGACAGAAGTTGCAAGGAAAAACTGAAAACAAATTCCAATTCAAATAGCTCAGAGCCAACAGATTTAACTCTTTACCAAACGTCAAAATTTTAGACGAGTCCAAATGGAAAGCATTTGCAGACGACAAAATAAATGTGATCCAAAAATTGAAATTTATTTTGGGAAGGATAGAAAACATTGTGGGAAAAGGAGAAAATGCTGGTTACCAGCATTTTCTCCGTTTCCCACAATGTTTTCAAAAGGCCTCTTTCTCAGGGTCGTTAAAACCTGGGATTGTGTGGTAAAAGGTTAAGCAAGATCTCTACATTTTCTCCATACTTTTAAAAACTCTCAAAACTTTTCAAAAACAGTTTGAAAAATAAAATGCGCTAGCTGCAAAATAATCCATTTTATTTTTGTTGTTGTTGTTGTGTTTTTACATGAACACTATAGCAGAATCTGATCATTATGAGCAGTGCTCAGGCAAAAGGAGGTTTCATGCATCTTTGTGATGCTTAACTCTTAAAGCACTGAATTAATGATTTGGACCTTTTCAATTGCGAAAGACAGCCCAAAACATTGCTATTTTATAGTTGTTTCCGTTAAAATATGCAACATAGTAGCAGACAGTGTCTGCACGTTCCGTGCGGTCTGACCTTGAATTGCACTGTCTGCAAAAACAGCTGAAGTCAGTTCCAAGGCTTTAAGGGTTAATACCAAGCGAGACATCACCTAACTGTGGATTCAAAAAAATCTATTTTGTCTAACAATCAGATGGATCTGGAGGTAGAATGGTCTTTGACATGCAGTAAATTTAAAAATAGCAAAGTTTCGACCCATGTCAGCCTGTGCGGACTGCTCAGGCCGACATGGGTCAAAACTTTTTGCAGATGCATTAAACTCCCTTTTCACAAAGCAAGGCTTAATTTTTAATTTTTATATAAAATATTTGACAGTGTACATAAAACATTCAGCAGCACATTCTGCTCCTAATCTACAACAATTGAAAAAGCGTCTTCTACAAGTTACTTCAATCTCACCTTATTCCTTCTTGTTTTATTCCTGCTACCTTTGTCATAGATAAAGTGGTGTTCCCCTTTCACTTCAATACAGGCATGCTCTCTTGATAAGCCCTGGAAAATTAAGATGATCCCTTAATTTGCAAATATTGTTTTTCAAGTATTTCATGCAACATTTAAGCTTAGTTTAATATGAAAATTATGAACAGGACAAAAACAACAAAGCTAACAAGAGCACTGCATGAGGATACAAATTCTCAGCTGCAGTTGCTTGATTTTCAGAAAAGATTCTAAGTCAAAAAAGGGGCATAACTGTGTAAAAATACTTTGATGGTTATCTGTCTGTGGTGTATGGCTTTCACTTTTGATAGTTAACAAGTTGTTAGAATTTGAAGTAAATGTCTTCAGTAATAAGAGAGATAATGTTAAATGTCAAAAGTTTTGAAAATTTTAAGTTGAAAAAGGGGCATAACTGTGTCAAAAGTATTTTGATGGTTGGTTAACCCTGTTGTATTGGTTCCCATTTTAACAGTTAATAACTAGGCTGTGTTTGAAGTAAATATCTTCAGTAATAAGAGAGATATTATAAAATGTTAAGGTTTTTCCATGACAACAATGATGCAGGCAATGACAACCATGATGCAAGGGTTTTGACAATACTACCTTTTCTTCCAAAATAACCGAGCTAACAATTTAAAAAAAAAAAAAAGATGGAAAGGGAAGGCATGCAAAACATCAAAGCAGGGTTTTCCCTGACCCCTTGTTTCTTTGAATTTAGACTCCCAGATTTTCTATGTGACTCCCAAAATTTAAATGTTTGCCTTCTTTTATTTATTTGAAGGAGTCCAATGACCAGCCCCCCCCCCCCCCCCCCCATAAGAAAATCCTGGAAAAACCCTGATCAAAGTGTGTCTGTATTCCAATGTTTCAAATGCATCACATTAGATAAAGAGAAAGGGGGAGTAAGACATCCTCAGATTTTTTGTCAAATCTAATAAAAAATGCCTTGAAATTGCCACATCTGTGCTTTTTTCTGCCAGACATCCATGTTAGTCATAGGACAGACATAAAGATTAAAACAATGCAGCATGCTTAACCCTTTACCTCACAGTACCGGGTTTTATTGACTCTGAGGAAGCAGCCTTTTCTCCTTGTCCCTCAATGTTTTGTACCCTTTGAAATATATATTTTTTTTTAAGTTTTTTGAGCAAATTTTACTTTGTCATCTGCAAATGCTTTAAATTTGGGCAATTCTAAAATTTTGTCTTTGGTAAAGTGTTAAAAAAAAACACCCTTACCTTTAAAGGAATATAAATGGCACAGTGCTCTCCTCTTCCAACCAAATTGTCTCCTGGAAATACAGTCATATCACAATGGGGATTAGAATACATGTATAGAATGATTCATGAGGTGACTATTGACTTTTAACCCTTTAACTTTTAACCAAATATCAAAATTTTAGGGTTGTTTAAAGTTGGGATTGTGTGGTAATAGGTTAAACATTAATGAAGTCATATCCAAGCAACAGCTCACCTATTCATGTGTTTTCTAGGACACTTCCATGAAAACCCTCAGTGTTTCAGTGAGGATTAAATCCTCAACCCCTTGTTAACTAATCCAAAATCCTGACCATTTGGCCATGTACAGGCCCACTTTTCAATTGAGTTCTCACCTTAACCCTTAGATCGCTGAATTAATGAAATGGATCTCTTCTGTTTGGAAAAACATTCGAAATATATTCATTTCACAGTTATCTCAGCCTGAATGTAACATTGTAGTGGACAATGTAGATCCAAGATCAGACTGCATGTCTGTGCAGTCTGATCATGATATATTAATATTACCCTGTCTGCAAAAAGATCTTGTCACTTCTAGCGCTTTATGTCTGTAAAAGTAGATGTTCATGATTACTTTGTTATAAACACATTAGGCATACCTGACAGTATCTCTGTCTTGCTACTTTCAAAACAACTGTGTCAGAAAGACATATTACCTACAATTTTTAGTGTCCACTTTTGCTACAATGTTTTATACCTTTATTTCTTTACACTATGCATATTCTAAAAGGACAATTTTGAAGTTATTTAAGGTGATAATCAATGAGAGATACCTTCAATAATTGGAAAAAGTTTTCCTGGGAATCCTTTTTGACATGGAACATTCAAGTAAGCAACCTGCAAAAAATAGGGTAACTTCTATGATCCATTCAGACAAAAACAGTGTCTATTACGCAGAGTATAGCTCAAAGCTCAATTTGGTATAGCCTAATCAAACTGTATGCTAAGGTTTTCTAATTGAATTAGGTGTACTTAGTGATTACAATGATATCTATGATTTTATGTATCAAACCTCTGCTTAACACTTCACCAAATGACAATATTTCGGACTGGTCCAAATTGAAAGCATTTGCAGACAAAAAATTAAATGTGGCTAAAATGATTGCATTTGTTTCTGAAAGGTTTGAAAACATTGTGGGAAAAGGAGAAAATGCTGGTTACCAGCATTTTCTCCTTTACCCACAATGTTTTCAAAAGGCCTCTTTCTCAGGGTCATTAAAAGTCAAAATTGTGTGCTAAAGGGATAATTTGATTGACAACCATTTTAAAAGGACATCAAAGTTGTATGCCAACAACCTTTTTCACAGGATTTTAATAAAAAATTACTTGATTTTATGCAAAACAACTAAGACTTAAGCTGAGAACAGAACAACATGGTATATCATACAGTTTTGTCGTCTCTTTGGTCATTCTCTTCTTCAAAGTCATCAAATTCCAGAGCTTGTGTTGCCTCTATCATACTGGTGTCCATTGTTAAATTATATTTCTGAAATAACATAAACTACTTTGAGACTTCATATAGGGAATAAGGAATGATTCAATCCTGAGTTTTAACAACCATGAGAAAGTTGGCTCTTGAATATATTGTTGGAAAAGAAGAAACTGCTGGTGACTATCATTTTCTCCTTTTCCAATTTTAACCCTTTACCACAAAATCCGAAGTTTTAACAACCCCTCGGAAAAGGACTTTTGAAATCATTGTGGGAAAAGAAGAGAATGCTGGTAACCAGCATTTTCTCCTTTTCCTACAATGTTTTCTACCCTTTCATAGAAAAATTGTGTATCAGTTAATTTGTTGTCTTCAAATGCTGTCAACAGGGTTATCCCCTTGGCAACAAAAACAGAGGGTCATTGTGACCCCCTATTCATAAATATTGGCAGACTGATGGGGGATCATTCTGGAATTTGCGTCCTTTTACTCCTTCAAGGGCATCATCATGACCATAAGTGTTTTCATGATGCACAAGGGTTAAATTGCAGAAGTTCATGCAACTAATCGGCCATTTAACCCTTTCCCAAACGACAAATTTTGGACTGGTCCAAATTGAAAGAGTTTGCAGACAACAATTTTAAATTCGATAAAAATGGCAGAAAGTTATCAAAAAGGGTAGAAAACACTGTGGGAAAAGGAGAAATTGCTCGTTACGAGCAATTTCTCCTTTTTCCACAGTGTTTTCAAAAGACTTGTACTGCAGACACATGAAAACCAGGCCTTGTTTGGGAAAGGGTTAATTGGTAGGAATAGCTTGTTGTTGGACGTATTGGATAATCTCTGTTTTCTTTCTCATAAAGAATATCCATTTCAGCCGACAACAAACTGTTTTCACCAATTAAACTGCCAATTCCTGTGTTATGACACACAGGTCACATTCATGCAGCTGTTTTCAATGAGTAATAGAGCTTATCTCTTAACCCTTTCCCAAACGATGAATTTTAGACTGGTCCAAATTGAAACAGTTTGCAGACGACAATTTTAAATTTGATGAAAATGACAGAAAGTTCTCCAAAAGGGTAGAAAACACTGTGGGAAAAAAGGAGAAATTGCTCGTTACGAGCAATTTCTCCTTTTCCCACAGTGTTTTCAAAAGACTTGTACTGCAGACACGTGAAAACCAGGGCTTGTTTGGGAAAGGGTTAAGCCAATTTTCACAGAGCCCTTGAAGCCTTGAAACACCTTTCTAAGTGCTTCTACCAGGTGTTTCATCATCCGATTGTAGTTCAAGGTCTCTTTTCCATACAGACAGCAAGAATGGCATCAATTTTGACTGAGCCATATTGTTTTCATAACAAGTTTAGAAGAGTTTAAAGACCATTGGTATTCTTGTGAAATTAACCCTTTACCAAACAATCCTGGGTTTTCACGACCCTGAAAAAGAAGGCTTTTGAAAACATTGTGGGAAAAGGAGAAAATGTTGGTAACCAGCATTGTGGAAAAAGGAGAAAATGCTGGTAACCTGCATTTTCTCCTTTTCCCACAATGTTTTCTACAATTCCAAAACAAATTTAAATTTTTGAGTCACATTAATTTTGTCGTCTGCAAATGCTTTCAATTTGGACAAGTGTGAAATGTTGTTGTTTGGTAAAGAGTCTATACACAGTCTAGTATTTCATCCCATTTTCTTTTCGTACTCCAGCTTTCTAATCTACTCGTGATGTAACAGGTTCGATAGTAAAGTTGATTGTTAGTAACCCTTATCATAATTGTGCGTCCACAATGATGAATAAAGTATGGATCATTTTCCTTTAAAATGTAGTGTTTTCTCCAGGTATAAAATTTTGCACGTCATTTTGACCCTCTAGTCAGAAATTTGGGGGTCAAAAGTCAAAACTGAAGGTCAAATTTCTTTGCATCATTTTCAAATAAATGATGAATAAACAAATTTTCAATATTCTTTAGTTTGTGTTTCACTGACATCACCAACTATCAATATGTTCTGTCATACAACAAACCTTGTAGCTTTCTGTGGAAAATGACAGGCAGGGTTCCCATTCACGCACATATGTGCGTGATGCACGCACTGAATTGAATAATCACGCAAAAAATATGAAGTGAAACGTGCATGCTCGTACAGATTTCAAGGCTGCCGTTGTCGATCACCAGTGGCGCCAGTTGGGACAAGTTAACAAGTGTGAAAGTCACTGTTTATCATCGCTAATCAAACTTGGTATCAATACGCTTTTCTAGTGTAAAATTAAAGGTTTTGAAGTTACATACTATTCTTATTGACAAATCTATGTCAAATCATGCGGAAATACTACTCCAAAACTTAACAGGCATGAAAAAAAAATCGCTGCAAGAAACGCGAGAACCCATGACACAACAAAAATTGGTTTGACATCGTCCGATCATCGGCATTTCAAACTGTCTATTCAGTTTTATCAATGACTTTGAACAGTAAATTTACATAAATATCTCTACAAAACAATAAATGAAACCTAATTAGTGTCTGAAATTGACAGTGAAATGGAAAATTCTACTGACGTACTGGCCGTCAGGCTTTAAGTTGTCCCTCTGAAACTGGTCCCGTGAGTAAGGAAATTATAGCAAGCATCTTCTTTTTTGAAATTACCCATATTGTTTTTGTTTTCAAGAGCAGCTGACTGAAGAGTAAGACTCATCAAAACAAATTTTCAATACAACAGACCCTTACTGTCCTCAATAGATGTTCTATAATTGTCAATATTTAGTGCACTACTAGAATTTCTCTTGCACTCCCAAACTTGTATTCCAGGGAGCGCATGCACTCCCAAAAAGAGATGTGAGTGGGAACACTGACAGGCTTCATTAAAAACACAGTTAAGCCGCCGATTGGTTGATGTGGAAGAGATTTTATGCCATTATGTAAAAAGTCAAGAATCAGTGCTTAGGAATCTTGAAATGATACTATTTTTGTTAGATTTACCATTGTGATCAGTTTGTTTGCTTTTTGGTGCTAATAACATCATCAAAAGTTGCTTTATCTTCTGTGCTGATGACAATTTATGCCAAGGAATAGTCAAGGTTGCTTTGACACTTGAAATAAGATTCAACGGTTTCCAAGTTTATCAGCTATGGTACAGCATCTGAATCGGATACCAACAAAACTGGTCCCCCACCTGTAAAGTGGAGCATAGTGGAGATTGCATTCAGGAACCAGAGAAATTTGTCATTCAGATTCGTCACCTATATCTTTGATTCAAATACTCCAAAAATGGATTTCAATTTAAGCGCGTCAAAAAAAATTTCAACTCTACAATTTTGTGCAGGACAAGTGAGTAAAAAAAACTGTCAGTTGCAAAAAACCTGCCTTGAAGAAATCACTGAAAATGTGTCAAAACACACAAAATTGTGCGTCAAGAAAAAACCCTGTGTCAACATGGCCAGGCTAAAATTTTGTTGTGTGATAAGAAGTTAAAGGGTCAAGAAAATTAAAGCAACTGCAAGAACACTTACTATAAAACTAAAACTGATATTTCATAAAGAAGAAAATAAATTATGATGAGCAAAATCTTAATTAATATAGTTGTTATAAAGCTCTGTAACATTTCGACCTGATTTCGTGCAACTGGTACTCTATTCCTTGGGGTTCGAGTTGAGCATGAGGGGACGTCGGGATCGGGGACGCCTGCCGAATCCAAAAACCGATATTTCACAAATTGTCAATACCATGTTATTCTTGAATAAAATTCAAAGACAGACACGCAGTGTTCGAAAATTTAAACAAATAAACGAAAACACTTGCTACAGGCTATGATGGCAACTAATTTTTGCACTTAGACACTAGTTAAAGACGCAGCCTCAGTCGAGTAGTCTGACGCGAAATATGATGACAATTTCAGGCAAAAATCGAATTAAGACTTTAGTGGTTTCTGCAGTCTAGATCATTAACAAAACTTTAACACAGAGATGATATTTGGATTTTCAAAACAAATAAACGATTATCTTACTTACTAAATTTCTAATTGCTGACGACGCATTTTACGCTCATTTGTTTATCTTTTTCATTCCTCGCGCAAAGTTTAACGCATGCGTAATATTAAGATTGTACCCAAATTTCGTAGTTAGTATTTAGCGGGGTACCAGCGAATGAAAATATTGCTGGAAAAAATAGTAACGAAGGTTTGTGATGGGAGTGTGTGTGATTGAAGTGGTAAAGAAGGGTGACGGTAAGTAAGCGACATTACTAAATTTACATTTTCTCATTAATAAAGAATAAAAAAATGATGGGCCTGTGAATGTTTATTAAGATTTAAAAAATAATTTTACCCCACCCACTTTATTGCTTATGGAAAAAAAACAACTTTTCTGCCCAAGACTCAGACAGGGTTTGGCGACAGTTCAATAACTTAAACTTCTTCTTTTCAGATTATATGAATATATGTGAATAAATTTATATTGTCATTGTTCTGTCAGTGTCGGCTGTCATGTCATAGTGTCTTGGAGAATAACATGGAAATTCGTAACTTCTTCACATACACTGGATTTTGACTTTTCTCTGAGACATTATGGATGGCCCATAAAAGTACACAGATCCTTACAATTTCAACTATTTGACCAACTACGGAAAAAATATGAGATTTTCTTTATGTAGCTGTGGAAAGGTGACACCATTACAGACATGTACTTCCAGTGATCGAAGCATTTACGTATACATTTGTAAGTTACAACCTTGTTTATGATTAGTTACAAAACAATATATATTAATTGTGAGTCCTGTTCCAGCCACCTCTGTATGACGAAGCTTTAGCCTCAAATTTGAGAATATAAAGTATCAGTTCCAACAGTTCTTCACCACATGCAAAAATGTTGGACTTTTCAAAATTTTCAGCTTTGCAGCCAACAAGCTAAATGAGGCTTAACTCTTTACCAGATGACAAAATTTTTAGACTGGTCCAAATTGAAAGCATTAGCGGACGACAATTTAAATGTGGGTCAAATAATGGAATTTGTCTTTGATAGGATAGAAAACATTGTGGGAAAGGAGAAAATGCTGGTTACCAGCATTTTCTCCTTTTCCCACAATGTTTTCAAAAGGCTTTTTTCTCAGGGTTGTTAAAAGTTGGGATTGTGTGGTAACGGATTAATTAATAATTGTTGCCTTGGCAAGGGTAGAAAGCATTATTAGAGAAGGAAAAAATGGTTACCGGGCTTTGGATTTTCTCCTGTTCTCATTATGTCTCCTTAATCCTATCCCAGTTGACACTCATTCAAATCAAATTGGAAGTGTTTCCACGAAACAAATCATATGTAGCTCAAATAATGTAGCTCACTGGGTTAGAAACAGTATCGAAAAAGGAGAATATGGTGCTTGCCAGTATTTTTCCTCTTCCTACAATATTTTCATAATCCTTTTTTTCTCAGGGCCATTGAACTCAAGATTGTCTTGTTGAAGGAGTAGGCCATTAAAGCACAAGACTGCTTAGTAAAGGGTTACCCTCCAGCAATATATCAGACACTGTGCATTAACCCATATCCTGCTATATACAGTAACTTAAATAAAACTTTCAAGCCAATGGTAAAAACAAAATGTTAATATTTCAAAGTTATGGTGGTTAGAGGAAATATCTCCTTATTGGACAGTGTAGATCAAAGATCAGACCAAACATTCTGTGCAGTCTGATCTTGATCTACACTGTCAGCAAAAGGTCCGTGATTCGTGATTAGCAACCTAAGGGTTAATTTGAGATTGAACAGAACTTGTAGTCTCATCTTGATCTGTTTGCTAAGGGACTGACACCTTCTCCATATAATATTATAGGTTTGTGAATAACAATACAGTTCTGTTCTACAATTACTATACATTACCCTTACTTTTATTTACAGGTGTAACATTTCCAAAAGGAGGACAGACTGTGGTTGTCCACTATGAAGGTAAGACATGGACAATAGAATTTTGTTATCACTTTAACTCTTTACCAGATGGCAGAATTTTATACCAGTCCAAATTTAGCCCCTTACCAAACAACAAAATTTTAGACTGGACTAAATTAAAAGCATTTGCAGGCGACAAAATAAATATCACTCAAGAATTGGAATTTGTTCTTTTGAAGGGTAGAAAACATTGTCGGAAAAGGAGAAAATGCTGGTTACCAGCATTTTCTCCTTTTCCCACATTGTTTTCAAAAGGTTTCTTTCTCAGGATCGTTAAAAGTCAGGATTGTGTGGTAGAGTTAAAGCATTTATTGACAACAAAATAAATGTGACTCAAAAGTGAAGTTTGTTTTGCGAAGTGAAGAAAAGATTATGGAAAAAGGAGAAATGCTGATTATTAGCACTCTCTCCTTTTCCCACAGTGTTTTCCAAAGCTTTCTTTCTCATGGTTGTTAAAACTAGGGATTGCGTGGTAAAGGGTTAATATGAGATGAACTCTTAGAATTTTAGATATATCTGTAGTGTAGAAATTGGCTGCTGACAAAAGTGACTCAATTGATGAGATTTGTCTGGACCCTTAAAGTGCCTCTCATGACTATGGTTACCTGTGCTGAGTCATTTCTGACAGTGTAGGTCTAAGATCAGACTGCATGTTTTGTACACTGTCAGCTTGCTAAGACATTCTGGACAACAGCAACCTCAAAATTGATTCTGTGTGTGTCATTTTTCTTGTATCTTTAAGACTGACTGAAATATGTGTGTCATGTGACTATCAATTCAAAATGTCAGAGGACAAGTTGCACTGGCATATTCCAACTCTGCTACCTAGTGACCACTGGCAGTTCTTCTTTGTGGGTACTTATATGAACAGGGCTTGGTTTTAACACTTGTATACTGGCAAAATGCAACTTGACATTTAATATTGCAAGTTAACTGCGTAGCAACACGAATTCTTTTGCAAGTAACAAAATAAAAGACATTTCATGAGTATACCAGTAATTGTGCTTGGTGGCTTAACCCTTTACCATACAATCCCAACTTTTAACTACCCTGAGAAAAAAACCTTTTGAAAACATAGTGGGAAAAGGAGAAAATGCTGGTAACCAGCATTTTCTCCTTTTCCCACAATGTTTTCTACCAAATCCAACACAAATATTAATTTTTAGGTCACATTTATTTTGTAGTCTGCAAATGCTTTCAATTTGGACTGGTCTAAAATTTTGTCATTTGGTAAAGAGTTAAGCAAAATCTACAATTCAGAATTCAGAATTTGGACACAACATACACAGTCTGTAGTTTGCATTTTCATCAGATTATTGCTATTGACACTGTTGAGATGACACTGTATGGCTTGCTTTACTGGTTCTAAGTGCCTGATACATTGAAATAGGGCATGATAAATTGCAACAGAGAACCAGTTCTGTTCTGGTTTCCAGTTAAAGGTTAGCTTCATTAGTTACCATGGTTTTCCAACAATTATTTGGAAACCAGCCTGCATATGTCTAGGGCGTTTGGACTTTGAATAGCATTCAACTGAATAGATCTATATCAAAACAAAAAAAAGCAGTTTTTTTCCTAGGGTTAAATCTTTACCAAACAACACAATTATGTTAGACTCTTCCATATTTGAAGCACCTGCAGAAAACAATATAAAAACTTGTTTAACTCTTTAC
The DNA here is from genome assembly GCA_945859785.2 of Tridacna gigas. Classification (NCBI taxonomy): domain Eukaryota; kingdom Metazoa; phylum Mollusca; class Bivalvia; order Cardiida; family Cardiidae; genus Tridacna; species Tridacna gigas. Next base: position 15,815,384 of record OX244032.2, read on the forward strand.
CAAACGACAAAATTTTAGATTGGTCCAAATTGAAAGCATTTGCAGACAACAAATTAAGTGTTGCTAAACTGATGATTTCTTTTTTTGATAGGTTAGAAAACATTGTAGGAAAAGGAGTCCTAACCCTGGTTACCAGCATTTTCTCCTTTTCCCACAATGTTTTCAAAAGCCTGTTCTTTCAGCGTTGTTAAAAGTTCGGATTGTGTGGTAAAGGGTTAATGAATTGCAGTCCCCATGATAATTGGAAACAGTGTGGGAAAAGGAGTGCATGTCCCTATCTGCACCTCTAAAGTAAAGTATAGAAGGTGTTCTAATGAATTTCTGTCCCCATGATGATAGAAAACACTGTGGGAACAGGAGTATATCTTTATCAGCACCTGTGAAGTAAAGTACAAAACACAATAGAGAACAGATCTTATACATCACATCCTGTTCATATTATTAGTAAACTTATTCTGTAAACTAAACGACAAAAATTATTGCCAGTTAAAAGATAACTTCATGAGTTGAAATTTTACCTACTGGCAAAAATGCAAGTGGGAAAAATTGTTAAAAATCAAGCTGTGTATGAGTGGCCTTATTGACACAATTCATATCAGCACTCACAACAGAACTTTGGTGAGGATTGTCGATGTCATTAAACTGCAACTCATTCAGGGCTAAATGAATAAACTTTTAACTCTTTCTTTGACTGAAAATACAGCCCACTGAAACTTAGATTTTTATCATAAAAATTTTGACCAAACAAGCTGACAACATAGACCCAAGATCAGACTACACATTCTTTGCAGTCTGAGCTTGATACTTGCAGTCCGCAATAGTCTACAAATATACCTACAGCCTTGAAAGGATTAAAATCTTAAAACTGACAGCTTGTTTACATGTATTTTTACCATAATTTATGCCCCTGTTTTCAGGTCGGTTGCAGGATGGAAGTATGTTTGACAGTTCAAAAAGTAGAAATGTACCATTTAGATTTGTGTTGGGTGATAAACAAGTTATTAGAGGTACGGACTGCGTGTAGTATGTAGCTAGTATAAAATCGAAATATTTTTCTTTAACTCTGTATGGCACAATTCAGAGTTTCATGGATCCTGAAAAAGAAGGCTTTTGAAAACATTATGGGAAAAGGAGAAAATGCTGGTAACCAGCATTTTCCCCTTTTCCCACAATGTCTTCTACCTTGTCATATACACATTCCATCAATTTAGCCACATTTCAGTTTGTCATTTGCATATTCTCTTAGCCTGGATCAGTCGAAAATTTTGTCATTTGGTAAAGAGTTAAAAATTGATTTTAACTTGATACCTTGTGAAAGAGACCTACATCAGTCTTTGGAAAGATTGTTGACATAGCTGTGACTTGAGTCTTGAACTCCAACCCCTGCTCAACTTACTGAAACTCTAATACAGATAAATCATAGTCACAGGACAAAACTTGGTATTGCATGATGTGACGTTACTGTCAGTCAGATGATTTTCTTCTCTACTTGTTCATGAATAGTCCTTGTGAAGGGTATATGCCCTAAATTTACATATGAATGTGGAACTTTTTATGCCACAACATCTGCTTTATCAGTCAGTGACATAGCTAGGTGCAAGGTAAATGTCTGTTTTTTTTAGTTATCTCTTTACCAAACAAGAAGAGTAAATGGGGCAAAAATGATATGTTTGTTTTTTTTTTTTTTTTTAAGGGTAAAAAACATTGTGGGAAGTGGAGAAAATAATGAAAACAAGCGTAATCTTCTTTACCCATTATGTTTTCCAAAGGCTGTCTTGGTCAGGGTTATTTAACTCTTTACCACACAATCCCAACTTTTAACGACCCTGTGAAAGAAGCCTTTTGAAAACATTGTGGGAAAAGGAGAAAATGCTGGTAACCAGCATTTCTCCTTTTCCCACAATGTTTTCTACCCTTTCCAAAACAAATTTCAATTCTCCAATTACATTTATATTGTCGTCTGCAAATGCTTTCAATTTGGCCGGGTCTAAAATTTTGTCGTTTGGTAGAGAGTTAATCGAAGGATCATTTGTTAAAGGATGAAGAAAATAAATTTCACCAAGAGCTGTGATCTTGAAGTAAAATGCAGTTTTTATCTTGTTGTTCTTTCTTTTTTTTTTTAATCATTTTTTATTGATTATAAGAGATAAAGTAAAAAGCTTCCCTTATATGAATTAACATTTTTTTCTTTTATTTTGCAGGTCTAGAAGAAAATATAAAAAAGGTAATGGTTTTATGTTTAAGTACTGCATGGTCTGTATTCACCAACCATTCTCAATTTCATTCAAAGTCAAGTTCTAGATTAAGACAGTAAAAGAACTTCTGATTGGCTGAACCATTTTGGCTAAACCATATAGTTCAGCCAATCATATGGTTCAGCCAATCAGAAGTTGGGTTACTTTCAAATGAAGAAAATTTTTGAGAACAAGACTTAGCATATTCTTAAGAATGGTTGGTGAATACACACCCAGTTTTTAATGTTTACATAAAATCTTGACATATAAAAAGATATTTTTTAAGCCCTGTTGATGCATGTTCATGCGGAGGCTTTCAAAAGAATGTGACAAATGTTCAAAATAAGTATGTCCTCAATTTTCATGCATCAAAGGTTTACATCTGCAGAAATGGTCTTATTTTGTTAACCCCTTATCAAAACAGTTTGGTCTTTTAACCCTTTCCCAAACGACAAATTTTAAAGTCTTTCAAATTCAAAACATCTGTAGACAACAAATTCAGAATTGGTACAAATTAGCTTAACCCTGAAAGCACTGAATAAATGGTTTGGACCTTTTCAATTAGGAAAAAAGAGTCAGAAATTTTGCTATTTCAAGGTTGTTACCCTTAGGATATGTAACATAGTAGCAAACAATGTGAATCTAAGATCAGACTGCGTATTCTGTGCAATCTGATCTTGATCTTCACTGCCTTCAAAAACAACTGAAGTTGGTTCCAGGGCTTTAAGGGTTAAGGTCTCTGATAGGGTAAAAAACATTGTGGGAAAAGGAGAAAATGTTGGTTACCATGCTCCGTTATGCATTATGCTCCATTTTCCAAAATATTTTTCACCCTTTCAAAGCCAAATTTATCATTTGAGATACATATAATTTGTGGTCTGCAAATGCTGTCAGTTTGGACAAGTTTCAAATTTTGTCGATTAGTAAAGGGTTGACATGTCACATCAGATGACAAAATGTAACACTGCTCGATATGAAAAGTTTTTGAAGACAGTGAGATAAACCTAGCCCAAATGATAGATTTTGCCTTTGAAGGACAGAAAACAAAGTTCGAACAGGAGAAAGTGCTTGTTTACTAGCATTTTGCTCCTTTCTTCACAATGTTTTCAAAAGCCATCTCTGTCAGGGTCGTTAAAAGTTGAGATTGCATAAAGAATATAAATGACAGGATAAAGATAAGTTTAGATTTTGTAACTCTCAAGGTTTTTAGCTTGGCTGTTTTCAAAGAAAACATCAAGGTATTGTCATAGCCCTGTCATCATCTGTGTCGTTGTCATGAAAAACTTTGACATTTTATAATATCTGTTACTGAAGATATTTACTTCAAACTAAAACTAGTTGTTAATTATCAAAACAGGAACTCATATAACGGGCAGGTAATCATCAAAATATGTTTGACACAGTGATGCCCCTTTTTCGACTTAGTTCACTGAAAGCAACAGCAGTCGAGTGTTGGCAACCGTATGTGATGCTCTTGTTTATCTTTCAGATGAGTGTAGGACAAATTATAAAACTTACTTGCCCACCAGAATTTGCTTATGGAAAGCTGGGTTTTCCAGGAGTATATCCTTTTTTCTTAGTTGCTGGAGGGAGACGTCGGTTTAACCCTTTACCAAACAATCCCGACTTTTAACAACCCTGAGGAATAATCCTTTTGAAAACATTGTGGGAAAAGGAGAAAATGCTGGAAACCAGCATATTCTCCTTTTCCCACAATGTTTTGTACTATATCAAGGACAAATTTCGTCATTCAAGCCATCTTTAGTTTGTTGTCTGCAAATGCTTTCAGTTTGGACTAGTCTAAATTTTTGTCATTTGGTAAAGAGTTAAGGGTAATATACTTACCCCTAATACCAGTATTTCTGGCTTCAAATTCTTAGGCATGAAGTATCAATAGTTTAAACATTCAGCAAATAGTTGTGAGCCCTGGTTAGGTTCCCAAGGAGGAATAGTTCAAAGTGATTAGTATTTTGATAAGTTACTGAGCTTGTTTCACGTTGGGCTCAGTAGCTCAGTGGTTAGCGTATCTGACTCGTGATGTGGTGGTTAAGGCAAACTTTCTTTCAGGTGATTTTTGCCCTCTCACCTCTGATGTATGTGAGAAAAGTAGTCAGTGGCTTGGAAAGAAATTTGTGTCAATACTGATGTGAGAAAGCCAGGAAACACATGCATTTGTGCTGACCACTGTGATACAACTTAAGCTGTTAAAACCATGTTAAACTCCAACACAAACAAACAAATGAGCTTGTTTCACAATCAGGTACCAGACCAATATAAGTTTAGACTTATTTGTTGATAAATAATGGATGATATGAACTCATGTTGACTCAGATGAGTATAATGCTTTCAGCAAAAGAGTGAATTCTCTTAACCCTTTCCCAAACGACAAATTTTGGACTGGTCCAAATTGAATGAGTTTGCAGACGACAGTTTTAAATTTTATGAAAATGGCAGAAAGTTCTCAAAAAAGGGTAGAAAACACTGGGAAAAGGAGAAATTGCTCATTACGAGCAATTTCTCCTTTTCCCACAGTGTTTTCAGAAGACTTGTACTGCAGACATGTGAAAACCAGGGCTTTTTTGGGAAAGGGTTAAATCTGTGTCTATTATTCAAGGATCTGTGATTGTCTCCTCAAAGGGAAAAGGGCAATCTAAAAGAAAATGCCCCACCTGTTATTCACCAGTACTTGTTTGAAGCTGTGCAGTGCCTTTGCCTCAGACAGCTCCATGAAAAACCAACAACACTAGTTAAGATTAAATCAAATGTTTTAATTCACCAAGCATTCTAAATTACTATCTTATTCTTAATTTGGAAAGTAATATCAATTCTGATTTGATAGCTAAACCTTTGGGTTTAGCCAATCAGAGACTGTATTACTTTAGATTTTAGAAAGTTCTTGAGAATATGATTTAGAATGCAGTTTAGTAGGCTGGTGTATTACTTTAGATTTTAGAAAGTTTTTGAGATTATGATTTAGAGTGCAGTTTAGTAGGCTGGTGACTAAGGGCCCATATTACAAGTTCTTCAATCTTTAATCACTGGGCCATGCAGGGTCTGTATTCACCAACCATTCTTAATTTCATTCTAAGTCTAGTTCTGGATTTAAAGGGTAACTCGACTTTTAATTCGCTAAGCTATTTGGTTTAATTGACCAGAGAAAGAAACTTTTTGAAAACATTGTGGGAAAAGGAGATGTTTGTAACCAGCATTTTCTCCTTTCCCCATGTTTTCTAATCTTCCCAAAACAAATTTCAATTTTTCAGTCACATTTATTATGTCATCTGGAAATGCTTTCCATTTGGACTAGTCTAAAATTTTGTCGTCTGGTAAAGAGTTAACCAATCAGAAGTTGTGTTACTTTCAAATTTAGAAAATTCTTGAGAATAAGACTAAGAATGTTCTTAAGAATTGATATGTACCCAGGACTCTCAGAGACTTTAAATAAGGATTTGTTCTTTGGATATAAATGACTTCTGTCATCTTTCATTGTAATTTGCTTTCTTCAGGGACCACAAAATTATAGTACAATCATATCAGTTGTCAAATTTGTCCCGCAACGGGTTTTTAGTCCAAATGGAGCTGTAGGTTACATGCACTTTAATCCTTTACCAATTTAGAAGATTTTTAGACTTCCACAAAGTTTAACCCCTTACCACAGAATTCTGACTTTTAACGACCCCAAGAAAGAAGCCTTTTGAAAACATTGTGGGAAAAGAAGAAAATGCTGGTAACCAGCATTTTCTTCTTTTCCCACAATGTTTTCTACCCATTAAGAAACAAATTTTATGTTTCAAGCAACATTAAAATGTTGTCTGCAAATGCTTTCAATTTGGACTAGTCTACATTTTTGTCGTGTGGTAAAGAGTTAATGCATTAAAACTTTGCAGACATCAAATTAAATCTGGCTCAAAAAGCAGGGTTTGCCTTTCAAAGGGTAAAACACTGTAGGAAAGGATTACCAGAATTTTGTCCTTTTTCCAACAATGTTTTCAAAAGCCTTCTTTCTCAGGGCCATTGAAACTTTGGATTGTTTGGTAAAGGGTCAAGACTTGCAGAGCTTTGTGAATTGAGTTACCATTCCATTGCCATACTTTTCCTTAACGGATGTCACTATACCATCTAATGCCACCCTGTATTTTACCATAGAATTGCTTGCAATAGAATGAAGAGGAAAAAGATCAAGCTTTTAATTCGCTCTCCACACACACACACTCTGATAAGGCAAATCTGGAAAAGTAGCCAAATACTACATTAGTGACTCGATGCTGTAGTGAGTGCAACAGAAAATTGCTGGATTCTCGTTTTATTCCTGCTTCAATTTTTGATTGTGAAGATTTTTTTTTTTTTTTTTTTTCGCTCACCCGAGCATGAAGTGCTTGAAGTGAGCTACTGTGATCATGCTTTTTTTCATGATTGTACCTGCATCATTTGACATCAGTCTTACCTTAGGTGCATGTTCACTCCAGTTTTCACAAAACTTGGCCTAAGTGTCTATCTTGATATTTTTGATATTATCTTGGACAAGTTCAAAAAAGTCTTGCTTTAGATCAAAAGTAGGTAACAAGTTCAAATATCATGTGGACTCCGTTGGCCAGAATTAATTCAAATGTTAATTAACCATGGTAAGAATGCTTATTTTGAGAAGATCTCGCATGAATTAAAAGTCAGTCATATTGACTTTAAATTGAGGTCACCAGGTGAAATCTCAGATGGAAAAAAATTGTGTAACTGAATTTTCAATCCAATGCTCAAGAATATTGCTGAAAAGTTTTGTCTTGATAACATCACATGTGATTTTGAAAATGCCTCACCTGGGGTCAAAATGTTGGTCATTAATAATAGAAAAAATATGTGTGAATTCTCAGGCCACATTTTCGTAAAAATTAGGTTTGGTTTACAATTGATAAAAAATTTTGAGTGCAATCAAGAATGCCTCATATTTAGTCTGTTTTTATACATGCTAAGGCCAGAGTTCATTCAGTCAATTCAGAATTTTTGTCTAAATGACATCACAGAGGATTTTGAAAATTAGTCTCCTTTGAGTGAAAAATTGGGAAATCAGGTCAGACTGTAGAAAATCTTTGTGTGCAGTGTAGAGATCATATTTGTAGTCCCTCATTCATTAAACTTTGTTAGAATGAGTAATTTATAACATCATCCAAGTTTGAACATCGTTCATCCCTGGTAAAAAATTAATACAAACAATGGGTGTACAGTTGAGGCCACATTTTCTGGCCAGTGTTCATGATACTTGATCTTGTTCTGACATAATGTTTTATTTTCTCAAAGATGCAAAAGTGAAGGTGAGCGATACAGGGCCATTGTTGTTGTTGGCCAAGAGACCTAGATAAGAGAATACTAAAGATTTTATTTTGTTATTGAAACCTATATAGTAGGTACTTATTAGAACTGTCTTGTCAAGATAATTCTAGTGAGTAACCAAAACATACACATACAAGCTGTGCTCCATCAAAAGGGGGTTTAACCCTTTACCGCACAATGCCACCTTTTAACGCCCCTGGGAAAGAAGCCATTTGAAAACATTGTGGGAAAAGGAGAAAATGCTGGTAACCAGCATTTTCTCCTTTTCCCACAACGTTTTTTACCCTATCAAAGAAAAATTGCCCCATTTGAGCCACACCGAAATTGTCGTCTGCAAATGCTTTCAATTTGAACAAGGCTAAAATTTGTCATCTGGTAAAGGGTTAACGTGCCCTGATGAGTTGTACCAAGCAAGTCATCACATAGACATGGAAGCATAAAATCCATTCAGTCTAATAATCAACTAAATCTGGAGGTAGAATGGTCCTTTGAAAATTTTCTATAGCAAAAAGTTTCGACCCAGGTCAGCCTGTGCGGATTGCGCATGCTGACAAGGGTCGATACTTTTTTGCAGATGCCTTAAGCCCCCTTTTCAGAGAGCATGGCTCAATCATATGTATTGTGTTGGTGAAGACATATAGTGATATTGCTATTTGAAACCCATATAATCCTTTTTTCTTTTTGTTCCTTCGAGTTATTTCAACTGTCATTGTTTTGAGTAGATTTCTGGTTATTCAAAATATGGTCTTTGTCCCTCTTTTAAAAGAGTTATTGAGGTATTTACCGAAATTGCTTTTTGTTTGTATGTTTGTATGTTCATGTATGTACATTTTGAGAAAGCACAGTATAATTGTTACATATAAACTAAGCCATAAGTGTGATTTTAGTGTGATCTTAATTTTGAACGATATAGTTTTAGAGTAAGAGAGGAGGTACAATGGATTAACTTTTAGAGCAGCTCAGAGCTCTTCAGTACATGTTAAATTATTTTTGTAGATAATTAAGATCAAGTTCAGATTGCCTTTTAATGCAGTATAGACCAAGATCAGTCTGCATATGGGTTGAAATATGATCTACAATCAACATTGTCTATTATTTTGTGAAATATCAGGCTAAAACACCTTGAAATTGCAAGGGTTTGGGGTTTTTGACCTGATTGAGAAGGTCCATTCCATTTTTTTTGACACTCTATGAATTAATTCTGGTAGATCTTAGTTTGAGAGAGAGTTAGAGATGAGGTCATATTAAGGGAGGACTTTTAAATTGTTAAAACGACTTAACAACATTGCTATTTAACCTTTAACTCTTACCAGATAACAAAATTTTAGCCTTATCCTAATTGCAAGCATATGCAGATGGTAGTTTAAATGTTTCTTAACCCTTTCCCAAACAAGCCCTGGTTTTCACATGTCTGCAGTACAAGTCTTTTGAAAACACTGTAGGAAAAGGAGAAATTGCTTGTAACGAACAATTTCTCCTTTTCCCACAGTGTTTTCTACCCTTTTTGAGACCTTTCTGCCATTTTCATCAAATTTAAAACTGTAGTCTGCAAAGTCTTTCAATTTGAACCAGTCCAAAATTTGTCGTTTGGGAAAGGGTTAAAACATGGAATTTGTCTTAAAAAAGATAGAAAACACCGTGGGAAGAGGAGAAAATGCTGGTTACTTTTCCCAAAATGTTTTCAAAAGCTTTCTTTCTCATGGGCATTAAAAGACTTGACTGTGTGGTAAATGGTTAAACAAATAATCCCATGTTGTAATGACCGTTCAAAAAATAAAGTTTTTGAAAACATTCTGGGAAAAGTAACCAGCATTTTCACTATTTCCCACACAAGCTATCATTTGTAGTCTGCAAATGCTTTTTTTGATTTGAACAAGTCTGAATTATTGTTGACTAGTAAGAAGTGAAAAAGAAAGCTGCAGTTGCTTGGTGATGTAAGGAAATCAAGTACATGTATATATGAACCATGCTCGGTGAAAACCGGGCAAAAAGTGTCGACCCAGGTCAGCCTGCACAGTCCACATAGTTTGACCTAAGCCAAAACTTTTTGCTTTTGGTCCATTTTCTGCATGTCAAAAGAACAGTCTACCCTATGATTCATTAGGTTGTTGTACATAGCAGATTTTACGATTTATATAATGCTGTGATGACTTGCTTGGTATCATGCATTAAGGAGATGCATTAAGCCCCCTTTTTACCAGAGTACTACATTTTTATATGCCTACAGGTCAATTGTTTTAACTCTTTCCAACACAACAACATTTTGGACTAGTCCAATTTCAAAGCATTTGCAGATGCCAAATTCAACTTTGGAACAAATGGGCTCAAGCTCTCTGATAGAGCAGAAAACATTGTGGGAAAAAGAGAAAATGCTGGTTACCAGCATTTTCTTCTTTTCCCACAATGTTTTTAAAAAGTCTTCTTTCCTAGGGTCGTGAAAATCCGGGATTGTTTGGTAAAGGGTTAACTCTACCAAACAGTTATATGTTTGAAAGACCCTTTCAAGGACAAGTTTCAAAATTTAACCCTTTACCACACAACAAAAACGTAGACTTGTCCAAAATGAAAGAGTTTGCAAATGACAATTTTGAATTTTATGAAAATGGCAGAAAGCTCTCAAAAAGGGTAGAAAACACTGTGGGAAAAGGAGAAATTGCTCATTACGAGCAATTTCTCCTTTTCCCACAGTGTTTTCAAAAGACTTGTACTGCAGACACGTGAAAACCAGGGCTTGTTTGAGAAAGGGTTAAGTCACATTTGTCATCTATAGATGCTTTCTATGTGGACAAGCCCAGAATTTGGTCATGTCTCAACTCTCTACCAAACCACAAAATTTTGAAATGGACCAAATTGAAAGGATTTGCAGACAGTAAGTTAAATGTTGCTAAAATGACGATTTCTGTCTTCAATAGGATAGAAAACATTGTGGGAAAAGGAAAAATTCTGGTTTCCAGCATTTTCTCCTATACCAACAATTTTTTCAAATGCCTTCTTTCTTAGGGTTGTTAAAAGTTGGGACTGTGTGGTAAAGGGTTAATGTAAGTTTGAAACAAGTCTGTCGGTATGCTTTTTGTTATGTCTGTTGATAATCACCTAGAAAGTATTTAACTCTTTACCAAATGACAAAATTCTAGACAAGTCCAAATTGAAAGCATTTGCAGACAAGAAAATAGATGTGACTCTTAAATTGAAATTTATTTTGGGAAGGTTAGAAAACATTGTGGGAAAAGGAGAAAATGCTGGTTACCAGCATTTTCTCCTCTTCCCACAATATTTTCCAAAGGCTTTTCTTTCAGGGTTGTTAAAACCCGTGATTGTGTGGTAAAGACTTAAGCTGTGTACTCTCCATTTTTGTGGTAAATTGAAAATATTAACTCTCCATCAGATGGCAAAATTTTAGACTTGTCCAAAATGGAGGTACAGTCAGACCTGTATTAGGACACTCAAAATATGCTTGCTTAAGATAGGTGCTTGCTTAACCCTTTACTACACAATCCTGAGATTAAACGACCCTAAGGAAAAGGCCTTTTGGAAACATTGTGGGAAAAGAACAGAATGCTGGTCACCAGCATTTTCTCCTTTTCCTACGTTTTTTACCCTGCCATAGGTGAATTTCTGTTTTTTAATCACAATTATTTTATTGTCTGTAAGAGCTTTCAATTTTGGCAAGTCTAAAATTTTGTCTTTGGTAAAGGCTTAATAGAGGTAGATTTCAACACACTTGCTTTCTTTGGGGCCTGAATGATTGCTTGTCTGATACAGGTTTTTGCTTTACTCTTTACAACACAATCATGAGTTTTAATGACCTCCAGAAAGAAAGCCTGTTGAAAACAATGTGGGAGAAGGGGAAGATGCTTGTAACCGGCATTTTCTCCTTTTCCCACAATGTTTTCTACCCTTTCCTAGACAAATTTCATTATGTCTGCAATATTTGATCTGTTGTCTGCTTTAAATTTGGATGCGTCTAAAATTTTGTTGTTTTGTGAAGACTTACGAGAGATGGCTTCTGAAACAATTTTTGTATTGTACTGGTATCTGGAGACACCAGATGGCAAAATAAATGTAGCTTTAAGGATGGTTTCTTTCATTGAATGTTTGGAAAATATTGTGGAAAAAGAAGAAAGTGCTGGTCACCAGCATTTTCTTCTTTTCCCACAGTATTTTCAAACGTCTTCTTCTTTTGGGTTGTTCATAAACAGGATTGTTTGGTGGAGAGTCAACTCGAAGATGTAGATTTAATCATGTATTCTTTGATCTCAAAATTTTGAAAGTTGAGGTTTTAACGAGGACATTAAACTAGAGTTTGATCTATAATTTTTTTAGGGTGAGAAAGTTGATCTTTTGTATGGTAAAATAATGAGGAGTGTAGTTTTTATGCAGAGTCGGGTAAAAACAGCTAAAATAAATATTGCCTCCAGAGGGACTTGAGCCCATGATCTACCAAGTGGAAGTTAGTGACTCTACAGATGGAGCTATGGAGGCAACCATTGTATTAGTGAGTTAAATATGAGCCATGCTCTGGCAAAAGAGGGTTTAATGCATCTCTGTGATGCATGATACCAATCAAGCCATCTAATAATTATAGATCCATAATAACCACTTTTTTTAACAACTTTAATCGTGAGGTAGGCTAGTCATAAAGACATTAAGAAAATTGAACAATAGTGAAAAGTTTTAACCCAGAACAGCCTGCACGGACTGTGCTGTCTGACCCAGATCGATAATTTTCACAGATGCATTAAGCCTCTTTTTCATAGAGCACAGCTCATATGTATTTGTCCTTTACTATGCAGCCATGGCTGTACTGTTACTTAAAGAATAGGAAAGTTTCCAATCAAAATACAAAGAATTGGTAAAGCCTTGTAATCTCTACATGTATTTATATGTTTGCTTTAATTTAAGTCTTTACCGAAGAACAAAATTTTATGCTTGTCCAAATTGAAGGCATCTGCAGAAGACAAATTGAGTGTAGCTTGGATAATGGAATTTGTCTTTGATGGGGTAAAAAACATTGTGGGAAAAGGAGAAAATGCTAGTTACCAGCATTTCCTCCTTTTCCTACAATGTTTTCAAAATGCTTCTCCTCAGTGTCGTTAAATCTCAGGATTGTGTGGTGAAGGGTTAAAAGCCATCTTTGCATGCATACAAAAAGTACTGGAATTTTCTCCAGGATTTTCTTAAAAAAAATTGCAGAATGAAATCTGGTTTAATGTCCCTTTATCAAACAACCCTGGGTTTTCACTGCTCGGAGAAAGAACCGTTTTGAAATCATTGTGGGAAAAGGAGAAAATGCTGGTGACCAGCATTTTCTCCTTTTCCCACATTGTGCTCTACCCTTCCCAAAAGAAATGTCAATTTTTGAGTCACATTAATTTTGTAGTCTGCAAATGCTTTGAATTTGGATGAGTCTAAAATTTTGTTGTTTGGTAAAGAGTTCAATGCAAGAATTCATGGAATGACTGTTGTTCTCGTAACGTTTACCAGTCAAAGAACTAGAAATTTGTCCATTTCTAAAGTATTTGCAGATGACAAATGAGTTTCCTTTTAAGAGAAGAAAGCATCATGGAAGAAAGTTTGTTTGCAAAAGTTTTCTTCTCAGGCTTGTTTAAATTTGGGACACTTTGCTAAAGAAGTAGTCTTGAAGAATTATCCCCCCTTTTATGTCGACCTTTTCTGGTGTAAAAAACGTCAGCTGTTAACATGTCCTGGGATAGGAGAAAAAGCTGGTAATTAGAATTCTTTCCTTTTCCCACGATGTTTTCTACCCTTCCATAAACAATTTTTTTTATTTTTTGAGTCATTTGTTGTCTGCAAATGCTATCAATTTGGACGATTCTAAAATTATATCATGTCGTAAAGATTTAAGTCGTTTTTGTGACAATTTCTGATTATTGTGATTAGAGACCGTATTTACCAACCATTCTCTGTTTCATTCTTTGTGTTATTCCATATTTAGAAAGTAATACAACTTCTGATGCACTAAACCAAATGGTTTAGCCAGTTTAGCCAATCAGAATTTGTGTTACTTTCAACTTTAGAAAGTTCAGGAGAATAAGACCAAGAAAGTTCCTAAGAACTGTTGGTGAGTACAGACCTAGGATGGTTTTCCTGATACATGTATGTTAGTATCAGAATATTTCTTGTTCCATGAACAATGTATTTTTTTGTCCTTTTCTTGACTTGTTGTTGATATTCTTTGCAATGAAATTGCTGTAGTTCAGATTACTTGTAAATATGCAGAACTTTGTATTTATGTATATGGTGATGACAGAGAGCCCAGTTGTTCATGTCAATCAACAAATAAAGTTACAGAAAAGTACATGTACATAAAAAAGAAGAAAAAGGCTCATATTTAGTTACCTAGCCACATATTGTCCCATTGTTTATTTTCTTGTTTGGCACTTATACATGCTGTAATATAAATTGCCCTTTAATTGTTCAATTATATGGTGTTTAACCCCATTTTTTCAACATTATTTCAGTTACATTGCGGCAGCCAGTACACCTACCCATGCTTTCCTGGAGTTTTTTTAATTAGTACTTCACACTATATTCTTCCTAAGTCTGTGGCTGCTTTCCCACATAACCAATGTCAAAACAATGATCAGTAGTGCAAGAGAAAAGAATCCTGTCACAATGACTATCATCAATACTTAGAAAGAAATTCACCAAGCTGAGGATTCTAACCAGCAACCTCCCAGGTCTCAAGTCCTGTGCACTACCAACTGTGCAACTGGCCGGGTTGCCTCTTGATTCTAATTTTCTGGAGACAACTTTGAAAATGCCCATGTAAAATATGAATGATCAGCTTGAATTTGGTACACTAATATATGAGCCATGCTCTGACAAAAGGGGGGCTTAATGCATCTCTGTGATCCATGACATCAAGCAAGTCATCACATGATTACGGATCAATAAGATCCATTTTGTATAGCAACTTTCTGATTCATGAGATACATGGGTCCTTGGACATGCCAAAAATTTACCAATAGCAAAAAGTTTCAGCCCAGGTCAGCCTGCTCGGACTGCACAGGCTGACCTGAGTCGATTCTTTTCGCAGATGCATTAACCCTTTACCAGACAACAAAATTTTAGCCTTGTCCAAATTGAAAGCATTTGCAGACGACAATTTCAATGTGGCTCAAATGGTGCAACTTCTCTTTGATGGGGTAGAAAACATTGTGGGAAAAGGAGAAAATGCTGGTTACCAGCATTTTCTCCTTTTCCCACAATGTTTTCAAAAGGCTTCTTTCCCAGAGGCGTCAAAAGGCGGCATTGTGCGGTAAAGGGTTAAGCCCCCTTTTCACAGCATGTGGCTCATGTAAAATCTCTTGGCAAAGACAACTTGAAAACAAAGACACAGTTCTAAATGGCTAGTAACTGTATTAATTATTGATTGGTAATCATATTACTCATGGATTAGTATGGAATACACCAAAAAGGAGAAACTGCTTCTATCCAGCTTATTCTCCTTTTTCCAAAATGTTTTCAAAAGTGATTTGCTGCTGGGAAAATGTCGTCTGTCAGCAGTTATGTGATAACATGATTTGATTTTTCTAGATTCTTTCAAGGATCAGAGTACATTGAAAGTTTTGAGCTGCAGTCAAACCTGTTTTAAAAGACCATACAGGGGAATTAGGAAAAGTGGCCTCTCACTAGAGGTTATCTTTTCACCCACAGAGCAAGGAAAAAAATAAAGTGGTCAATTTTAGCATGGGAAAAAATCTAACAAATAGCAGTTTCAAACTATTTTTGCAAGAATATGGTATAAATATGAGATTAAAGATTAGGGCCATACTGCACATTCTACAGTGTGGTTTTGATGTAGACTGTCTGCAAAAACAACATTTTTTGCACAGCCATCTAAGGGTAAATACAAGTTCATAAAAGTTTAATCCTTTACAAAGCAATTCCTTGTTGTAATAATGACTCTTACAAATGAAGGTTTTGAAAACATGATGGGGAAAAAAAAATGAAAATGCTGGTAGCCAGCATTTTCTTCTTTTTCCATCCTCAAAGAGACAAATTCAGTTATCTCTATTTTATTTTCTGCAAATTCTTTCAATATGGACAACTAAAAAATTTTGTCACTTGGTGAAGAGTTTAGAAGGATATATAGAATAAAAGCAACAGTCTCTTGACGTACTTGGTTGCTTAAGGCAGGTGTTCTATAAGACAGTTTTGACTGCAGTTCCTTTTTGTTCGAATTATCGATATTTTACAGTTTAACATAATTTGTCTTTGATTTTAATGTTATACGAAATCTGCTTTATGATGTATGTATTAATTTGTTTTATTAAATGCAATAAGAAAGATAAATTTGTTTTTCCCTCTTACTTTTTTTTAATAGTCTAGAGCAAGGATTGTAATGACTATTGAGGTTTGTAAGTTAAGGAGCTGTATTCACCATCCATTCTATATTGAATTCTACATATATTTCTCTAAAGAAACACAATCTGACTGGCTAGTTTAGCCAATAAGAAATAGTGTAATTTTGAAATTTAGAAAATCCTTAAGTACAACCTAGAATGGCAACTGAATATGTGCCTGAGTCTAAGATATAACCAGTGGTGTGATCTTTCTACCTTACAGAGGATTTCCTCCCATTTAACCCGTAGGCTGCTATGCGTGACTCACTAACCTTTTGCAGATTGTAGATCAAGATCAGACTGCAGATAATGTGCTGTCTGATCTTGGATCTACACTTTCCAATAAGGAGATTTTTCCCCCAAAAAATATCTTTGAAATAGCAATACTTGGGTATATACTATTGACTTGAAAATTTTATTTTAGTTACATAGCAGGATGAGGGTTAATTAAGCCTAAACTGTTCATTGTTTTCGAATAAAACGTCAATAATTGCAATATTTTGTAGTTGAAAATTGTAGGTATGCGACAAAAGGATTAATATGTTATAGAAACTTTCCTGGTACTTGTATTTGCTTTTTGCAGCGTAAGAAAATTTTGACATCTCGCTCGAGCTTCGGTCTCGCGCGATATCATTTTTTTTCACGCTACTCGAATCAAGTACAAGGACCAGCAAAGTTACTTAAACCCTATATTCAGTATGTATTGTATTCCTACTTTCTTTTCAGCGACTACGAGGGTTCCCGACATATTCTAATATTTATGTTAACCGAGCTGGCATTGGGTTTTCAAATTAGAGAACACAATCTGGAAGAATGCGAGCTGA
Organism: Tridacna gigas; assembly: GCA_945859785.2. Taxonomy (NCBI): domain Eukaryota; kingdom Metazoa; phylum Mollusca; class Bivalvia; order Cardiida; family Cardiidae; genus Tridacna; species Tridacna gigas. The sequence continues at coordinate 15,832,133 of OX244032.2, forward strand.
ATGTTACAAAGACGTATATCTATTGGACAATCGCGACCCTTGTATCGATGTATGCGACAAAGACATTGGTGCGTGCATCAAAGACGTGTAGAAGTGTAATTACACTCGTCAAAACACAGCTGATTCGCCAAATTCACATAAATTCGTCAGTATCAAGGTTTCCATTAGAACTATTTTCGGGTCGCATGATCCGAGATAATGGCAGTGTCCTTGAAATTCTAAATCTTGACAACTCGGTCGTTTTCGTATCTTCCGTCTTATATCTTCAATGCAAATTTTTACATTTATTATACATGTATACCTAATTTTTTCCGGCTCAAATACTCGTACATGAGTCGCAGGCGGAAAAAATATAGCACACGACAGAAAAAAAAATCCGTATCTACATAGTGTAAAATATGGTTCAAAATATGGTATGATAAGGTATCTCACGCGCGCAATACGCACGAATTGATTTGCGATTCGACTGGTCAAAATGTTACGCTATAAAATCAGTCCGCCATTCATAATAAAGAAGTTACCAACCACTACACTATTATTTGTTTTATTTTGTTAACCATTGTATAATAAAATGTCACTAAATGCAAAATTTTGCCCTTGAAAGTTGTAGATATATTATAAAAGGAATAATATGTTGTAGTAACTTTCCTAGATCTTGTATTTACCTGTCACAACGCAGGAAAATTTTGACATCTAGATCGACCTTCGGTCTCGCGCGATATCATTTTTAGGCCAGGGAATCCCTCTCAAGGGATTCCCTTACCTATAGCGATCGTAAGCTGACTTTTCCGGACTACTTTCAGACAAAATGTTGAACGGTGTGTCCACTCTATATCGCTGAGTCCGCTAAAACAACTAGTTTCGTAAGTACAGAGATCGCTTATCACACGGCGTGAATGTTTTCCTTGGAATTGCAAGGGTATTACAGCCCTTTAATAACCAACGAGTGTATTTTAAGGGTTGTGTCCCTGTTGAATACACAACAGACGGTCAATAACTTTTCCAGGTAAAAGTTAAACGTCCACCGAATAAGTCTGTACACCGTTTAAGTCTGACGTCTATTTTTATCCGATACCGCCTATAGGCGGAGTTTATAGTTACACAAATCTTGTCAGGAACTGTGCATTAAGGCGTTGCGGTATTATGACTGACATCAGACTTATTCGGTGTACAGACTTATTCGGTGTACATTTAACCTCTACCAACTTTTCCATCACTGTGATTGGATACTGAAATCCTCTCGTATTATAGACATGATTACAGCCCCTGATATCACTTTCTAGTGTACTAGCGCGAGGGAAAAAACCGAGAACCAGTTTTCTATTTTTAGTTTCCATTGTCACTTGCTAGTTACTGTCCGCGTTTCAAATAAAAATCAAAGGGAACCGCACGCCGCATCTCCTTTGACTGCCTGGTGAAAAGATTGAGATATACGATTTTCCATGGAAATGTCGATAGTTGAATGAGATTATTGGTGTATTAACTGCATTTATTATCAGTTTCTTTTAATCATTTAGAACTGAACTTGATTTTCTCTATATGTTTAGGTAAAAAAAAAATTGATAGAATAAAGAAATATGCAGAAATTAAAAGAAATTATACTCTCTTTTTTCTGTGTGAATCGGTTTAAAACATCTCTCTTTTTGTCAGAAGAATAGGCAAACATTGTGGAAAAATAAGAATTTTTTGTTCTATCTACATTTTCCGATAATCAACCATGTTATCTGCTTATATTCTTTTTTTGTGACGACTGTTGATTGATTAGAAATCATGAAAGTGTTGTGCGATCCTTGGACATTTTATAACTTTCAAACAAAATAATTTGAAAATAAAAGGTGTGTTTAAAAAATTAGGTTTTAATTTATCAGTTATTCATCACATTCACATACCTAGAGTTTCATTCACATAACTGGTAGTTTCCGAAACATTGTTTGAAAAGGAGAAATGAAAGTTTAAGAATATTTATTTTGAAATACATCCCGAATGTGCAAATTCATTTTAAGCGCCAGAAGCCGTCGTTGGAATCTCTCTCTCTCTCTCTCTCTCTCTCTCTAATGGGACGAGAAGGGCTAGTGGACGTCTTTGTATGATATATAGTCAAAAGAATAGATTTAGATCGACTGTTTGAGAACAAAACTGCGATGTATTGACATCACCCTGCCCTGCGTTCGCGATATTAAGCGTTGGTATTCGCGTCGTGTCCAATTTTAAATTGTGTCTTATCTTTCTTATCATTGACGATATTTATTTGAAACTTGGAATATATGTGCGTTATCATAAAGATCAACCTTAACCAATAAGGCAAATAACTCAAAAATAAATTTGCTTGATTTAAGCCCCTTTTCGACTTAGAAATTTTTAAAGCCATTATCATACACCCTATAGCCGAGCGTTAGTATCCACTACTTTGCTTCGGTTTAATTATAGAATCTGGCTTCTGAGCACTGCTTTTTTTTTTTTTTTTTTGCATTAATTTAATTTTTCCTGTTGATTATTGTATTATTCCATATTATTCGTGACAGTACCCCTTTACCAATGAATTCTTTTGGCATAATTGAATTGGCCTGACTGTCTGTATGGTAGTGATAATTAGAAAATGAGGTCTCGTGTGAGTTCGTATCCTTCGTTCTTTAGAGATTACAGATCACTAGATTTCCTGGCCTTCAGTACTATCAGTACTTTGATTTTTTTCACGCTGCCAAATACAAAGACCAGAAAGGTTACTACAACACAATATTCCGTGTCTATCAATCTGTCAATGAGAACTTGCAAAGAACTGTATCAACAAACCAAACTGTTACGTTGTCAGCAGAAATGTATTTAACTCTTTACCAAACGACAAAATGTTAGACCAGTCCAAATTCAAAGCATATGCAGACGACAAAGTAAATGTTACTCAAAAGCTGAAATTTGTTTTGGGAAGAGTAGAAAACATTGTGGGAAAAGTAGAAAATGCTGGTTACCAGCATTTTCTTCTTTTCCCACAATGTTTTCAACAGGCTTTTTCCTCAGGGTCGTTAAAACTCGGGATTGTGTGGTAAAGGGTTAAGACGATTTCGGTTGAAAAGTACGAGCAGTAAAGCGGCCTATTTCCTGCAAAAACAAAAAGTTCGGTTTATGTGCATACCTCGCAGGGCAGCACAGCCAAGGGGTAAATGGATGGAACACCTAAACTGGCAGCCTGTTATCGATCTTCTATCGGACGGTTACGGGAGAAACAACGGGTACCAGTTTATGGAACAACCGAAGTTTGTTAGGAGGAAGTATGGAACGCCTTCACTGTCTTACATGATAATTTTTTTATATATAAAGATAATCAATGATTATATACAGATAAAACATGAACATATGGATATATAACTCCATATATGCAGATAAAACATTAATATATAAATATATAGCTCCTTTATATGTAGATAAAATGTCAATATATGAATATAAAACTTCATTATATAAAGATAAAACATTTATGTATAGACATATAACTTCCTTATACAAATATAAAAGAATAAGATATGGATATACAACTCCACTATATGTAGATAAAACATTAATATATAAATATATATCTGCTTTATATATAGATGAAATGTCACTATATGAACATAAAACTTCATTATATAAATATAAAACAATAATATATAAACATAAAATTAATATATATAAAGATAAAAGATTGATATATGTAGATATAACTGTCTATGCTTTAGATAAAACTATATTACATAAAGATATAATTTCATTATATGAACATCCGCAGATAAGATATGGATATGTAACTCCACTATATGTACATAAAACATTAATATATAAATATATAGCTCCTTTATATGTAGATAAAACATCAATATATGAATATAAAACTTCATTATATAAAGATAAAACATTTATGTATAGAGATATAACTTCCTTATACAAATATAAAAGAATAAGATATGGATATACAACTCCACTATATGTAGATAAAACATTAATATATAAATATATATTTGCTTTATATACAGATGAGATGTCAATATATGAATATAAAACTTCATTATATGAATATAAAACAATGATATATAAACATAAAATTAAAATATATAAAGATAAAAGATTAATATATTTAGATATAACTGTCTATGCTTTAGATAAAACTATATTACATAAAGATATAATTTCATTATATAAACATCCGCAGATAAGATATGGAGATATAACTCCACTATATGTAGATAAAACATTAATATATAAATATAAAGTTGCTTTATATATAGATAAAATGTCAATATATGAATATAAAATTTCACTATATAAATATATAACAATAATATATAAATATAGAATTGAAATATATGAAGATAAAACATTAATATACAGAGATATAACTGTCTATGGTATAGGTAAAACTATATTACATGAAGATATAATTTCATTATATAAACATAATATTTGTTGATATGAAGATAAAAGAGCAAGTAAACACAAAACTGTCTGCTATAAATATAAACTTGCTTTATACAAATATATATTTTATCTTATGTAATGAAAAAATTGTAATATGAAGCTTTCATTGCACGCGGGAAGTCAAAATGGTCACATAATTGTAAAGAAACGTGGAAATGACAAAAATTGTGCTTTATTTTCAACAATGGATATGGATTCAATACTTCAGCGACTTGGCCAGGGTGAAGATGTGATACAGCGCTTTAGACAGGAGAAGATTACACCAGATATCATATCACTTTTGTCTGTCTATGATTTCAACTGCTTGGGTATTAGTGACAGAACAACTATCATGAAATTGCGTGTTGAATGCGTATGTTTTAGAAGTAATCCGTGGGCACATAATAGAACTAACTGTATGGACCTACATTTTGAAATTTCAAGCATCATGATTGAAAAGTTGTTCGAAGTCGGATATTCAGTAAAGGATGCCAGTATTGCACTTGGAGTGTCGGAAAGTACAATATATCGGAAGACGAGACAATTTGGTCTGTCAAAGCTTGTGTTCACAGATATGGATGATGATGAACTAAACAATGTCGTTGCCAAGACAATCACCGAATTTCCAAGTTGTGGAGAGGAAATGTTGCGAAAAGTACTACTTCAGAAAGGAATAAAAGTATGAATTTTTAATCAGTTCTATATCTAGCTAATAGAAATTTAAAGTATAAACATAGACTTTTACATTTCAAATACATGTGCAATTTTGTACGCTAAACAGATCTAGAAAGTAGATTTTTTACAACCTATTTACCAATTACAATATGTAGAGACAATCAGGATCATATATTTGAAACGTTACAGATATTGAATGCTGGAAAAAAGGTGTACCATAATAAGGAAACATAAAAAGTAATGTCTTTAGGGGCAATGATTAAGCAACATCACTTACATTTTTTAAACATTTACAGTTCAAAATAGATCTATATGTCAAAAGGCTTTGTATGTTCATGACAAGGGTAGCATAATTATCTTCATTTTTGATTTTGATCAATTTTGGCATACAACAGAGGCAAAATTATGTACCAGGGTTCAAACTTGACTCCATACCGGAGGTTACCGCTTTTCTTGCATTGTTTCCTTGTCTCAGTTTCCCTATTTAATCCAAAATAATTTTACTACCGCCAAAATTGAAAAAGTCTTGACGAAAGATCTGGAAACAATTTACTGTTCCTCAAGTTACCCTTTGTCATGTTTATTAAAGATAGTTCAATCTGTCAAAAGACAGGCTTAGGGAGAATAGCCAAAATTTTCAAACATATTTTCAGAGAAAAAGTCTTTGTCTTTTTTCATTAGCTCACCTGAGCACGAAGTACTCTGGGTGAGCTATTGTGATCGGTCATCGTCCGTCGTCCGTCCGTCCGACCATCTGTTAGTCCGTCCGTTAACAATTTCTTTAAAAATCTTCTCCTCCAAAAGCAGATGGCCAATCTTGATAAAACTTTGCAGGAATGTTCCTTGGGTGAAGCTCTACAAACATTGTTAAAAGAATTTAATACCATCAAAAACTCTGGTTGCCATGGCTACAAAATGGCTGAAAATGGAAAAAATCTTTAAAAATCTTCTTGTGACAAACCATAAGGCCGAGAGCATTCATATTTTGCATGTAGCACCATTGGGTGACCCCTTACCAAAATTGTTAAAATTATTCCCCTGGGGTCATATTTGGGTTTTGCCCGGGCGCACCCTATTTTACATAGAAACAAAGAAGGAAAATCTTTAAAAAAAATTCTTCTGACAATCCATAATGGCTAGAGCATTCATATTTGGTATGTAGCATTATCTGATGATCCTCTACCAAAATTGTTAAAATTATCCCTCTGCAATCATATTTGGGCTCTGCCCGGGCGCACCCTATTTTAAAATCTTTAAAAATCTTCTTGTGACAAACCATAAGGCCGAGAGCATTCATATTTTGTTTGAAGCATCATTGGGTGACCTTTTACCAAAATTATTAAAATCATCCTCCTGGGGTCATATTTGGGCTTTGCCCGGGCGCACCCTATTTTACATAGAAACAAAGAAGGAAATCTTAAAAAAAAATCTTCTTTTTACAACCCGTAATGGCTAGAGCATTCATATTTGGTATGTAGCATTATCTGATGATCCTCTACCAAAATTGTTAAAATTATCCCTCTGCGGTCATATTTGGGCTCTGCTTTGCGCACCCTATTTTACATAAAAACAAAGAAGGAAATCTTTTAAAATCTACTTGGGACAAACCATAAGGGCTAGAGTATTCATATTTTGCATGTAGCATCATCTAGTGACCCTTTATAAGAATTGTTAAAATTATCCTCTTTGGGTCATATTTGGGCTCTACCCGGGCACACACTATTTTACATAGAATCATAGAAGGAAATCTTTTAAAATCAATTCCAACAATGGCAACAAAATGGCTGAAAATGGAAAAAATCTTTAAAAATTTTCTTGTGACAAACCATAAGGCCGAGAGTGCAACATTTAGTGACCTACCTTCTAGGTCAAAGTCACAGTATGTTGTGGTTGTACTGGTGTGAGAAACAACAGGAATTCATAATAAGGTGCACCAGCCGCAGGGATATAACTGAAATACTGTTGAAAGTGGTCTTAAAACCTCATACAAACAAACAAAGTAAAATACAACACTATGTACAGATGGGATCTTACCAGCGTGTTCCATGTGTTGATTTCTTGGCTTCTAATTTGGTTATATGGAAGAAGGCTAGTTATTGGGGATTTCGCTACGTACAACAGAATCTTATCAGGGTAACGATGAGATGGAATCGACTGCATGTATCACGTTAAGTCTAGAAACCATAATTATCATGACGATTCATTAAAATACAATAAGGTAAAGAATACCATATTAATCCATTGACAAACCACAGAATTTTAGACTGGTCAAAATTGAAAGATATTGCATACGACAAATTTAATGTTACTTAACCCATTACCACACAATGCCGCATTTTGACAAATTAACGATATATAGCTCTGAAAAACATTGTGAGAAGAAGAGAAATTGCTTATAAGAAGCAATTTCTCCTTTCTCACAATCTTTTCTACCCTATATGGCACTTATTTTTCATTTTAAATACACTTTAAAATGTCTGCAATTTGTTTCAATTTGGACCAGTCAAAACTTTTGTCACCTGGTAATGGGTTAAACCACAAGTCAAAAAGGGAACAAGACACTGTGAAGAGAAAAATTGATGATAAGCAGCAGTTTTTAGCTCCACTGGCCAAAGACAAAGAAGAAAATCTGTAAACATCTTCTAGTGACAAACCCCAGGGTATGCCTTATTTGAAAAGAAAAGCCTGCCCTTGATAAACCATATAAGTTACAAATATACTCAGGTGAGCGATATAGGACCATCATGGTCCTCTTGTTTGAAAATAAATTTGCTGAAATAACTCTAATGCTCTGTCCGTGTCTACATAAAACATCAAGCTTTATGTTGTTTCTGTTGTTACTTATTGTTGTTTCTGTTGTTACATCATGCAGGTACAGCGAAGCAGACTTCGGCAGTGCCTGAAACAATTAGACGAAGATGGAATTCGTGCACGTAAAAGAAGAAGACTAAGGCGCCGAACATATAATGTTTCCGCTCCAAATAATCTATGGCACATTGACAGCAACCATAAATTAATTCGATGGCATTTCGTGATAATAGGAGGAGTAGATGGCTTTAGCCGTTTAGTTACATATCTCAAATGCGCTGACAACAACAAAGCTGAGACGGTTTTCCAATGCTTTAAGGATGGCGTTTCTGAATTTGGAGTTCCAGACCGCGTTAGATCAGACCAAGGTCGTGAAAACATAAAGGTCGCCGACTTCATGATCAATGCACGCGGGGCAGGCCGTGGAAGTATGTTAACTGGTAAAAGTACGCACAATTAGCGTATCGAAAGACTATGGAGAGACGTATATGACGGAGTCTTGACCTACTTTTATGACTTATTTTACTTTTTGGAGGATGAGGGACAGCTAGACATTTTAAATGATAACCACTTGTATGCACTGCATCACGTATTTATTTCCAAGATAAATGAAAGGTTACAAACCTGGCAAGGGGCGTGGAATCACCATAGAATACGAACAGTGAACTCAACACCTATGAGGCTTTACACTGCCGGTATGATGGACAATCTGTCCGCTCAAGCTTATTATGATCTACCAAACATAGATGCAGATTTTTCTTCTGAGGATGAAATGGAGCCTCTAGATAACAGACCAGCAATTGCATCTCTTCAAACTGTTGTTGATGAAAATCGGATGCGACGGCTTCGTGAACAATGTCCTCAGAACTGGGTGTCCGAAAATCACGGAATAGACATTTTTCTAACAGCTTAACAGATATTAACTTAATGAAAACACAGAAACTGTCGTTGCGTTTTAATATTCATGAGTTTATAGCTAAAAACTGATTTATATAATTTCTTAAAAATATTAAGTAGAGAAATGGAATTTGTACCCCTTATATGGCAAACGTCACATAAAAATGGCCCTTCGGTAGTTTCCGTCGGTTCAACAGTGTAGAGCCCGATTAGCCACCGCGTTTCTCAAAATCACGCAGTGTACTTCCTTTTGAGCTTATAACAGTATATCTTTATCTATCTATCTATCTATATATATCTCTATCTATTCCTTCCACAAAAGCCAATGCATAAGTATGTGCAAGAGTATGATATGGATTCGGGATTGGAGTGCATATTCCGTGCAGTCTGATCTTGAACTATGCCTTGTACAAAAGCTCATTTGTATGTATGTTCAAGCAAACGATATGGATTCGGGATCAGAGTGCACGATATATGCGGTCTTTTCTTGGTCTATGTCTTCCGCAAATATTTACTATTTAAAAGTCACTCTAAATATATGTCATTTCAGATTTTTTTTTGTATTTTGGGCCGGTGGCCTTATATATACTTAATAAAACTATTTGAATTTGAATTTGAATTAAATGTAAAAGTACAAAAGTCATTTTAACGTACATGCACTATTTTTGGCGAAAAATACCGAAGGGCCATTTCTTGTGACGCCGGCCAAATATGCTATTTAGTTGCATTTTAACGAGTGATATGACAATCAAAAGCTGCATTTTAACCATTGATCAGACTATGAAAAGAAATAGTACAAGTAGTTAATGTTTCAAAGTCGTTCGAATTTATCCCCGATATGTAATTTGACTCATAGTGTGATTAATTATAGTAGGCTAGTGTACATGCAGGAACTACAACTTATACAACGGACATCCACTAACGCCAAAAATAGACAGAGAAAGAGAGACGAGGACATGGTTATGTAGCAAGATGTAAACTGTAAAACAGGTAGACGACACACGAAACTCAAACATACATGAAGCTAGGGAATACCTCCGTGGAAGACAATACCACTTAGAGGAGTCCCATCATTTCCCTTGATTATGAACCGTGTAAATAGAGAATTCCCCCGCATGATTAGTGTACAACTTTCCCCGAAGCTACGCCAGAGGTGCACGATAAGTGTAGAACAAAGAAACATGTCAAACACAAAGTTCTTTCATTGCCCTAGGGTAAAGTGTTGCGTTTTGAATTTGTAGCTTGGCGATATTTAACGTTAGTGCTATGTCGGATGAGTCAGCAGATAAAGTCAGACATGAAAAGACCTAAAAATCTATGAAATGATATGCATACAATCCAACAAGTATTTATACACATTTGGCGGATCCAAGACGGCCATCTGGTATAAGATAAGCCTATAATGCAGCTATCATTAGACGTCACAGGCGTCTAATAGCACGCCATGATGTACAAAATGAGCGTAGGTTCCCGTCAAGCACTTATATAAAATAAATTGAGCAGAAAGAGGTTTGGTTGAAATTTTGCCTATTACAAAATTTTATATTGACGTTTTGTATAAATCTGTATTTTCAAGCCTTTAACCCTTTCTCTGTTGCAGACGACTTTTCGCGCCGTTGCAGCAGACTACTTTTGAAAATATTGCGGGGAAAGAAGAAATTGCTCATTATGAGCAATTTCTTCTTTTCCCACAATATTTTCACTACAATGTTGGAATAATTCTTATTTATCAAAAAAATGTCACACATTTCGGTGTGTTCTGCTACAGATTTGATCAAAGAGGGAAAGGGAAAGACCTTGCCTCTTCCGTTCGTTATGTCCACGTTTGTATAAGTAAACATTAAGCTATGCACATGAAACTTGCCATATTTGTTGTAAACGCACACCCCTATCAAGTACGAAATTTTGCATTGGTACTTTTTGCTTGTCAGACTGTACACCTCCTCATTTCATACTGCTCTGACTGACGTGTCTATCGGAAGGATATGGCTTGCACACCTCTCTTTACCAGGTGACACAAACTTAAAATTGTGAAACTTAGATGCACTTAGAAACGACAGACCTAACTATGGCTCAAACAATTGTAGTTGCCTACAAAAGGTTAGAAAAGATTGTGGGGAAAGGAGAAAATGGTGGTCACTATCAATTCTCCTTTTCCCACAATGTTTTAACATAACCCCAATTATATTTTGCATTTAAACAATTTTGGCATCATATGGTTATGGTGAAGGAAACATTGTAGGCAGTGTTACTTTTTCCCCCATCTTGACTTTCTTAGTATAGCAACTTTGTTATCTTTTTATTATTAGCAATACCTTCTATTTCTATGGTTACGGTGAAGGAAACATTGTAGGCAGTGTTACTTTTTCCCCCATCTTGCCTTTCTTAGTATAGCAACTTTGTTCTTTTTATTATTATTAATACCTTCTATTTGGCTAGAGTCACAGAGGATTACTCTTGAGAAATTTTTCAAAGTATGTTAATTTATTCCTGGCGGGAAGATTTGTCTAAAGTTAAAACATCTTCTACTCAATAATAAACTGACAGAGGATGACAAAAGCTTACCATATCTTTTTCCCAAACAACAATATTTCAGATGGGTCCAATTTGAGAGCACTTCCAGACAACAAAATATTAGGAACAAATGATGGGATTTGTATCAGATGGTCTAGAAAACATTTTGTGAAAAGGAGGAAAAGCTAGTAACCAGATTGTGTCCTTTTCCAACAATGTTTTCAAAAGGCCTAAATCTCGGGGTCGTTAAAATTCGGGATTATATGGTAAAGGGTTGAGCTGTATAGTTTACATGCTCAGATGAGGTTAAAAAAACCCTAACCTGGATGTTGGTAGAAAATATTGTGGAAATGGTAGGACAGGCTAGAAATAAAAATTTTCAATTTTGTCAAATTTTTGTCAATTGTAGACTATTATAACCCTCCCTCCATGCTTAATAAGAGTCACCAATTCTTTCTGTAGCTTTTTTGTCCACTCTATTTTAGAAATTATTTTCTTTCTATCTCAGTTTTACAGTTCAATAAACCACAGTTGTGAGTTGGGAGACACAATAAATAATCCACATTGGCGATAGCCGGAGTGGTTTATTCATTGAGCTTCATAACTCGCGTGGTTTTATTGAACGATAATCAATGAAAAAAAAAATCTAACATGACCAACTCTTAAGGAAAGGAAAACAACTTCATTTTAAGAGTGAAAAACGCGGATGCAGATTATATATAATTGAATAACTAACTTTATACAAAATGACATCACTCTTTATAGCATGGCGTAGATTTTATCACAATTCGTTGCACTGTGTTTACAGAGCCAAATTCACTTGTCATGTTTGAATTCTCAATGACTACTGGACAGAATTCTGTCAAACTGAATAGGAAGTTTCAATATGAATTCAAGATGTGCATATTATAATCTGGGTTTTGCTAAATGATTTCCAAATTAGTTATGGCCCTTTCATGATTTTTTTGTCTGCTATTTCTCAATATCTATTTAAAAAAATTATATCAAATTTCACAGAAAGTTCCAATATATAAAAATATGCATATTTTAATTTGGTTATGGTTGAATAATTTTCAAATGAGTTATGGCGCTTTTTTTTTTTTTTTTTGTCTACTCTATTTCTCGGCAGATTTCTATCAAAAGTCAAAGGAAGTTTCAATACTTAGTGAAGATGTGCATATTATAATTGGTTATGGTTAAATGACATTTCCAATGAGTTCATGAGTTATGGCCCTGTGATGAAGTTTGTTGTTGAAGCTGTTTCTTATAAGTATAGGATATAGAACAGAACAGAACTTTATTGTTTCAACTTGAACTACATAGCAGTTCATCCTTTGAATGACAAAGAAGCATACATGCAACAACGGCATGATAAATTTTGAAAGGAAAGAAAAATTTGGTTCGATCTACGGAAGTAACACCAAATCAGAGGTTTTAAAATTCAATTTTCAATTTCCACCTATATATGCATGCTCGTTCACTCAGAGTGAAAAGTTCATGCAGACATAAATGGAGATCAAATATATATTTTACTTGGAGATGTGCACACTTTTTTTTGGTTATGGTTGAATGATTTTACAATAAGTTATGGCTCATTGATTTCAATCACACTTGATAGGAAGTTTCAAAATGGAGCAAAGATGTGCATATCATAATTTGTTTCTTTTTTAATTATTTTCAAACGAGTTATGACCCTTGATGAACTTATGAAAATTTAGCGTGCTATATTTTTCAATTGCTGTTGGGCAGATTAAAATCAATTTTCATAGAAACTTTCAGTACCAAACAAGTTTTTGTTATGGATAAATATTTTCCATCGAGGTACAGCCCTGTGATGATTTTTTTATTGTCCTAGTATTTTCTATATAAGTACGGAATGATTCTACATCAAATTTCAGTTTTTCATCTATAAAGCAAATACCTACATTTGTATATTGGTTATGGTTGAACGATTTGCCAACGAGCTATGGCCTTTAGATGTTTTTCTTTTGGTCCCAGCTATTTCTCAATAGCTACTGAATGGATTTCGTGGAAGTTTCAATAAAAAGCAAAAGTGTGCACATTTAAATCCTTTTATGGTTTAACGATTTTATGATAAGTTTTGACCCCTTTGTTTATTTTCAGAGCATTCTTTGCCTGAACTATTTTTTAGTACTGTATGACATATCTCAATCAAATTCAATAAGAAATTTCAATACTAAGCAAAGATGTGTAATTTTTTCTCAATCAAACTTTAAATAAAATTAGAGATATTTTAATACCAAGCAAAGATGTGTAAATTTTATGTTTTTTTGTGGTTGAATGATAATTCACAGAGTTATGATCCTTTAACCCTTTACCAAACAATCCCTGGTTTTTACAACCCTGAGATAGAAGCCTTTTAAAAACATTGTGGGAAAAGGAGAAAATGCCAGTAACCAGCATTTTCTCCTTTTCCCACAATGTTTTCTACCCTGCTGGAAACCAATTTCAATTTGTGAGTCACATTTGTCATCTGGAAATGCTTCAAATTTGGCCGAGTCTAAAAATGTCATTTGGTAAAGAGTTAATCGTTTTTTATACTCCCCACAACGAAGTGGAGGGGGTATACTGGAATTACTATGACTGTCTGTCTGTCTGTCCGTCCGTTCCGCCGTCTGCCTGTCCGTAGACACAAACTTGCCTGGCGAAATACTCGGACAGTTTTTCAGATACTGAACTCAACTTACTGAGTTACGGCCCACTTGTGTATTTTATTGATTCGTCTTTCTCCATGGTATTTCTAGTCTTTCTCCATGGTATTTCTCAAGTTTAAGTCATTACCAAACAACAATATTTTAGGCTTGTCCAAATCAAAAGCATTTGCAGACAACAAAATAAAAGTGACTGAAAATTTGAAAGTTGTTTTGTGAAGGGTAGAAAACATTGTGGGAAAAGGAGAAAATGCTGGTTACCGGCATTTTCTCCTTTTCCAACAATGTTTTCTAAAGACTTCTTTCTTAGGGTCGTCAAAAATAGGGATTGTGTGGTAATGGGTTAAATAGAAGGATTTCGGTTAAATTTTAAAAAGGGAACTGTTGAACTGATCAAGTCAGTATTTTTTTTAAAGAGTTTTGCACTTATCCACACGATTCATCAAACGAAACATTGGTCAGCAGAGTGCACCGCTTCATGAGGGGAATGGAAGAGCCCATTTCAGGTTGCTTTTCAAAGTATCAAAAAAAAAAAATATTTTTCTTAAAAAGTATTTATTAGCTGTGTAAAATTCTCTTACATTTTGGACTTTGGCATTGCGCACTTGTGCGACAGAGTTATCATTATTTACTTCATTTAACCATACCCAGGTCAACATCATTTATGTATATTAAAATTCCAGTATTACCCTCCGCATCACACGGGGCTGCCTTTGGTTTTGTCCCGAATGGTCACAGAAATATCCCGTATGGTATGCACGAATTGAATTGCTTACCTGTACCTATATATAATTTCCTAAATAATAGAGTTCTATTTATATACATACTTATATACTCAGCATAAAGATCAAGATCAGGTTAAATGAAGTAGACAATACTGGACATGGAGTTGGTGGGGGTATTCATTAACTTTACTGATTTCTCTAGTTTTCTTTATATTGGGTGTCTAATCTCGGTTTTTAACATCTTAGGTCATTATCGCAGTGGCTGTTGTACCTAAGTATGTGTTTCCTGGCTTTCTCAGATGGGCAATGTCACAAGTTTCCATTAAAGCGACTTACTATACTACTCAAAATTTGCTAAGGATCACTTTTTCGTTCAATGATTTAATGCTCAAAACAAATCGACTCAAAAAAAGATTTTTTTTATAAAGATAGGTTAATATTCGGACTTGATGACCCTGTAGCAAACATGTCGATTCGGCATGTATACTACGCAGGAGGAGCTCGGGAAAAGACATACCCCCTAAAACGTGTTTCATTTTGCCTTGTATATTCAAGTGCGTTGGTACATTTAGCGAACTTTCAACTAAGTTATCACAAATTTTAGATTGATTTCCATTTCAATATGGCAGATAGACGTTTAAGACGCCATCTCAGTCAAGATGAGATGAATAGGGGCATTGAGATGCTTCATTCTGGGTTATCCCAAAGACATGTTGCTAATGTCCTTGGTGTGTCCCAGAGTGTTGTCTCCAAAATGTGGAACCGGTTTATTACGACCGGAAATATTAGGCATTTGCATGCTGGGGGGCGAGAACGCTCAACCAATGAGGTTCAAGACCGATTTCTGGTGGTTCAGGCACGGCGTCACCGATTTGACGACGCAACAACGTTACGTAGGGACTTCCAGAACGCTACCGGTGTGCGCATAAGTATCCAAACCATCAGAAATCGGTTGCATGATGCTGGCCTGAGGTCAAGACGACCTGCAATCCGGGTTCCGTTGACCCGATATCACGTGCAAATGCGTTTAGCATGGGCACGGGATCATGTCACTTGGACCCAAAATGACTGGGCCCCAGTCCTGTTTACAGACGAGTCCAGGTTTTGTGTGGACTTTACCGATAGACGTGCTAGGGTATGGAGAATGCCAAATGAGCGTTTTGCTCCAGTTTGTGTGGCAGAACATTATCGGTTTGGCGGGGGCTTAGTCATGGTTTGGGCGGGAATAAGTGCTCAGGGGAAAACGGACCTCCACGTCATTGACAACGGCACGTTGACGGCTCTCAGGTACGTAAACGAGATCTTGGATGTTTACGTTCGCCCATATGCAGGTGCTGTTGTTGAAAATTTCATTCTGATGGATGACAATGCGCGTGCACATAGAGCCCGCATTACCGATCAATATCTCGAACAAGCCACAATCGTCCGTATGGAATGGCCAGCTAGATCCCCGGACCTAAATCCAATAGAGCATGCTTGGGATATGTTACAGACAGCTGTTTCATCACGCCCCGTGCAACCAGCATCTGTACAGGAGCTCAGACAGGCTCTTCTTGAAGAATGGGATCAAATTCCACAATATAAGATCAGGAGGCTTATCAGCAGTATGCGGAGGCGTTGTCAGGCGGTAATTGAAGCACGGGGACATCACACACGCTATTAAAGTGCATAAAACTTCTAAATTTTTGGAAATACTCGATTTCTTTATTTTCATGATAGGACCGAAAATGTTGATTTTTTACCATTACGTCCTTCGTGTAAGCCTTACTCTCAAAATAACACCGGAACATTCAATCTTTAACAAAATCTCAATACCTAAAACACTAAAGTTCTAGGAAACACAAAAATACTTGTGTAATTTCCTCAAGATACAAAAATATTTAACTAGAAAAAAGTGATCCTTAGCAAATTTTGAGTAGTATACTTTTTCAGGTCTTGGACGCAAGAGGCGATTCAAATCGCCGGGAAGAAAATTTGCCGCAACTCACAACCCCTTTGTTATTAGACGGAGACGACCAAGCTACCCAGCATTGAAAGCAATTGTGGCCGATCAAAGTGGCAGAAAAGTCACAATTTTTCCTTGTTGGAGCAGATAAAACACTGTGGGAAAAGGAGAAAATGCTAGTTACCAGAATTTTGTCCTTTTCTCAATTTTTTCAAAAGGCTTCTTCCTAGGAGTTGTTAAAAGTCGGTAATGTATGGTAAAGAGTTAACTTTTGAGATAAACATGGTGATGTAATGAATTCAGTTATTACATGTACACGTATACACCAAAGTGGTAAATATACATCAATTAAAATTACTGATAAACTGGATATTTCAATCTCTTGACTTATTATGTCTGCTCCTTCAAGGGTGGAAGTGTCTTAACCCTTTACCACACAATCTCAGCTTTTAACGACCCTGTGATAAAAAAAAAACATGAAAACAATGCTGGAAAAGGAGAAAATGCTGGCAACCAGTATTTTTCCACTTTTCAAACAATGTTTTCTAATCCTTCCAATCAAAAATATTAATTTTCCAGTCACATTTATTTTGTCTTCTGCAAATGCTTTCAAATAAGCCCAAAAAATATAAAATTATGTCCTTTGGTAAAGAGATAACTCCCAAGTATATGACAGCATGTACTGGCAAAACACATGCAAGTCTTTCCAAAACAAAACTACCAATGGGCAAAGGGGTTAAAACCCTAGTAAGTCGTCATTATCATTTACATGACAGGTGATTGTCAGTTGAAATTATTAATTTATCTTCACGTGGGCTGGAGGAAAAGAAACCCATGTCATCTCGATGTGAGATGGGCTATCTTCAGAACCTGAGTTTTGCGCTATTGCATCTTCTTTCTAGCAGCTAACCGATCAACAGTCTTAGATAAGTAAAACCTGCTAACGACTTTGACAATCGTACCCAGATGGTAGATTAAATGCACCAACTGAAAGCATCCGATATTTCAACAGAAATACTTCGTCCTGATAAAAAATTTTGTTACTGAGTAATATGGTCCACATATTTGGTATGAACCGTGGGAAAGAACACACAATCATAATAAATCAGGTCACAGTGCAGACCAATTTTTCAAGAATATAACTTGTTATTTTACAAGTTGACACCGTCACATGCAAATTGGGAGTTGAGACATGGGTGTATCGCCGTACAATTTCTTCCTGAGGGATAATAATGTCACGTCTGATCTTTTTTTCACTAACACTTATGTTTAACCTGTTACTGCTCGGGTCATTCGAGTCTGCTGATAGGGACGTTATGGATCAGAATTTTGCTGCATTAAACATGCAATCTTATCATCCATCTACATCTTCCAAAAGCTATACCCCTATGAGCACACAGGTACTGCCTATGGCTGGCCTTGTTTATCAAGAACATGGGGGTCTTTGGCCCTGAAGAGCTCAGCTGAGCAAAGTCATGTAGGATTGCTGAAGTTGGACACATGGTTGTAAAAAACATCAAGTTAAACACTGATAAATTTTCACGAGTCTCAGACTGAAATACAGCCTCAAAAATGCACATTTGATTTTTCCTAGGTTTGTCCAAGTGACCCATATTTTGACCCAACACAACCCAATTTTGAACTTCCACCAGAAATTATCAGGAGGAACGTTCTCACCAAGCCTTGTGAGTATCAGACTGAAAGTGTGGCCTTTAGAGTGCACATAAGGTTTTCTGAGATTTGTCCCAGTGCCCCTCTTTTTGACCGGACATGCCCCTCTTTTTGACCGGACATGATCCAATTTCAAACTCATGTATTATGTCATCAAGATAAAAATTCTGACCAAGTTTCGTTGATATCTGACTGCAACTGTGGCCTCTAGAGTTCAAACAAGGTTTCTGTACGAATTGACCAAATAACCTACATTTTGACCCATTGAAACCCAATCTCGATCTTGTTCGAGATACTGTCAAGACACAACATTCTGACCACGTTTCATATGTATCTGACAAAATATGTGGCCCCTAGGTAATTGTTGATGCCTAGACTATGGACATGGCATGATCACTAAAGTTCACCTTGAGCACTTTGTGTTCAATTTGAGCCAGTAAAAAGGGAGAACTGCAAGTATACACACAACGCACAATACTCTCTATTTGTGTAAATTATTTATTTTTTCTGTCATCAACACAAGACTGAACATAACCATTATTAAATAGAACTTGCTTGTCTACAAAATAACTAAAAGGGCCTGAAATCGCTCTCCTGGCAGAGATTTTGCGTTTATGCAAGCATACATTATGAATTCGTGATGCAAAAAGAAAACAAAAGGGCCAAGATGGCCCTGGATCGCTCACCTGAATTTTTGAGATGACCATGGCAATTTTTTTTCAGGTATTGAAACACTGGAATCAAAATAATTTTTTTGCCAAGCAATTTTCAAAAGGTCACCTGTAAAAGTCCTTTCAAAATCTGACCAGCAGTTTCAGAAAAAGAGAATTTTTAGGAGTTTCTTAATTTCAGTATAGTGCAAGTAGCCACCATTCACCAGAGCCATGTTTCTTAACCCTTCAGAATTTCCTGAACACTTTTTGAAAAGGGTCATTCAAGGAACATTTCTGTGAAATTATTTTAAAATCTGACCAGCCGTTTCAGAGAAGAAGAATTTTCAAGAATTTCTTCATGTCCGTATAGTGCAAGTAGCCCCCATTCACCAGAGCCATGTTTCTCGACGGATCAAAATTTTGAGAACAATTTTTGAAAAGGGTCACCCAAGGACCTGTGAAATTACTTTAAAGTCTGACAACGGGTTTCAGAGAAGAAGAATTTTCAAGAATTTCTTCATTTCCATATAGACCAAGTAGCTCCCAGTCACCAGAGCCATGTTTTTTGACGAATCAAAATTTCACGAACAGTTTTTTAAAAGGGTCACTCAAGGAGCATATCTGTAAAATAATTTCAAAATATGACCAGCCGTTTGAGAGAAGAAGAATTTTTAAGAATTTCTTCATTTCCCTATAGTGCAAGTAGCCCCCACTCACCAGAGCCGTGTTTCATGACGGATCAAAATTTCACGAACACTTTTGGAAAAGGGTCACCCAAAGAACATCTCTGTGAAATTATTTCAAAATCTGATCGGCGGTTTCAGAGAAGAATAATTTTTAAGAATTTCTTCATTTCCCTATAGTGCAAGTAGCCCCCATTCACCAGAGCCATGTTTCTCGACGGATCAAAATTTCGCATACAATTGTTGAAAAGGGTCACCCAAGGAACATCTCTGTGAAATTATTTTAAAATCTGGCCAACAATTTCAGAGAAGAAGATTTTTAAAGAATTTCTTATAAAATTCCATTTGGTTGCCATGGCAACCAGTTTTTGACGGAATCAATTTCTGTGAACAATTTTTAAAGAGGACCTCCCAAGGAACATTCCAGCCAAGTTTGTCCAAATTGGCCCAGTGGTTTAGGAGGAGTTGATGTTTAAAGAATTGTTGACGACGCACGACGGACACCGAGTGATCCTAAAAGCTCCCCTTGAGCACAACGTGCTCAAGTGAGCTAAAAAAAAAACATATAAATGGGTTCTTGCAACTGGGCTTGAACCCATTAAGACAGCATATGTAGGCATTGTGAATTGAACAAGCAGTGAAAAAATTGAAGTGAAATTTCTTAAATCTGAATGTTTGGAATCCAGGCCAATTTTTGTTTCAAACTTTCATTATGCCTTGTTTTAAACCATCTCAGTAAATTTCAAAGAAATTTGACTAATAATGTGGACTTTGCTGATCAGAAAACGATACTAAGTCATCAAATGGCTACTTTTCCTGAACAGTTTACTAGATTTGATTGTCCAAATCTCGATTGGATAAAGATTTGCATACAGTTAGTGTGTCAATCTTCTCCCTCTTGAAATTCTGAGAGAGACTATCTAGCCCCGCAGATCTAAGAACACTGCGAACTTCTCCTAACCCTTCTCCGTTGGCCATTTCTCACTGATGTACACATTTCTTTGCGGGTTTCCTAGCTGTCATACAGGATGTTTTAGCGGGTACGATGGTTTCGCGCAAAACTTGAACGGTGCCATAGTAAAAATCTTCAGGTGAAAAGAATCTACTTTATATAATATAATGATGTTTTATCTGCATACAATGAAAAGTTGACCACGTGTATCGATTTTTTACGTCCATGTATCGGCGGATTAAAGTTTTACCTACACAT
Organism: Tridacna gigas; assembly: GCA_945859785.2. Lineage (NCBI taxonomy): Eukaryota > Metazoa > Mollusca > Bivalvia > Cardiida > Cardiidae > Tridacna > Tridacna gigas. Next base: position 15,853,011 of record OX244032.2, read on the forward strand.
GGTGGAGTTATATCTCCATATCTTATCTGCGGATGTTTATATAATGAAATTATATCTTTATGTAATATAGTTTTATCTAAAGCATAGACAGTTATATCTACATATATCAATCTTTTATCTTTATATATTTTAATTCTATGTTTGTATATCATTGTTTTATATTTATATAATGAAGTTTTATGTTCATATATTGACATTTCATCTATATATAAAGCAAATATATATTTATATATTAATGTTTTATCTACATATAGTGGAGTTGTATATCCATATCTTATTCTTTTATATTTGTATAAGGAAGTTATATGTCTATACATAAATGTTTTATCTTTATATAATGAAGTTTTATATTCATATATTGACATTTTAGCTATATATAAAGGAGCTATATATTTATATATTAATGTTTTATCTACATATAGTGGAGTTACATATCCATATCTTATCTGCGGATGTTCATATAACGAAATTATATCTTTATGTAATATAGTTTTATCTAAAGCATAGACAGTTATATCTATATATATTAATCTTTTATCTTTATATATATTGATTTTATGTTTATATATTATTGTTTTATATTTATATAATGAAGTTTTATGTTCATATATTGACATTTCATCTATATATAAAGCAAATATATATTTATATGTTAATGTTTTATCTACATATAGTGGAGTTGTATATCCATATCTTATTCTTTTATATTTGTATAAGGAAGTTATATGTCTATACATAAATGTTTTATCTTTATATAATGAAGTTTTATATTCATATATTGACATTTTATCTACATATAAAGGAGCTATATATTTATATATTAATGTTTTATCTGCATATATGGCGTTATATATCCATATGTTCATGTTTTATCTGTATATAATCATTGATTATCTTTATATATAAAAAAAATTATCATGTAAGACAGTGAAGGCGTTCCATATTCGACCCTTTACCGCTTCGTACCTAACGAATCGTAATAGTTGCTGTTTAGTTCTTTGATATATGACATGGCTGAATGGCCTCCATTAAAAAAAAAAGAGAGAAACTGGTATCGAGAGCAACGGACTTTTTTGTTACTCCAAAAACAGCTCTCCAGGGAAGATCACGAAAAAATGCCATAACTGGTTTTAGACTATCCCTCTTTTTTAGTCCACCGGTCACCAAATGATTCTGTCAAAAATCGCAAAATTTCACCCAGTTTACAAAGGGCCCAGCATACATCAGTGTTTAACCCTTTACCGCACAATAATATTTCAGACCTGTCCTAATTGAAAGCATTTGTAGACAACAAATGAATTGTCACTCAAAAACTGAAACTTTTCTTTAGAGGTACAGAAAACTTTTCTTTAGAAGTACAAATAATATTGTGGGGAGAAGGGAGATGCTGGTTACTAGAACGTTTTCAAATGCCTTCTCTATTAGGGACGTTAAATTGTGTGGCAACCAGCCTTTTCTCCTTTTCCCACAATGTTTTCCAAGGCCGTCTCCATTAGGGATGTTAAGACTTAGGATTATGTGGTAAAGGGTTAAAAAATTATTTAACTCTTTATCACACAATCCCGAGTTTTAACGACCCTGAAGAGAAAGGCTTTTGAAAATATTGTGGGAAAGGGAGAAAATGCTGGTAACCAGCATTTTTACCTTTTCCCACAATGTTTTCTACCCTATAAAAGACGGAACTATCATTTGAACTACACTTATTTTGTCGTCTGCAAATGCTTTCAATTTGGTTGAGTTTAAAATTTTGTCGTCTGGTAAAGAGTTGAGTATTTGCATTAACTCTTTCCAAGGCGACAAAAGGTTAGTCTCATCAAAATTGAAAGCATTTGCAGACGACAAACTGAACTGGGCTCACACGGATGGAATTGTCTTGCAAAGGACAGAAAACATTGTGGGGAAAAGGAGAAAATGCTGGTTACCAGCATTTTCTCCTTTTCCCCACTATGCTTTCAAAAGCCTTCTTGATTCAAGGTCGTAAAATCACGCGATTGTTTGAAAAAAAAAAACAAGAGAGAATTATAATCCGCCAGGGTCATAAATTGTATTTCATGTCTCATTAACTGGTAACGGGCATCACGATACTTGTTTTGCCATATTTAAAACCTAATTAAAATACTTTGTAGTTATATTTCAACTGACAATGAGCGCGTGATATATTATTGGTGAATGAAAGATTAGGGGCGTAGGTCTAACGCCCTGTTAACCCTTAATCGAACAAGCCCGAGTTTTAACAACCCCGAGGGAAAAGGGCCCTTGAAAACATTATGGGAAAAGGAGAAAATGCTGGTAACCAGCATTTCTTTTTTTCGTTTTTTCACAATCTTTTCTAACTTTACAAAGACAAATCCAAGCAGTTTAAGCTTAATTGTTGTTTGCAAATCCACTGGATTTAGCGTGAGTTCCATAGAATAAAGATGGTTAACTACATAACGACAACATGGCTGTTATCGATTGCTAGACAGACTACTATAAACTGAAACTAAACGAACCATGCTCTGTGAAAAGGGACTTACGTGTATTTGCAAAAGGTATCGACCCAGGTCAGCCTGCGCAGACTGCGCAGGCTGACCTGGGCCGAAACTTCTTGCTTTTGATAACTTTTCAGTACATCTAAGGTCCATTCTACCTCAGGATTCAATTGTTTTTTATACAAAACGGATTTTATGGATCTATGATACTGTGATGACTTGGTATCATGTATCACGGAGATACATTAAGCCCCCTTTTGCCGGAGCATGACTCAAATGTAAATAAAGGCAGGGCAAGTGACTGAAAGATCACTTTGAAGCGTTTCCTGGATTTAACGCTTACCACGAAATCCCGAATTTTAACGATCCTAAAAACGAAGACTTTTAGAAACAGTGTGGAAAAAGAAGAAAATGCTGGTTACCAACTTATTCTTCTTTTTCCAAATCTTGATCCACCCTTCCAAGAAAGGAGTTTCAACTTTTAAGTCACATTCACTTTGTCGTCTGCAAATGCTTCCAATTTGGAAAAATTAAATTTTTGTCCTATGGTACAGTGATAACATGACATAGACATAGACATACTTTATTACGTATACATATACATGTATCTTGTAATACAGTATATGATTTTACCATAACTGTGGTCATGTGACGTGTACAATAACAACCTCATAGAGTAGAACAAAAGCCAGTTTCTACCGTTTTTCAAAAATAATGAGGAAAAAAGGAGATAGTACATGTACAATACTTAATGAGTACCCCCAACTAGTATAGTATTTGAACATCACACCTTGAGGGGGTGGTCGCTGGGGGTGGTCGCTGGGCGTGAAACGGACACTATAATTTGTCAGTTTTGAACATTACATTAGAAAACATCTGAAATAATAGAATAGAAAAAAGATAGGATGGAGAACGAGACATAAAATTGCTCGAAAATAGTGTTGAACAAGATAACATGTATCATGACCGTTGAAGTGCATTACGCCTGTGAACACTGAATAACGAATCTAGAACTTGCGGATTACATAGAGGATATTTGGATTTTTTTTCTTTCGATGAAAGATGGAGATTTATTTTATCGAGTGAACACCATCGGTAATATTCTCACGAGTGTGCTGGCCGTCCAGGACCGATACTTTTTTTCAGATGCATTAAACCCCATTTTTCCAGGGCATGACTCAAATATTTGAGCCGTGCTCTGGCAAAAGGGGCTTAATGCATCTCCGTGTTTTAATATAACAAGCAAGACATCACATAATTATGGATCCATAATAGCCACTATTTTTAACAAATGACTTAATCAAGAGAAAGGCTGACCCTTAGACATACAGAAAACTGACCAATAGCGAAAAGTTTCGGCCCAGGTCAGCCTGCGCGGACTGCGCAGGCTGACCTGGGTCGATACTTTTCGCAGATACATTAAGCCCCCCTTTTCACAGAGCGAGGCTCATATATGCGTTTCGCAAAACTAGGACGATGCGTCATTCCATCTGTATTTTTTTTCCGCCAGTGATAAACGACTTCATGATTTTCATAGTACATCTAATTTTTGTCATACAAACGGACAGATAAATTAATTATTATGATATAAAGGTAAAAAAGGGATTAACACATTCCATAGCATAACGACAACGGTGTGCCCTTTTAAAGGTCACACCAAATGGCCCGCAAGATGCGAAATGAGACCTTCGGACATTTGCGTAAAGTGCTGTCCCGGATTAGCCTGCGCAGTCCGCGCAGGCTAATCCGAGACGGCACTTTACGACTACATAAGATTTTTTTATACAGTAGACTTTCGTGAAACAGGAAATCGCACAAAAACGGGAAGTGTCGGCCGGATCAGTCACAGACTGCACAGGCTGATCTGGGACGACACACTTTTACACATATGTGCGAAGGCCCCTTTTCGTGTGTTACACGCCAAATAGTTTTTCGGTCGAAATTTATCAGATAAAATTTCAACGATTTGTATAAACGATAAGCTACATCTGAGCCATTCTCTAGCAAAAGGGGTTTTAATGCAACTCCGTGATGCATTTACACCCAGCCACTCATCACATAATTAGGGATCCATAAAAATTATTCAACCTGACAAATGATTGCATATGGAGCCAGGCTGGTCCTTGGACTTGCGTAAAAGAAACAACAAAAAGTATCGACTCATGTCAGCCTGCCTGCGCAGGCTGACATGAGTCGATACTTTTTTGCAGATACATTTAACCCGCTTTTTACAGAGCATGGCTAATTTCTAACTAAACGTGTGCAATAATTACTGAATTCATTAACCCTTTCCCAAACAAGCCCTGGTTTTCACGTGTCTGCAGTACAAGTCTTTTGAAAACACTGTGAGAAAAGGAGAAATTGCTCATAACGAGCAATTTCTCCTTTTCCCACAGTGTTTTCTACCCTTTTGGAGAACATTCTGTCATTTTCATCAAATTCAAAATTGTAGTCTGCAAACTCTTTCAATTTGGACCAGTCCAAAATTTGTCGTTTGGGAAAGGGTTAAACCCATTCTGTGTTGTTTTGATTTTTTTTTAGAGTATTACAAGTGACAAAATATCGACGTTGCAGTATATACCATCGGTCGTATTACTACAACAGAACAGAACAGGTATTTCATCAGACCTAAATTGTCAAAACAATACATTATTTTCGTAATTTGTATGTCTGAAATGACATGAAGGCTTTGCACGAAAACAAAAAAATAACACCAGCTAACTAATGGCTTGGCCCCGGTTTCAGGAAAAAACTTAAGTCTCTTGTTTTGCTTTTAACCCTTTCCCAAACGACAAATTTTGGACTGGTCCAAGTTGAATGAGTTTGCAGACGACAATTTTAAATTTTATGAAAATGGCAGAAAGTTCTCAAAAAGAGTAGAAAACACTGTGGGAAAAGGAGAAATTGCTCGTTACGAGCAATTTCTCCTTTTCCCACAGTGTTTTCCAAAGACTTGTACTGCAGACACGTGAAAACCAGGGCTTGTTTGGGAAAGGGTTAAATATTCGCTCTTGGACTCGAGTTCCTGATTTTAGAGTAACAACCCCGAGTTGAGACAACTTTTTAAATTCGACTCAGCATAATAATGGACTAAGTCTATTTATTTTGCTGAGCTGAGTCTGAAATTTTCTGTCAACTCAAGATTGGAGAATGTTACTAAAATGTTGTTAACCCTTTCCAAAACGACAAATTTTGGACTGGTCCAAATTGAAAGAGTTTGCAGACGACAATTTTAGATTTGATGAAAATGGCAGGAAGTTCTCAAAAAGGGTAGAAAACACTGTGGGAAAAGGAGAAATTGCTCGTTACGAGCAATTTCTCCTTTTCCCTCAGTGTTTTCAAAAGACTTGTACTGCAGACACGTGAAAACCAGGGCTTGTTTGGGAAAGGGTTAAATATTCGCTATTGGACTCGAGTTCCTGATTTTAGAGTAACAACCCCGAGTTGACACAACATTTTAAATTCGACTCAGCAAAATAATGGATTAAGTCTGTTTATTTTGTTGAGTTGAGTCTGAAATTTTCTGTCAACTAAAGATTTGAGAATGTTACTAAAAGGTTGTTAAAGTAACAATAGCTGCCACAAGTAAACAAAGTGGGTTTTAAAATACATTTTAAATCAAAATCATGCCATTTAAAAGTATGGAAATTATTGTGAAATGTTGATCTGTTATTGTACGGTCGCTCCAAATGTTAGACGCTGGCAGAGAAATAAATTTCAAGACTACTAGGTTAAAAGTTGCCAGGCTACTCTATCTTTTGTTTACTTTTTGCTTGATTTTAAAATTCATTTTTCTGCCAGCGACTAACGCTTCGACCAAACACACAATAACAGATTCAGATTTTTATCTTCACAATATTTTCCATACTTTTAAATGGTAGGTATATGATCTATATTTACATGCATTTTAACACCTGCATTGATTTTTGGCCGTTATTGGGCCTTTAATATTAGTGAAATGCGTCTCAAATAAAGACCTCAACTGAAGTCGGAAATCGAGTCCTTTGCAGATTTGAGCAAATTAAGAGTCTTAGGGTTTTTTTTTTTGTGAAAGCAGGCCCAGACGGTTTCTTACAATTGAGCTATGCTCTGTGAAAAAGGGGCTTAATGCATCTCCGAAAAGTATCGACCCAGGTCAGCCTGCGCAGTGCGCGCAGGCTGACCTGGGCCGAAACTTTTCGCTACTGGTCAACTTTATGTATGTCAAAGGACCATTCTACCTCAAAATTCAGTCGGTTGTTAAACAAACTGCATTTGATGGATCCATGATCATGTGATGGTTTTCTTGCATCACAGAGATGCATTAAGCCCTCCTTTGCCAGAGCATGGCTCAAATAGATTTTACGCCGCTATTAATAGTGTTTTAGTTATATAACGGAAATAGCTCACTTATTCATGTCTTTCCTAAGTTTCATTGGTACTTGGCCGTGGCTCCGAAATGACATTCTCAAGGACACTACCACGTGACGAGCGCCGCCAGCCGGGATCGAACCAGGATTTTCCGATTGTTGCCCCTTACCACACACTCCCGAGTTTTTACTACCCTGAAAAGGAATGCTTTTGAAAACATTGTGGGAAAAATTAAATTATTGAACACCCCAATCAACGAGTCACGGAGGACCTCTGATTATCCATTCATGCAGAGGTATATACAGTTAATACATTGTGCGAATATGTGAAAATGCAGAAATGTCAAGCACCTAGAGGTTATAACTACCAGATCTTTGATGTTTAAAATTGGACATATCAGCCTAAACTGATATTCATCTTCAGTATATCATTACAGCGGTAAAATTGTATCCGGCTGGTTCATTTAACCCTTAACCACGCGACAAGGCTTTAGACACGCTCAAATTGAAAGCATTTTGCAGACGAAAAATCAGTTTGACTCAAAAGAAACGATTCGTCTTGAAAAACGGTAGCAAACATTGTGGAAAAGATTTGTCTTGTGAAAGAGTAGAAAACATTATATGAAAAGGAGAAAATGCTGGTAACCAGCATTTTCTCCTTTTCCAAGAATGTTTTCAAAAGGCATCTTTCTCGGGGTCGTTAAAACGCGGGCTTGTGTGCTAAAGAGTTAAAATAAACCCACTCTTTTGTTAAACGAACAGAAAAATACGTTCGTATATAGTCCTAGCAAAAAAATAGTTCCGGCTTTCGAACAAGACAGCGTTGTCGGTTGGAAATGAGCTGTACTATTATCATTTCGTCGTGTTTATTACATGATTCATATCACTCTTTTACTACACCTGGTTGGTTAAACAGCTTTTTTTGTGGACAGTGTAGATCAAGATCAGACAGCACAGAACATGCAATCTGATCTTAGATCTACATTGTCCGCTGTGTAATGCTAAACTTTGACCATTTTTTTTTTTCCCAAGATGCAGAGAAACTGTATCTTTTGACCCGACAAAAGTCAAATTTACATATTTAACGAGAATCGAAAGAGATAAATTCCGGTATCTTGTTAAAAAGTACACTGACCGCAAAAAGCCAGTGTGGTTTCAATCTATAATAACTCTTTACCACACGATCATCAGTTTTAACGATCCTGAGAAGAGGCCTTTCGAAGACATTGAGGGAAGAGAAGAAATGCTGGTAGCACGCATTTTCTCCTTTTCCCACAATGTTTTCAAAAGTCTCCCTTCCGAGGATCATTAAACTTGGGACTGTTCGGTAAAATGTTTAAGGTCGATGCTGTGTGAAAAAAAAAGTTTAAAACTGCGATATTTTAACCCTTTGGCTGCTAAGCGCGACTATCTGACCTTCTGCGGATTGTGTAGATCAAGGTCAGACTGCACAGAACGTGCAGTCTGATCTTGGTTCTATACTGTCCGATAAGGAGATATTTTTCTCCAAAAAATAAGTTTGAAATAACATTATTTGAGCTTTTACTATCGGCTTAAAATTAAAAAATTCATTTAAGTTATCTAGCAGAATAAGGGTTAAGTATTTGTAGGTGATTAATCAAACGTGGGTCAAATGATAGGATTTGTCTCTGGAAGTATAAAAAACATTGTGGAAAAAGGAGAAAACGCTGGTTGTCCCCACAGTGTTTTCAAAAACCTCCCTCCCTAGATTCGTGAAAACTCGAGGTTGTTTGGTGAAGGGTTAAAGTATAGAAAACATTGTGGAAAAAGGAGAAAACGCTGGTTGTTCCCACAGTGTTTTCAAAAACCTTCCTCCCTAGATTCGTGAAAACTCGAGGTTGTTTGATAAATGGTTAAAGGCGAATACTGTGTGGAAAGAAAAAAAACCCGACCCTCCAACTTGAGCCCATAAAAACTGCGAGTTATGGCTTGGAAGGGGTCGTTTTAAGCCTTAAGCTGCTAACCGCGACTCACTGACCTTTTGCGGACAGTATAGATCAAGATCAGACTGCACAGAACTTGCAGTCTGATCTTGAATCTACACTGTCCGATAAAGAGATATTTTCCCTCCAAAAGACAACTTTGAAAATTGCAACATTCAGGTTTTTACCATCGACTTGAAAGTTGTTTTTTTTTTTTTGTTATATAGCAGGATAAGGATTAACTCTTAACCACACAATCCCGACTTTTAACGATCCTGAGAAAGAAGCCATTTGAAAACATTGTGGGAAAAGGAGAAAATGCTGGTAACCAGCATTTTCTCCTTTTCCCACAATGTTTTCTACCCTTCCCAACACAAATTTCAATTTTTGAGTCACATCTAATTTGTCGTCTGCAAACGCTTTCAATTTGGACAGGTCTAAAATTTTGTCGTTCGGTAAAGAGTTAATTGAGGCATAGTAGACTATAGGTATACTGCCCGCAGACAACTGTTTTCATCTTGCCCCCGACCGATTATTTGAAGAAACTACATGACAAAAGTAGAACTTGTTCATAACTAGAATCTTGCAAGTCTATGTAATATACATGAGTCATGCTCTGTGAAAAGTAAACTGGCAGCCTGTTATCGATCTGCGTATCTATCGGACGGGTACGGGAGATACAACGGGTACCAGTTTATGTGAAAAGGGGGTTTGATGTATCTGCGTAATGCATTGTAGCATGCAAGTCATCACATAATTATGGATCCATAAAATCCATAAAGTCTAGCAATCGACTGAGTCATACAGTAGAATGGTCCTTGGACATGCTGGGAAAAAAAAAAGTTTCGGACTGCGCAGGCTGACATGGGTCGATACTTTTTGCAGATGCAGCAAATCCCCTTTTCATAAAACATGGCTCATTTTTTTTTTTAATCAGTCGTCTGCTATAAGTTTTAAATGAGCCGTATATACTATTCTTATTCTCAAAAACTTCCACAATTCAAAGTAACGCACTTTCTTATTGGTTAAACCATTTGGTTTTGTCAACCAGAAACTGCGTTGTTTTTTCTGTTAATTTAGGAATAGACTAAGAATGCAATATAAAATATGGAATGATTGGTGAATATGTGCCCCGCTGAACTGTATGGGATAGACTGTGGAGAGGTTGGTTCTAACGTTGTTAGATTTTATCGTTACCAATGGCAATAAGTGATATAGACCCCGGAGCTGGCCCAGATGGGATCGCCTGCGGGGATATTGGTTGACTTCGGACGTAGATTTGACGTGTATTGAACGTCAAAATAAAATACACAATCTTGTCTCCCTATAGTGTGTGTTTCCGCAATGTCGCCATAATTACCCGAGTTGACTTATCAGAAATGACAACACAAGTATACAATATACGTTTGCAATGAAATTATTTCGGTTGGTAAAGAGTTGAGCCCAAAACAGAAAGTGAAATGTAGCAGAAGTCACTTATTACCCTCTCGTGATAACAGCAAACTCGGGGTTTTCTTTCGGCATAGCTGAATGTGCTGGCTTTGACCTAATTTAAGCACTGATAACAAATGATTAAAAAGAAATTTGTGATTGTTAAAAAATTTAGGTTTATTTTAAGACCCTCACCTTTTTACTGGCAAATTTACTCCGTCTATCTTTTATTTTTTTAAAGATATTTCTTGTTTTTATTCCCCCCCCCCCCCCCCCCAAGACAGCGTAGATATTAACTTTTATCTGAGGAAGAATATTTTTCTGCGGTTATGCGTCCAGCATTTCCGATTGATCACCGTTATAATGCCAGGGGCGGTATTCACCATTTCAAATGTGTTTTATTAATTTCTAGATCGCACGACTAGCCATATAATTGGCTAAGACGTTCTGTCAAACTGATGGCTTATCTTGAAATTTAGAATCCAAATTGAATTCAAAAGAGTGGTAGAATACGGGTAAAAAGACGTAAATGAAACAGGTGTAGTGTAATAATATTTTATTGTCTCATATACATGTTTACATGAATGATGAATACAACAAAATATCGAGTACACATGTACATTGGCAAAGAGGTCTGGCCACAAGTTCTCACAACTTAGGTTCGGCCATCCCCCTCCTCCAGTTGCATGTTTAAGAAAAAATAGTCGTACGATATGGCAGCTGAAAAATTTTCGTACATCACAGTACTTTAGGAATAATAAAGAAAAGTACATAATGAAAAGGAGCCGTGCTCTGTGAAAAGGGGCTTAATGCATTTTTAAAAAGTATCGACCCAGGTCAGCCTGCGTAGTCCACGAAGATGCATCAAGCTCCCTTTTTACAGAGCGTGGCTCAAATGTCTGATCACACAAAGATTGAAAAATATGATATAAGAGCGATAAATGTAGAAAGATAGATTAAGATAGATAGAAACGAGTGCATTTGCAGAATATAATTTACACGTGCACGTAGACAGAACTTTCTTCTTAACCCTTTACCGATCGATCCCTTGTTTAACCCTTTCCCAAACAAGCCCTGGTTTTCACGTGTCTGCAGTACAAGTCTTTTGAAAACACTGTGGGAAAAGGAGAAATTGCTCGTAACGAGCAATTTCTCCTTTTCCCACAGTGTTTTCTACCCTTTTTGAGAACTTCCTGCCATTTTCATCAAAATTAAAATTGTCGTCTGCAAACTCTTTCAATTTGGACCAGTCCAAAATTTGTCGTTTGGGAAAGGGTTAAACCTTTACCAAAAGAAAATACTAGACTGGTCCAAATTGAAAGCATTTGCAGACGACAATTTCAGTGTGGCTCAAATGGCGAAAATTGTCTATAACATGGTGGAAAACGTTAAGGGAAAAGGAGAAAATGCTGGTGACCAGCATTTTCTCCATTTCCCACAATGTTTTGTAAAAGGCTTCTGTCTTAGAGTCGTTAAAAGTCGTTATTGTGTGGTAAAGGGTTAAGCAATAAGGATACAGAAGCTTTTGAAAATATCTTGGAAAAAAGGAGGAAAATGCAGGTAACCATGTCAAGGTAATACTCTTGGCCATCAAACTAGTATATTAATCGAATTGATGTTTGTTTGCTGTTAAACGCCGTTTTAAACATTCCATTTATATCGCGGTGGCCAGTACACCTATCCATTCTGTCCTGGAGTTTCATTTACCAGTATTTTGCACAATATTCTTCCCAATCCACGGGCTGCTTTTCCACATACCGACCGTCGGCGGTCAAAGAAGAATGAATCCTGTCGCAGTGACTATTATCAATCCTCTGAAAGAAATTGGCCAAGCTGGGAATGCGAACCAGCGACCCACTGGTTTCAAGTCCTATGCGCTACCGAGTGCGCTGCTGGGGCTCGGCAAATCAAATGTAAATTGCACAGGTGATATTGGAAAGCCAGATACTGACTGCTAAAACTAATTCATTTTGCACCCACTCGCCCCCCCCCCCAAAAAAAAAATCACCCTATCGGACAGTGTAGATTCAAGATCAGACTGCACGTTCTGTGCAGTCTGATCTTGATCTGCACTGTCCACGAAAAAGTCGCTCTCGGCAACATGGTGTATTGTAATGAACCAGTTTCTTCACAGGGTAATAAATAGTCCATACCGGTATCAGACGGGCGAAAAACATGTCTGATGGGAACAGACAAAAGTGAATATGAGAACAAAATGTATGGATAACAATTTGAGAAAAAGAGCAATTTTTTTTCTACAAGCTCGTTTCCCCTCAATGTTATCAAATTATGACCTCTGTGTGGATGTAGATAGTCGCCCATGTGTCGTAAATGATTAAATATTGCGTACCATTCACCACAATGGTTATAAGTGATTGATCGTTTGTTACGTAAAAAAATGCAAGTGTCAAACTAGAGCGATTAGCGGTAAACCCTCCCTCTCTCTTTCTTTCTCTCTCTCTGCATTTTTCCTCTGTCCGTCTACAGTCTGTCTGTCTATCGCTCTCTCTTTCTCTTATTCATTCTGTGTGTCTGTCTGTCTTTATTCCAAAGCGTATGTTCTCAATTCGAGTCTTACCTTGGTCATATTTTCTCGACACAAACATTCTTGGAGAGAGAAATTCTTTTTAAGTTAATATGTCAGCATTCCCTGACAATGAATACCTGTAGTTCATGCTGCAGGCAATCTGGGGCAAACATCGTGTGTTCGTTGGTCAACAACTGTTACCTTGACAGTTGATCTATGCAGACGCGCCATTCCTTTGAAGGTTGACCGGTCGTTGCAGCCAATAGAGCGATTGGACACTCAGTAAACAAAATAGCCATTTTCTCCTACACCCGCTATAATTTCTGTACTTATAATGGCGCATTATCTTCCGCTAGGTGGCACTTTTCAAATAGATCTACATACCTATCTGATTTTGGCATTCTCGGTACAGAACCGGACTACTTTTCAAGCTGGCAATCAATACATGCGCAGACAACGTATAATGGCGGCACCATATTCTCCAACACTTTCGCGCTCTTAAATATCGAGGTACCGAAAAGAGGGCGCATTTTTTTCGACACTAGCCACAGGGTTTGGGCATATGATGACGCTTTGTTTGCGTATGTCAATATTCTTGGAAGATTAGACCTGTCTTGTACCGGATAAATATTAATACGCTGTGCGTAACTTGATGCTAAAAATAGCAAGCGGAAACTGGCTATAAGTAATATGTCTGATGAAATATGAAGCCAGTTTTTCGTTACAAATTTTTTAAAAATATAATGAGTTTAAACGGGGAAAATAATTGTACAAAATACCATTGTTTACTGCAAATCTCTGTTGGGCTGGCTTTTTCCCTCCCAAGCTTATAGGGGTTATGTTTATAACTGGCCGATGCATAGGTTATATGCAAGCTAACCATGGCTGGATGAATCGTACAAGGTAGGTTTTAGTGAGTAAACGTATATTTCATTTTGAAATTCGCTGCACATTGATTGCCGTCTAGAAAAGTAGTCCATGGATGCTCATGTCAGATAGGTATGTATTTGAAAAATGCCACCTGGCGGAAGACAGCTCCTATACTCCGATTCTCTCGAGTTTGTTAATGATAAAATAGTAGCGGCACCATTTTCTCCGACATCTTACAGTCCCGTTTATAGATATACTTACGATGACATCGCCTGGGCGAGGTAATTTGAACAATTAGCCAGTCGGCTCAGTTCCGTCTCTGAATCATTCGGCCATTGTGGTATGCCACACATAGACTTTAACCCATGACTGAATTAATACGACCTCTTGCACCCAATCAGCGAAAAGCTTTTGGAAAGTATTGTTGGTAAAGGAGCAATTGCTTGTTACAAGCAATTGCTCCTTTTCCAACGTTGTTTTCTATTCGTTGAAAAGCGATTCTTTTCTTGTATTTAATACTTAAATCATCTGAGTAATGTGTAATACTTTTTGCTATGTAGTAAATAGCTCGCACTGTAAGGGGTTAGATAACAATACAGAAATTTGTAATTCATAATGAATGAGTAAGACTTTCTGGTTTAGGAAATGTCAAGTGAGATGTGGGGGAGGTTTGTTGGTTTGTAAACGAATTCCTTTCTGTTTAATTGATTTGATATTCATAGATAATGTTTCATGGAGTTACGAATCAAGTATGTATTCAATTAAGATAATTTTATAGTGTACTATATCCTGCTAAATAAGTGGAATCAAACTTTCAAGCCGATAGTATTCACCCACGTTTTGCTATTTCAAAGGTATTTTGGGGTGAAATATACGTCCTTATCGGATGGGTTAGGTCCAAGATCAGACTGCACGTTCTGTACAGTCTAATCTTGATCTACACTGTCTGCAACAGGTCCTTGAGTCGCGCCTAGCAGCTTAAGGGATAAAATAATCGTAGACAGTGTAGATCCAAGTTCAGACTGCGCGTTTTCTGCAGTTCGATCTTGATCTATACAGTCCGCAAAAGTTCTTTGAGTGGCTTTGCGGCCTAAGGGTTAGTCTGGTGCCCCGCCGCACTACAAGAGTAACGTAGTGTTAGGGGCAGGTAATCCAGATTACCTCAGGGTTAAAAAACCTTGGACTCTCTGAACAAGATCTTTAATTGTCAATATCAACACATGAAATTCATATTAAAATGAGCAAAAAATCTTTTGCAATAAACTTGGAAAATTCGTGTCAATATCTACTTCTAAAAATAGCATACGTGTACATTAGAGACTTTCCTCACAGCACACCAAAAACGACATTCTGAATGGAACTCATTGGAGAGGTCATCAGACCTCTCCAACAGTGGTGAGTTTAAAAGGCAGACTGTCACAGAAATCGCTGTCTAAGTTCATTTGTTTTCGCGAAATTGTTCTGATACACAGTCTGTTTCGTCATGGTTTTATAAACAAAGCGAAATCAAAAAACTGAAATAGGAAATAAACGGGTTTTTTTTATATGACGGATTTCCAAAAAGATTTAGTATACTATATTGATTGTAAATGATCTCTCAAATAATTGAAATTTTTCATTAAACAAATAAATCTAAGCAAAGAGAAAAAAAAAATCGTAAAAGGAGAAAGAACACCGCGGGAAAAGATCACGTGACTTGATACTATATGGGGAATTCGTACCCTGGAGAACTCGTACCCTAATCTCAAAAGCATGAGTTCTCTGGAGAACTCGTACCCCACAAATAAATATAAATAGGTTGATCAGTATGTTTTCAAGTTCTATTTTTCAAAACTGACTAGACTCTTGCATTTTTCTCAGTTTTATACAAAAATTCTATGGATTTATAATGATATAGATTTGATGAAATAACACACAGAGTTGCCTCTATTATGCGAAATTGCGAGAATCCCGCGAAAATCAACTTATGAGCGCAAAAAAAAGTCGCGCCTCTTCGCCCTACGTACCACATACCTCAAAAGAGTCCGTAGTCCTTTGGTTTTGGGCTGATTGCGCAGGCTGACATGGGTCGATACTTTTTGCAGATGCATTAAGCGCCCTTTTCTCAGAGCATGGCTCATTTTTCTACTTTCTTAAATTTTTAACGTTTAGACAAACAACCTCTTCATTTTACATGTCTGCAGCAGAAAACTTTTCAAAATATTGTGGGAAGAGGAGAAGCTGCTAGTTACTGCAGTTTCTCCCTTTGTCACAATGGTTTCCATCGCATCAAAGCACCATCTTCCACATTAATTATTAAAGTGTGAATTGTCGTCTGCATGCTTTTTCTGTTTGGGACAGTCCAAAAATTGCTGTTTGTTGAAGGATTAAAAAATGTTGCATTTATTTTTAACATGTCTGGTACTAGTATTATGTATAGGCCACCTTTATTTATTGTCATCAGGTAAGATTCTTGCCTATTCAGTGGAAATAGCATATTGTATCAAATTTTAATTGAACGATTTCTCCTTTCCAAAAATATTTTGGCTTATCTGAGCTCACATAACAAACATTCATTAGAGGTTTGTTCCTTTTGAAAATGAGCCAAATGGGTCATCATCTTCAGTTTTGTGTCCTTGAATTTTGAAAAAATATGCATTTCTGAGCATGTTAATAGCATATGGCCTACAATTCCTAGAATGTTATAACAATGTGGAACATGCGCTGTTTTGTGCCTTTACACCAGCAAAATTGAAAAAAAAAGACGTTTTTATCATTCATTTAATTCCTAACTTGTTTGTTTACATCTACCAAAGTATATTGAAATCAAAAGCCAATAAACTATTTGAAAACATTGATGCCGACCTCTCCTGGCTTCTTTTTTAAAGAAGCCAACTTGTTAAATCTATGTCTGGATACGTATGTCTGTTTAACGCTGAATAGAATATTTTGCTTCGTCATCAACGCTTGTTCTGCTTTAACCCGTTATCACATAATCCCTATAGTTTTAACTACCCTGAAAAAAAGGCTTTTGAAAACATTGTAGGAAAAGGAGAAAATGTTGGTAACCAGCATTTTCTCCTTTTCCCACAATGTTTTCTACCCTATTAAAGAGAGAAATCGCCATTTGAGCTACAATTATTTTGTCGTCTGCAAATGCTTTGAATTTGGTCAAATCCAAGATTTTGTCGTTCAGCGAACAGTTAACCCTTATCCTGCTAAATATATTAAATAAAAACTTTCAAACCGATAGTAAAACCCCGAATAATGTTATTTCAAATTAATTTATGAAGAAAAAAATCAAATCACCCTATCGGACAGTGTAGATCCAAGATCAGACTGCACGTTCTGTGCAGTCTGATCTTAATCTACACTGTCCGCAGAAGGTCAGACAGTCACGCCTAGCAGCTCAAGGGTAAAAGTCAATCCCGTGTTTTAACGACCTGTAGGAGACGGGTTTGTAGCAATAAAGTCATGGCAGTGAGTTTCTCTACATTTCGTTCTTATTTAGGGAGAAAAACTACTTATCCGAAATGTCAATGGACCTATATAACGTCCGAAAACAGTGCTAATTTAAAAATGTTTCATAGTCGAATTTATATTTTAACCATACGCCAACAGCACGTTTTAAACTCGGTAATGTATTTTTTGTTCAAATTTGATCTCATTTTATTAACTGATCAAACTGGATCGCATGATATTAGAGAAAACGCGGAGGCATGTAAGGGTACACTTGAGGACACCTAGGAGGCCGCCATTGTTGCGCTTTGCAGATAACGTAGTGGTAGGGGCAGGTAATCCAAACTAACACGACCGTTGGACTAAGTATCAATCAAAGTACGACTGTTATCCAATTGTGAAAAAAAAAAATCCACTCCTTGTAAATTGGTACGTATACGAATGAAAAAAGAAACACGTCTTTCATAAATGATTTGTAGGCCAACAACTTTATGAATTTCTTTAACCCGGGCACTGTCCATCCTTTTGTCTTTGTTTTTTTTTTTAATATACATGTATTTTTGTTTTCGTTATTAAGGTTTGTTTTTCATTCATGTTTTCCGAACATATAGCCTATCATGTGTAATTCTTTAAATTTTGGAGCAGTCCAAAACATAAAACTGCCTGGAAAGTATTGTCACGTTTGCATTTTGACTTGAAAAAATAATAAAATCTACTGAAAAGCTTGTGAATCCTCTCTCTCCGGTTCGATTTTAATAATCGCGAACATAAGGCGAACAGTGGACATGAAAGATAGGAGTTCCCTAGTTTGGGTTTAGATATTGTGCCGTAGAACGATGGCTTTGATTACCAGGCTGTTGGTCGACTAAATGTAGAGTAGATATCTTTCTTCACCAGGGCTTTAGCTAGCCTATATGGTGGACATAGGCGAGTGAAGATGTTTTACAATATCCATACATTAATGTTTAAACTTCAAAAGGATATACCAATACTGAATTTATTGCCCTGTCTATCACTTTTAGCAAGGTTAGTGCCAGTTGTAAACCTACGATTATCATAGGTAACAAGTCAATTATCACCTTCCGGTCACACTTCGCTGATTTTAGGCAGCAGTTTAACACCAATCTGACGATTTTCACGCCTTTAACATGATTATCTTTTGATATGATTGTTGTTCAATATATTTTTGATGCATCTCTGAAAATTTTGGGGGGTCAAAATGACCCCTTGTTCGGAATTTTCTGTGCGTCAAAAAAGGGTATTCGAAGATTTTTGTGCGTCAAAACCCGGGTTTACGGGCCTAACTAAAGCCCTGCTTCATATATAATAATTCAAATCGAAAGTATACTGTATCAGAGAGAACCAAGGGGTTCGACGTTGATGGATAAGTTGCCGATTTTATTTGAGACATGCTCTGGCAAAAGGGGGCTTAATGCGTCTCCGCGCTGCATGATACCAGTCAATCCATAACAAGATTATAAATTCATAATAGCCACTTTTTTTAACTTAATCATTAAGCACACTGGTCCTTAGACATACAGAAAATTGACCAATCGCGAAAAGTTTCGGCCCAGGTCAGCCTGCGCGGACTGCGCAGGCTGACCTGGGTCGATACTTTTCGCAGATGCATTAAGCCCCGCTTTTCACAGAGCATGGCTCATTTGTTTATTTTGCAATTTCACCGTGTCCTTTTCTAACCTCCGTTCATTTCATTTTCCACCATCAAAACAAATGCTGACGTCTTGTTTTTGCCCACAAGAACCTAAACAACCCCTATAAATTTCTGCTAGGCAAAACCATAGATAAACACGAGAGCTTTTTGCGAACGGTATAGATCAAGATCAGACTGTACAGAACGTGCAGTCAGACCTTGGATCTGTATCGTCCGCTAGCTTGGTCCATCCTAAAAGTGAAAAAAAATCTTTCCCTGTTTCAGTGGATCGTATTTTCAGCCATAGAATAATTTCGAAATTATATGAGCCATGCTCTGTAAAAAGGGGGACTTAATGCATCTGCGAAAAGTATCGCGCAGGCTAACTTTGGCCGAAACTTTTCGCTATTGATCAATTTTCTGTATTTCCAAGGACCTGTCAACCTCATGGTCGGTTGTTTAAAAAAGTGGCTATTATTGAACCATAATAATGTGATGGCTTGCTTGGTACTATGCATTACGGAGATGCATTAAGCCTCCTTTTGGCAGAGCATGGCTTATATATTTGGGGTTTTATTGACAGTTAAATTTTAAAAAAAAGAAGGAAAAAGTTTAAAAGTGCATTTAGCAGGACATGTCAAATATAACTGATGATGAACTCCTTCCCCTCCTACGGACATTGGAACACCCCCAATATCATCGTCTAAATCCCAGACTGTGAAAAGTACAAAATACAATACATGTATATTGTGCATTCCAGACTAAAAACATAACGGCAAGATCCTGTGCGTACGTCAGTGGTTACGGTGGTGGATTTGTTGTCCAGAGGTTCAGGATTCGATCCTCATCTCTATACTTGAGTTTATGCGGGAGTGTCCTTGGGCAAGGCGCTGTCAAGCCACTGCCTAGCTTTGGTGAAAACATGTACAAAGGAGCACATGAATAGTCTGGCCGTCGCTATGATATGATTTGAATAATGTTAAAAGCGATGTAAACTATTGATCAGTTTACCAATCTTACCTGTGAGCCATGCTCTTGGAAAAAGGAGCATAATGCATCGCCGCAATGCACCATATTAACACTTTACCGGACGACAAAATTTTAGCCTTGTCCAAATTGAAAGCATTTGCAGACGACAATTTCAATGTGGCTCAGATGGTGCAATTTTTCTTTGTTAGGGAAGAAAACATTGTGGGAAAAGGAGAAAATGCTGGTTACCAGCATTTTCTCCTTTTCCTACAATGTTTTCACAAGTGCCTCTTTCAAAGGGGTGTCAAAAGGCGGCATTGTGCGGTAAAGGGTTAAGTAAGTCATCACAGAGTTATGGGCCCTTGAAATCCATTTTGTCTATTAACCCTTTCCCAAACAAGCCCTGGTTTTCACGCGTCTGCAGTACAAGTCTTTTGAAAACACTGTAGGAAAAGGAGAAATTGCTCGTAACGAGCAATTTCTCCTTTTCCCACAGTGTTTTCTACCCTTTTTGATAACTTTCTGCCATTTTCATCAATTCTAAAATTGTCGTCTGCAAACTCTTTCAATTTGGACCAGTCCAAAATTTCCCGTTTGGGAAAGGGTTAACATGCTGACTCGTAAGATAGAATGAACCTTGGACATGCAGAAAATTGACCTGTAGCAAAAAAGGTTCTATTCAGGTCAGCCTGCGCGGACTACAGAGTCTGATCTGAGTCGATACTTTTTTTTGCAAATACATTAAGCCCCCTTTTCACAGAGCATGGCTCACATGTAAGATGCGGATATCAAACCTCTGACATCCCTGTCAATAGTCTCCTTACAGCACAGGCAAGTCATCATACCACCTTGTATCTAGAACGCTTTTAACCCTTTGCCGCATAATCTCGACTTTTAATGCCACTGAGGAAAAAGACATTCGAAAACATTGTGGGAAAAGGGGAAAACTCTGCTCACCAGCATGTCCTCCTTTCCCAACAATGTTTTCTACCCATCTAAATACAACTTTCAGCATTTGAGTATTATCTAATTTGTCGTCTGCAAATGCTTTCAATTTGGACCAGTCTAAGATTTTATCGTTTGGTAAAGAATTGAAGTATGTAGACCAGACATAATTCATCTTATGAGAAAGGGACAAACACACTGGGCGATTAATTTTACATGTCGATAACGAAAACGTTAATTTAATGACAAAAGGAATCCTTCATAAAGTGTTTTATAGATTTAGTTTTACATAAAAAAAAAAACAAGGAAAGCGAATGACATTGAAAAATATAAATCGTTCAACGCAATCATTCCTAGCGGCAGACGACTTCTTTTAGCTCGGCTGTTTTCAGAGAAACGTCGAGGTATTTCATAGCCCGGCATCGTCGTCTGCTTCGTCTTGCTGAAACTTTCTCATTTCATAACACTTAAGCTGCTGAATAAATGAAATGCAAATTTCTATTCAATACTAAACGCCCAAACATTGCGGTTTCAAAGTTGATTTCACCGGAAAGAAAATACCGTATCGGGCAGTGTAGATCAAAGATCAGACTGCACGTTTTGTGCAGTCTGATCTTGATCTACACTGTCCGCAAAAGGTCAGTGGGTCGCGATCAGCAGCTTAAGGGATAATGTTTCTGTCATAACTGAAGATATTTAGGGGACACCGGGGCTAATTTTGCCTTTTCTTCTGGAAAATGTTCACTTTAGCCTGACTTTCACAGGTAGGCCTCCGAAAACTATATATGGACAATGCTCTGGCAAAAGGGGGCTTAATGCATCTCCGTCAAGCCATCACATAATTATGGATCCATAATAGCCACTTTTTTAGACAACCGACTGAATCATGAGGTAGAATGGTCCTTTGACACACAGAAAATTGACCAATAGCGAAAAGTTTCGGCCCAGGTCAGCCTGTGCGGACTGCGCAGGCTGACCTGGATCGATACTTTTCGCACGTGCACCAAGCCCCCTTTTCACAGAGTATGGCTCATATTCAAGTAAAGCATAACAGAGCCGTAAGACGGCAATGAGTTGCGCACGCCAGGAAAATATCAAGACTTCCTTTAATTCTTATAGCACCAGATACATACACTAGGCCTCTTTCGACGGCTGAAAATACAATCCATTGAAACTGAGAATTTCTTTTATCCTATAGGCTTAACTAAACAAGCGGACGTTATATAGATCATAGATCAGACTGCAAGTTCCGTGCAGTCTAATCTTGATCTATGCCGACCGCAAAAGGCCAAATTTCCGCCTATGGAGCGGATAGGGTTAATTCAGTACTGCCTTAACATAGGATAAATCTAAACTATTCTAGCGATTGTTTGAAAAAAAAAATAACATGTATTAATTATGACAAAATGTTTGAGAAATCACAAATTATTTAAATGGTGATGCATCGCAACTATAAATCAACGTAACATGACGCGTTTTTACATTGTCCCGCCTAGTTGTATTTCCCGCTCCTATGTTTTTCCCACAAAAGGTAAAAATCAACTGAACCATTCATGAAATAATATGCTCGCCTGCTAACAGGTGGGATCTACTGTCACAGCGACCATAAAAACCGTCGTCTCTTTAACTTGGATGAGTATAAAAACAATCAATGAGCTTGGATTATTTCAGTTTCACTAGGCGCAGGATTTTAAACCTGGATAATTTTAAAGCGAGACGATATTTTAAATGACAAGAAATAGAAATCTAATTTTATTCATGAAAAAAATAAGCTAGATTGGACTTTGAAAACGACAGCTTTAAACACCAGTGACAAATGAGTTTTTACCTTATAAACTGAAGCAGACAACATGCCACATTAAAACGGTAAACAAATGCGGTGTATTTCAGATATACGTTTTTGCTTGTTAATTAATTGTTAAATATTAACTCGTAAATTCATATCATAAACGTGACTTTACTAAGACAGAAACAACGCGAAAAGACTCCACACATTACTATAGAGAGAGAGATAGCAATCGAACATGGAGTGCTGTTGGACTAAACTAGTGCTTTTTATCTGGATATTAGTGATTTTAGAGTTTAATTTATCAAGTGGCTTTAACTACACAGATTTGAAAAATCTAGTGCGAAACCAGATTACGTGGGGACAAGAGAAAATTGCCACAAAGGAGTCATGCGATCCAAAACAGTGTATCCATCTGCAGCCATTATGCCAGAATGATGCCAAATGTGTGATAACAAATGAATGTGACGTCATGTGTGAGTGCAAACCTGGGTTTACAGGACATTTTTGTGGTTCCAAAATACCAAGCACTTTATCAAAGATATTAACCAGTACATTTACAACGTCAAAATCTTCGATTACTTCGTCAGAAATGACGTCATCAGTATTGCTGAACGCAATATCGTCGACGGCTACAACTATATCCGGTTCAACCGTAAAAATTACCTGATCAGTAGTGCTAAATTGAAGTGAAAGAAGTGTCACGTCGCAATGAACCGCCAGGCAGCGATACACGACAGAACTCCGTTGGGTTTCAGATCCACTTCTGCCATCACCACAATTTAGCAAAAGCCGTTATCAACGAGCCAGAGTTTGTTGGAAGCGTATGGTACCGCTTCAGGAGTAGTGCAGTGAAATCCGTGTGAACAGACTTGATAGAAATCCGGCAATTCCACGTTAAACTCTTTATGGCTTAAAATGGATTTTAAGCATTTTGACTGTAAATATTGTGTGCTGAACAGCATAGGCTACAAAAACTTCATTGGATTCCTTACTTTATTAAAAAGGTTCTCTTACAAGAGCAAAGCTAGGACACACATTTTGATGGTGTATTTTTGGGTTTTCTTTATAGTTTTATTTTTTTGATATTTGATAATGAAATGGAATTTCGACATTTCCGTCGCATAACACCGATTCAAAACTACTTTCGGATCAGAGGTTCTTCCTTGAGTACAGTATTTGACAACAGGATAAATGGGTGCCATTATTTTTCGCTTACCTGACAGAGGATCAAGTTTCTAGGGCCAATCATACGCCATAGAAATTTTTATTTTGTGATATATTTATCTTATTTATTTATTATTGTATTTATTTATGGTATGCATAATAATTCATGTATTAAATTGAACGGAAAAGAGAAGTATGGATTTATTCAATTAAAAATTAATTGTTCAACTTGTATTGAAAGTCTTTTTCGGGGTACATGTAGATCTTTTTCTCTTTTTTTTTCGGTGACAGCATACAGGGTGTTTCATATCTGTCCTTATTCTTGGTGGCAAAATTTTCTGCTAATGTTCTATAATGTTTAGAATAAGGATAGATATTATGAAACATCCTGTATGAACCATGCTCTGTGAAAAGGGGCCTTAATGAATCTGCCAAGAAGTATTGATTCACGTCACCCTACGCAGTCCGCGAAGGCTGATATGGATCGAAGC
This sequence comes from Tridacna gigas, assembly GCA_945859785.2. NCBI lineage: Eukaryota > Metazoa > Mollusca > Bivalvia > Cardiida > Cardiidae > Tridacna > Tridacna gigas. Next base: position 15,877,049 of record OX244032.2, read on the forward strand.
CTTTTGCTATTTGTGAAATTTACGCATGTCCAAGGACCTTCCTTATTCAGTCCGTTGTTAGACAAAAAAAATTGGGCCATGCTCAATGAAGAAGGGGCTTAATGCATTTGCAAAAAGTATCGATTCAGGTCAGCTTGCGCAGTCCGCGCAGGCTGACCTGGCCCGAAACGTTTTGCTTTTGGTAAATTTTCTGCATGTCAAAGGACCATTCTAAGTAAGGATTCGGTCACTTGTTGTATAAAATGGTCCTTATGGATTCATAATTATGTGATAACTTGCTCGGTATCATGCATCACGGAGACGCATTAAGCCCCCTTTTGTCAGAGCAAGGCTCAACTTTATGGATCCCTACTCATGTTATGCTCGTATTATGGATCACGTGGATGCATTGAACCACCTTTTGCCAGAGCTTAATTCCTGAACCATTTTTTAAACAATTCTTCATCTCAGAGATAGAAACGTGGAAACAACCGAGGTCACCTTGTATTGATTTATGTCATGTGTAACCTCAGATATTCTGTGCGAAGACCAACCTGTACGGAAGTGCTTTGTGATCTAGGTCTTTACTTTTCGATATCTGATTCGTTGTTGAGGCTTGCTGTATCAATTTACGAACTTAGAAGCGGAGCCCGGTAGTTCAGTCGGTAACATGAAGGGCTTGAAACCAGGGAGTCGCTGGTTCGAATCCCCAGCTCGGTCAATTTCTACTGACCCGCAACATGCGAAATGAGACCTTCGGACATTTTCGTAAAGTGTCGTCCCGTATTAGCCTGCGCGGACTGCGCAGGCTAATCCGAGAAAGCACTTTACGACTACATAAGATTTTTTTCATACAGTAGACTTTCGTGAAACAGAAAGTCGCACAAAAACGGGAAGTGTCGTCTCGGATTTGTCACTCACTGCACAGGCTGATCTGGAACGACACACTTTTACGCATATGTTCGAAGGTCCCTTTTCGTGTGTAGCACGCCATTATAGGCTAAGCTTGGGTATGAAGAAGGTGAAATTAGTTGATATGAATGAGAGAGAGAGAGAGAGAGAGAGAGAGAGAGAGAGAGACTGATTTAGAATAAAAGGACATACAGACAGACAGACAATTGTTTATAGAAATGGAACACGAGGAATTTGGCCGGTATTTCAAAACTGACCTCAAAAGCATCCCACGTCAATCAGGAATGCTTTTACGTCTGCATGACATAAAGATGACCTAATTCTAACATGTGTCACACTAACGTCGAACCTATTTACGTCTGGTTAGCTGAAATAAACATAAATAGTCGGGTTGCGTAAAGGTTTACCTTAATGTCATCATTTAACTCTTTACCAAACGAAAAAAAAAAGAATTTTCCAAACTTGAAAGAAATTCCAGACGACAAATTAAATGCGGCTCACATGATAGGATTTATCTTTAAAAGGACAGAATACGTTATAGGAAAAAGAGAAAAAAAAAATCCGTAATGTTTTTAAAGGCCTTTTTTCTCAAGGTAAATAAAATCCTGGTTTATGTGGTAAATGACAAATACTTTCTTCCAAAGCGGTCGACGGTAGAGTTGAATATATGTATTCTATTTAAGAAATTGATCCATTATCAAACAATCACGTGTTTTACCGACCCTCTTACAAACATAGTGGAAAAAGGAGAAACTGCTGGTAACCAACATTTTCTCCTTTTCATACAATATTTTTCAATCATTTATAAGATAGATAAAATAATTTGAAACACATTTTATTCGTCGTCTGCAAATACGTTGAATTTGGAAGAGTCTAAAATATTGTCACCTGGTAGAGAGTTAATTAATTTGTCGAATCATCCAAGAAAAAAAATTAAAAACGTATTTTAAAACAGAACTGACCACCTAGAACAGCTTTGTTGCATGACTTGACAATGAATAAAAAATTCTCAACCAAATTGTAACAATGGTCATAAGTTATTTGTAATTCAAAATACTTTTGCCAATTTCATTACGAACCTCGTGTCTTAAAAGCACACGAGCAGCCAAAAGTAAACGATTCGGGATTTAAAATGCAAATGAACAATGCTCTGGCAAAAGGGGGCTTAATGCATCCCCGTAATGCGCTTACCGAGAAAGTCATCACAAAATATGGGATCCATAAAATGTCTAACAAGCAACTGTATCATATGGCAGACTGTTCCTTTGACATACAGAAATTTGACCACTTGAGAAAAGTTTTGGCCCAGGTCAGCCTGCGCAGTTCGCATACTTTCCGCAGATGCATTAAACCCCCTTTTCACAGATCATGGCTCAAATTTAATTTATGCTATTTAAATGTATGGGTGTTGTTATGAGTCTGACCTGGGTCGATACTTTTCGCAGATGCATTAAGCCCCCTTTTCACAGATCATTGCTCAAATTTAATTTATGCCATTTAAATGTATGGGTGTTATTATGAGTCTGACCTGAGTCGATACTTTTCGCAGATGCATTAAACCCCCTTTTCACAGATCATGGCTCAAATTTAATTTATGCCATTTAAATGTATGGGTATTATTATGAGTTTGATACTATGTTGCTGTACAATCCGCCAAGGTTCTTGTTGCTGGCATAAAATGTATTGTAAAACTAGAACAAAAGTTGGGAACTCTAGATCTATTTCTACACTTCATTTTTCTACCAGCAACTGAAACTTTGGCGAACCATACTTTAACCCTTAGGCTGCTTAGCGCGACTCACCGACCTTTTTCGGACAGCGCAGATCCGTGCAGTCTGATCTTGGATCTACACTGTCCGATAACGAGATATATCTTTCTTCCAAAAATACCTTTGAAATAGGAAAATTTGGGTTTATACTATCGGTTTGAAAGTTTCATCTTTTATTTAGCAGGATTAGGGTTAACATATTGTCAGACTCTAATGATTTCCACACTTTTAAATGGCATGAATTAAAGTTTTCTGCAATTTGATCTCCAAGTTGTTTTCATATGGTTACATTAGTAGAACTTTAAGGTTAACTACTACTGAGCTGGGGCTCCGCATTGCCTTTCCCAAGGACCCTCTAGCGTGACTATATCGTCGCCTGCTGGAATCGAACTAAGCTTTCCATACAAATCCAATGTCTCAACTCTTTACCAGAGGACAAAGTTTTATATATATCCAACTTGAATGCATTTGCAGACGACAAATTATATGGTGGCTCAAAAGAACGAATTCATCTTAATAAGGAGAGAAATTTCTTGGGAAAAGGAGAAAATTTTGGTTACCGGCATTTTCTCCTTTTTCAATAATGTCTCTAAGCCAACTTCATTCGGGTCGTTAAAACTCGGGATTGTTTAGTAAAGGGTTAAACAGTAAGTTGTCGAAAACCTTAGACGTACTACTATGCCAAGCTCCGGTAGCTCAGTCGGTAGCGTACAGGACTTGAGAACAGGAGGTCGCTGGTTCGATCCCTGGCTTGGCCAATTTCTTTCCGAGGATTGATGATAGTCATCGCGACAGGAATCATTCCTCTCTCACCGCTGACCATTGTTTCGACGATGGTTATGTGGGAAGGCGCCAGTGGCTTGGAAAGAATATTGTGCGGAGTACTGGTAAAAGAAATTCCAGGAAAGCATGAATAGGTGCACTGGCCGCCGCGATATGACTGAAATAATGTTGAAAACGGCGTTAAACACCATACAATCAGTCAATCATTAGACGTACTACGGCAAATTAAACAAGATAACGGGGAGGAAAAGGTTTTCCTGCAGCAATCAGTACAAATGAGCCGCAGCTACTTGACATTCCCTTTCCTCGACGTTTTCTCCAGTCTCATTCTGCAAACCCGTGAAAGGTCGCAGTAACATGCTAAAAAGCACATGACCAGTCGGATTTTGTTGAGCTCAAATGTTTCACCGCTTTCCCTACAGCATCCATGATGAAAATATCCCCCCTCCCCCCAACTCATCGTTGATTCATAGGAGATCTTTGTTTGCATGTGAAATAGATATCGCTATACGGTTTAGTTGGGGTTGTAACGAATACTAAACTCACGGAACAAATTGAAACCCCGTATTTTATTCTAAACACAAAAACGAACATAAGTTTTTAACATTTTATTTTTTTACCGTCTATGATGTATGGTGTATATTTAAACAATGTGTCGGGACCTTGTTATTTGAAAAGAAAAATACAAAGAAAGAAATAGCCATCTGTTTTAAGATCGCTTAAGTATTGAATGAATGCTAAGATGTAATTATATACAAACAATAGTCAACTTCTTACCAAACGGCTAAATTTTAAACTTGTCCAAACTGAAAGTTTTTGCAGACAATATACTGTGTCCCCATATGATACAATCAGAGAGGGTAAAAACATTGTTGGAAAAGGTTATACGCATTTTCTCCTTTTACAACGATGTTTTTAAAAGCCTTCTTTCTCGGGGTTGTTAAGACATGAGATTGTTTGCTACAGAGATAATAAACACTGACATGTGAAAGAAAGAACAATCAAAGCATTGAAAGTACTGCAAGCCAGGCTATCACGTTTATTTTCTGAACAAATATAGAATGTACGCTATGTCTGAGTTCATAGGATCTCAGATAACATTTCTTTATGGTTTCAACTGTTTGTTTGTTTGTATGGTGTTTAACGCCGTTTTCAACATTATTTCAGTTATAATGCGGCCACAAGTGCACCTATGCATGCCTTCCTGAAGTTTCCTTTACCAGTACTTCGCACAATATTCTTTCCAAGCCACTGGCTGCTTTCCCACATAGCCATCGTCGAAACAATGATCAGCAGTGAGAGAGGTAGACCAGATCGCATGTTTCCAGAACTAACAATACAGTTTCTTTGATAAAACCGAAGTGCACACTTTTTTTTGCAATACAGTATATGTGAAACTATTGTGGCAAAGTGGCTGCTTCTCCTGCTAGCCACAATGTCTTTAAAAGTAGTCTAAAGACACCAGTTAAGTCTGGATAGAAATGGACGGATTGAGATTCACAAACGGTACATATAATAATATTAGCTCTTTACCAAACAACAAAATTTCGGAATAGTCCAAATTGAAAGCATTTTCAGACGACAATTTAAATGTGGCTCAATTGATGGAATTTGTTTTTAATGGGGTAGAAAACATAGCAGGAAAAGGTGAAATGCTGGTTACGAGCCTTTTCTCCATTTTCCAAAATGTCCTCAAAAGCTGTCTTTGTTAGGGTCGTTAAAACTCGGGAATGTGTGGGTAAGACTTAAATGAAAAAATATATAGATTTATACATAGATTTCAGCTAATTATTGTTCGAACATGTTCAATTCTATTTCACTCTAAATTGTGAGTCTAGCAATCTGACTGGCTAACACAAACAATCTCAGCCAACCAGAATGAAATATTCTGGAAAAAATACTATTGAAATTGCAAAGCTTTGTCTGCTTTTGAAAACATTCTCTGAAAAAAGAGAAAATGCTGGTAAGCAGCATTTTTGTTACCAACAATTTCTCCCTTTACCAAAATGTTTTTCTACTCTTTCTTACAAAAAAAACCCTCTATCATCAGAGCCACATTTAATTGTTGTTTGCAATGCTATCAATATGGATGAGTCCAAAACTGACGTCTAGTAAAACATTAACTCCTTACTAAATGACAAAATTTTAGACGAGTCCAAATTGAAACCTTTAGCAGAGGACAAAATAAATGTCATTCAAAAAACTGAAATTTTCTTTTGGGAAGAGTAGAAAACATTGTGGGAAAAGGAGGAAATGCTGGTTACTAGCATTTTCTCCTTTTCCTACAATGTTTTCAAAAGACTTTCCTCAGGGTCATTAACAGTTGGTATTGAGTGGTAAAGGGTTAAAGAGGAATATACATGTACATAAAAAAAACCCTCATATACATGTATTGCATTTCCAAGGTAACATCTCAGTGAAAGTACTTTTTAGTTTTTGATACATGTAGTACATTCTTTTCTTGATCAAGGCTGCTGACAAAAGCAGATACAGCTGTATTAGGCATCTTGTGCTTTAAAGAACTTATTCAATCATTTTATGGAGTAACTGTAGCTTTCAAAAATGAACTTAATGCACATTTCAATGCAATTCTACCCTTCAAAAGATTGGCACGTAATGATTATCCAAATATGAAAAGCAGAATCGATATGAACCATGCTCTGTGAAAAGGATGTGCAAAGCATCTGCAAAGGTGTCGACTCGGGTCAGCCTGTGCAGTCTGTAAAAAAAAAATCTGCAGGGGGTATTGAATTAATGATTTCAGCTTCAAATATCTTAACTCAACCTCTTTCAAAAATACAATCCACTGAAACTTAGATTAAAATGTTTAAAAAATAGAATAAATGAATAATAATATACATGTATGTACAATGTTTGAAATTTAAAGAAGCAATAATACAGTACATGCAGTGCACTACAATTGTTAAAGATATCACAGATAAGTTATTTAGAAACATCAAACAAAAACGTTAAAAGGAGGTAATACAAATATGAATTATGTCTTGATACTGTATGCAGTTGTACCTAACAACTAAACCCTGTACCAAACAAACTCATATTTTAATGACCCTGGGGAAGAATGCTTTTAAAAACATTGTGGGGAAAAAAGAGAAAATGCTGGGAACCAGCATTTTCTCATTTCCCCACACTGTTTTTTTTTTTTTTTTCTCTCTCCTATCAAAGACAAAATTTCTTGTTTTTAGCCATGTTTGTCACCTGCAAATACTTTCAATTTGAAAAGGTCCAGAGTTTTGTTGCCTGGTAAACAGATAAAAAAGTAGCACTTTACATTCCACTTAATTTTTACATAGTACTGCTATCTTCATTATGCTACTATATGTTGAGTTTGAAATAAAAAAATTGAACACAAATCCAAATTAGCAAGTCCATCTGTGGGTGACGAGTCAAGTACCATAGAACTAATGGAAGTTGTCTTTCAAATAACATAAAACATTGTTGGAAAACAAGAAAATGCTGGTTACCAGCATTTTCTCCTTTTCCTACAATGTTATCAATACCCTTCTCTGTATGGTTCACTAAAACTCAGAGTTGTGTGGTACAGGGCTAAAGCATACAATATGCCTAGATCACTCAGCATGCATTTTTTATACGGTGAGTGTAGATTAAGATCAGACTGCACAGAATATGAAAACAATTAGTGCAGTCTGATCTTAAGATCTACATAGTCAGATATTCTGCACAGCATTCTTGCCAAAACAGCTTGAATTTGCAAAATACAGAAGAGTCTGTCTCACTGAATGAAAAACACAATTTCATATGAGTCATGCTCTGTGAAATGGGGACCTAATGCATCTGCGAAAAAGTATCGACCCAGGTCAGCCTGTGCAGTCCGTGCAGGCTGACCTGGGCCAAAACTTTCTGCTACTGGTCAATTTTTTGTATGTTCAAGGACCAGTCAACCTCATGGTGAAGTCGGTTGTTAAAAAAAGTGGCTAATATGGATCCATAATTATGCTATGGCTTACATAGGAATCATGGATCACGGGGATGCATTATTCCTCCTTTGTCAGAGCATGGCTCATATAATTATGTTGCCCTTTACCATACAATTTTGTGTTTTCATAACAATAAGGACAATGATTTCTGAAAACAATGTGGAAAACAGAGAAATCATGGTTAACCAGACTTCACTTTCTATGCAGTCTGATCCTGATCCCAACTGTTAGGAAAAGCTACAAAAGCTGTGCTCAGCATTCTATGTATGGGTAAAAGTTGAATTTTTGAAAAACACTGAAATTCAAGAATCTAATGACCATAAATATGGAAAGTGAAGAACCAAAAGCTTTTTGATGGTCTTGAAATCCTGCCCAAACTTACCAGCCATTCTAAAGTGCATTCTTAGTCTTATTCTATATATGAGCCATGCTCTGGCAAAAGGGGGCTTAATGCATCTTTGTGATGTATGCTACTACCAAGTCATCACATGATGTAGATCCATAACGCCCATTTTGTCTAACAACCGACTGAATCATGAGGTAAGCTGGTCCTTAGACTTGCAGAAAATTGACTAATAGCAAAAAGATTCAGCTCAAATCAGCCTGCGAGCACCGTGCAGGCTGACCTGGGTTGATACTTTTTGCAAATACATTAAACCCCCTATTCACAGAGCATAGCTCATATTTAGAAAGTAACCCAATGTCCGATTTGTCTAAACCATTTCAGCCATGCTGTGAAAAGGGGGTTTAATGCATCTGCAACAAGAATCGACCCACATCAAGCTGCACAGTCCACGCAGGCTGACCTGGGTCGAAACTTTTTGCTTTTGGTAAATTTTCTGCATGTCAAAGGACAATTCTACCTTAGGATTCAGCCAGTTGTTAGGCAAAATGAATTTTATAGATCCATAACCTTGTGACAATTGGCTTGGTATAATGCACCACAGGGATGAACTAAACCTCCTTTTCACAGAGCAGTGCTCATTTGGTTTTAGCCAATCAGAAATTGAGTTACTCTGAAATTTAGATAATTCTTGAGAATTAGGCAAAGAATGTTATTAACACTTAAGCTGCTGAATAAATGAAACGCAAATTTCTACTCAATAATAAAAGCCCAAACATTGCAGTTTCGAACTTGATTTCATCAAAAGAAAAATACCGCATCAGATAGTGTAGATCAAAGATCAGACTGCATGTTCTGTGCAGTCTGATCTTGATCTGCACTGTCTGTAAAAGGTCAGTGGGTCACGATTAGCAGCTTATGGGTTAAGAATGGTTGGTGAATACAGGCCCTCAACGCAAGCATATACGGTACCTGAAACTTTTTACCCATGTCTATGAGAATACAAGTTGAATGAAAGAAAAATTTGAGGTAATTAACATATGATTGTTCCAAATGGTTTTAGAGCAAAAGAGGACATAAAGCTTATGAAACAGGATGCAGGTTGAAAACATTGTAAAACATGAGAAAAGCGGAGTGTGTGGTTTTTATCTATATTTCCGATCACCCTAGTCAATGAATGCTTTCTCCAATATACATATCTTACAATGAAATTGTTGTGAAATCAGAGTGATAAAAGGAAAAAATTACTTTATCTTGCTTCAAACAACATGGGTTTAGTTGCACACTGTTTCTATGTTGAAATTCTATGTCAAATAAACGGGCACAACTGTGTCAAAATACTTGGTGGGTTATCTACACGCTTTGGGTATGGGTTCCCTTTTGATAGATAACAACTAGCCCTACTCTGAAGTAAATATCTTCTATTATAACAGGTATGAGAAAATGTCAAAGTTTTTGCATGAAAACCACAGGGCTATGACACTGCCTTGGGTTTTTCTTCGAAAAACAGTCAAGCTAAATATCAAAAATGGAAAAAAAAAAACAAGACTATACAACATTATTTCAATCTCCATATCACAAATAACTCACACTAAAACTTAACCATTCTTCTGCTGTTGAACCCTTTTCCAAATAGTTCTACATTTTTATGACTGAGGGAGAAAACCTTCTGATCCTAGTGAATTGCGCTTAGCAGGCTAATCCTTTACCACATAATCCGACTTTTAACGACCCTGAGGAAAAAGCCTTTTGAAAACATTGTGGGAAAAGGAGAAAATGCTGGTCACCAGCATTTTCTCCTTTTCCCACAATGTTTTCTACTCTTCCCAAAACAATTTTCAAATTTTGAGAAACATTTATTTTGTCGTCTGCTCAGGCTTTCGATTTGGGCTGGTCTAAAATTTTGTCGTCTGGTAAAGAGTTAAGGGATAATACTTTGCTTTTTTTCATGTGCATTTTGTATAGGCAAGTCCTATGTAAGCCTATGTAACAATGGGTTAAATGTTTTAACAGACAGAAAGTTTTATACTTGTTTAAAATGAAATTAATTAAATTTTGCTACAGAGATAACATCGGTCTTTAATGTCTGATAAGGAGATACACGTATTTTTCTCCAAGAAATAAGTCTGAAATAGTATCATTGAGGATTTTACTATCACCTTAAATGCTTTATGTAAGTTATTTAGCAGGGTAAGAGTTAACCCTTTACCACACATTCCTGGCTTTTAACGACCCTGAGAAAGAAACCTTTAGAAAATATTGTGGGAAAAGGAGAAAATGCTGGTAACCAGCATTTTTTCCTTTTCCCGCAATGTTTTCTACCTGATCAAACACAAATATTAATTTTTGGGTCATATTTATTTTGTCCTCTGCAAATCCTTTCAATTTGGAGGTCTAAAATTTTGTTGTTTCGTAAAGAGTTGAACAGAATTCACTTTTTTTTGAGTGACAAAGAAATCATTGTGGGGGAACAAAGCAATTGAATTTGCACCTTCTCTCACAGTGTTCTGTAAACTGTGCACTGCAGGGAGGTAAAAAAACAACTTGTATTTGGGATAATATTGAACTTACTAGTAATCCAAGTCACGCAGCAAGAAAAAATAATAAGTCTTCAAACCTGACCAACTTGAGATTGGGCTTCCATTAATGCAAGCATTCTTTAATCCTGAAACATTTTGGTTTTTGTGCTTCATGACAAGTCAAATGCAGCTCAAATGGTGGAATTTGTCTTTGAAAGGATAGAAGGCATGGTGGGAAAAGAAGAAAATGCTGCATGCCAGCATTTCCTCTTTTTCCACCTTTATTTTGAAATGCTTTCTTCCAAATGTTTATAAAAACAAATCATTACCTACTAAACTGAGAAACTATTTATTGGCATAATAGGAACATGAAATAGAAAAAAGCACTGGCACATGAAAATTTATGCATTTATGATATATCCATTCCTTCATGGGCAAAGTTTTGGCTTACGATGATACAACATAAAATCCTAGAGAAAAGAGACAATAAGAAAAAAAAAAAGGATTCTCATGAAATTGATCTATTAACACAAAAACTGCAGTGAGGGACTGGGTGAACTTCTGTGGACAGTGTTGATCAAGATCAGGCTGCACAGAACATGCAGTCTGATCTGGGATCTACAATGTCTGATAGAGTGAGATTCTTCAAGTGTAAAGAACTTTGAAATCGCAATACATCAATCTTTATTATGAGCTTGAAATTTTCAGTTAGTTTAGTTTATTTTATTCTTTACGACAAGAGGAGGAAGATGGCTTCTGAAAAAAATTGTGGAAAAAGGAAAAAATGCTGATTATCAGCATTTTCTCCTTTTCCCACTATTGTTTTAAAAGCCTCTTCTGTCAAGGTTGTTTAAACTCTGGATTGTATAATAAAAGGTTAAAAAGGATGTTTGTTTCAGAAGGTTATAGGTCATAAAAAAAACAACACATGTATGGTATTTAACAAAAAAAAGATAAAAAGAATCCCTCCATAATGAATTCATCTTTTAATATACACTATATCTGACATTGTAACAAAATCTGCAATCTAACAAATAAGAGAAAAAAAAAAGTCTATCACCATTTCTCTATGAAAAAAAAATGCATCACAAATAATTAACAAGTGTCTTGAATGGTAGGTGGGTGGGGTAACAATGATTTTTCACTGATCGTCATGATTCAACTGCGTCATGGATTTACAATACATAATAATGTTCTCCAGCTGCTTATCAATGGCAAAAAAAGATGTTCATGAGAAGATAATATAATTGTCGATACGGTATTATGACAATCCAGGATTACTTCCCTTTGTCTGGTTCAAATCATGATTTCAAATATCTGAAATAAAAGAAAACAGCATTTTGAGCTACATACAGACTACAGAGGTACAGCTAAGTACTACCACAGTTCTATGACCTTAATTTCATTTTTTGTAATAGCAGGGATACATTAGATTACAACAGGTTCAAGTTAATTTGAATTGTTTCAGTTGACCTGCGCCAGTTTGAACGGCTCAATGGCCGCAACAAGAAAACAATTCTGTGTATATAATACTGGTAAATTTTATTCACACCAATTAAAAGTACAGAAGTAGACGGTCTGTTAAAGTATGGTTGGTCAAAGTTCCGATCATTGGCAGAACAATAAATATTAAAACTGTAGTTAATGTCGGCAACAATAATTCTAGTTTTAATATTACATTTGGCTGCTATTGGGACTTTCATTCTTTACTAGATGACAAAATTTCAGGCTTGTGCAAATTGAAAGTATTTTCAGATAACAAATTAATGTGTCTGAAATGACAGATTTGAAGGTATCTCAAATGATTCATTTTTAACTCTTTACCAAACAATCCCCAGTTTTAATGACCCTCAGAAAGAAGCCTTTTGAAAACATTGTGGAAAAAGGAGAAAATGCTAGTTACCAGCATTTTCTCCTTTTCCCACACTGTTTTCTACCCAACCAAAGAAAAGTTCCATTATCTTAGCCACTCTGAAATTGTCGTCTGCAAATGCTATCAATTTGGACAAGTCTACATTTTTGTCGTGTGGTAAAGAGTTAAAAGTTACAAAACACAGTGTGAAAAGGAGAAAGTGCTGGTTACCAGCACTTTCTCCTTTCCCCTCATTTTTTTTTTTTTTTAAGGGCTTGTACCTGGGACCATTAAAACTGAAAGGTGTAAAACATAAACACATGTTAAAAATACTTTTGGCATATTACCTCTCAACAAACTTTGCAACTACAATTTCAAAACACACTTGTAACGTAGAGATAATCAACATAACTCAAGATTTAACAAACAAATATGTGGGAAAATATTGTGGCTGACAGAAAAATTTGTTGTTACTGGTAATTCATCCTTCTACCACAGAGTTTTCTAACGTCTCCTCTAAACAATAAATTTCATCTGTAAGAGGACGAGTAAAACAGTCATACATTTCAAGATAATGCCATATACCAAATTTACACTTTAGAATAAACTACTTACTTTCTGTACCAATCAGATTTGGAGGTGGAGCTATTACAGACTGGTATTGGTGATGTACCTCTACATGGATGACACAAAGAGACAGACAGATAGTAAGAAATAGTGAAAAGTTCAGAATAAAGAGAGAGAGAAAGAAGACAAACTGGTAATGACAATGTATCTCTACATGGACAACAGGAAGAGACAGTCAGATAGTGAGAAATAGAGAAAAGAATATAAAGAATATAGAGAGTATGGATACAATAACTATTAGATACAATAACAACCAACAAAATTTTAGACTAAACCAAATTGAAAGTATTTGCAGATGACAAATTGATTTTATTTCCAATGAAGTGATTTGCCTTTGAAAGGGTAGAAAACAATGTGAGAAAATGAGAAAATGCTGGTAACCAGCATTCCCACCTTTTATAACAATGTTTTCAAAATCTTTCTTTCTAAGGGTTGTTAAAACTTGGGACTGTGTGGTAAAGGGTTAAGAAAAAGACTGGTAAATGGCCCCCAAGGAAAAGATCAGGGCCCATACTCATCAACCATTCTAAATTGCATTCAGTCTTATTCTAAACACAGAAAGTAATTCTGTTGCAGCTGCTTAATTTTCAGATAAAAAAGGGGCATAATGGTGTCAAAAATACTTTGATGGTTATCTGCCCTTGTTGTGTAGGTTTCTCTTAACAATATGTCCAAGTTTGAGGCAAATATCTTCAGTAATAACAGAGAATGTTATAAAATGTCAAAAGTTTTTGCATGATGATGCAGACGGCAACACCAGGGCTACGACAATTTTCTTCCTTTTTCAAGCTAATAAAGAGGATATTTGTACAGAGAAAACAGGAAATTAGAAATAGGGAAAGGAAAAAAAGGAAAATAGGAAGAGACACCATAAAGAAACCAAGTATAATTCTTCACTCACTTGGCTGCCCAATCTGTTCTGCCTGCCCCTGGCCCCCCTACAGGTTGTCTGTAGCCTGCTGAATTTTTATTCAGAGATAAAGGTGCTGGTTGAGCCCTCTTCCAACTCACATTAGAATAATCTGAAGTACAAATAAAAATGCTCTTTATTATTGCCAAGTTCCAAGAAAATTAAGTATATGGCAAAATACAGGAACACACTAAGAATGATGAAAGGTAAACTATTTGTAAACATGCTTCACACCCTTCTACAAACTGGTTCTTATATCCAACCACAATGCAACTGAAACAACTGATTGACATGGAAGGGAAACAAAACTGTTTCACAAATTACCACTTGCATACAATTTTATTCATCTTTCTATAGGACACTTTTGATAACAATGCCAAAAGGAAGAAACTGCTTGTTAGAGTGGTGGATTTGTAATCTTGTGGTTCTGGGTTAGAAATATCTAACAAAAAAGTTAAGATTTTTTTTTTCATGGGATTGCCCTTGGGCTTGGCAATGCCCTATCCAAGCACTTGTAAAACCTAGCACACACATGAGTAACTGAGCTGTAGCTGTGATATGACTGAAATATTATTTTGAGCGGCATAAAACATTGTCTTTCTCTTTATCATGCAATCCCATTTATGCCTTTGAAAACATTGTACGAGCAGGAGAAAATGCTGGTTACCAGCATTTTCTCCTTTTTCCACAATATTTTCTACACTTTCACTAGCAACCCACATCATTTGAGCCATATTTGATCTGTTGTCTGCAAATGTTTTTGATTTAAACAAGTCTACAAGTTTGTCTTCTGGTAAAGGGTGCAAAAAATCCCCTATGCACTTCATATCAGAAAACATAATCAAGCCATGCTCTGGCAAGTGGGAGCATAAAGCATCTCTGATGGATAATACCAAGCTAGTCATCACAGTATTATACATCTGTTTTGTACAGAAACCTACTGAATCATGAGGTACACTGGTCCTTTGACATACAGAAAATTGAACAAAAGCAAAAAGTTTCAGCCTAGGTCAGCCTGCACAGTCCGCACAGGCTGACTAGCGTCGATACTTTTTTTTTCTCTCTCTCTCTCACAAATGCATTAAGCCCCCTTTTACATAGCATGGCTCATATTATACAGAATAATGATATTCAACATTTATACTTACTATTTGGTTTGTTACTAGACAAGAATGATGGTACATAGCTGGGAGATCCCTGACTGGGCCCAAGACCCACTGTGCCCCTATTCAGAGATGGACCACTAGGTTTGTTGACCGCAGGACTGCCCCAATTTGTGGGCCCTAAGCCAAGCTCCGACTCCCTCCTTGAACTGCTCTTTGGATTTATACCTTCAATAAATGAAGAAACAGTTTCAGTCTAGATTTAGTTATGATTTTCTTTGATGTTTACATCATATTAACTAAGCCATGCTCTGTGAAAAGGGGGTTTAATGCATCTGCAAAAGGTTTTGGACCAGGTCACCCTGTGCAGTCCATGCAGGCTAACATGGACCAAATATTTTTGCTATTGAGTCAATTTTCTGCATGTCCAAGGACCAGTTTACCTAATGATTCATTTAGTTGTTAAGACAAACTAGACTTGATGGATCCATGATCATGTGATGACTTGCTTGGTATCATACATCACAGAGATACATTAGGCCCACTTTTGCCAGAGCATGGCTCATTTTTTGTTTCACTTGACACTTCACCAAATAATCCCATGGTTTACTGGCCCTGTGGAAGATTGCTTTTGAAAACATTTTGGGAACAAGAAAAACTGCTAGTTTGCCTTTTCCCATAAAGTTTGGCTACCCTTTAACTCTTTACTAAACAGACAAAATTTTGGAATCATCCAAATCCAATGCATTTGCAGATGATAAATCAAATGTGGCTAAAATGGTTGGATTTGCCATCCAAAGGGTAGAAGACATTGTGGTTACCAGCATTTTCTCCTTTTCTCACAATGTGTTCAAAGGCCTTCTTTCTTTTGGTTGTTAAAACTTTGAATCGTGTAGATAACAGTCAAAATACAAATTCAATCATTTGCACCATATGACAAAATTTTAGACTCCTTCAAAATGAAAACATTTGCAGATGACAAAATTAATGTGGCTCAAAAATTTAACTTTGTTTTTTGAAGGGTAGAAAACATTGTGGGAAAAGGAGAAAATGCTGGTTACCAGCATTTTCTCCCTTTTCCACAATGCTTTCAAAAGGCCTCTTTTTCAGGGTCGTGAAAACCTGTGATTGTCTGGTAAAGGGTTAAGTTGTCATCATTCTGCTAATGTTAACATGGATGGGTACAAAGTTTTATCCTCTGCAAAGGCTAAACCCTTTACCACACAATCCCGAGTTTTAACAACCATAAGGAAAAGGCCTTTTGAAAACATATGGGAAAAAGAGAAAAAGCAAGTAACCAGCATTTTTCCTTGTCCAACAATATTTTCCACCCTTCCAAAGGGGAATGTCTGTCTTTGAGTCACAGTTATTTTGTTGTCTGGAAAAGCTTTTAATTTTGAGAATTCCCAAATTTTGTCATTTGGTAAAGGATTAACTCTTTCTACAGACAACTCTTCCTCTTGTCTTAGACTCTTCTTGAAATCATTGTTACGAATTGAGAATTTACTTTATTTTTTGTCAAAATATTTATATAACTTTTCTGTATTTTCAGTGTTTTATTTCATCAGCTTCCCATTTATGTAAATCAGAATAAATATAGCTTAACTGTATCTCTCTTTAAAACTTTTTTCTTTTTGATAATGCAGATTTTACAACAATGTCCTTAAAATTGCTCATAGAAATGTTTTCCAAACTTTGTCATTTAGATTCTTTTCTTGCATGTTAACAGGACAAGTTTAAAATATCCCCCAACCCTGCCAAAAAATAAATTGAAAATGAAAAAAACTATCATTGGTGAATAAAGATAATCTGGCATGTTAAATGCTGATCAATTCGTACATTTTGAGTCTCATTTTTACCTCCAATAGCACATAACTATGACTGAAATATTAGTGATAAAAAGATTTAAAAATATCCCGTTGCACAACTCTTTGCCAAACAACAAACTTTCAGACCTGTCCAAATTGAAAGCATTTGCAGATGACAAACGAAGCATACCTCAAATGATAGACTTGTCTTTGAAATGGAAGAAAACATTGTCAGAAAAAGGGAAAATGGAAATGGTTATCATCACTTTCTCCTTTTCCTACAATGTTTTAAAATGCCTACTTCTCCAGGGTCATAAAAATTTGGGATTACACTTGATATTAGGTTAAGGCAAGGAATGCTGATGAAAGATTGCCTAAAAACTCAAATTCAAATGCTGTATGTGACAATCATTTGGTGGGTAAAAGTAAAAGAAATACTTATAAAAAATTGTTTTCTTCATGCTGAAAATCTGATGCAAGAAAATGAAGTATATACATGGGAAACATGTGTTCTCTTCTCAATAAAACAAAAAATAGTATGAATAAAAAAAAAAACATCTATCAATCCTGCATAAGTGATTCAAGCCATCAAAAACAAAGAAAGTGTGTAAAGTGACTAAATAGACCAAGTACCTGCACTGCAAGTCAATAGTCACATCAGAATCATATAAGATCTCCAAAATTCAATTATCATTTCTAGTTTCATGAAAAAACATCTGGGTCCATGGTCACGAAGCATTCTTAATTTCATTCTTAGTCTAATTCTAGATTTAGAAAGAAAACCAACTTCTGGTTGGCTAAACTATTTGGTTCATACCCATCAACCATTGTTAAGAACATTCTTGGTCTTATTGTACAGAATTTTTTTAATTTGACAGTAACACAAGTTCTGATTGACTAAACCATTTGGCTTAGCCAATCAGAACTAGTGTTACCTTCAATTTCAGAAAATTCTCGACAAGAAGACTTAAAAGATTTTTAAGAATGGTTGGTTGGTAAAAACCCTGATTGACTAAAATGCTGATATTCCAGCCAGTCAAACAACTAGTCTAGTTTTTTTTATCCTACAGCTCAAATTGTAACAAAACAGTGACAGCGCAAACATAATACTTTTAGAATGCTAGCAGCAAATGACTTTGAAAACATTCTTGAAAAATGATCTAAGGTTTGATAAATATGAAAACATTACAGAAAGGGCAAAAATTGCTCCTTGCCGGCCATTTCTCCTTTTTCTTCAATGTTATCATAACTGGTCATCTTTGAATGTGAAAAAAAAAATAGCCTGAATATCTTCTCTTAACCCTTTAACAAACAACAAAATTTTAGACTCTTCCAAATTAAGAGCTTTTGTTGACAAAAAATTATATGTGGTTCAGATTGTGGAATTTCTCTGAAAGGGTAGCAAACATTGTGGGAAAAGGAAAAATACCGGTGACCAGTGTTTTCTCCTTTTCCCACATTGTTTTCAGAGGGCTTCTTCCTCAAGGTTGTTAAAACTTGGGATCATGTGGCAAACGGTTAAGGGTGAACCAAGGTAATTCTAGCAAATATGACTCTGGCATGATTTAAGAAATCAAAAAGAACATTATGCCTAGCTTGCAGTGATTTTCAATACCCATATTGGTTTTATTAACAGTGTGAAGTTGAGGTAGTTTTCTATCTTTTCCAATAACCACAGCTCCTTGACTTGAATCAGGTATCACAGGTAAAGTTTGTCCTAACAAAAATAAGTATGAATGTCATCATAGCTGATAGCCATCTGCTATATCTATCTATTCTTTAGTAAAGCAACAGTTGTTAATTGTAATTTTGTAAATAATTTATATGATTAAAAACATTTTTCCTAATGCTGTAATGTTTTTGCAACATTACTGTGGCATACCAGTACTATATATGTGAAATAGGGACATCCATAGATACAGTATCTGTAAATCTTTCATCATTGCTGTATATCCACTTTAATTTTTTCTCAGCGGTGATAATAGTGAGGTTCTACCAGGGTTGGATGTCCAGGAATGTTCCTCGAGTATATATGAGCTATGCTCTGGCAAAAGGGGATTTAATGCACCTCCATGATGGATTATACTAAGCAAGTCATCACATAAGTATTGATCAATAAAATCCTTTTTGTCTAATAACCTATTGAACCACAAGGCAGAATGGTCTTTTGACATGCAGAAAATTTAACAACAGCAAAAACCTTCAACCCAAGTCAGCCTGCGCCAAATGACTTGGGTTGACTGTTTTTGCAGATGCAGTAAAACCCCTTTTTACAGCGCATAGCTCATTTTCTTTATTCTTTCATTCTATTTGGTGGGATATTTCATTAATGAAAGCTGAAATTTAACACTTTTACATGTACCTTTGCCACTTGTGAAAACATTTATTTTGGTATTTATTCAGTTATATTATACCTTATTCTCACACCAAAACAAACCCTATGTGCAAAGTTCATCAAGGCTTTGCTTTGATCTCTGTATTCAGGCTTACAATAGTCTGGCAAGTATAAAACTTGCCTTTTTGGTAGCTACAGGACATTTATATGACAGTCTATGATTTCAATGAAGAAATTACAGTGCTTTGCCAATTATAGGTTCTATAAATTCCATACCTGGTAGATATCGAGCCTTTGACATGTAATGTTGTTTGGCAGATGATTCTCGAGATTTTCCTGATGGCTGATTGGCTGTTTTTTTACCCAGAATACTCCTGTTGATATTAAGAAATAAAACAATGTGGTAAATGATGGTAAAAGGTCATATATCAGCACTTATATAACGATTCTGAAGGCTATCTAGTGCTGCAATGAATATCTGGATAATTTCAGATCAAGGGAACATTTTATGAAACAAATGGTTCTATTTGATATATCTATAGCAAAAACAAATATTACAAACACCAATACTGCAGATATTTGTTATTCCATAAGACAATTCCAGGGTTCCCCTGGCCAATTTTTTTCTTGCGCCACCACTTTCGCCAAATGAGAAAAGTTTGTGCCACATTAAAATAAT
The DNA here is from genome assembly GCA_945859785.2 of Tridacna gigas. Taxonomy (NCBI): domain Eukaryota; kingdom Metazoa; phylum Mollusca; class Bivalvia; order Cardiida; family Cardiidae; genus Tridacna; species Tridacna gigas. The sequence continues at coordinate 15,896,624 of OX244032.2, forward strand.
TGGAGCCAGTTTCGTGCCATTTTTAAATTGAAAGTAATAGGTCGGCCATGATAAAAAATTGGTTAATAAAATGTCTTCTCTTTCTTGTATCATGAGCAACGAAATAAATGAGAAAACATTTTTCCATTTGATTAGTTTTTTACCCATATCTATATTTATTGCGTGAATATAGAACTTTCGGCAGCAGGTGCTTGATTTTCAGGGAAAATCCCAAGGTGAAAAAGGGGCATGGCTGTGCTTCAAAAAGCTTTGATTGTCACCTGCTTGTTGTATAGGTTCCCCTTTTGATAGTTACTAACTTGTCCAGGTTAGAAGTAAATATCTTCAGTATTAACAGAGGTATTAAAAAATTTCTACCTTGTTGCTCGATGACGACAGGGCTACGGCAATAACTCGACGTCGTATTCTTCAAAGACAGCCGAGCTAAAAATGTTGACTTGTATGTATTGAAAGCTCTGGCAGACAAGAAATTACTGAGTTATTCATGGCTCAAGTGATAAATCTTGTCTTTTGAAGGGCAGAAAACATTAATGGGCAATAAGATCATAGTCCTACTGTACTGATCACAGTTTCCATAAAAAAAAATACGACCGACTTCTTTAACTATGAAAGGAATAATCGATCGCAAAAATTCCAGTTTGCAAACATAAGTAGCGAGCCGATAAATCAGTTATCCCGAGGCCCAATCTTCCTTAATTGATGTGTTAATTATCGAACCAATCCACCCGAACATAGTGCGGTCGTCGCTAAAAACACACCACAATGCCCCTCATATATCTGTAACAGATGCATATAACGCAGAATCAAGGTGTGGCTTTAGAAATTATGGGCGGCGACTAAATCTCGAATGTGATTCCTGATTGGTTCGCAGCACTGCATATTGTGTAAAAATTCTGTGTTTACACCCTTGGATGCAGATGGGGGCGTGGCGAAACTGACATTTGATTGATTATTAGCATTGCATGGTGTATATGCATGTTTTGTGTGTAACTAGACAAACCCCATGTAATATACAGACAGTTATTTAGATCACCTGCTGTGACGGGGTGTATCGGCGACAATTACAAACTGATTATCGATTTTTCATAGATACGCTTTCACGCATTGACGGGGACCAGTATCAAAATGTACGGTACACCAATGTGAAAAATATCGGCACCAGTCATTTTCGCCATTTGGCTTTTTCTTGCGCCACATTACAAAATCTATCGCAAATGGCGCCAAATGCTAAGCCCAGCGGGAACCCTGCAATTCCAATGAAAACCCACAAGATAGGTCTCTTGTTGTTCTCTGTTAGGTGTTCACACTGTTTTAAACTGTTTTCAATTGTATTTCAGGTTTGCAGAGGTGGACAATACACCTATCCATGCATTCCTAGACTTTCCTTACAGGCGCAATGCTTTTTTCAAGCCTTTTTGATCCTCTCTCCTACAAATGTAAATACAATATTCAGCTATAAGAGAGAACTAAATGACAACATCATTCCTCAGAAAGAATTTCAACGGGGCTGTGGTTTGAACCCACAACCCTTATGTTACAAGTGCAGGATCTTAACAATGAGGTATTGGGACTTGGCAACAAAGAACAAATAACATGTGCAAAGATATGCAAGCCATGCTCTGTTAAAAGGGCTTTCAGTGCATCTGCAAAAAGTATTAATCCATGTCAACCTTTGCAGTTCATGTAGGCTGACATGGGTTGAATCTATTTGCTTTTGTAAATTTCTTACATGTCCAAGGACCATTCAACCTCATGATCCAGCAGGTTGTTACACAAAATGGATCTTAATGGACCCATAATTATGTGATGTTTTGCTAGATACAGTGTATCATGGAAATGCATTAAACACCTTTTGCAAAAGCACGATTCATGTATATGTCAACATATATGAGCAATGCTCTGTGAAAAGGGGGCTTAGTGCATCTGCGAAAAGTATTGACCCAGGTCAGCCTGCGCACCTAAAATGCAACTCAGCTCAACACCATAATGCTACATGCCAAATATGAAAGCTCTAGCCCTTATGGTTTGGGACAAGAAGATTTTTAAAGATTTCCCTCTATATCTCTATGTGAAATACGAGACCAACAAAATATGGCTAATTTTCACACCAGGGCCGTAATTTTCAGTGTTTTGGTAGAGGGCCACTAGATGATGCTACATGCCAAATATGAAAGCTCTAGCCCTTACGGTTTGGGACAAGAAGATTTTTACAGATTTCCTTCTTTATCTCTATGTGAAATCCGAGAACCCACAACATAGGACCAATTTTTAACACCAGGGCCATAATTTGAAGTATTTTGGTAGAGGGTCACTAGATGATGCTACATGCCATATATGAAAGCTCTAGCTCTTACGGTTTGGGACAAGAAGATTTTTAAAGATTTCCTTATTTATCTCTATGTGAAATCCGAGAACCCACAACATAGGGCCAATTTCCACACTAGGACCATTATTTGAAGTATTTTGGTAGAGGGCCACTAGATGATACTACATGTCATATATGAGAGCTCTAGCCCTTATGGTTTGGGACAAGAAGATTTTTAAAGATTTCCTTCTTTATCTCTATGTGAAATCCGAGAACCCACAACGTAAGGCCATTTTCAACACTAGGGCCATAATTTGAAGTATTTTGGTAGAGGGCCACTAGATGATGCTATATGCCAAATATGAAAGCTCTAGCCCTTACGGTTTGGGACAAGAAGATTTTTACAGATTTCCTTCTTTATCTCTATGTGAAATCCGAGAACCCACAACATAGGGCCAATTTTTAACACCAGGGCCATAATTTGAAGTATTTTGGTAGCGGGTCACTAGATGATGCTACATGCCATATATGAAAGCTTTAGCCCTTACGATTTGGGACAAGAAGATTTTTAAAGATTTCCTTCTTTATCTCTATGTGAAATCCGAGAACCCACAACACAGGGCCAATTTCCACACTAGGGCCATAATTTGAAGTATTTTGGTAGAGGGCTACTAGATGATGCTACATGCCATATATGAAAGCTCTAGCCCTTACAGTTTGGGACAAGAAGATTTTTAAAGTTTTTTCTTTCGGTTGCCATGGCAACCAGAGTTCTTCATGGAATTTCAAATCTTTGAAGTATTCTGAAAGTGCATCACCTAAGGATCATTTCTGTGAAGTTTCATTGAAATCCAATTGGCGGCTTCAGAGGAGAAGATTTTTTAGTAATTGTTTACGGACGGACGGACAGACAGACGGACAGACAGACGGACGACGGACCGATCACAATAGCTCACCCTGAGCACTATGTGCTCAGGTGAGCTAAAAAGTGGCTATTATGGATCCATAATTATGTGATTGCTTGCTTGGAATCATGCATCACGGAGATGCATTAAGCCCCATTTTGCTAGAACATGACTCATATGATATCTGCAAATCTTGTACTAGGATAAACGACAAGAAATCTACTAACGCTAAAAAGTCATCTTCATCATCATTAAACATATTTTCTTTCCTATCATCTGCTCTCTTTCCTATAGCAGGTATTGGTTTCAATGGAGCTGCCTTCTGCTTTCTGGGTATGCCAAAGTCTAGGTCCTCAAAGTCATCCCAAGTGTCGGACAATCCACCACCCCATCGCTTCCTACCACTCTGTTTTTTTGTTACAGCTATTTGAAAGGGATCCTATAACAACAAAAAGATCACATTTCTATTATTTTGATGACACTCTTTGCAGTTGATCTCTTAAAACAGAACTTGTCTGATGACAATGTGTTTGAGCCATGCTCTGTGAAAAGGGGATTTAATGCATCTGCAAAAAGTATCCACCCATGTCAGCTTGTGTGGACTGCTCAGGCTGACATGGGTCGTATCTTTCTGGTATGGGTCAATTTTCTGCATGACCAAGGACTACTCTACCTCATGGTTCAGTTGGTTGTTAGACAAAACAGATTTTTATGGATCCATAATTAAATGATAACTTACTAGATATTTATGCATCACAGAGATGCATTAAACCCCATTTTACCACAGCACTGCTCATTCAGTTTGGTACTATTTATGTCTTTGTGTTGCTCATGTTTTTGTGTTGCTCATTATGAGCAATTTCTCTTTTTGTCAACATGTTTTCACATGATATTCAATGTGCAGCACTCCATGTGTACATGACTCTGAATATTGGGGCATTAGAAACCATTGTGGGAATAGGAGAAAATGCTGGTTGCCAGCATTTTCTCCTTTTCTCACAATGGTTTCTGCCCCTTTCAAAGACAAGTTTCATCATTTGAGCCACATTCAATTTGTTGTTTGCAATTACTACACAACTTGGACAAGTCTAAAATTTTGTTGTTTGGTAAAGAGATAATGAAGTACTGAGTTCAATAACTAAAGTACTTACGTCTAAATCCTGATTTTTCTGATTGTAATTTGGCACAACTGGTTGAGGATGGTTGGGAACTGTTGGTTTCTCTTGGAACGGTCGCCCAACCACTGGTTGCTGTATGACAGGTTCTGTGGGTTTCTGGGCTAAAATGGGCGACATTTTGTGGGTGGGTTGTGCATTCATGATGCTCTGTGGGGCAGGTCGAACTGGTGATGGCATGGCTGGGCCTAAATTCTGTCCAACTTGGAAGTACTGCGTTCGTAAACACTGAAGTTTGGAATAAATACAGTCGTAAGTAATAAATCCATGATGAAAGACAGTTTCACTAAAGTATGATTAATTCATAACATTCGAAAAATCTTATAAGCTGTCAACGCCTGTAGTAACATAAGATTCATTTTCTGACAGTGTAGATCAAAACTCAAATTCCATAGAGCATGAAATCTTATACTGGGTCTACAATGACTCTGTTATTTACAAAACTCTTATGAATTTTAATTACAATAGCTATTAGTATTATTTTCCTAAAAAAGATATTCATTCATTTATTTTGCTTTCTAGGGGACAAAACACATTGAAATGCATGGAATTTCATTCTGTTTTAACAAAAAATTATGTTACCTTGACACTACTTTTCAAAAGAAGGACTAGATTATTAATTACTTTTCTTGAATTAGAGCAAATATTCGTACAATGAAATACTTTCAAATCTTGGTCTAATTTTCACAAAAACTAGGCAGCACCGAAGTTTAATAGTTCTCTTACCTTTTTTCATTTCCAGTCTAATCATACTTACCACTGATTTAATGAATCTTAAACAAATCTGAATCAAAACCTTTCAATGATGTCAAGACAAATATTTTGTGCTGATTTAATATAATGTACCCCAAGCTCAAGCAGTAATGCAATAAAGGTTGCATTCCTGGGCTTGCAAGTTCCAATGCAAGCTTGGCCAATAATGTTACTGAGAACTGTTGAAAGTTACCATAGGATCCCAAGCTTTTTACTGCTGTTTAAAACATTTTACAAATAGGGAAAAAAGCCAGTGATCTAAAATAAAACTCAGTGCTGTTCACAGCATTGGTTTCACTCTTTGCCACATTATCCCAAGCTCTAAAGACCCTGAAAAAGAAGGCTTTCGAAAACGTGGTGGAAAAATGAGAAAATGTGGGTAACCAGTATTTTCTCCTTTTCCCACCATGCTTTCTACCCTTTCAAAGATAAATCCCATATTTTAGCCACAGTTATATGAGTGGCACTCTGGCAAAAGGGTGGGAGATTAATGCATCTCTGGGATGCATTTTACCAAGTTAGACACCAAATAAATTATGGATCCATAACATCCATTATGTCTAACAACCGACTCTGATTCATGAGGTAAACTAGTCCTTGGACATGCAGAAAACTGACCAATAATAGGAAGTTCTGATCCAGTTCAGTCTGCGCAGACTTCACAGACTATGCATGCTGAACTGGGTCCATGCTTTTTGCAGATACATTAAACCCTCTTTTCATAGAGCATGACTTGTATACTGTCTGCAAATGCTTTCAATTTGGACCAGTCTAATTTTCTTACGTGCAGTAAAGAACTACATACAGTAAAAAAGCCCTAAATAAACCAAAATCATAGTTACCTGACTAGCTCCTGGTCGTTTCTGTGGATTCCAAGCTAACATGTCTTTCATGATGGTGATAGCATCATTACCCGCATTAGGTATCAAGGTTTTCAGGTTTTGGGGAACACATTGTGGCCAACGGAAATTCATTGCAGTTGCTAATTTATATCCCTCCTCCCACTCCTCCTGAAAACAGAGAATTTACTTGTAAGTAAATACATTTGTAAGGCCCCCACCATGGAAAACTTGTAAAATATAGTAGAGAAGGAGCAAGTTATTGCTTGTAACAAGAAATTGTTCCTTGTGCCACAGTGTTTTTCCATACATTTTAAAAATGGGACTTCTTTTCCCCTTCCTTTCAAACACTTGTTTTCAGTGTTAAAAAGTATCGACCCAGGTCAGCCTGCGCAGTCCGCTCAGGCTTACTTGGGCCAAAAATTTTCGCTATTGGTCAATTTTCTGTCTGTCAAACAACCAGTCTACCTTAAGATACACTCGGTTTTTAGACATAATGAATTTTATGGATCCTAATTATGTGATGTCTTTTGCCAGAGCATGGCTCATTTAAAGTCAATCTCAAAATTTTCATGACATGGGGGTAAATTAAAAACTCTTGAGTGTAAATCTTAGCTCTTGATAATACTTTTATCAATTTAAAGTTCAATCATACATTACCATCCCTTCCCATTTTTTTTTTTACTTATTCTGTCATTCACATTTAATAAAGCTTTGAATAAAAACAGAAAAACAGACCTACAAACAAAATGCAAAGACAATTTACCTTCATGTGATTGGTTAAAAAATTTAAGAATACATGTACAAGCTATCTCAAGTTAAGCTCTGAATTCTTTACCAGAAAACTGAAATTAAAGAAGACTTGGCAAAACTGAAAGCATTGAAATTTTGCAGAAAACAGACTAAATATGGCTCAAATAATCTAATTTGTTTTTGACAGGGTAGAAAACATTGTAAAAAAAATGAAGAAAATGCTGATTAGCAGCATTTCCCCCTATTCCTACGTTGTTTTCAAAAGTATCTTTCCTCACAGTTGTTAAAGCATGGGATAATTTGGTAAATGGTTAAGCTCTTAATTTCTGGCATATATTAACAAATAATGACACATGTACATCTTCAGTAGACAATGAGGCAAACATTTTGTTCAATTTGACTAACCTTTTTAGGAGTACCTAGCACTGTACAAATTTTAAATATCTGATCTATTTCTGAACTGCCAGGGAACAGTGGGCGTAATGTGTACATCTCTGCCATAATTGTACCAACCGCCCAGATATCTATGGGACTGTTGTAGTTCGTAGAGCGTAGCAGCACTTCTGGTGCTCTGTACCTAAAATTGATCATCAATCATATAGTAGGCACCTACTGTACCATAAACAAAGACCTCTGAAGTTCCTTGGGTCTATCATAGAACACCAAAATTTTCATTTCTCCATCAAACACTGTTACTAAAACTAGCACATTTGTACATGCTTCTGTGTCTTATTTATCTATTAATAATACAAGGTGTGCAGAGAAAATTTGACCCTTTTACCTTTGAAAGAAAACAGTTCACCAAAAACGGACAAAACAGCCTGGTGAGGGGTGCAGATGGATTAAGAAAGGTTTTTCTTTTGTTCTCAGACATTCGAAGGTCTACAAGAACTTCATTTCTGTACCCATCTACACCGATACTGAAAACAAAGAATTACTTTTTAAGTTAATGATTTAACTTGTTTTGTCCATTTTCAGTTTTCAGTTATATATTCTCTTTCAAAAGGGACAGGGGATAAAATTTTCTCCGATTTCGTTGTGTTACTATCTACCACATAGAGGCGATGCGTATTATATGCAATTTTTAGTTCATTCATTCATTCATTCATTTATTCAGCAAATCAGCACAATTAATGCTTTTGGCCATAAAAATACATAATGAAAAATATGGCAAGAACATGTAAATTGAATGAAATACAGAAATATTACTCAAAGGACCTAGAAAAGAAAGCGCTTAACACATCATAATATTTAAAACAGTGATGAATCATTCATTTCATAGTATGCAATGAAAAGGAAAATGCAAGTAACATTCAGTGCTGAGGGTACCCTGGAGTTTATGTTTATGCTTAAATATATCATCAAATGTTTAATCAACAAGGTGAGTTTGATGGTTTCAAAAATTAAAAAGATAATTCAACCAATACATTTGTTATAATAATTGGCTGATACAAAGTTTGAAAGCATCTCTTAAAAACCTAGCTGTATTTAGCACAGTATTAAACTATTTGATGATAGTATATTGATAAAAGTATGCATATCAGGATGGGGTATGTTACCAAAATACTTTTTTTCGTAAATCCGAATAAAACAGGCAGCACAATAAGAAGTAGTATTCTGACTCTACTTGATGATCAGAACACATTTTGCATACACGGTCATTTCTTGGAACATTAGTATATCTGCCGACTTCAATTTCTAGACAGTGGGAGGACATACGAAAGCGACTCAACGTTTTTCTCAAAAAATCATTTGAAAGTAACAGTGTCCAATGATCGAGCGATGAAAATTCCGGTGTTTCAAGATGGACCAATGGAGTTTCAAAGGCATGTGACCAAAGAATAGTGTAAAGGTACATAAGATAATAAACATGAAAAGCTGAGGTAAAGGAGAGAAAGGTAGAAATGTAAAAGGCAGTACTGCTGCGGTAATGGTCCAAAGCCTAGAGAATTTTATGCATCCAATTTCTCAATATTTATTGATACATTTTCCAAAATCTTGCAAATCCAGAGACATATTAAGCCTTTAACACACAATCCTATGTTTAACGACCTGGAGGAGACCAGCATTTTGTCCTTTCCCCACAATGTTTTCTACTATTTCAGAGACAAATTCCATCATTTTAGCCAACTTAAATTTGCCATCTGCAAATGCTTTCAATTTGGAGAAGACTAAAATGTGTCGTTTGGTAAAGAGTTAAAGATATACAAGTCTCAATTCTTTACCAACTGGCAGCATTTTAGACTTGTCCAAATTGAAAGCATTTGCAGATAACAAAAATGTGTCTCAAAAGCTGGAATTTGCTGTTGAAAGATTAGAAAGCATTTTGGGAAAAGGAGAAAATGCTGGTTTCTCCTTTTCCCCAAATGTTTTCAAAAGCCTTCTTCCACAATGTCGTTAAAACTCAGGATTGTGTGGTAAAAAGGGCTAACTAAGCGACCACATTTTTCACTTATCCAGTTTTATAGTACTTGCAGAGTGATCAACTGAGTGTCAGTCCAGACAATAACATTTATCCTTGAAAAGGAAGATAACATTGAGGGAAAAGGTGGACATGCCTTTTCTTATTTTCCACCAATGTTTGTTACAGGTGCAACTGCTTAAACTCTTTACCAAACAATCTCGAAAGCATTGTGAGGAAAGGAGAAAATTCCCTTTTTTTTTTCTTTCCAGGGTCGTAAAAGGTCAGGATTGTTTTCTCCTTTTCCCAATGCTTTTGAGATTGTTTGGTAAAGAGTTTAAGCAGTTTGAGGTTACATTTCCAAATGTGGGGACCCCCTTACTCCAGTATTTTTTTCATCCCAATTACCTTGACCTTTGGGAGATTCAATTTTTTTTCATTCTTAGGCCATCATTATCATGCCTATAACACACACAAAAAATTTATTATTTTATATTATGGGTATCAATAGTTGGTACATGTAACAGTAACAGCTTTTGATATTGACAGATAAACTACAGATTCCAACCATTTCAGACCTTATGATGACTCATAGATCTAACATTTTGATTTTCATAACTAATGTCCCTATATCTGGATATTCTGTCAATGACCCCTGATTTATTTCTTGCTTTTCAGTAGGTCATCGAGAAATAATGGTGGATTATGGTTTGATGTTTCATGGTTACGACCAGTGAAAATACCGATTTTATATTTTCTAACTCTTCTATCGAAGGCGGAGACAGTAGTTCCCGCGCACTAGTCACCTAGGTAATCAGCATGTGCCATTCAAATGGGGGGAATATGATGTAATTTACACTATATTTCTTGCGCTTTGCATAATACTGTAATGCTTTGTTATGTAAGGGGTGTACGTCATGGGGAATTGCCGAAAACAACTGTACTGGATTTTGATGAAAGTTCCAACAAAATAGGGGTCAAAAGCATGAAATGAATAGAATATTTGTTTTTCGGTGAAAGATCAGAATTTTTTTCATCTCATGAGCATCATTGGTAATATTTTCACTTGTGCCTGTGCCACATGTGAAAATATTACTGATGTTCACTTGATGAAATAAATTTCGATCTTTCACCGATAAACAAATATTCTCTATAATTATCTTTGATTTTCTTGGCTTATAATAATCGAAACCATGCGCAAGAGATAATAAAACAGCTGTTCCATACCATCGTGTTGATACATAATCTGTGTATGGTGGTCGAGACCGAATCTCTCGTGCCAGACCAAAGTCTGCGATCTTCACACAGTCTGGTCCTGAACACAATAAATTCTCTGGTTTTAAATCTCGGTGGAAGAAACCTGAAAATATATGCGTTAAAATGTTTATATGGGGATCTCTGTTCTCTTCACTCTTTGAGTATAAAATGAATTAACCCTTTACTTGCTGACAAAATTTTCGACATATCTGAATTGAAGATCTTTGCAGACAACATATTGAAAATGGCTCAAATGATGAAATTTGTCTTTAAAATGGTAGCAATCAGTATGGAGAAAGGAGAAATTACTGGTTAACAACATTTTCTCCTTTTTCTACAATGTTTTTAAAAACCTTGTCCCTCAGGGTAATTTAACTCGGAATTGTATTGTAAAAGGGTAAATAGATGCTTTCAGTGAAGTAAAAGGGCCTTTTCCTCTTGGGCTCATAGATACACACTTTTGCAGACAATTTATATGAAGATCAGGTCCTATACTTATGCACCAACCCTTCTGAATTACATTCTTTGTCCAATTCTAGATTTAGGAAAGTAATAAACCATTAGATTAAGCCAATCAAAAGTTGAATTACTTTGATTCCATTTGTATCAAGTTGTTCTACATGGGTCCCTGGAAACTAAACAATGGGTCAGCAGAAAAGACAATATATTTGTTTAACTAATTGTTTAAAAACTGAGCAATACATTTCAATATTGACATGGAACTTAATGCCAACAATGCTAGTTGTGTTTGATTTGTAGGCAAACTAATAATTATTGTTTTTGTTTGTCACAATCTGTTCCAGTCTGTCCCTGGAGATATACTTTCAGACTTGTCTGAATTGAAAGCATTCGCAGAAAGCACACTGAATGGATTCTAAAGACTGAATTTATCTTTGAAAATGATGAAATTTTTTTTTGAAGAGGAGAAAATGCTGGGTAACAGCATTTTCTCCTTCTCCCACAATCTTTTCCATCCTATCAGAAAACTATAGCTCATTTATACCAAATCCAAACTTGTCATCTGCGATGTTTTGAATTCAGGAAAGTCTAAGACTTGTCCTTTCAGAAAGGATTAAGGGACACAAAAACCCATGTTTATAAATTTATTGAGTAATGAAGTAAAAAATGAAATGCATATCAAATCCATGTATATGGTTAGATAAAATCCTCTTCACAATAAGATCTATATTATTCTATAAATCCACATAGATCTCAATCAAGATAAACATTTTGTGTCTTCTTCCATTACCTAACTTTTCTGCGTGTTCAAGACACTGAGAAAAAAAACTTTTTAAAACATTGTGGAAAAAGGAGTAAATGATGGTAACCAGCATTTTCTCCTTTTTCCACAATGCTCTCTAACAGTTCAAGCACAAAATCCACCATCTGGGCAAAACTTTGTCATCTGCAAGTGCTTTCAGTACATATCAACTATTACAGACTTAACTCTCTACCACACGACAAAAATTAAGACTGGTCCAAAATGAAAGCATTTGCAGATGACAATTCAAATATAGTTCAAAGAAGGAATTTGTCTTAGATAGGGTAGAAAACATTGTGGGAAAAGGAGAAAATGCTGGTTACCAGCATTTTCTCCTTTTCCCAAAATGTTTTCAAAAGGCCTCTTCCTCAGGGTTGTTAAAACTCGGGATTGTGTGGGAAAGAGTTAACCCTTGAGAGCCCAATAAATCGAACTCGGTGAAAAATAAAACACCCTTTTTTTTTTTCAAGTTAAAGCTGTCTTGCTCTGAATGAAACATAAAAAAAAAACACAAAGCACTTATCAAAGATCAGACTGTACATTCTCAGCAGTCTGATCTTATTCTACACTATAAGCAAAAACTTAAGTTGAGACAGACACTCTTAACTCCTTACCAAACGACAAAAGTTTAGACTGGTCCAAATTGAAAGCATTTGCAGACGACAAAATAAATTGGACTGAAAAATTGAAATTTGTCATGGGTTGGGTAGAAAACATTGTAGGAAAAGGAGAAAATGCTGGTTACCAGCATCTCCTTTTCCCACAATGTTTTCAAAGGGCTTCTTTTACAGGGTCGTTTAAAGCCAGGATTGTGTAGTAAAGGGTTAACTCTTTACCAGATGACCATTTGGACTTACTCAGATTGAAGGCATTTGAAGACGATCAGTTTGTGGCAGAAATGATAGTATTTGTGTTTAAAAGTATAGAAAACATTTTGGAGAAAGGAAAAATGCTTGTTCAGACTTACCCATACTGAAAACATTTTGGGAAAAGGAAAAAATGCTGGTTGACAGCATTTTCTCCTTTTTCCACAATGTTTTCAATAGTTCTACTCCTCAGGGTCTTTAAAACCTAGGGAATGTTTGGCAAAGCATTAGTGTAAAATCTATGGCAGATTCCCAATTATCTATGAAGCAGATTATCAAATTTCCAAATTTCAAATGGCATGTTTAAGTGCCGTTAAATTGGTTGTCTGGGTCAGTAAGTCTTTTCTTTTTCAGAGATTTATTTTGACATGCCTCCCATCGAAAAATCATTTAGAGAAAAATTAATTGCTCCATTTGTTGCACTGTTTACTCAAGCCTTTGACTATTAAGTTTTTTCCACACAGTGCTGTCTTTTAACAACCCTGGGGAAATAAAAACTGTCTGAAAACAATGTGGAAAAACAGAAAATGCTGGTACCCAACATTTTATTCCTTTTCCCACAATATTTTTTATCCTATCCAAAACAAATCCCTCCATCTAAGCTTGATTTTATTTGTCATTTGTAAATGCTTTCAATTTACAACTCCGATTTTTTTAGTGGAGAGGGATTTATGAAAAGGTCAAATTATAATCACTGGATAGACCAGATTTTGCAAGCTGATTTGGATAGAAAATAACAGAAACTATTGTGGGTACTGGGTCTATTATAAAGCTGTATGTTCTGCACAGCCTTGCAACAAGCTTGCTAAGAGTTATCTCTTTACCAAACAATCCCCAGTTTTAGTGACCATAAACTTGAAAACTTTTGAAAACATGGTGGGAAAAGGAGAAAATGCTGGTAATCAGCATTTTCTTCTTTTCCCACATTGTTTTCAAAGGCTTTATTCCTCAGGCTTGTTAAAACTTTGGATTGTTTGGTAAAGGGTTAAGTACATACTAAATATTTATGATTAACCCTTTCACTACCATTGTTGCATTGGATAGCTTTTGTCACGTGGATGGCACAGATCAAGATTAGACTGTGCAAAATGTACAGTCTGATCTTGGATCTACATCGTCCACTAGTACACATAACTGTCCCTGAATGATATTTTCGTTTTTGAAGGGTCACACCCTGGTTAGGGTGCACAATAAATGTCCAAATATGATAAGAAGCATTGTAAATGTCTCATTATTGAGACTACATTGCCTGTCTGCTGCCTGATGCTAAGCTTTGACAGAGTTTCACTGAAAAAATACCTTAAAACTGCGAGAAGAATTGAACCCATTTAGTTGGCAGGGAAAGAGTTAGGTTTCTTTGCATCTCTAATAAAAAGTTTCTTACAATTCAGACTTAAATATGGCCCATTTGACAACTTTTTATCCACAGCTCCCAATTACAACCCACATTTCTTTTCACTCTGTTTCAAAATGTCCCAACTTTTGGTTTGGTTTATATCTTTTTACAGTAGTTTAGCACTTAAAATAAAACTATTTGTTGGCTAAAGGCAAATTGCCAGGTACTATAATGTATTATCAAATTGCTTTTTGTAGTAAACACAGCTTACACGACAAAAACTTCAATACTTTCCAATCTAACTTGTTAAGCTGAACGTTTTTTCAAGTCCATGTGAATAGATGGTGTAATAGATGATAGGAATATAGAGAAAACTTGAGTGAGGGTCTGTTTCATCTCCTGATAATAATACTACATGAAAATAAAATATCTCTGAGTGGATGTCTTGCATTATGTTATTCACTGTCATCGTAAATTCATTTTCAAGTTTAGTCTGTCCTTTGAAAAAGCATCATACACAAAGTCATAGCAGCGGAATGAATGAATGAATGCTTGTAAAAGTATATCACAGAGAAAAAATGTAATATTGGTACATTTTTTTTTCAAGAAAGAAGACAATTATTTGCATTTTCAAAAAGTGCAACTTCCCGTGATTTGAAAAGAACCAATTAATTATAAAATGACAGTAAAATATTAACTCTTACCCTGCCATTCATGACCATGGATGTTTTTTGCAGAGAGTGTAAATCAAGATCAGTCTGCACGTACTTGAAGTCTGATCTTGCTCCACACTCTCCCCTGCTTTAATTCTCAGCAGTGTAAGTCATAAACCCAAAGCAATCTGTTTTGGTAACATTACAATTTTCTCAAAGCACAGTAAGGGTTTAACCCTTTACCACACAATCAAAGGTTTTAATGACCCTGAACAAAAAGCCTTTTGAAAACATTGTGGAAAAAGGAGAAAATGCTGGTGACCAGCATTTTCTCCATTTCCCACCACAATGTTTCTACCCTTCCCAACACATATTTCAATTTTTGAGTCAAATTTATTTTGTCGTCTGCAAATGCTTTCAATTTGGGCAAGTCTAAAGTTTTGTTGTTTGGTAAAGAATTAACTCTTTACATCAAGATAAAATTTTAGACTGGTCCTAATTGGAAGCATTTGCAGATGACAATTCAAATCTGGCTCAAATAGTGGAATATGTCTTTGATAGGGTAGAAAACCTTGTGGGAAAAGGAGAAAATGCTGGTAACCAGCATTTCCTCCTTTTCCCACAATGTTTTCAAAAGCCTTCTTTCTCAGGGTTGTTAAAACTCGGGATTGTGTGGTAAAGGGTTAAACATAGTAGGGTACTACTACAGAAATTAAACAGATTATAACTAAGTATTCTCAAATAGTATAAATACTTCTTATGCACTTCAATTTGCCAAAATCAAGCAGACTAACACTTATTGAATTAATCATAGTAATCTACTCGGGCTGGACTGTGCTCCTAATGGGGATCAACCAATTCCTTCATAAATACAACTTTATGCCTCTGCAGAAGGCAGCTTCAGAAACCCTTATTGTCACCCTTAGAGTGGTTAATTTAAATGCAACAGACTTATAAAAGTTCTATACCTTCTGCAAAAGCCACTTTAACTGGGTCCAGTGCTTTAGATGGTCAGGGTTAAAAGTTTAACTCTTTACCAGTGTTCCCACTCACATCTCTTTTTGGGAGTGCATGCACTCCCTGGAATACAAGTTTGGGAGTGCAAGAGAAATTCTAGTAGTGCACTTAATATTGACAATTATAGAGCATCTACTGAGGACAATAAGGGTCTGTTGTATTGAAAATCTGTATTGATGAGTCTTACTCTGCAGTCAGCTGCTCTTGAAAACAATATGGGTAATTTAAAAAAAGAAGATGCTTGTTATAATTTCCTTACTCACGGGACCAGTTTCAAAGGGACAACTTACAGCCTGATGGCCAGTAGAATTTTCTATTTCACTGTCAATTTCATACACTAATTAGCTTTCACTTATTGTTTTATAGAGATATTTATGTAAATTTACTATTTAAAGTCATTGACAGTTTGAAATGCCTATGATCGGACGATGTCAAACCAATTTTTGTTGTGTCATGGGATTTCACGTTTCTTGCAGCGATCTTTTTTTCATGCCTGTGAAGTTTTGGAGGAGTATTTCTGCATGATTTGACATAGATTTGTCAATAAGAATAGCATGTAACTTCAAAACCTTTGATTTTACACTAGAAAAGCGGATTGATACCAAGTTTGATTTGCGGTGATAAACAGTGACTTTCACACTTGTTAACTTGTCCCAACCAGAACCATTGGTTATCGACAACGGGAGCCCTGAAATCTGTGCGTGCATGCATGTTTCACTTCATATTTTTGTGCGTGATTATTCAATTCAGTGCGTGAATCATGCACGTATGTGCGTGAATGGGAACCCTGCTTTACCAAACGACAAACTTTTAGACTTGTCCAAATTGAAAGCATTTGTGGACAACAAAATAAATGTAACTCGAAAACTGAAATTTGTTTTGGGAAAACATTGTGCGAAAAGGAGAAAATGCTGGTTACCAGCATTTTCTCCTTTTCCCACAATGTTTTCAAAAGGCCTCTTCTTCAGGGTCGTTAAAAGCTGGGATTGCGTGGTAAATGGTTAAAATTATTTATAACTTCATTTCAATTAAGGTCTTTTTGTTTGAATCAGGTAAGGCACTTTTCTTTCATTCATATAATTCATTTCTTCTTCATAAACTTAGCCTGGACAGCAATTGTGAGCATTTTTTAATGGTCCATCAACAGCCAAGGTCATCTAGAGCACACTTCCGGTAATATTGTGATAAAAGGTTAAAGGACAGCAGTGGGTTACCTAACAAGACGGCCATGATGACCCTGTATCACTCCACTGCCTAATTAACACAAACCATACATACCAGACATTACAATTCCAGGCCACATGGTTTCAAACAAGAGGATTTTTCAAAGTTTTCTCTAGGCCTTATTGTAGGAACAAAAAGATTTTGATAAGCCCATGTAAGACTTTTGACCCTCAGGGCCAGGCCAATTACTATCCTATGGCTATAAATTCAACAATCTTGTTAGAACTCAACTAAATCAAGTTACATGCAACATTTGGCATGTATGTTTAGGAACAAGACAACTTTAAAGTTGCACAAATAAGTAAATGTAAAACTTGTGACCTATTGTTGAAGTCAAACTTGACCCTATGGCTATAATTT
This sequence comes from Tridacna gigas, assembly GCA_945859785.2. Lineage (NCBI taxonomy): Eukaryota > Metazoa > Mollusca > Bivalvia > Cardiida > Cardiidae > Tridacna > Tridacna gigas. Next base: position 15,913,729 of record OX244032.2, read on the forward strand.
AAACAGTCTTGTTCTGAGGTCTATAAGATGAAACTACGTGCCAAATTTGGTAGCCCTAGGATTATGGTTTCGTACAAGAAGATTTTCAAAGATTTGCAATATTTCTCATTTTTTTTTTTTTGGCCATGGAACCAGTGTTTTTACAGGAATCAACATCTTTGAACGAATTCCGAAGAGGGTCATGGCAGAATAATTTCTGTGAAGTTTGGTATAAAAGATTGGATGGGTAGTTTTCAGAGAAGAAGATGATTGAAATAAAAGTTAACGCACAGACGCATGGCAGACACAAGGCCTTTCAGAAAAAAAATCTTCAAAATGGTGCTTTTTTTTTTTATCTACCACATGAACAACAGAGGATGAATGCTTGTTGCATTTATAAGATCAAAATATAAATTCACTGTGTGAACACCAAAATAAATGTTTTGAGGAGTAGCTTCACAAATGAAATTTTAACTCAATCTTGCATCAAAGCAAACAATTTTCCCTTCTTCTTTTATGCCAGAAACTAACAAAAAGAAAATTTTACTTAACCCTTTATCACACAATCATGAGTTTTAATGATCCTGAGGAAGAAGCCTTTTGAAAACATTGTGGGAAAAGGAGAAAATGCTGGTAACCAGCATTTTCTCCTTTTCCCACAAAGTTTTCTACCCTATCAAAGAAAAATCACACCATTAGAGCAACACTGAAATTGTTGTCTGCAAATGCTTTGAATTTGGCAGGTCAAAAATTTTGTCATGTGGTAAAGGGTTAAAGTGTTTCCTTTGGAAAACATCACATTCATGACTACATTCGTATGATGTCATCATATTACCTAGCAGTAAGAAAGCTAAAATACACTACTGACAGGCACACAAAACTGCGAAAGTTAGGAACAACTTACCATGTTTATGCATGAATGCCAGGCCCTGTAACACTTGATAAATGACATTTCTGATCACTGACTCTGGAAACAACTTGTCCCTGAAAATATACAACAATCATACCAACTGGGTACTCAGCATTTTCTCCTTTTTCCACAATCTTTCCTACTGCTCAACAAATAAAGCATATCATATGAGCCACAATTATTTAGTCTTCTGCTTTCTTCTGTTTGTACTGGAGCTTAATGCTGTTTTAACAGCTAAGGTCCAATCACAGCAGTCAGTGCACCTACGCATGTGTTTCCTGGCTTTCTCACACAAGCACTGACACAATCTTTCCAAGGCACTGACTACTTTTCTCACATGCATTAGAGGTGAGAGGTGAAAATAGCTGGAAAGAAAGTTTGTCTCAACCAGGTATTGAACCCTCAGCCACCAGGTCACGAGTCAGATACACCAACTACTGAGCTACCTGGTAGTGCATTAGTCCACTGCAAATATGCTTGTAAATTTGGATTTTATTGTATGGTAGAGTTATTGTGCAGTTAAAGGGGTAAATTTTTCTTCATTGCAGGGACAACACCTGGTGCTTCATGTTTAACACACAACATAACCCTAAGAGAGACTTTTTCCATTTTTAGGACCTAAACTCTGACAAAATAGCAGTCAGTGTAAGTCAAAGATTACACTATAGTAGGCTGTGTTATGTACAGTTGGTCCAAATTCACCAACCATTCTTAATTTCATTCTTGATTTCATTCTAGATTTTGATAGTAACACAACTTCTGATTGGCTAAACCATTTGTGGTTTAGCCAATCAGAAGTTGTGTTACTTTCTAATTTAGGAAAATCTTGCAAATAAGAGTAAGATTGTTATACAGTATGCTTGGTGAATATGCGCCCTGATCTTGATATAAATTGCTTGCAAAAGTAAATCTATTTCAGACATTCACTTTGAAGATTTATTCTGACATAAATCATTCTTTGAATCAAGATCAATGTCATTTCAAACACATGCATGACATTGGTTCCACATGATTTCCACAGAGGTATCAATAATTCATATGTGAATCTTCAGATCATTCTGCAACCATGGCACATTAACACTTTACCAAACAACAAATTTTTAGACTGGTACAAATTGAAAGCATCTGCAGACGACAAATCTTATGTGGCTCAAAAATTGAAATTTGCCTTGGGTAGGGTACAAAACATTGTGGATAAAGGATAAAATGCTGGTTACCAGCATTTTCTCCTTTTCCCACATTGTTTTCAAAAGGCTTTTTCTTTGGAATTGTTAAAATTTGGGATTGTGTGGTAAAGGATTTTAACATCATCCTAGTTTCCAACAAAATACAGAATTATTATGTCAAAGTATATGGATCCTGGTCACCTTCAATGGTTAAGTTGCTTTGAATTCAGTCAGGTTTTCAGCAACACAGATCATAAGGAAACTTATTTCTTAAAGGCCCAATGGTGGCCAAAAAACAATGCAGGTATTAAAGTGCATTTAAATTCATATCATACCATTTAAAAGTATGGAAAATATTGAGAAGGTACAATCTATTATTGTGTGGTCTGTTCAAGAGTTAGTCGCTGTCACAAAAATGAATTTTATGATAAGGCAAAAAGTAAACAAAAGATAAAGTGACCTGGCAACTCTTGACCTAATTTTGAATTTAATTTCTCTGCCAGTGACTAACACTTGGACTGAGCATTTGCAGATGACAAATTGCATTTAACTGAAATCCAATAATTTGTCTTTGAAAGGGTAGAAATAATTGTGGGAAATGGAGAAAATGCTGGTTACCAGCATTTTCAATTTTTCCCACATTTTTTTTTCAAGAGGCTTCACCTTCAGGATCATTATAACTCATGATTAGGTAGTAAAGGGTTAAAGACTGAAAAGTACACTCATCATCACAAACATACAGTAAGATTTAACCACAGTATAGTGCAAACTGTCTGGAAATCAAGTGTCAATGAAGTAAAAGGGTCACCATCCCTAAAATCCTCTGCATAATTGTTCATAAATGATTAATGAGTAATGAGTGCTCTCAGTGACATGAAAGCAAACTTTCACAACCTTGGTGGGTTGTAAATGTTTTTACATTGTATTTTATGTTGGAATAAATATCTGCAAAAGTTGTTACTGATGAAACAATCACAATTAGATCAGATTATCCATTTCTCAAACAACAAAGTACAGACTTTTCCAAATTTAAAACATGTGCAGACAGCAAATTTGAAATTCGTAGTAACAACTTGGTTTTCTGATATTGGTGAAATCATTGTGGGAAAAGGAGAAAATGCTGGTAACCAGCATTTTCTCCTTTTCACGCAATGATTTTCAAAGCCTCTTCCAACAGGGTTGTTAAAGTATGGGACTGTGTGGTAAAGGATAAACTCTTTACCTGACAACAGAATGTTAGAACTGTCGAAATTGTAAGCATTTGTAGATGATGCAAGTATTTAACCCTTTACTACACAATCCTGGCTATCAAGGACCCTAACAAAGGGAGCCATTTGAAAACATTGTGGGAAAAGGAGAAAATGCTGGTAACCAGCATTTTCTCCTTTTCCCACAATGTTTTCTACCCTTCTCATTACAAATTTCAAGTTTTGGGTCACATTTTTTTTGTGTCTGCAGTTGCTTTCAATTTGGACTGGTCTAGAATTTTGTCGTTTGGTAAAGAGTTAAAATGATGTAATCTGTATTTGATAGGGTTGAAAACATTGTGGGCAAAGGAGTACTGGTAAATGCTGCTCCCCAGCATTTTCTACTATTCTAACAATGTCTTCAAAAGTCATCTTCATATGGATCATTAAAAAATAGGATTGTTTGGTAAAAATTTCACAAATGACTGTACAGCCAAATATAGACTTTTCCCCATGTTACATTTAGCCCGCAATGAGCTGATGATGCCTGTTCAAACTTGTATCTCTCTTTTTGTGAGACCTCTGCACAACGACCATATGATTATCATACTGATTCACGGACTAGCATAGCCTCTATGATTCTGTTTAAATCCAAACAAACACAAATTCTAAAAATTGCAAGCCAACAGCCACGTAATGATAGCATCACAAGACATACCAGCGTTTTCTCCTTTTCCCACGTTGCTACTGAAGGCCCCCTTTCCCAGGGTTGTTAAACATGGGATTGTTTGGAAAGTAGTTAAGGTAAAATTCAGCATGACTGAAGGTAAGTCCTTAAAAGCTATTGAAAGTTGACAGAGATAAAATGTTCTGCTAAAACAGAAATCCAATCCAGGAAGTCATGCTTGAGTATTTCATGATGATAAATTACTGAATTTATGTTTGATTTGACACTTCCACTGTGAAATGGCCATATTTGGAGAATAGAAAAGCCAAAAATATTGCACTAGACAATTTCTTGCACTGAAATATCTTGCACCATATCAGACAATGTAGATCCAAGATCAGGCTGCACAGAATGTGCAGTCTGATCTTGGTTTATGTTGACATCAAAATAAGTCAGTATGGCTCCTACATGCAAAGAGTATTCTAAAACCGTCGTTCCTAAAATGTAATGATTGGATTTATGGATTTTCACCTGTGAAATGCTAGTTAACTCTTTACCAAACAACAAAATTTTAGACCACTCTTAATTGAAAGCTTTTGCAGACGACAAAATAAATGTGACTCAAAATTTGAAATTTGTCATGGGAAGAGTAGCAAACATTGTGGGAAAAGGAGAAAAAGCTGGTTACCAGCATTTTCTCCTTTTCTCACAATGTTTTCAAAAGGCTTCTTCCTCAGGGTTGTTTAAAAGTGGGAATTATGTAGTAAAGGGTTAAAAGTCCCAATAGCGGCCAAAGGTACACAAAACGGGTGTCAAAATGCATTTGAATTTAAATCATACCATTTAAAAGTATGGACATTATTGAGAAGATGACAATCTGTTATTTTACAGTCAGCACATGTATTAGTCACTCACAGTAGAATGAATTTTAAAACTAGGTCAAAAGTTGCCAGGTTGCTCTACCTTTTGTTTACATTTTACCTGATTTTAAAATTCATTTCTCTGCCAGTAACTAACACTTGGACTGTACAATAACAGATTGTCATCTTTACAATAACTTCCATACTTTTATATAGTATGATTTAAATTTTAAATGCATTTGTTGCAAAGGAGAAATTGTGTGTAGAAAAGATTTTCTCCTGTCTCCAAAATGTTTTCACATCTACTGATTTTCTATATTCTAAAAGGATGTTTCCACCATTTGTTTCAAGAAGTACAGAACTTGATTGCAGTGTCACCACTTCAATCTTTTTCAACCTGGCAGACAAACATACCTCAAGCACCTACACTATTGATTCACTCTTTACCAAAAAATCCCGACTTTTAATGACCCTGAGTAAGAAGACTTTTGAAAACATCGTGGGAAAAGCAGAAAATACTGTATACAGCATTTTCTCCTGTTCTCACTACGTATTCTGCTCTCTCTCAAAAAACATTTCATGGGCTGATTAATGTTTATTTTGTTGTCTGAAAATGCTATCAAATTGGACAAGTCTATAATTTTGTTATTTGGTAAAGATTTAACTCTTTATCACATAAGAACATTTTAGACTGGTCGAAATTAAACACATTTGCAGATGACAAATCAAACATAGCTCAAAAACTAAAATTTGCCTTTAGAAGGGTAGGAAACATTGTGGAAAGAGGAGAAAATGCTGTTCATCAAAACTTTCTCCTTTTCCTGAAATGTTGTCCAAGGCCTTCTTCACCAAGGTTGTTAAAACCAAGGATTGTGTGATAAAGGGTTTACTCTATACCAAATGATAGAGTTTTAAACATGACCAAATTTAAAGCGTTAAATTTTGCAGACGACCAGCATTTTCTCCTTTACCTACAATGTTTTCAAAAGCCTTCTCCTTCCAGGTTGTTAAAACACAGGATTGTGTGGTAAGGGGTTAAACCCATACAAAATGTATATAAGTGTTTTGTTTTGTCAGATTGCTATTTATGTGCCACCCACTGTTATTTGATTGGTTCAAAATTTCCGGTTATTTTCATTTGCTATTACTACCATTTCAAGAAGAGCTCTCAAAATTTATATATTTGGGTTTGTCTAATACAAACAATTCCCTCAACTAAGAGAATGAAAAGCAATGACAAAATTATGGCTTTGTTATTTCAACATTTTTATGTCTAAGTTCAAATTACAATACCACTTGGGCAATTCCAGGCCAATTTAAAAAACAAGTGCTCGGCATCGCTGCATTTGGATGCCAATGCTTGGGTGCCAATGCTTGGCTGCAGTTGCTTTTCATGATGATTCTAAGTTCAAAAAGGGACATAACTGTCAAAAATCATTTTGATAGTTACCTGCCCCTGTTGTACTGGTTTCCTTTTTGATAGGGGACTAGTCCAAGTTTGAAGTAAATATCTTCGGTAATGACACAGATAATATAAAATGTCAAAGTTTTTGAAAATGTCAAATCTTTTGCACGACACACATGACAATGATGATGCCAGGGCCATGACAATACTTTGATGTTTTCTTCAAAAACAACAGAGCTAATAATATCAGAGATCCACAGATCCCTACGATACATACCGGTATATATCATTTGGTCCAAAATTCATTTATTGTCTGCAAATGCTTTCAGTTTGGACCAGCCTACAATTTTGTTGTCTGGTAAAGAGTTTACGAGAATGTCAATTTATACAGCAGACTTTTCTAAATCAAAAGCAGATGAGAAACTAAATATACAAGTAGCTCAAATAACCCAAAACCTATTTTTTTTTTGAAAGGGTATAAAAAGGACAGGAAAAGGAGAAAATGCTGAATGCCAGCATTTTCTCTTTTTCCTACAATGTTTTCAGAAGACTTCCTTTTTCTTGGTTGTTCAAATATTTGTCTGTATGGTAAAGAGTGAAACACATTCAGAAAGTTAAAGGCCCTGCAATTCTGACTTCTGTGTTGGGAAGACTACAACTTCTGGGCTGCCTTTCCCTAAACTATGTATTGCACGCAATTTGCGAATGCAGTTTACGTGTAACTCTTTACCACACAATCTCAACTTTTAACGACCCTGAAAAAAAAGGCATTTGAAAACATTGTGGGGAAAGGAGAAAATGCTGGTAACCAGCATTTTCTCCTTTTCCCATAATGTTTTCTACCCTATCAAAAAGAGAAATCATTACTTTAGCAACATTTAATTTGTCTTCTGCAAATGCTTTCAATTTGATTCAGTCTAAAATTTTGTAGTTTGGTAAAGAGTTAAGCAAGCATCAAGTCCCAAAACAAGTTTCACTAAACTGCTTAACCCTTTTCCAAACAAGCCCTGGTTTTCACGTGTCTGCAGTACAAGTCTTTGAAAACACTGTGAGAAAAGGAGAAATTGCTCGTAATAAGCAATTTCTCCTTTTCCCACAGTGTTTTCTACCCTTTTTGATAACTTTCTGCCATTTTCATCAAATTTAAAATTGTCGTCTGCAGGCTCTTTCAATTTGGACCTGTCCAAAATTTGTCGTTTGGGAAAGGGTTAACCAAACTTTACAATCTGAGTAAATACTTCCATAACTTTAGGCTAGCTCATACCTTTGGGTGAAGCAGGGATTGTATGTGCATATATACAATCAAAATAATTTATTTAAGTCTACGCACTTTATTGAAACACAGCCGTGATGATCAAACTTGTACGCAAAGCACAAGCCAGTTTTCTACGAAATTAATTAACCCTTTCCCAAACGACAAATTTTGGACTGGTCCAAATTGAAAGAGTTTGAAGATGACAATTTTAAATTTGATGAAAATGGCTGAAAGTTCGCAAAAAGGGTAGAAAACACTGTGGGAAAAGGAGAAACTGCTCGTTATGAGCAATTTCTCCTTTTCCCACAGTGTTTTCAAAAGACTTGTACTGCAAACACGTGAAAACCAGGGCTTGTTTGGGAAAGGGTTAATCTTGGAAGTGAGTAGATTTAGCAAAGCAGACAGTGTAGATCAAAGATCAGACTGAACATTTTTGTACAGTCTGATCTTGATCTACACTGGCCTCAAAGGCGTGAAAAGTGTATTAAATACACTTTTCACGCCTTTGAGGCCAGTGTAGATCAAGATCAGACTGTACAAAAAACTATTAAAGGTTAAGAGTCAAATCAATTTGAATTTATTGTTTTTCCTGCCAAAGAAAAACATGCTCTGTATTGAATCTTTAAAGATTCATTATGAGGACTTTTGATAGCTAAAAGATAATTGGATTTGAATGAAAAGTAACAATAAATATAAATTGGAAATTTTAAGTTTTCACCAACATTCAGAGAGCCATATAAAATAGCCTCAATTTAAATTCCTATGTGTAAATACTTCTTACTCTCCCCATGAAGCCTTGGTTTTAACAACACTGAGAAAAAAGACTTCTGAAGACATTGTGGGTAAAGGAGAAAATGGTGAGTTTTAACTCTTTACCAAACGACAATAATTTAGACTGATCCAAATTGAAAGCATTTGCAGACGACAATTTAAAGGTAGCTCAAATGTCGAAATTTGTCCTTGATAGAGTAGAAAACATTGTGGGAAAAGGAGAAAATGCTGGTTACCAGCATTTTCTCCTTTTCCCACAATGTTTTCAAAAGGTTTCTTCCTCAGGGTCGTTAAAAGTCGGGATTGTGTGGTAAAGGGTTAAAAGTCCTTCTTCCGCAGTCACAATAACAAGGAACTGTGTGGTAAAGGGTTAAAGGCTTCTAAACTCTTAACCAAATGACAAAAATTTGGACTGAACCAAATTGAAAGCATTTGCAGACGACAAATTCAGTGCTCCTAAAACGATGATTGCTCTCCTTGATAGGGCAGAAAACATTGTGGGAAAAGGAGAAAATGCTGATTACCAGCATTTTCACCTTTTCCCACAATGTTTTCAAAAGCCTTCATCCCTAAGGTCGTTAAAAGTTGGGATTGTGTGGTAAAGAGTTAAACTAGATATCGTTTCACAAGTTTTTTTAATAAAATTTTCACAAAGACCAGTAATTTTCATTCGCATGCAAAGATGGTTTGTAAATTATAACATAGATCAAAATACATGAAGAAAACACGAGGAATAACCATGCTTTCTGCATTTTAACTGTGAAATTTTCTACCCTATTTATAATGGTATAGCCATCATTGCATAACAAGTGATAACTACAATTTTAAGATGGTGAAGTATCATTTAGATCTGTAGCTCACAAAATATCAACTCTCCCCCCTCAAACAATTTTGGGTCAAAATCTGGTTTAATGCCTGTTTAACTCTATACGACACAATCCTGAGTTTTAACAACCATGATGAAGACGGCTTTTAAAAACAATGTAGGAAATGGAGAAAATGCTGGTAACCAGCATTTTCTCCTTTTCCCACAATGTTTTCCATCCTTTCCTAAAGAAATTTTAATGTTTGAATAACAATGAATTTGTTGTTTACACACATTTTGGACTTGGATCAGTCCAAAAGTGTCGTCTAAATCTTTGACTTATCAAAATTGAAAGTGTTTGCAGACAACAATTTCAGTGTGGCTAAATTAACCCTTTCCCAAACGACAAATTTTGGACTGGTCCAAATTGAAAGAGTTTGAAGACTACCATTTTAAAATTGACGAAAATGGCAGGAAGTTCTCAAAAAGGGTAGAAAACACTGTGGGAAAAGGAGAAATTGCTCGTGACGAGCAATTTCTCCTTTTCCCACAGTGTTTTCAAAAGACTTGTACTGCAGACACATGAAAACCAGGGCTTGTTGGGAAAGGGTTAATGGAATTTGTCACTGAATGGATAGAAAACATTTTGGGAAAAGGAAAAAATGCATTTTCTCCTTTTCCCCCCATTTTTCAAAAAGCCTTTCCAAAAGGCTTCTTCCTCAGGGTCGTTAAAACTCAGGATTGTGTGGTATAGGGTTAAGGGTTTGAATCTCTGCATGATCTTACCTGTCTTTCATCATCTGATAGAGATTTTCCTTCATGAATTCAAACACAAAAAACAACTGGTCATTTTCTCGTATCACCTCCTTCAGTTTCACGATGTTAGCATGGTTCAACTTTCTTAATGACTGAAAAACAAAATATAATCAAAATTTTGGAATAAATCTTTAACCTTTAGCACACAATCACAAGTTCTAATGAACCTGAGGGCAGAGACTTTTGAAAACATTGTAAGAAAAGGAGAAAATGCTGGTATTCAGCATTTTCTCCTTTTCCCACAATGTTTTCTAACCTTTTAGAGAAAACTCCTAACATTTGACATACATTTAATTTGTCTTCTGTAAATGCTTTAAATTTAGACAAGCCCAAAACTCTGTCGTTTGGTAAAGATTTGACTCTTTTCCAGACCACAAAATAATCATACTTGTAGGCACTGAATGTATTAGCATAGGATAATTTAAATGTGGCTCAAATGATGGGATTTACCTTTGAAATGATAGAAAACATTGTTGAAAAGGGAGATTAACTGATTGATTGTATGGTGTTTATAACATTATTTCGGTTATATCATGGCAGCCAGTGCACCTTTCCATGCTTTCCTGGCGTTTCCTTCACCAGTACTCCGTACAATATTCTTTCCAAGCCACTGGCTGCTTTCCCACATAACCATCGTCAAAACAATGGTCAGCAGTGAGAGAGGAATGAATCCTGTCACGATGACTATCATCAATCCTCGGAAAGAAATTGGCCAAGTTGGGGATCGAACCAGCGACCTCCTTTTCTCAAGTGCTGTGCGCTACCCACTGAGCTACTAAAAGGGAGAGAATGCAGGTAACCAGTATTTTCTTCTTCGTCCATAATCTCTTCAAAACCTTTTTACCTCAGGGTCATTAAAACAAAGGATTGAATGGGAAAAGGTTAAAAATCAGACTCCAGGTTTACAAAATACTGTATTCTAGTCTAATTTGCTTGTCAAGGCCTGACTTGGTCTATTTGCATTATTCTGAGTTCGGAAGATGGCTTTGGAAAACATTGTCAGGAAGGGAGAAATGCTGGTAGCAGCATTTTCTCCTTTTCTCACAATGTTTTCTAACCTTTTAAGGGCTAATTAAACCATTCAAGAAACATTCAATTTGCAGTCTTTAAAGGCTTTGTATTTGAAGCAGTCTAGAGACCAAAGAAAAAAGAAATCAAATAAACTTACTTTGACTTCCCTGAGATTCAAACACTCATCCCATGAGTAGTACTTTTTCTTCATTCTGGGAAAAAAAAAAGGAAAGGAAAAATCATTCTCAGATCATAATGGTATCCAGAGTCAAAACATAATCATGTATCATTAACATCGAATGAATGTGGATAAAATCACCACTCATCAACCTTTAACCAAAGGATCCTGTGTGTGTGGTGAGGGAAGAGAGATTGACCCTGAGAAAGTTGACATTTGAAAACATTTTTGGAAAAGAATGAAATACTGCTAACCAACATTTCCTTCTTTTTCAACAATGTTTCATCTGCTTTTCTGAATAAAACCCATCAATTAAGCTACATTTAAGTTGTACTCATTTTGAGACTATTAAAAAATTGGTAGCTGTATTTCAGTCGAAGCTTTACTTTTTATTTTTCTTCACAAATTTAAGTTGATTTTGAAATAACAATTATATTGTGACCAAAGCAGTTGTCAATCTTTCTTACTAATTCAAAAAGTCATTTTATTTCTTTTGCACTTGCATGTGCAAAAAAATGCATTTACACATTATGCTCTCAGAGGACTATAAATGTTTTGTCTTGTAGCTGAAAAAAAAGCAGCTCAAAAAATGCAGAGACCCAGCCTTGTATTGGTGAAATCTAAGAAATACAAGAATAAGTGAGCTGTTTCAATGATATGACAAATATTGTTGAAAGCACTGAAAAACACTTTTCACACTGAAAGTACAAGTAATGAGTTAAACCTTTACCAAATAATCCTGTGTTACAACAACGCTGAGGTAAAGGCTGTTGAAAACATTGTGGAAAAGGGAGAAAATGCTGATGACAAGCATTTTCTCCATTTCCCACAACATTTTCTGTCTATACATTACAAATCCCATAATTTGAGCTAAAGTCAACTTGTTGTCTACAACACTTTCAATTTGGATGTATCTACAATCTTGTCCTCTGATAAAGAGTTTATTGATCCTAAAAGAGAAATTGATTTGTACTCACTTTTTAACTGCCACTTTTTCATTGGTCTCAATGCATGTTGCAAGGAGTACACTTCCGTAAGTCCCATCTCCAAGCTGTTTCACTATTGAGTACCGGTTCATTTTTACTATTTTTTGAGCACTTTTTTATAATTGAAAAGATTTTATCTTTGTGTTAATCAACACTTATACAACACACATTGATAGCCAAAAGATATGCACACTGAAACAGAAGCTTAACTTGTTCTAAAAGTGACAATGTTGAACTATGTCCGGTATCCCAGTTAAAAGAATAATGGCATGTACAGGGTACATGTCATGGTGGAAATCCTTTAACATCTCATCTCTTACATTTTGTTACGGATTCAATCTGCAATCACCTGAAATCAATAACGAGAGGAAATCTTTAGAGTCTTCAGTAATAGTGCTTATCAGGTCAAGTTTTCCTCTGAAATTTTGATATGACAGTCTTAATTTAGCTTTTTACCAGATGACGTAATTCAGACTTATCTAAATATTGAGAGGATTTGCTGAATAAAAATCAAGTCTTGATCCACTGAGAAAGTTTGTCCCATAGAGGTTAAAAACACTGAAGGAAAAAGAGAAAATGTTGGTTACCAGCTAAATTCTCTTTTTTTCCTTTTGTTTTCAAAAACCTTCTTTCACAGGATTATTATGACAAAGGAAAAGACCTGAAATTAGACGGACAATTGACCTATTGCCATACAAATATAACTTTTTATGCCCGAGCTAGTGCCAGTTTTTGAAGACAATTATGCAGCAATCACTAGAATTATGTGTTAACCCTTTACCATACAATCCTGAGATTATGACAACACTGAAAAGGGAGGCTTTAAAAAACAGAGTAGGAAAAGTAGAAAATGATGGTAACCAGCATTTTCTCCTTTTTCTACAATGTTTTCTATCCTTACAGTGAGAAATACCATCATTTATGCCCTTTTCTCATACCTTCGTGAACCTAACTGGTATTTTCATGCCATGAAAGAAACAAACAAGGCATAGATTTAATTTAGGCATACTATTAGACAGGGAAAGAGTCAGAAACCATTTTTGGACAAGGGAAAGTACAACCTGTTTTTTATAGTGAAATTATCCTTAAAATACATTTGATCACCACTAGGAATTGAACAGACGATTTCCCATAAGTCCGTGGATCATTTTCGAAAAAATCAGAATCATTCCAAATGTAGTCAAATGACGTCATACAGGGGGTATTCCTAAAGGTCACAGCCTCTACGCTTATGACTGATGCATTTTCTGTTTCAAACTTAGAATTCACGTGCTTTCAGTGTAATTAAATGATGTGTTGTACAAACAAATGATGAATTATGGGGGGAAATATGATTTTTGATAAAATGTGACTTTTTTAAATTGCAATTCTGTTTTTGACACATTTCTTTGGCGTAGAGAGCTTTTCTGGAATGTTTACGTCTGTAAAGGTTTAACAGGAGCCACGAAAACAGAGTGTGCAAGAAAATATTGATAGCAAATATAGATTCACGAAGATATGAGAATTCACCGAATAATGGGAATCAACGATATGTGATTCTGGAACAGATCTACTTTAGCAGACCCTTGTAAACAGTGTGCTAGCAAACATGTGTAACAGGTGTTGAAAAATATCATGGCTCGACCAGGATTCGTACCCAGGGCCTCAGGAATACCGTTCCTGCAACCTAACCAACTGAGCTACCGAACCACATGTCGATACGGCCACACAATATATCACCAAATACCTGTACCTGGCTATATATACCCCCTCCTAATTTAGAATTCGTCCCGAATTCTGGAGACAGAGAACCTTTGTGGAACGTTCTCGAGGTGCCTAAGCAGTAGCCATCCACATCATGGGTTATTTACGTTGGGCGCCAAATGTAACAGGTGGTGAAAAATATCATGGCTCGATCGGGATTCGTACCCAGAGCCTCAGGAATATCATTCCTGCAACCTAACCAACTGAGCTACTGAACCACATGTCGATAAGGCAGCACAATATATCACCAAATACCTGTACCCGGCTACACATGCTTCCTTTATTCTTCTTTATTTGTTCTTGCCTTGTTCTTTCCTCTGCAGCCTTTTGGCATGGACATACAGAATGCAAGTCTTGAATAACAAATGTGAACTAAATGTAGCTGGATCAGCTAAAGTCAACATTCAATTTTGTCAACTGCAAAATGCTTTCAATATTAAGGTAATTTTTAAGTTTTGTTGTCAGGTAAAGAGTTTAAAAAAAGCCTTAAAAGTACTTGGTAAATCATGAAAGTATCTGCAAAAATTATTCAGTGTATTCAGGCTGACTGGACAATCCAGTCAGCCTGGACCTGTTCAATGTTCAAGAATTTACTTTCTGGAAGACGAATATTTTCAAAAAAATTATTTCCCTTTTTCCAAAATGGACCTTATTCAGGAATTCGTTTAAGTTCTACGGCATCCTCCTTTGTTATAACAGAGAAAGGCTAGCATATTCCAAGTAGATGGTGTATGAGGAATCGAGCGCAAACAAGCACTGCTTAGACTTGCATGAAACATCAATATGCATTAGCTCTTGTCAGACGCTTGCATAGCCCGGAGAAATATTGTATAGGATCGGTTGGGTAGCTTTGATTTAACTATCAGTCAAACAGATACAATCAAGAGTAAGAAGGTTTCAGCGTTAGATTATTCTGAAAGTGAGAATGATTCTTTATGGAGAAGGTTCACCATTCCTTTGTCAACAAATAATCTTACCTCCGCCATGATAGTTGTTGCTATTTGCTCCATATTGTGAGTGTCACGTGACCACGTGTAGCAACGTGTTGTAAACACATAAACTGATGACGTCAATAAAATCGTGTGCAAGAAGAATCTGAATTATTGATAAAGTCAGTTTTAGATTGGAGTGAAAAAAAACTTACAAATTTTAACATATGCTGTATTCTTACAAATTACACAGCAGTCGAAAGTTCACTTTTGCGTGGTTCTGGGCTGGTTGAACATAAAGTATTGAATCGTTCTTTCTTCAGATTTTATCGCTAATTTAATATATATTTGAAATTGTAATACACATATAGATCCAATAAATAAGATTTCGTCGACGTAAATTAAGATGGATCTCAATTGAAGGAGAAAACCGCTCTTATTACCAATTTTTTTTTTTTTAAATAGTTTAGTTTAAACATATTTTATTCTTTACCAAACAACAAAATTTTGATCTCGTCCAAATCCAAAGCATTTGCAGACGACAAATTAAATGGGGCTAAAATTGTGATTTTTTTTTTTAGTATGGGTAGAAAACATTGTAGGAAAAAGGAGGAAATGCTGGTTCCCAGCATTTTCTCCTTTCCTCACATTGTTTTCAAAATCATTCCTTCATGGGTTTGTTAGTACTCGGGATTGTTTGGCACATTGTTGAAACCATTTCAGATAGCATTAGATCTATATAAAACATCAGGGACGTTCGCGGAGATCAGACTGCAGAGAACGTGCAATTCGATCTTGGATCCGTTCATAGCCTACCTTCCTTTTGGAGAACCACGTCCTGTCACGATGGTAATCTTGAATTTGTGTTGTTTCTGTAAAGATATCTTGAATTCACCATTCATTCATTAAACACACATGCGAATGACATGCTTAGATTGAGAACCACGTCCTGTCACGGTCGTAATCTGAATTAGTCTTGTTTCTGTAAAGATATCTTGAATTCATCAGCACCTTAAGTATTATTCTTCTATGCGTTAGTGCCGTTTTGTTTCCGCTTGCAGCTGTTCTGCTCTCTGATAACTGTTACAACTTCAGACAACATATCATAAACACTGGTTAAGCATATTTTAATCATCAGTATGAAATACAAGTTTAAAAAAAAAACACCAATACAACTATATGACAAAAATACTGAAGAAAATGATAAGAACCAAAGTTTAGACTTATAAAATTCTTACCTGAATATCGGATGACGGTTATTTCATGATCATTATCATTATTAATTACAGGGAGTGTAAGCAGGAGGAAAGGTACGGAGGAAAAATGACAGAAAACCAGATCGGCATGGAGTGTTATTGGTGACGATTTCAGTTGAGAACACCTACATGTATATAATGCCTATAGAGACATGTATCCGGCTTTACCATCACAACTGAAAAAACAGGTGGTTGCTTACACCAAAATCGTTAATGGTATATAAGGATGTTAGCATACCGGACTCGAAGGGTCCAAACCGTATGACATGTCAAATTCAAAAACGAAAAAGAAAAACAATGGTTGGAAAGGCTGATTGGATATGGATTAAACTATTACCCAGAAAACATAGGGATTATGTATTACTGGGTAAATCGTCTACTGTTGCGGATGTAGCTGCGCACAACAGCATCTTTTTTTTGTTTATCAAACAGATTAAGATTTTCACTCCCAAATAGAATAATATGGAGTGTAAGTCTTGTTATACCGTTTATACTTAGGCTTAGACTAATACTTTGGTTATTATAAAAAGGTCATTCTGAAAAAAAAATGTGTGAGTCATTCCACTACACCGCACAGATCTACAGAGAGGCGAATGCATCAAATATTTTAAACTTGTACATTTAAGCGTTATTTGAAGGGTGATAGTGATTCACTATTCTTAATTTCATCTGGTAGGGAGTCCTACTCATTAACCACAGCTGGCAAAAATAAAGTATCGGACAAACTAGTTCTTAAAGCAATGCCTCTCAATCGTTTGGCCTATGAAGGTTACAAGAGCAAGAATTGCAAACCGTGGGTGGAACACGTCTGTTAAGACTATTAAGATAATTTAGAGAAAGTCCATTTACCATTTCATAGAAAAGAATAAGTTTGTGTCCGAGCCGTCATTGGCATCAAGTTTTCCACCCAGACTCAACTATATCAACTAGTTTAGTACAATCGTCAACAGCTGAAAAAGCATGGAAAAGAATCTGAGTTATGCAACTTCTGAGAACCCGTCTTTTTCGACGATGGCTATGTGAGAAAGCAGCCAGTGGCTTGGAAAGGATAATGTGCGTAGTACTGGTAAAAGAAACCCCAGGAAAGCATAGATAGATCCACTAGCCGCCGCGATATAACTGAAATAATGTTGAAAACGGCGTTGAACACCATACAATCAATCAGTTAATCAATAAAAAACCCGTCTTGATCGCCTTTCATTCCAAATAATTAATTTCTCTGTTATTAGACTTACTCGTGAATATCATAGAAGGTAATGCTGGGACAATCATTCTCAAGGGCTGAAAGATCAACCGTATAAAGTGCAAAAATGACGCTAATCGGATTATTACCGGTTGTTTCGTTTGGTTTAACGCTCCCTTTATTGATTCCGTCTTTTTTTTCAAGGGAATGGTGATGGTTATCTGTAATTTCTTCAACCATTGTCAGTTTTATAGACGTTGTCGTTCAGTAACTTTGGTTGCTCAAACTCCTTGCTGAATGTGTTCAGTTCACGAAGTATGAGCCTGGAGCTCTATGATTCACGTAAAGTCAAAGTTTAATTCTATCCCCAAACGCTGTTTTCACTTGAAACGTCCCGCCTCTCGTTTTTACGTATCCGCTGAAACTCGAACTTGATGCCTTTCTCGCCAGGCAGACGCCAATTAACACATGCGAAATTATGGGTTATATACCGATAGTCTAAATACTGGTTTTATTCTAGATTTAAAGACCAGCAATGTAACTGGCTGATCCCAAAAGTTGACTCGTCTTGAAATTAAGAACATGAGGAGTATCTAAATTTGAGCCATTCTCTCTGAAGAAGTGGTTAAATGCATCCGCAAAAAGTACCGATTCTTGTCAGCCAGCGCAGGCTGATATGGGCTGAAACTTTTTGCCAACTGTAAATTTTCTGTATGTCAAAAGACCATTCGACCTCATGATTCAGTCAGTTGTTAAATGAATATTGAAGACATCCAAATTATGTGATGGCTTGCTTGGTATAACACATCACAGAGATGCATCAAACCCCTTTTTGCCCGAGCATGACTCCTCTGTTGGAGAATATGCTCTCTGATCTAGAGCAAACCAATAAGGTTCCTTTATCAGAAGTCCAATCAAAGATTGAAAAGAAAGAAAAAGTGAAATCATTTTATTTCATGCTTTTCGGTAGTTTATCGGTGCAATGACGGTGGATTATGGTTTGATATTTCATGGTTATGACCAGAGAAAATACCAATTTTATCTTTTCTAACTCTTTACTTGAAGGCGGAAACAGTAGTTTCCGCGCACTAGTTACCTAGGTAATCAGCGTGTGCCATGCAAATGGAGGGAAATATGACGTAATTTACGCTAATTTCTCGCGCTTTACGTCAATATTGTAATGCGTTATTATGTGAGGTGGGTACGCCTCAGGGAATTACCGAAAACAACTGTACTGGATTTTGATGAAAGTTCCAACAAAATGGGGGTTAAAAGCAAGAAATAAATAGAATATTTTCGGTGTAAGATATAGAGGATATTTGTATTTTTAGGTGAAAGATCGAAATTCATTTCATCGAGTGAACATCATCGGTAATATTTTCACGAGTGGCAGCCAGTCGTGAAAATATTACCGATGATGTTCATTCGATGAAATAAAATTCGATCTTTAAACGAAAAAAAAAAAACAACTAAATATTCTATTTATTTCATGCTTCGAACCCCCTTTTTGCATGTAGATCTACTGTAGTAAAAATCCAGTACAGTTGTTTTCGGTAATTCTCCGTGGCGTATCCCCCTCACATTGATCAACGCATTACAATATCACGTAAAGCGCGAGAAATACAGAGTAAATTACGTCACATTTCCCTCTATTTGCATGGCACGCGCTGTTTACCTAGGTACCTAGTGCGCGGGAACAACTGTTTCCGCCTTCAATTGAAGAGTTAGAAAATATGAAATCGATATTTTCACTGGTCGTAACCATGACATATCAAAGCATAATCCAGCATTATTTCTCGTTAAACTACCGAAAATCATGAAATAACAAAATCTATTTCATCTCGTGAACATCATCGGTAACAGTTTCACTCGTGGCTACGCCACTTTTGAAAATATTACCCATGATGTTCTCTCGATGAAATAAATTTCGATCTTTCACACACCTCTATATCATCACTATATTAGAAGCTGACAAAAGTGATATTAAGATTACAAAAATAAAGATTTTATTAGATCTAGTATAAATATAACAATTCTCACAAAAAATATACACACCTTTGTAATAATGCACTTTGCAAACGAAGCATCCTAATCAAAGTACACTTACAATATGGCCTGCCACATGCGAAATGGGACCTTCAGACATTTGTGTAAAGTGTTGTCCCGGATTAACCTACGCAGTCCGCAGAGGCAAATCCGAGACGACACTTTACGACTACATGAGATTTTGTCCTACAGTAGACTTGCTTGAAACAGACAACCACATAAGAATGGAAAGTGTCGTCTCGAATTAGTCTGTGCGGCCTGCACAGGCTGATCCGAAACGACGCACTTTTACGAAAATATCCTAAGGCCCCTTTTCGCGTGTTGCTGTCCATATATTGAGTTCCTGATATGATTGCGACAACATATACACTGTTTGCTACTGAATCTCAGTTAACCTATTACGGTACAAGTACGACTTGTACGACTACGTCCCTCAAGTGGGCAGCTTTATATGTTTATTTTTGTTGTTGCTGTTGCTCATTACATTGTCAATCACAAAACTTAGGTACATGTATTGACATTTCAAGTATATTTTTGCCAGAATATTTCACAAAATAACGGACAGTACAACTTTCTGCGGCCTGGTCTTAATCTTCATTGTTCACAAAAGTAACTTAGTCGTGATCACCATTTTGAATATAAAAACATACTAATTTCGCTTTGAAGCAACGTTTCTCAAATAAAGACGGTATACAAAAATTGCGTAGACAAATGTGAAAAATTCAACAACGTCGTCCTAAATTTCTAAAACACATCTGCGATTCTTGCCAGGATATTCAATATGGTCTCATCTATGTCGACCACTGGAGCTGAATATCGGCTTTGGGCGCTATTTCTTAACGCTTGCCTGGTTTCCTTCTCCAGAGTAATGGCTGCCTCAACTACAGAAACCACGTTGTCATGGGTGACACCTTCAACAGCAAAGGTCACGTGAATCTGATCAGCCAATTGGCGCTGGTAAAAATCTCCACGATCGCCACTCAGACCTACGTCATCATGTTTACCGGAAAGGAAAAGAAGCGCTTCGTTTATATTCTGGAGCCTGCGTATTTTGCACATCTGAGTGTTGTTAAGCATTAACATAATTCTCTGGATAGCAACAGTAGCAATCCGGTTTAAGGCCGTGATTACTGCCATCTTGTCCGGCTGGAACTCGGAGGGAATAAATCTCGACAGCTGAGGTCGTACAAGTTGGTATGCTGTTTGGTAAGACATCTGGAAAAAAAAAAAAAAAAAATGAAATAAAATTTAAAGACAATTCATTTTGCATGTCACCGTTACCCCCTTACCTCGTGCCCTGATGACAAAAGGACAATTGTAATGATTGTTCTTAACAAAGTTAATATTAAGAGAATAATGATATAGATCAATATTCCCTTTTTATGAATGTACGCACCTACAGGACCTTTCAATTGACGGTTTCTGTGGAACTATTTTCTGGAACTATATAGAGCACGTGCTTAAAACTCTTGTTGTTAGAAGTCTTTGACATTCCCTTCCGATACAAAAGTGCTTCATAACAGTGGGTGTTTGGGCTAATGCCCAGCCAACCAGTCACTTCGTTTATTTATTCAAACGCTTTTTGGCCATGGTAAAGAATCAACTCGCTGAAGGTCTATAACAAAGATCAGACGACTGCACGTTCTGTGCACCCTAATCTTGGACCAGACTCTTGGTAAAAACTGCATTTATTTATATCTTACCCATGACGATAAAGATCTCAGTTCTGGAAAGTCGAACGACTCTCCTGTAAAATTATTATTCTGTTTTTTCTCGCGATAATGTATTTTGCGGGCAGTGATGCGCCCTGAACTTCTGGTTGTGCGCTATTACTCTAGTTTGCTCTAGACCATGACTAAATATGTTGCCATCCGCAGACGGCTTTCTCTTCATGCAGCGCGTCGTTTCTGAAAAAGGGCCTACCATCGTGAAAGGAGAAATTGCTCGAAAGGAGCAATTTTCCTTTGCTAGAATGTTTTGCACACATATTCATGTATACTAGGCCTACTAAAACGCAAATCATGTCGGTCATCCATACTTTACAAGAATGTAATAAAGGTCGTCTGCTGTAAAATTGTTTTAAAAGGAATTTCGCCGACAACTAAGTACATTCGACATTCGAGGTAAAACAACAGGTTCCTTATGCAACAAAAGATGATTTAACGCTTTAACTAAGCAAAAAAAAAAAAATTTAGACTTGTCGAACTTGGAAGCATTTGCAGATGACAAATGAAACGTAGCTGAAATGGTGGTAGAAAACCTTGTGGGAAAAGGAGAAAATGCTGGTTTCCAGCATTTTCTCCTTTTTCCAACAACGTTTTGAAATGATATTTTCCCAGGGACGTTAAAACTTGGGATTGTCTGGTAAAGACTTAAATGTCATGTTTTAAGACTGGGTGGCGGACAATGTAGATAAAAGATCAGACTGGACGTTTTGTGTAGTCTAATCTCGATCTACGCCTTTCTCATAAGCAAATCCACTCGCTAATTGCTGTGAAAGAGTTATTCAAAGTAACACTAATAAATCACAATGTAAACAAACCCTATAAACGTTTTTTAGATAAACAACAAAGGTTTAATATTTATCTTTGATCGATACACACGAATTGTCGCATAAAGAATATTTCAATTTGTATACTCTTCGACCCATTTCTTTATGCAGAAAATTTTGATATTTTCGATAGTCATATAAATTATCACACTTCGATGATAAAATCCTGAAATTTCGATTGTGAAAATATTAAGATATGCGTGCAAAACAACCGACTTAGAATTGACAGAATTACTGACGAAAGCTAGAAAAACCGTAAGCAAGTTTTCCCCTGAGTTATTTTTTTTACTCGCATTTGTCACTGTATTTTTAATGTTTGAACATCGTTATGAGATAAAGGATAAATTGTCTAATAGATCTACTACATAAGTCTATTGAATACGAATCTTTGAATAGGCTAAAATTTTTCGTGATTTCGTTTTTAAAGCTTCGAACTTGTCATGTTCGTTCATTTGATGCTACCCGGGCACCCGTTCCATATTCACAGCAGTATTAAAAAAAAAACGCAATTTTGGAAGTAGTATCATGTTCGAAACAGTATGGAAAAAAATTTCTTGGTGCAATTTCGGAAGCATCCAAAAAGTTCACTGAAAGAAAATCTGACTGCTTGCAGCTATGACCACCGTGGAAATAAAGGCACTTCGAAACACTTTGAAAAACGATTTCAAGACTGTATATTTATCTCCATTACATTTTTTTTTATTTGTTGTTAATTGAACGAAGCAATTATTAGCCTGCACGGAAAACAATAAATTCTACCTGCCAATATAAGTTTCAACTCAACATATACAAAACATTTGCCGACGACAAAGTAAAGGTACCTTAAATTTTTCGAAGTGTCTTCAAAAGAGAAGTAAAGATTGTACGGGAAGGACAGAAAAATGCTAGTAACCAGCAATTTTTCCCTTTCCTGCAATATTTCCAAAGCTCCTTTCCGCAGGTTCGTGAAAGCACAGTAGTGTGTAGTAAAGGGTATAGATGGAATTTCTTTCGTGTTTTACTCCCCTGTCAACAGTATTTCAGTAATCTAGCCGGTTATTGCACCCGTCCCATGCATTTCTGTATTTCTTTTCACTAGTTTTATACACAACACTTTTCCCACGCCATTTGCTACTTTCCAAACTATTCGACCAACTGATGGTGACAAAAGTAATGAACTGACACAAATTGACAATTATCATAAACGAAGATCTTTTGTGATAAGAATTACTAATCAGTTAGGCCTAAAAAAGTACTTACAGTATTACTTGAAGTAACAAAAGTTCCGCTTATACGATAAAAAAAAAAACTGCACAAGTTTAAAATGTCTTCATAGATACACGGCGGCCATTCATAAACAAACCGCAAGGGAGAGAACTACAATAGTTATTGTAGTTTTGTGTTGATTAGAACCTGTGGAGTTGTAGAACTTAGTGCAAGGTTTTCAACGAAGCAAACCATAGGACTTACACTGGATTCTTGTAAAGAGTTTTGCTTACAAGTCTAATAAACCAAATACAAGTTGTTCTTACTGTGACTAATTCAGAGATTTCATGCGAAGCAATTGCAAAAGTCTGAAAATTACGCAAAAAGGTTTGACCTTGAGAGGACTAAGTATTAGTCCTAATTACCTTTATCAAGCAACTGTCATGATAAGTCAGTCAGTATGAATTAGGTATCATAGTGCTACATAGTTATTTATACAAGTTCTCGTACTACGAAAACCAGACACACAAATACTGAACCTACAATGTAGTCGAGCAAAGGGTCAAATATACAGGTGTGCTTGTTTATGACTAGGTGGACTGACACAAGGTTGTGCAGAAGACATAGCTAAGTAGTTTGTGTTGCTGTTCGTTTATGTTAACCCTTCTGCTGCTAATCGCGACCCACTGACCTTTTGCTGACACTGTAGATCAAGATCAGACTGCACAGAACGTGCAGTCTGATCTTTGATCTACACTGTCCGATGCGGTATTTTGTTTCCGGGGGAATCAGCTTTGAAGCCGCAATGTTTCGGCTTTGAGTATTGGGTAGAAATTTGTATTTCATTTATTCAGCAGCTTAAGAGTTAACCAAACGTACGCAGTTTAGTGAAAGGCAGTTCTGTACTTCATTTACAACTCTTTACCTAGCCACTGGCCTTGACCCTTTAGCTGCTAAGCGGGACTTACTGACCTTTACTGACCTTTAGCGGACAGTGTGGATCATGATCAGACTGCACAGAACGTGCAGTCTGATCTTTGATCTACACTGTCCGATGCGGTATTTTGTTTCCGGGGGAATCAGCTTTGAAGCCGCAATGTTTCGGCTTTGAGTATTGGGTAGAAATTTGTATTTCATTTATTCAGCAGCTTAACAGTTAACCAAACGTACGCAGTTTAGTGAAAGGCAGTTCTGTACTTCATTTACAACTCTTTACCTAGCCACTGGCCTTGACCCTTTAGCTGCTAAGCGGGACTTACTGACCTTTACTGACCTTTAGCGGACAGTGTGGATCATGATCAGACTGCACAGAACGTGCAGTCTGATCTTTGATCTACACTGTCCGATGCGGTATTTTGTTTCCGGGGGAATCAGCTTTGAAGCCGCAATGTTTCGGCTTTGAGTATTGGGTAGAAATTTGTATTTCATTTATTCAGCAGCTTAAGAGTTAACCAAACGTACGCAGTTTAGTGAAAGGCAGTTCTGTACTTCATTTACAACTCTTTACCTAGCCACTGGCCTTGACCCTTTAGCTGCTAAGCGGGACTTACTGACCTTTACTGACCTTTAGCGGACAGTGTGGATCATGATCAGACTGCACAGAAAGTGCAGTCTGATCTTAGATCTACACTGTCCGATAAGAAGATATTGTTCTCCAAAAATAAGTTTGAAATAACATTATTCGATTTTTACTATCATCTTAAAGGTATTAAATGAGGTATTAGTAGGATAAGGGTTAAACTGTTGAACTGCAACAAAAAGTAGTCTAATTGAGACAAACCTCCCAAATACAATGATAACACCTTGCTGGAGCAAACAGATTGAGGTATCCTCCATTTCAGCTCATCTGCATTAACCATTTTGCTTCCACCTAAATAGATTCGAATTTTTTCGAGGCCTGTAAATACATTTTCGTTGCACATGACGCTATTTTTAGTCAAAGATTAGTACCAGGTGGCGGACGGTGTAGATCCAAGATCAGCCTGTACGTTTTGTACAGTCTGATCTTGATCTACGCCGTCCGCAAAAGCTACCCAAAGTGACACTGGTAGTGACAGAGTTAATTGACTCTTTACCAAACGACAAAATTTTGGACATGTCCAAATTGAAAGCAGTTACAGACGACAAATTCAAAAAGTCTTAAACAAGGGGATTTGTGTTTGAAAGGATAGAAAATATTTTTTGGGGGAAAAGGAGAAAATGCTGGTTACCAGCTTTTTATCCTTTTCCCTCAGTGTCTTCTAAAGCTTTCATTCCTAGGTTCATTAAATCTCGTGCTTGTGTTGTAAAGGGTTAAAGGGAGGTTACTATACTTGCCATTATACTGGTTGCATTTCCACATCAACACTGTCGAAAAAAATGTCCAAGGATGACAGAAGCATGAATCCTGTCGCAATGACTATCATCAGTCTTTGAAAAGTTTCTGGCCGAGATGGGGTTTGATCTCACGATCGCCGGATTACAAGCCATGTACCGACTCAGCAAGCGGGATCGGACACTGGGTAGGGAGTGCAGAGAGCAGAGAGATATCAGGCTGCACAAGCGCGTAATCTTGATCTTGATTTCCTTTCTCTAAGATCAACTCTTTACCATACGATCCCGACTTTCATCTACCATGAAGGAGCAGACTTTAAAAACATTGTGGAAAAAGGAGAAAATGCTGGTCACCAGCATTTTCTCCTTTTCCCACAAAGTTTTCTGGCCTATCAAAAACGCAAATCATCATATTAGCAACCTTTGATTTGTCGTCTGCCACTGCTTTGAATTTAGTCCAGTCCAAATCAAAGTACTGAAAGTACTGCCAGACTAGCGAATTTGATTGATTGATTGTTTGTATGGTGTTTAACCCTGTTTTCAACATTATTTCAGTTATGTAGCGGTGGCCAGTGCACATACCCATGCTTTCTTGGAATTTCTTTTACCAGTACTCAGCACAATATTCTTTCCAAGCCACTGGCTGCTGTCCCACATAACGATCGGCGTGAGAGAGAAATGTATCCTGTCGCAATGACTATCATCAATCCTCTGAAAGAAGTTTGCCGAGTCGGGGATCGAACCAGCGATCTCCTGTTCTCAAGTCCTGTACGCTACCGACTGAGCTGCCGGGGCTATGCATGCTATTGTTTAACTATAATCCAGTTTAAGTTTAACCCTTAACCTGTAAAAGATATTAAATGAAACTTCCAAGCCAATGGTAAACACCTGAATATTGCTATTTCAAAGTTATACTTTGGAGAAAATACATCCTGTTATCGGACAATGTAGATCCAAGATCACATTGCACACTCTGTGCAGCCTGATCTTAATCCACACTGTCCGCAAAAAGGTCATTGAGTCGCGGTAGTGCTGGTAAAAGAAACTCCAGGAAAGTATGGATAGGTGCTCTGGTCGCCGCAATATCACTGAAATAATGTTGAAAACGGCTTTAAATACCATGCAGTCAATTAGTCAATATCCAGTAGCACAATATTTAGTTACATGTAACTATTTAACTCTCTTTACAAAATGAAAAATTTTACACTCGTTCAAATTCAAAGCTGTTGCAGACCATAAATTAAATGTAGCTGAACTGATGAAACCTAATTCCAAAAGGGCAGAAAACAATGTGGGAAAAGGAGAAAATGATGGTTACCAGCATTTTCTGCTTTTCCCGCAATGTTTTCAAAGGGATTCTACCCCAGTGTCATTAAAACTTGGGATTGTTTGGTAAAGGGTTAATATTCAAGACGTAGAATAACAGTTTAAGATAACAGTTTAACTGTACACAGTGATCTAAATAATGACTGACTGAAGGAATGACAGTGAGGGTTAATATATTTAATATAATTCCCTGTCCAGTGAGGGTTAATATAGCTGGGATTTGCAACAAGTTATAAGTGTATCTATTAATAGATTCATTCATAACGCTACAGTGGTGTAGGAATACTGACTGATAATAGCCTGCTTTGCATAGGTCACTTAATTTACATATAAACAAAGATCTTGTACCTTATAAATGACATCTTGTTCAGTTTATTACTTTGTAAGAAGACATGTTCAAATTGGAGTGGTAGAGATTTAGTGGTTTTTGTCAAAATTGTCATATACATGTTTAACAGAATTAAGATTTCTAACAGAAAGAAGTATTTTCTGTGAGGCAGTATTTGGCAACTGTGGGTTTTTTTGTTTACATTGACTCTAGGTCAATCATGATGTCTATAGACCAGCTTCGCTAGTTAAAAATTGTCATTCGGTGAAAAGTTAAACGGGGCTGTGTTCATAAGTCCTTCCTATTCAACTTTTGCTAACAAGACTATCCATTTGATTTGTAAAGCTGGACCGTCTGCTGCGGAATTAACAATTAACAACATATTTAGAATAGTTTAATAAATACGGGTTAGAATTTTAGAATAGTCACTTGAAAAATAAGGACCGGAATTTTAGAATAGTTTGAAAAATAAGGACCAGAAGGATCCCTTCTTCTCTAAGGTTAAACGGGGATGTGCTCAACAATCATTCCTGTTCAGAATCTGCTGCCGCGATATAACTTAAATAATGTTGCAAAAGGCATTAAACACTATGCAATCAATCAGACAATCTATGTAAATTCTGAAGAGTAAGACTAGCTATCTGACTGGATAAGACGGTCTCCTTGTTATTGAATAAGGATTTGCAAAATATTTAGAATAATTTAAAGAATAAAGAACAGTCTGTCTGTTATGGAGTTTAGAACTATTAAAATGATTATTTAGAATATTTTGAAAAAAAATATGGACCCGTAGAATTTGGGTTAAGGTGAAGTGTTAACTCTTTCGGCGCCAAATAAACAAACTCGGCTTCTTTTGATGGCTGTAAATAGAATCCACTGAATCTCCGGAAGATTTTTATCACTTAGGCTTGACCAAACAAGCGGAAGGTATAGATCCAAGATCAGACTGCACGTTCTGTGCAGTCTGATCTTGATCTATGCCGTCCGCAAAGGTCCCTGTTTTCGCCTATGGCGCTGAAAGGGTTAAAAGTTACTCATTTTATCTGCCATAGTTAAAGATATACCTGTACTCATTTTCAGTCAGTTTCACGTTTATTTTATCAACCCTTAACTCTTTACCACACAATCACGGGTTTTAACGACCCTGGTAAAAAAGCCTTTTGAAAACATTGTGGGAAAAGGAGAAAATGCTGGTAACCAGCATTTTCTCCTTTTCCCACAATGTTTTCTAACCATTCCAAAACAAATTTCATTTTTTGAGTCACATCTATTTTGTCGTCTGCAAATGCTTTCAATTTGGACAAGTCTTAAATTTTGTCGTTTGGTAAAGGGATAATCAGTCTTGTATCTTCTTGTCAAATGTTGCCCTGACGATTACAAGGTTGCTTCGATTACTACCGACAGAAAATGCATTAAATTTCTTCGGGCCATCAAATAAACCACGGTTGTGACGTTTCCGGTTATAAAATCGAAGATTTTAGACACATGTATATATTCTTTACACAATATATTGCGTTAGTTTATGTATGTTTACACAACTGACTAAACTTTGAACCATTTTACAGTCTATCAAATATTTTTGACCCCTTTGTCCAAAGTTCACGTGTTTTGACGACCCTGTGTAGAAATAAAAGGTCTGTTGAATACTTAGTGCGTGTTTTCCTATATACCAACAATATTTTCTACCCCTTAAAACACAAATCTTCTCATTTGAGCCACACATAATTTGTCGTCTGCAAATGATGTCGTCTGCAAATGCTTTCAAAATGGACAAGCCTAAAATTTTGTCGTCTGAAATAAGACAAGTTGGCTTCTTTAAAAAAGAAGCCAGGAGAGGTCGGCATCGATGTTTTCAAATAGTTTATTGGCTTTTGATTTCAATATATTTTGGTAGAAGTAAACAAACAAGTTAGGCATTAAATGAATGAGAAAAAACATTTTTTTTTCCAATCTTGCTGGTGTAAAGGCACAAAACAGTACATGTTCCACATTGTTATAATATTCAAGGAATTGGAGGCCATATGCTATTAACATGCTCAGAAATGCATATTTTTTTTTTCAAAATTAAAGGACACAAAACCGAAGATGATTATCCAATTTAGCTCATTTTCAAAAGGAACAACCCTCTAATGAATGTTTGTAATGTGTGCTCAGATAAGCCAAATTTTTTTTTTTGGAAAGGATTACAATTTGATACAATATGCTAATTCCACTGAGGAGGCAAGAATCTTACCTGATAACAACAAATAAAGGTGGCCTATACATAATACTAGTACCAGACATGTTAAAAATAAATGTAACATTTTTTAATCTTTTAACAAACAACAATTTTTTGACTGTCCCAAACAGAAAAAGCATGCAGACGACAATTTAAACTTTGATAATTAATGTGGAAGATGGTGCTTTGATGTGATGGAAACCATTGTGACAAAAGGAGAAACTGCAGTGACTAACAGCTTCTCCTCTTTCCACAATATTTTGAAAATTTGTCTGCTGCAGACATGTAAAATGAAGAGGTTGTTTGTCTAAACGTTAAAAATTTAAGAAAGTAGATAAATGAGCCATGCTCTGAGAAAAGGGCCCTTAATGCATCTGCAAAAAGTATCGACCCATGTCAGCCTGCGCAATCCGCCCAAAACCAAAGGACCACGGACTCTTTTGAGGTGTGCGGTACCTAGGGCGAAGAGGCACGACTTTCTTTCGCGCTCATAAGTTGATTTTCGCAGGATTCTCGAAATCCCGCATAATAGAAGCAGCTCTGTGTGTTATTTCATCAAACCTATATCATTATAAATCCATAGAATTTTTTAATAAAACAGAAAAATGCTAGAATCTAGTCAGTTTTGAAAAATAGAACTTGAAAACATACTGATCAACCTATTTCTATCTATTTGTGGGGTACGAGTTCTCCAGAGAGCCACGTGCTCTCGAGATTAGGGTACGAGTTCTCCAGGGTACGAATTCTCCAGAGAGTATCAAGTCACGTGATCTTTTCCCGCGGTGTTCTTTCTCTTTTTTTTTAACGATTTTTTTTTTCTCTCTGCTTAGATTTATTTGTTTAATGAAAAATTGCAATTATTGGAGAGATCATTTACTATCAATATAGTATAATAAATCTTTTTGGAAAGCCGTCATATAAAAGAAAACGTTTATTTCCTGTTTCAATTTTTTGATTTCGGCTTGTTTATAAAACCATGACGAAATAGACTGTGTATCAGAACAATTTCGCAAAAACAAATGGATTTAGACAGCGATTTCTGTGGCAGTCTGCCTTTTAAACTTACCACTGATGACCTCTCCAATAAACACAGGTTCCCGTGTCAATGACGGGCCAAACTGAAGTAAACTGGTTACAAATACATGCCCCACTTTGTACACTTTCGTGAAATGCACTTTAATTATCATTCCTGTGTCAAGGATATTGAAACATGTAAGTCGATTTTTTTTCGATATAACGTCAACTCAATTTTCCTTGCAATGTTGCTAGAGAGAGAGAGAGAGAGAGAGACAGACAGACAGACAGACAGAGAGAGATTGGTTTGGTTTGTATTAGAGTTTTAACGCCATTTTTAACAGCTCATGTCATATCATGGCGGTCAGTGACGCACCCATGTGTTTCCTGGCTTTCTCACACCAGTACTGACACAACTTTCTTTCCAAAGCCACCGACTACTTTTCTCACATACATCAGAGGTGAGAGGCGAAAAATCGCCGGAAAGAAAGTTTGCCTCAACCGGGTATCGAACTTGCAACCACCAGGTCACGAGTCAGATACGCTAACCACTAAGCTACCGGGACGGGAGAGAGAGAGAAAGAAAGAGAAAGAGAGACAGAGACGGACGGACGGACACTTTAAATATCCGTATTGGTTAAAAGGCTATAGGCCATACTCTGTTAAAAGGCGGGTTAATGCATCTACAAATCTACAAAAAGCATTGACCAAGGTCATCCAGCGCAGTCCGCGCAAGCTGGCCTGGGCCGAAATATTTTGCTGCTGGTAAATTTTCTGCATGTCCAAGGACCAGTTTACCTCATGATTTAGTCGGTTGTTAGACAACACGGATTTTGTGGATCCATAATTATGTGATAACTTGCTTGGTATAATGGATCACGGGGACGCATTAAGCCCCCTTTTGCCAGAGCATTGCTCGTTTATTAATTCTGTTAGTTGCAGTAATATACGGTTAGCTCCCGCCTTTCATATCAAAGGCTACATGTTTTTTTCGCCGTGACGAGCCATTTCTGTCTTTGGAACTACCAAAATTACGGCGCGGTAACTGGCTGAGCTTCCCAGCAGACATTGATCTAAGATGTAGTGACTTTCTTCTTGGTGCTCGTATTCGAAATAGTTTCAGGTGAGGCAAGTGGTAAAAAAATTAGTGTAGCATCAGTTCTGATTGCTCGCATGAGCAATCAGAACTGCTATTACACTACTTTTCCTTAATATTGTCTTTAACAAATACTTTGAGGTATTGTATACGTTCAAATCATCGTGAGTTTCGAAAAATCGAGAGATTCTTTCCTAAGAAAATGTGGTTGGTTTCAGATTAACAACAACAACTATGTTCGAATCATTACAACCTGTCTCTATCACCCAAACATGTATGATAGGCATTGTTCTGGGACTGATTCTTTATTGGTACGCAAGCAAGAAGAAATTCAACATGCCACCAGGGCCTTTGTCACTGCCCCTTCTTGGGAACACATTTCGTAAGTATCGCTGAATATGCATATTTTGTGAGTAATCCAGTTTCGTACCTATATGAATAATTTCTCGGTCAAAAGTAGTCCAATAAATGTCATCATATATGAAGTACAATCAAACGCAGCCATATGTACTAACAGAGACACATTTCATTGCGATGCAGTGTCTAATATAGTCTAGACAAGTTGGCTTCTTTAAAAAAGAAGCCAGGAAAGGTCGGCATCGATGTTTTCAAATACATGTAGTTTATTGGCTTTTGATTTCAATATATTTTGGTAAAGTAAACAAACAAGTTAGGCATTAAATGAATGAGAAAAAAAAATTTTTTTTCCAATCTTGCTGGTGTAAAGGCACAAAACAGTACATGTTCCACATTGTTAAAATATTCAAGGAATTGGAGGCCATATGCTATTAACATGCTCAGAAATGCATATTTTTTTCAAAATTAAAGGACACAAAACCGAAGATGATTATCCAATTTAGCTCATTTTCAAAAGGAACAACCCTCAAATGAATGTTTGTAATGTGTGCTCAGATAAGCCAATTTTTTTTTTTTTTTTTTGGAAAGGAGAAATCGTTCAATTAAAATTTGATACAATATGCTAATTCCAGGAGGCAAGAATCTTACCTGATAACAACAAATAAAGGTGGCCTATACATAATACTAGTACCAGACATGTTAAAAATAAATGTAACATTTTTTAATCTTTTAACAAACAACAATTTTTTGACTGTCCCAAACAGAAAAAACATGCAGACGACAATTTAAACTTTGATAATTAATGTGGAAGATGGTGCTTTGATGTGATGGAAACCATTGTGACAAAAGGAGAAACTGCAGTGACTAACAGCTTCTCCTCTTTCCACAATATTTTGAAAAGTTGTCTGCTGCAGACATGTAAAATGAAGAGGTTGTTTGTCTAAACGTTAAAAATTTAAGAAAGTAGATAAATGAGCCATGCTCTGAGAAAAGGGCGCTTAATGCATCTGCAAAAAGTATCGACCCATGTCAGCCTGCGCAATCCGCCCAAAACCAAAGGACCACGGACTCTTTTGAGGTATGCGGTACGTAGGGCGAAGAGGCACGACTTTCTTTCGCGCTCATAAGTTGATTTTCGCAGGATTCTCGAAATCCCGCATAATAGAAGCAGCTCTGTGTGTTATTTCATCAAATCTATATCATTATAAATCCACAGAATTTTTGAATAAAACAGAAAAATGCTAGAATCTAGTCAGTTTTGAAAAATAGAACTTGAAAACATACTGATCAACCTATTTCTATCTATTTGTGGGGTACGAGTTCTCCAGAGAGCACGTGCTCTCGAGATTAGGGTACGAGTTCTCCGGGGTACGAATTCTCCAGATAGTATCAAGTCACGTGATCTTTTCCCGCGGTGTTCTTTCTCTTTTTTTTTTAAACGAATTTTTTTTCTCTCTGCTTAGATTTATTTGTTTAATGAAAAATTGCAATTATTGGAGAGATCATTTGCTATCAATATAGTATAATAAATCTTTTTGGAAAGCCGTCATATAAAAGAAAACGTTTATTTCCTATTTCAGTTTTTTTATTTCGGTTTGTTTATAAAACCATGACGAAATAGACTGTGTATCAGAACAATTTCGCAAAAACAAATGGATTTAGACAGCGATTTCTGTGGCAGTCTGCCTTTTAAACTCACCACTGTTGGAGAGGTCTGATGACCTCTCCAATTACCTACCCCTAACACTACGTTATAGGGTCAGGCAAAGCGCAATAATGGCGGACTCAATGGCGACCTCAAGCTTAGCCCTACAAGCTTTCCTGCTTTTTTCAATGTCATGTGATCCAGTTTGATAGTGAATAAAATGAGACCAATTTGTACAAAATATACACTACCGAATCTAAAACGAGCTGTTGGGGAGTGGTTTAAATATAAATTTGACTATGAATCATTTTAAAAGTAGCCCTAAGGCTTTAAGGACTGTCGGTCGGTCTTGGTGGCTCGGTCGTTATGCCGAATCTTGAATTCTTGTGCATTTTTCTTTTAAATCTATATGTAAGTTTTTGCCTTGTCTAGCAGCTGGCTGGCTGTCTGTCTTATTGGATAGGTCGGCCTGACGAATTTTGAACCTGTCTGCCCCTTATTTTTCTTTTTGTACCTAAATGATGCTGGATAGTCTCTATTTTTCATCGTCCAGTATAGTCTGTTTGTCCTCGTACTGCAGTCACTTAGCTGTCTGTCTGTCCGTTGTATGTCTGACTGTCCGCCAGTTTTGTCTGGTACAGTATGATACAGCTAATGGGGTGACATTAACGATTTCCGTCACGATGACCGTTTGCATTGGCCCTGTAGACATCTATAACACTGAATGTGTTTCCACCGTGTTTAATCCATTTCGACCAATATATTTCTATATTTAACAAAATAGTCAGGGTAAAGGGACTTCTTCATTTGGTAATGTGAACTGTTGATTTTTGTATCACTTAATGTAACTCTTCAAAATACCTATACATACGCCTAAGCGTTGTCATTTGAAACCTTTTAACAAAAGCCTGGCTTTAGTATGTGTTCCAGTTAAATTGCACAATTTCCCTAGGAAGTATCCATATTTGATTCTACTTGCACTTATCTGTCACTATGATTGGTTTGAAGTCATAACAGTAGTGATTGATTATTCTAAATGTCCAATACCCTTATCTAATTCATTTACTTCATATACTGCAAAAGATGATTCACATATATACATGTATTTTTCTTTTGACCACTATAGTTATACATGTATTTATTGAGATTCATGTGTTATTTATTCATCCTTTTTTCTCTATACTATTTTTCGTTTTTGTTACTTTGTTTTTTTTTCAATTCTATTTCTTGGTGTGGAGTGTAAACCGATTTTAATTGACTTGACCTATAGCAAATCTATGGGATTCTCTGAGTGTTGTAGATTTGATTGTGTGTTGTGCTGCTACATGCTGTTCCTGTTCTTAATATATTCGGTAACATGAGTTGTTCATTTTACAGGTACATATGTGGCCGGCCAACACATTGTCAAAAACTTCACTTCCACTTGACCGTCAATCTTTTTTTATACTACCAATACTTAACCCTGCCTTCCACTCATATTCAGTTTTTACTGACGTGCGTCAGTCAGGATTTCTGACAAAACACATTGTGCATTACAACAAAAGGAAGTTATTGTTAACAACACGCTTTAAGGAGAATGCCGAATTTTGTAGGTTGTTATTTAACATCTCTTTTTATAGCTTGTTGACACTGTTAGTATTGTT
The DNA here is from genome assembly GCA_945859785.2 of Tridacna gigas. NCBI lineage: Eukaryota > Metazoa > Mollusca > Bivalvia > Cardiida > Cardiidae > Tridacna > Tridacna gigas. The sequence continues at coordinate 15,948,558 of OX244032.2, forward strand.
TCTTAGTGATGTTCACCCGAACCCTGGTCCGCTATCTAATGAGTCCTTTGGTAGTGCTTCTTCTACATCTGATATTTATAATTTTCTCAATCTCCCCAATCACCTGTCAACTGTTCATTATAACGTACAAAGTATAGCTAATAAGCTTGATACTCTGATTGCAGAGTTCTCGTTTTTTGATATTGTGTCATTTTCTGAGACTTGGTTGCATCATGAATATTTATCAGATGATCTGATTTTCCCTTCTTTTCATCCACCAGAACGGAAAGATAGAACTGACGACAGATATGGAGGCGTTATCTTATATGTTAAAAACACCTTGTCATATATTCGTAGACATGATCTTGAACCGAATAGACTTGAGTGTATTTGGATACAAATAAAGTCTATCAATAATAGGAATATTTTGTACGGTATTTTCTATAGACCACCGAACTCAGACTCCGCTTATTACTCACTTATTGAAGATTCTATTGGCCTTGCTATGGATTCTGGTATTTCTGATGTCATCATTAGTGGGGATTTTAACCTGAATGTAATGAACCAACACTATTTCCGTAAAGTTGAATCCCTGTGTAATGAACATAATATGATTCAATGTATTGATGAACCGACTCATTTCACAGAAAATTCTGTATCTACGATTGATCTTCTTTTCGTTACTAATAAAGATTCAATCCTAACAACTGGCGTTGGTGAACCCTGTCTGGATCTTACCATGCGTTACCACTGTCCTGTTTTTGGTGTTTTTAATTTCCTGAAACCAAAGTTTAGAAATATCCAACGTACGATTTGGAAATATGACCAAGGAAATTATAATGAGCTCAGAACCAGTCTTTCCAATTTTAATTGGGACTCTATATATGATAGTGACATTAACACATATGCTGAAAGAATTGCAGGTGTCATTACTGATAACGCAAGCAAGTTTATCCCCAGTAAGACAATTATCGTTAATCCACAAGAACCACCCTGGATGAATTGTTCGATCAAAAAAGAAATTCGCCGTCGTAAAAGACTATATAAAAAAGCAAAACTATCAAACAAAGTTAATCACTGGTCAAAATTCAAATCTGTCAGAAACAACGTGATCTCTTTAATTCGTCAGAGCAAATTAAACTATTATGAACGACTGTCTTTGAGGTTAAAATCTGGTTCTCTGTCTCCTCGTGACTGGTGGAAAACCCTCAAGTCAATGATGTCTACAGAGTCTTCAACATCCATCCCTCCTCTCTTTGACATTTCTAAAGATTCTTTGATCATCGACGAATATGAGAAAGCAAATTCATTGAATAATTATTTTGCTAGTCAGTCTTATATAGATGATTCATTCAATGAAGTACCCGATGAACGTTTCTACGTCATAAATGATTCTTTAGATTCAATCAATGTCATGCCATTTGAAGTACTGGATGTTCTGAAAACACTTAAAACGGGCAAAGCCTCTGGCCCTGATGGCATAAATAATAAAATTCTTATTGAAGCAGCTGGTCAGCTGGCACCACATTTATGCGATCTATTTAATTACTCATTGAATACTAGTACTGTCCCATCTTCGTGGAAAATATCCAATGTATGTCCCATATTTAAGTCGGGTGACCCTTCTCTGCCTTCCAACTACAGACCCGTTTCATTACTAAATAACATAGAAAAAGTCTTAGAACGAATCATATTCAAGCATGTCTATAATTATCTAAAGGATACAGATTTTTTTACTCCATATCAGTCTGGTTTTATGCCAGGTGATTCTACTGTTAATCAAGTAACTTGTCTTTATAACACCATATGCAAAGCCTTAGATGATGGATTGGAATTCAGAGTAGTATTCTTTGACATAAGCAAAGTATTTGATAAAGTCTGGCATAAGGGCTTGTTATTCAAGATGCGAAGAGCTGGTATTAGAGGTAAATTATTGTCCTGGTTTTCTGATTATCTTTCAAATCGTTTTCAACGAGTTCTTATACCAGGTGGTATCTCTGACTTACGCCACGTGCAGGCAGGTGTGCCCCAAGGATCTATTTTAGGACCTCTTTTGTTCTTAATATATATTAATGATATTGTTGATGATATTCGGGCAAACATTAATCTCTTTGCAGATGATACCAGTCTATCGATGGTTGTATCTGATCCAGCTGCCGCTGGAACTGTATTACAAACAGATATCGATACAATCACTCGTTGGGCGCAGAAGTGGTTGGTCAAGTTCAATCCAGCAAAATCAGAATCCTTAGTTATATCTCGAAAACGTTTTAAGACTAACCACCCTGGTCTGTTTATGTCGAATACCGAAATTCCACCTGTCACTAGTCATAAACATTTAGGCATATTTCTTTCTAGCGACGGGTCTTGGGACTCCCATATTAGTAAATCTATCAAAAAGGCATGGAAAAGAATTGGAGTCATGCGTCATCTGAAAATCCACCTTGATCGACTTTCACTCCAAATCATGTACTTTTCTTTTATTCGACCTATTCTTGAATATGGTGATGTCATATGGGATAATCTTTCTCAAGGGTTGAAAGATCAACTGGATAAAGTACAAAATGAGGCTGCACGGATCGTTACCGGCTGTACTAAATTAGTTTCTATCATTGACCTATACCAAGAGTCTGGTTGGGAAACATTAAGCCATCGACGGCGTAAGCACAAACTCATCCTTTTCTATAAAATGGTCAACGGACTTACACCAAATTATCTTAATACTCTTGTTCCATCTACGGTTGGCAATTCTTGCAGTTACAATCTTCGTAGGCCCAACGATTTGAGAAACATTACTTGTAGAACGAGCTTGTACAGCGCTTCATTTTTGCCATCCGTGATTAATGATTGGAATTCACTTGCAGATGATACTAAGAATGCAGAATCATTGTCAGCTTTTAAATATCGTTTAAACATGGATAAACCTTGTCCACGGAGGCTTTATTTTTTTGGCGAAAGGAAAATTCAAGTTATACATGCCAGATTACGCAACAGATGCAGCAGTCTCAATGAACATCTGTACTTAAAAAAACTAGTGGAATCCCCGCTCTGTAGATGTGGTGCGGTTGAATCGACTAAGCACTTCTTTTTAGAATGTCCATTTTATAATAGCCAAAGAATTAGTCTTAGTTTCAGTGTAAACGCTATAACAAACTTAACACTCCAAACCATTTTATATGGGGATGAAAATCTTAACCTGTTTGATAACCAAAGATTATTTGCCGCCGTGCACATCTATATCCGTGATAGTAAAAGATTTACCAAATGATATCTAATTCTTATGTTTCCTATGTAATAGTTGATTTTATACCCGATCTGTTGCATAAATTCAAATCATTTCATTACCTTTTCTTTTAAACTTAGATATTGGTTTGGACCACTTGAGTACGATTTGCTAACATCCTTATACGATTTTGGTTCCCTTAGTTTAAAGCAATCATTAGTTCTGTCATTTGTTTGGTCTAGCTGGAGGTTTCTACAGCTAGTAAATAGGTGTCTTCAATTGAAATCTTCACCAATACCACTCCACACCCTTTGGATATTCACTATGTTTTACAACTTTTTCTTTCAATTGCGTTCTTTGTCAGTGATTAGTAAGGATATGCTAATATAATAACCTTAAGCCGGATCTAGGAGAAGAACTTTATAAGCTTAGCTTCCGTTCTTATCCTTTTCCTCAGTATATTTATCATATATTTGTATTTCCTCTTGTTTTGTTAAATTTGTATCTAATACTGATGAATAAAATATGTTTAAACTAAAGTAGCCCTATTTTCGAACGTTATATCGGTCCATTGACATTTCGGATACTTAAAGCAATCCTGATATGTAGTTTTTCTCGCTAAATAAGAACGACAATTAAAAAACTAATCGCCATTACTTTTTTGCAACCGATCAGTTTTTAATTCAGTCTATAGTCGGATATGATCAAGTGAAATAACAATAATCCGTTACGTCTGCATATTACCAAAGGGGGCCGCCATTATTGCTATTGCGCTTTGCCTGACGTACTTTTGAGGTAAGGCATGATACCAGCTTTGTTTAATAAGTATATCAACCCATATCCTGCTAAGTAACTTTAAATAAAACTTTCAAGCCGATAGTAATGACACGAATAACGTTAATTTGAACTTATGTTTTGTGAGAAAAATATCTTTTTAACGGACAGTGTAGATCCAAGATTAGACTGTACGTTCTGTGCAGTCTGATCTTGATCTACACTATCCTCAAAAGATCAGTGAGTCGCATAAAGCAGCCTAAGGGTTAAGACTTTCAGTTCTATTTTTCTTTTCTAGTTATAGGTTATTTGGCGTTTTAGCTAAGTTACGGGCACCGTGTAGGTTCCGATAATAATGCGCAGTGCTCAAAGAGAGATAACTCTAGCGGAATGGCGAAATCAAGTACTGCCGTTCTTATTTATAAGTATATTGTTGCTAGCTCACGCAAGAATTTTTGTTGTTGTTATTTTCGAAGGTTTCTCCAGAGCTTGACTGGCTATAATTTCAGTAACCAAACATACTTGTAGAACGCAACGGATTATGAGGATCCTGCACTGGTCCCTTGTAAGGATGTAGAGTTAGTAATCCGGTGTTTTGGGTTCGACCCTGAACCGAGGCCCTGAGAGTCTAAAAAACCACTTAGTTGTTACAACTACGTGATAAAAATGTTCAAGTCTCAATTTTTCTAGTATATTTGAGCATCGCAAAGGGGCTTAATTCATCTGCAAAAAATATTGACCCATGTCGGCCTGCGCAGTTTCGCACAGGCTGACCTTGGTCGATACTTTTTGCTATTGCTGCTTGTCAAAGGATCAGTCCACGTTATGATTCAGTCGGTTATGAGACAAAATAGATATTATGGGTCCATAATTATATGACGAATTGCTTGGCATCACGGAAATACATCCAACTTAGCCAGAGCATACCTCATTTATATCTGGTCTTTATCTACATTGTCCACACTAGCACAGAAAGTTATTCCCGTCATACTAAAGGACAATTTTTGCATTTTTTTGTTAAAGAGCTTGGATCAGACGAGAGATATCACATCAAGTTTTACGAATGGTCAAAGAAATATGGACCTGTGATAACAGTTGGTGTCGGTAAGTCAAATAAACCTTTCGCAGACAATAAAAAAAGATACATCACGCATTATTTCCAAGCCGCTGGCTGCATTCAAACAAAGACGATGTGCTAATGTCCAACTTTCAGTAACGGTGTCCGACGTTCGAGCAATCAAAATATCGGTATTCCCTGAAAGCCCTAATGGAGTTTAAGGGGCCTATGGTTAGAGGCAATCGATTGAACAAAAAATGTGCAAGGATTTAACAGAGATTTATAGGGAAAAATATGAAATTGCTATGATTGTTAACTCTTTCGGCGCCAAATAAACAAACTCGGCTTCTTTTGAAGGCTGTGAATGGAATCCACTGAATCTCCGGAAGATTTTTATCATATAGGCTTGACCAAACAAGCGGAAGATATAGATCAAAGATCAGACTGCACGTTCTGTGCAGTCTGATCTTGATCTATGCCGTCCGCAAAAGTCCCTGTTTTCGCCTATGGCGCTAAAAGGGTTAAAAAAAAAGTGTTTCCAGAAGTTTCTCTTTTTGTCTCAATATTTTAAAAATCCTTTCCTTATACTTATGCACAAAGAGCCATGATATATATATGAGCCATGCTTTGGCAAATAGAGTTTAATGCATCTCTGTGATGCTGTATACCAAGCAAGCCGTTGCGTGATTACGGATCCATGAAATCCATTTTGTCTAACAAGCAACTGAATCTCGGGGAAGACTGGTCCTTCAACATGTAGAAAATTTATCAGTAGCAAAAAAGCATTGGCCCACGTCAGCCTGCGTGGACTGCGCAGGCTGAACTGAGTCGATATTTTTTCCAGATGCATTGAACCTCTTTTTCAGAGAACATGACTTGGCGACTTTCAAAATACGGATATAATGTATAAATCTCATATTTTTTTTTTTTTTTTTTTTGCTCTAAACCAGGTCCTATTAACTTGGTGTGTGTAAACAATATGGAAACAGCCCTGGAAGTCCTCGTAAAGAAGTCAAAAGACTTTGCTGGTCGTCAGGCAATGCCTTCCGGTGAGTACAACAACAATTTCACCCGCTTTCATAAATATGTTTAATGTTTATTTTCAGCCCGCATTTAACCCTTTGGCGGCTAAGCGACTATCTGACATTTTGCGGACAGTGTAGATCAAGATCAGACTGCATAGAGCGTGCTGTCTGATCCTGGATCTACACTGTCCGATAAGGAGACATTTTTCTCAAAAAATAAGTTTGAAATAGCATTACTCGAATTTTTAATATCGGCTTGAAAGTTTTTTTTAACTTATTTAGCTGGACAAGGATTAATATAAATTGAGCCATACTTTTGCATAGGGAGGGGAGGGCGGAGGTTTCATGCATCTTAGTGATGCATTATACCAAGCAGGTCATCACATAATTATGGATCCATAAAATCCATTTTGTATAACAACCGACTGAATCATGAGATAGAATGGTCCTTTGACTTGCAGAAAATTTAACAAAAGTAAAAAGTTTCGATCCGGGTCAGCCTGCGCGGACGGCGCAGGTTGACTTTGGTCGATACTTTTTGCAGATACATTATACCCCCTCTTCACTGAGCTTGTCTCAAGCATGTTTGACGTTCACCTGGAGCCATTTTTTATATTATTTCACATGTTCATGTTTTTTTTAGATTGAAAAAAAAAACAGAACGTCTCGGACCGGCGAGAGAGTTAGCCTTTGAATTTAGAATAAGGACCGAATTTATAATGTAAATTACATTAGTATTTCTACTTTCAGTCTGTATAGAACCTGGACCCGTACCGTTCATAAGAACATTCTTAGTCTTATTCTCAAGAATTTTTTAAATCTGAAAGTAACACAACTTCTAATTTGCTAAAGCAGATGGTTACTTTCTCTGTTACTTTCATATTTAGAAATTCTCGAGAGCTTAAAAGCATTTGGTTTTGCCAATCAGTAGAACTTATGTAACTTAAAAAAAATCCAGAATAACTAAGGATGAAATAAAGAATGGCTGGTGAATACGGACCCTGGTTGTTCACATAAATTGACTTGCTAACTGGTTACCGGCATTTTCCCGTTTTCCCACCATGTTTTCAAAAGGCTTCTTTCTCAGGGCCGTTAAAAGTCAGGACTCAGTAGTAGAGGGTTAACTAAGGTCAAGCCTCCCAAGCAGCAAATTCTCTTACAGTTAGCCGCTGGACGGACGGGTTTAAAGACATCGCCTTCACTCAGTATGGACCAATATGGAAACTGCACAGGAAAATTGCGTCGAAAGCTCTACGGTAGTGTTCTTTTATGTGTGATAGATTTGTCAGCTTGTTGGGATTTTGTTCAGATTGTACAGTATTTTTTTAACAATTTGAAAGTGAGCTATTCAGATTTTTATAAAAATCACAAAACTTGAAAAATGATTTATCACTTAATTAAGTAAGCCGGTATCTGGCAAATCATCAGTAAAGAAGAAAGACAAAAGTAAGAAGAAAGTTTTTTTTTTTTTTCCATGTTGTTTCCATAATGAGCTAAGTAGCCTCTTAGGTATTCTAGGTTTCGAGCCAGAGGTTTGCAAAGATTTGTTGGAATGTCACACGATCAATTACACGCATCGATCACGAGGATTCGTATTCAAATCAGTATGATGACGTCATATCTGATGCAGGCCTAACAAAAATGGAAGGCAAAACGACCATCCCGTTATTGAAACGCCCAAAATCGCAACTTTTTATCAAAAGTGAACCGTACAGTTTGTATAATTGCAGAGAAAAATATATCTACTAGTATTTATCGGTGTTTTACAACAAATTTTGATTTGCAGAATAAAGTTTGCATGGCTGAAGTTAAAGAAGAACTTTTGATATCGTTTAGGAGAAAATGACGCCGTTTTGATATCGTTTAGGAGAAAATGACGCCGTTGGTTACATTCAAACTAGTGAAGGTGATTTTTTTTCGGGTTCAGTATGTATGTTATGTGCTGAGCCCCGGTAGCGTAAGGACTTGGGAACAGGGGGTCGCTGGTTTGAATCCCCAGCTCAGCCATTTTTTTCCAGAGGATTGATGATAGTCATTGTGACAGGATCCATTCCTCTCTCACCGCTATTTTGACCATCGTTATGTGGGAAAGCAGTCAATGGCTTTGGAAGAATACTAGTATTGCGCGAAGTACTGGTAACAGTAACTCCAGAAGCATGGATAGGTGCGCTGACCGCCTCGATAAAACTGAAATAATGTTGAAAAGGGCATTAAACAACATGCAATAATTCAAGCAATCAACTATGCAATATATATGAGCCATGCTCTGTGAAAAAGGGATTTAATGCATCTGCAAATTATATCGACCTATGTCAGCTCGCGTAGTCTGTGCAGGCTGACTTGGGTCGAAACGTTTTGCTACTGGTCGGTTTTCTGCATGTCAAAGGACCATACCATTCATGATCCAGTCGGTTGTTGGACTAAATGGATTTCCTGAATCTATAATTATGTGATGACTTGCTTTGTACAATGCATCACGGAGATGCATTGAACTCCTTTTGCCAAAGCATGGCTCATATTATTTATAGAAGTTTTAACGTTTTACAGCCATTACATGCAGGGAAGCGCACTCGAAGATAGAATTCACACAGCATTGCAGACGACATTTCCAGTACTTGAGCAGAAGACTGAGCCATTTTGTCCGGAAGATATCGTGAATTTTCTCCTTACTAACATTTTAATGGGACTCTGTTTTGATGGAAAGTAAGTGAAATTTTATATTGGTATGTTTGCCGTTTGTTAAGCCTTTACCAGACAATCCCGACTTTTAACGACCCTGAAAATGAAGGCTTTTGAAAACATTTTGGGAAAAGGAGAAAATGCTAGTAACCAGCATTTTCTCCTTTTCCCAAAATATTTTCTAACCTTTCAGAAACAAATGCAATCATTTTAGCCAAATTTGATATGTTGTCTGCAAATGCTTTCAATTTGGACCAGTCCGAAATATTGTCGTTTGGTAAAGATTTAAGTATTTTTGATAGAATTGCAAAGGCCTATTGCAACTGTAGCCCACAATGTTTTCTACCATATCAACGACAAATTTTGCCATTTGAGTCACCTTTTATTTGTCGTCTGCAAATGCTTCCGGTCTAGTCATGTCCAAATTTTTGTCGTTTGGTAAAGGGTTACAATACATTTTTTTTCTTCCCATCTAGGATATTCAAATACCACTCTTGAACAAACTTAACTCTTTAAGCATCATAGCCGAAATCATGGACTTTTGCAGACGACATAGATCAAGATCAGGTTACCCAGAACGTGAAGTCTGATCTTGGAGCTATACAGTCAAGCCCATTCGTCAAGCTATTCGAGTCAAGCCCATAAGATAAAACTCTGTCTGAGTTTAAAGATACATCTTTACTCGTTTACAGCCAGTTTATAACCGATTTCATCTTTATTTTATGAAACTGTAAATTATATTGTATCTTCATGCCAAATGTTGCCCCTGACAGCTACAAGGTTGCACATATTACGACGGATAGAAAATGCATTTCATTTTTTGGCAGCCTTCAAAGAAATCCTTGTTGTTGTTTCCGGTTTTAAATGGGGACAAATCCCTTACAATATATATATTAGTAATGTTTCTATGTTTATTCAGCTGACCATCTTCTGAGCCATTCTACACACTTAAAAGTTTTAACAGCTCTTTTTCTTTCTGGCTGTTTTCTTTTTTTTTCTGGCTGTTCTTTTTTTCTTTCTTTAAGGGGACTGTATTATATCACCCGTCGAAAGGAGGTCGAGTTGATAAATTTGGTGCTGAAAGACTTAGAGACCCAAGCATAACTCATGGCAATAAAATCCAGAATTGAAAAATACATCCTGACAGCCAGGAAAAAAAATGCTGTTAAAATTTGATAGATTGAAGAATGGTTCAAAATTTAGTCAGCTGTGTAAACATAGATAAATCACCGATATATATAGTGTAAGGGATGAATGCATGTACCTGAGATCTTCGATTTAAAACTGGAAACGTCACAACAGTGATTTCTTTGATGGCCTCCAGAAAATGAAATGCATTTGCAATCGTCAGGAGCAAGATTTGGCATAAAAATACAAGTTGATAAAATAAAGATGGAATGGGTTAAAAGTTTGCTGAAAACGAGTATAGATGTATCTCTAACAAAAACCGCTGAACAACGTGGCGGTGATTTTTATGTGGGAAGGTAACCAGTGACTTGTGAATAATATTGTGCAAAGCACTTGTAAAAGAACTCAAGGAAAGCACGGATAAGTACACTGGTCACTGCGATATACCAGTAATAATGTAAAAAAATGGGGCTAACCCTTTACAACAAAATCCTGAGTTTTAACAACGCTGAGAAAGAAGGCTTTTAAAAACATAGTGGGAGAAGGAGATATTGCTGGTAACCAGAATTTCCTCCATTTACCACAATATTTTCTTCCCTTTCAAGGACCCATCTCAAAATTTCAGCCTTATTTAATTTGTCGTCTGCAATTGCTCTCAAATTAGACTAATCTAAATTTTTGTGGTCTGGTTAAGAGTTTAACACCAAAAACAAACAGACAAAAAACCCAAACACACACGTATCACTATTTTACAACTAGTTATATGCCTCTGTTTAGGTATCTGATGCACTAAGACGAAGAAAACTCTGAGTATTTTGTTTATATGGTGGCATATTTCTGCCACGTGATACGAGATAACTTTTGTGATAATTTAAAAACTTTCCTGAAAATATTGTCCCTATAATGAAAAGTTTCACGATAAAAATATCGCGATAATTCCTACTTTTACCATGATTTTATTTTGCGTTCGTGCCCACAACTGATATTCACGGTATCTATAACTAATTACGGTTTCGGAACTTTTTTGTAATCTTGTACAATTAAAAACTACCGAGTTCATCCAAATGGTGAGTTTTCTTTTTAGATATCGAGAAACGAGTAGAACTATCCCGATGATGTTATCTCGAATGTCAGCTTCGTGCACGAATAAGAAATTTTGCGCTAAAATATTTACTGATCAGTGTAAGATTTTCTAGATAACAAAGTTAATCATGATATTTTTTTTTTCAGAAAACTTTCCACTATCTAGATAAAATTTCCATGAAACTTTGATTTATCGTGATAGTTTTCTAAAATTATCCCGCTAGTTATCTCGTATCTCGTGGCAGAAATTTGCCACCATACGTTTATAAATACGGAATATCATGATGTAGTAACTTTTCCCGGTGCTTGTACTTGATTCGAGCAGCGTGAGAAAATTTGATATGGCTCGAGACAGAAGTTTGAGCAAGATGTCAATTCTTTTCACACTGCGAGCCGTAAATTCAAGCACCAGGAAAGTTACTACAACATAATATTCTTTTTATCACATACCTACAACTTTTGACAACAAAATTTTGCAGTTATTGACACTGTATTCGAAAACGGTAAACAAAAAAGGATAAGTCGGTAATTACTTCCTTTTTATGTATTGCGGATGGATATCACAGTGCAACACTGACAAAGCAAATCGCAAGTCAATATGTGCGTATTGGTTGTGTGATTGGTACCGACGTGTTTTGTGTCGCTCAGTGTTTTTAGCGATAAAAACATTAAGTTGGACTAAATTTGACATAATTTTGGAATTATTCTGGACTTTTCCATGGAAGTTATGTGCTTTTGCTACCTAGGATGACAAAAGATAGCTATAAACAGAAACAAAAAGCCAAAAAAAGAAAGAAAGTTAGCAGTAGCGAGGATGAATGTACATCGACCATTAACGATAGGAGCGGAGGCCCGTCTAGTGGTGATACACAAAATTGCGACGTAAGTGATATTTTACACGAGACAAACTCTGTACTCTTTGATGAATCTAGCAACTCTCTTTCTGCGTTGTTCGAACCTGAGTCAGTTATGGAGCCTTCTAAGTCTAATGGAGCGACGAAAAAGGTTACTGAGCAATTTAGTGAGCAAGTGATTAATGAAAAATCGCCGTCAAACGCGGATATATTTGCTTATTTGAAACAGATGGACAGAAAGATTGCCAATATCGAGTATAAACTGAAAACTTTAGATAGCTTAGAGGAGAAGGTCAATACTTTTGATAGAGAACTTAAAAAGCTTTGGGCACATGTCCAGGATGAGAAAAAAGCAGCCAATGAGAAATTTCAAAGTATTGAAGAGAGAGTTGTTGGTGTGGAGTTTGTATCTTCTCAAGCAGACTCGAAGCTGGAATATTTGTCTCAAGAAAATGCGAAATTAAAAGATTCAATGTCTTATCTCCAGTCTCAGAGCATGAGAAACAATTTGATATTTTGTGGCATAGAGGAATTACCCAATGAAACGCAACAAGCATGTGAAGGCAAAATCAGATCCTTTTTGGTAGATCAGTTGAAACTAGCGCAGAGTTATGTCGACGGTTTAAATATAGAGAGAGCGCATAGACTGGGGGCAATTAACAGTGGAAATGCCGCTAGCAACAGGTGTCGCAAAATCGTCGTGAAGTTTACCCATTTTAAGGATCGTGAAATCGTGAAGAAGGAACGAATCAAACTAAGAGGTACCAATTATTATATTCACGAGCAATTTCCTACAGAGATCGTCGAGAAACGAAGAAGACTCGTACCAAAAATGAAAGCCGCGCAGAATGAAGGGCACAGTGCATGGATATCCTATGATACTCTATACATTGATGGGAAGGCACAGCGTGATGCATAGGACTTACCGGAGAATGGGCTAAATGTTATAGTTTGGAACTGCAATGGTTTAACAGAGCAGAAACTTTCCGACCCGGACTTTAAATCTCATCTATGTGAAAACGACATAATTATTCTTTTAGAATCTTGGACAGACAATAAATCAGAAATTGAGATAGAGGGGTTTTTTGTTTATAACTTTTACAGGAAAGTTAGACACAAAAGGGCTAGAAGAAACAGTGGTGGTATAGTAATTTACATCAGGGAAAATATCAAAAATGGTATATCCATAGTTAAAAATCATTTTGACACTTTAATATGGTTGAAATTTGATAAATGCTTTTTCAGATTTGAAGAGGATATATATTTATGTGGGCTATATTTATGGTCCGACGATGCGCCGATAGCTAGCTCCGTTGATGTTGATTTGTTTGACTTGTTATCACAAGATATCGCTTCTTATGAAAATTTGGGAAGTATACTATTAGCAGGCGACTGGAATTGTAGGATAGGAATTAAGTCTGATTTTATAGACTGTGATCGGTTTACAAGTGAGACTGATTTTACAGACTACATTCCAGATAGACCCTTAGCACGGGCCTCCAAGGATAAGGTAGTAAATACTAGAGGAATCCGTTTGTTAGATTTTTGTAAAACAAACACGTTGCGTTTAGCCAATGGCAGGCTAGGTATAGATTTTGACCGTGGAGAGTTCACTTATTTCAATAAAAAAGCATGTAGCACAATTGATTATTTATTACTGAGAGAACACGATTTTCCACGTGTCACTTCATTTCAGATTGGGTCATTTAATATGTTTAGTGATCATGCAAGTTTGCGCTTTAACCTTTTCGGTGGAAAGAGCCTGCCGAAGATATCTACTGAATCAAAATCTTCCGATGAATATTATACTTATTCATGGGACCAGAATAAAAGGGATGTTTTTAGAAAGCGTCTAATAGGAAAGTTGCCAGATTTTAATAAGATTTTAAATAATGTTAATTTGAGCGATACACAATCTATCGAAAGTATGGTCTCCAGCTTTTCAAGCAAAATTTGTGAAGTCGCGGACCCGTTATTTATGAAGCGAGGATCAATTAAGAAAACGAGATCTCGCTATGCCGAAAGTCAGTGGTTCGATACAGAATGTTATGAGGCAAAGAGTTTATACAAGCATTATTTATGGGAGTTTAATCGTTGTAAATCCTATGAAAATAGATTGCAGTTATGCGAGTTTAAAACAAAGTATAAAACATTAATTCGTAAAAAGAAAAGAGGGTATATGTTGAAAAAAGCACAGCAACTTACTGAGTTAAAAAAACATAGACCTAGAGACTTTTGGAAACATTTCGGAAAAAGCAAGTTTGTTTCTTCGTCACCTATTCATATCGAGGACTTTAAGCAACATTTTTCCGATGTGTATAGTAATATAGGTAGCTCTCTTATAGAGGAGGTCGAAAACTATATATCGTCTACCGACTTTAATATCGAGAATCCAACATTTACAGAATTAAATACTAAGATAACTTACCAGGAAGTGCAATCTGCAATCCGAAAATTAAACCGTAACAAGGCATCTTGTCCGACTGATAATTTGATAAATGAATATTTTTTGGAAGCTGACGATATTTTAACGGGGCATTTAACGGACTTATTTAATACGGTATTTGATTCAGGTTATTTCCCACAAAAATGGTCAGAGGGCTATATTATACCAATCTATAAGAAAGGTGACAAATCTGTGCCAAACAACTATAGAGGGATAACCATTATGAGTAACTTGGGAAAGCTATTTACTAGTGTTCTGACCAGCAGAGTGGAAAAATGGTTCGAAAGCAATGATTTACTCTCTGACGCTCAGTTTGGGTTCAGGAGAGGGCGTAGCACAGTTGACGCATGTTTTATTTTACAAAATTTAATTGAACACTTTTTGCAAGAAAAAAAGCGTTTTCCATGTGCCTTTGTAGACCTTAAAAAGGCATTCGACTCAGTGTATCGTAACGCTTTATGGTTTAAACTGCTGAAAATGGGTTTAGATGGTAAAATACTTAGAATATTCAAAGCCATGTATGTAACTGTTAAATCGTGCGTAAAGCACTTAAATTCACTTTCAGATTTTTTTGATATAGCAGTAGGATTAAAACAGGGTCTGAATAATTCGCCTGTATTATTTGCGCTTTTCCTAGAGGACTTGGAGCTCTTTCTACAAAATCAAATGGACTCAGGAGTTAGCATAATAGACATTTGTATTATTGTATTGCTTTTTGCAGACGACATGGTAGTAGTAGGTAACTCAGTAGAGGACCTTCAGAATAGCCTTAACCAATTACATGAGTACTGTCAATATTGGGGCTTAGAAGTTAATATTGACAAAACTAAGATTGTAGTCTTTCGTAAGAGAGGACGTGTATTGCCGACCGAGAAATGGTTTTACAATGGACAAGCTCTTGAAGTTGTAGACAATATAAACTATTTGGGTATAGTTTTCAATTATACCGGATCATTCGTTTTAAATAATCAATACATTATCGGAAAATCTCTTAAAGCCATGAACATTTTATTATATAACATTAAGAAAGTTGAATTAAGTCCTGAGATATCTCTTCAATTATTTGACGCTTTTGTAGGTTCGATTCTAAATTTTGGATGTCCAATTTGGGTTTTTTTAAAGTCTAAGGAGCTAGAACGCGTGCAACTAAAATTCTGTAAGCAAATACTTAGGGTTAGATCGAATTCCAGTAATGCAGCTATATATGGTGAATTAGGGCGTTTCCCGTTATATATACAAAGATATGTTCTCATCATTAAGTATTGGTTAAAATTACTTCACACTGATAATGTCATCTCAAAAAGGATTTATCGAAACTCTCTTGAAAGATGTAAATCGGGTTCAAATAATTGGGCAAACAAGGTGAAGACTATATTAGATACCTTTGGTTTTTCTGACTACTGGCTTTACCAAAATAACATTGATGAAACTAGGTTTATTTCGATATTTAAAACAAGACTTTCAGATTGCTTCAAACAGACGTGGTCATCGGATATAAAAAACAATCAGGTTCTCAAGTCTCTTTATCCGTATATCAAGCCAAATTGGGGACTAGAAAATTATATTAGAATTTTGAACACTAAACAAAACAGGAGCGCGCTTACAAAAATTCGAATTTCCTCTCACAATTTACGTATTGAATCAGGTAGATATGGTAGACAAAGAATTGAAAGGTCTGACAGAGTTTGTACAGTATGTAATTCTATAGAGATTGAAGATGAGTACCATTTTATTCTAATTTGTTCAGCATATAGTGACCTTCGTAAAAACTACATAAGGAAATATTTCCGTGTCCGACCGAATATGTTTAAGTTGTTACAGCTGCTTAATTCAAGTAATGTAAGAATCTTATTAAACCTTTCCCGTTTTATTACCTGTGCAACAAAACAGAGAATGTCATTGTTGAATACAAATGTGTAATAACTGACATAATGTTGAAAACGGCGATAAACATCAAACAATCAATCAATCATTTCCCGTTTATATATTAAGCCTTGGCCTGCTAAATAAGTGAAATCAAAGTGTCAAGCCGATAGTAATAATTACACTGTTGCTTTTTTTTTTTCCAAAGGTATTCTAATGGGGATACATCTTACCTGGGAATGTGAATCCAAGATCAGACTGCACATTTTGTGCTGTCTGGTCTTGATCTACAGTGTCCCTAAGGTCCTGAAGTCGTGCATAGCAGCCCAGGGGTTAAGTATTATTTGTAAGTTCCAATATCTCTGAACTAACAACGGATCGCTGCAAGTTGTCTAATATTATGCATCGTATTCGTCCCAACCCACAATGTTTTAAATTACGAACCATTTTAAGTTGTATGTTTCATTGCAAAACTTTCAAAAATTGAGAAATTTGACTAGCGCCTGTAAGCTAGCAACAGAATGTTGTAAGTCGTTGTATGTTATGCATTGTATTTGTCTTGTTCGACACTATTTTCGAGCAATTTTATGTCTCGTTCTCCATCCTATCTTTTTTTTCTATTCTATTATTTCAGATGCTTTCTAATGTAAAGTTCAAAATTGACAAATTATAGTGTCCGTTTCACGCCCAGCGACCACCCTCTCAAGGTTTGATGTTCATGTACTATACTAGTTGGGGGTACTCATTAAGTATTGTACATGTACTATCTCCTTTTTCCCCATTATTTTTGAAAAATGGTAGAAACTGGCTTTTGTTACACTTTATGAGGTTGCTATTGTACACGTCACATGACCACAGGTATGGTAAAATCATGTATTATATTACAAGATACATGTATATGTATACGTAATAAAGTATGTCTATGTCTATGTCTACGTATTCCGAGACACACGAGATTTTTTTTTATGTCGTGTGTGATATTTTATCCGCGTTCGAAGCAGGTATTTGAGACGGAAAATTTTCAGGTATATAATATCTATTGCAAGGTTTGAATATGGGAATAAAGAACTACAGCATATCATAGAAAAGGATGACGAGAGAACGCGAGAGTTTAACAATTTCATCCCCGAAGACATGTTTCCGTTCTTGGAGCACATTTTTACCTCGAAGGCCATGAAGAAAATAGAAGAAATTTACAAGGACTTGATTGAAAACTTCATCGCTAGAAAGTTTTATGAAGAAAAGAAAGTCTTCGACAAAGGTAAACAGTACGACTATTTCATGAACATGTGTCTTGTCCAGGATACGTATTCACCAAACCCTCTTAAGACCATTCTTAGTCAGAAGAATTTTCTAAACTTGAAGGTAACACAACTTCTGATTGGCTGATTCAAATGGTTTAGCCAATCAGGAGTTGTGTTATCTTCTAAATCTAGATTAAATTTTAGACCTGGAAAGAAATCAAGAATGGTTGGTGAATACGGACCCTGCACTCGTTATCGCCTGGAGACGATTTTATGTGCCGTGTTGCTGACCGCTTTTTGAAACGTAGTGGAAGGGCGCTCATGTTTTATTTTCCTGTTTTACCTTTGTGAGCCTTGTAAAAACGTGACATCTGTATAAAATACCAAACAATATTAGGCCAGTGGACAGTCACTCAGAACTTAGGTTGCTTTTTCGGACAGTGGAGATCAAGATGACACCGAACAAAACCATCTTACCGATATTTGGTCTACATTAGAAGATATTGTGAGATCTTTAAACCTGACTGGCCTTTAAATGAGTCGATAATCCATGATTTAGGATTTCCATCCTATTTGCTTGGTGCTTAAAGATAAATTCTAATTTTAGAGCGTATACGCCATTTTACTGATACGTTACTGCTGGCTAGAGAGGAAGCTGAACATGACGACAGTTCCACAAAGGAATCTTTGACAGATGTGCACCTGATACAAACATTATCGGATATATTCTTTGGTATATTGTCCATCATAATGGAGTTTCGCTCTGTAAAAAGGGGGTTTAATGCATTTGCAAAAAGTATCGACCCAGGTCAGTCTGCGCAGTACGCCCAGACTGACCTGTGTCGAAACATTTTGCTATTAGTCAATTTTCTGCATGTCAAAGGGACATTCTACCCTATTATTTGGCCGGTTGTTAGACAAAAGAGATTTTATGGATCGATCATTACTAGTATATGATCACTTGCTTAGTATAACCCATCACGGAGATGCGTTAAATCACCTTTTGCCATAGTATAACTCAAATCTTTCTTTTCTTGGTAATATCTCCATTTTTCTGGTCGTATCTCTCTTTCTCCTGTCATATCGCTCTTTCTCTGGTAATATCTCTTTCTCCGGTAATATATCTGCATTTCTCTGGTAACATATCTCTTTCTCCGGTAATATATCTGCATTTCTCTGGTAACATATCTCTTTCTCTGGTAATATCTCTGTTTCTGCAATAACAATTATCTCTGCTTCTTTGATAATATCTCTCTTTCTCCAGTCATATCTCTATTACTCTGGTAATATATGTCTTTCTCCGGTAATATCTCCATTCTCTGGTAATATCTCTATTTCTAAGTAATATCTCTTTTTCTCTTGGCATAATTTTCCCTTTTCTTGTTACATCTTTCGTTTTCTGGTAATATCTCCATTTCTACTTTCATACCCCGCTTTCTCCGGTAACATCTCTATTTCTCAGGTAATATCTTTCATTTTTTTGGTAATATCTCTCTTTTTCTTGTAGTGTCTCTATTTCTCTAATACAATATCTATTTCTGTGGTAATATCTCTCTTTTTCTCTCGTCATATTTCTCTTTTTCTGGTAATATCTCTCATTCCCAAGTAATGCTATTATCTCATTTCTTCAGGGATTATTTCAAAATTCGATGCTATTCATCTATCTTTGGTGATATCCTTTTGAGATTATTTTTCTTTTTCTTTGTAATATCCCCTTTTTTTCGTAATGTCTAGCAACACCCGGAAGCGCAGTCAGTAGCATGCAGGACTGGTTTGAATCCCAGCTCTGAAAATTTCTTTCCGAGGATTGAAGATAGTCATTGCGACACGATTCATTCCTCTCTCACCGCTGATCATTGTTTCGGCGATGGTTATTTTGGAAAGTTATTTTGGGAAGTGGCACCAACTGTGCAGGCTGTCCTTGGTCAATATTATTTTTGCAGATGCATTAACCCCTCTTTTCACAGAGCATGGCTCATTTACTTTCAGCTGGCATCGATACATCACGGTATTCACTGTATTTTGCAATTCTACACATGATTGCGTTTCCAGAGATACAAAAGAAGGTTCAAGACGAACTAGAGAGGGAGGTCGGTAAGTGCTCTCTTGTCACAAATCATTAAATATTCAGAAAAAAGATGTGTGCAATGCTCTTTGAAAGAGTTGCCTAATGCACCTGCGAAAAGTATCGACCAGGTCGGCCTGCGCTCGGCCGAAACTTTTCGTTAATGGTCAATTTCCTGCATGTCAAAGGACCAGTCTACCTCATGATTCAGTGGGCTGTTAGACATGATCATGTGATGATATGCATAGTATCATGCATCACGGAGATGCATTAAGCCCCTTTTGCCAGAGCATGGCTCATATACATCCACCATTCTAATTTCAAAAAAGGTTTAAGTCAAACAAGAGAGGAAGGACGGTAAGTCCTACCTTCTGACAAAGTCTTGAACATTTATTAGCATAAAGAGTTATACGCCCATCATTCTAATTTCATTTCTTATTCCGAATTAAATAGGTATTTGATTAGCTGAGTTATTCTGTCTCATCCAATTAGATGGCTTGTCTTGGAATGGATAATTGGAACAGTTTTCGAATTGTTGATGATCACAGCCCATGGTTACATATCTTTAGAAAAAAATAAACTGACGACATAGAGGTTGGTGTCAACTGAAAATTATCGTGAGGGTTTTTATGCTTGTAGTTGTATACAGGTTAGATACATTTAAGCCAGTACAAAAACCTTGTGAATTTGTTGCGTGTTTTACACCATATCAAAATGTATTTAATTCGAAATAGTATCTAGGTCGTTTTGGTTTTTTGATGGATCAAGATTTTAATGAATACATGTGTTTTTTGCTCTCCGAATAAAGTACGCTAAACTGTTTTCTATTTGCTATACATGTAGTCTTTTCTCTTTCTGACTCCGTTGAACATTGTTTGTTCTTACCATGAAGTCCATGCATATCTAGTCAGACGACGTGTTTTCAGATCGATGAAATAGATCTACGTTGTTTTTGGACAGAGTAAGGTGAAACATGGTTAAACATGTTTTTAGGTATGGACAGGCTACCTGGTCCAGCTGACTGCCCAAATCTTAGTTACACAGAGGCTGTTTTATATGAAAGCATGCGTCTGGCGACTGTGACCCCATGTGGACTGTTGCACTCTACTATGTGTGAAACTGAAATTGGTAAGATTAACATCTCGTTGACCGTATGTAAAATTTAGATTTTTGGGCTAGGGGCCCATCAGGGACCTAGCCCTTTGTAATACCGTTTTTCAGAATTTTGCACAAAAGCCACAACCACTTTTAACATCATGTATGAATATATGCAATTATGGTTTCTGATTGGCTTAAAATGCAACCATCGATTTGATTGGCTGATCGAACCTCAGTACGAATTATTCATCCACAGTGAAAGTTTACCTAGATACCGATTTGTTACAAGACTTTCGAACAATTTGTGTACATGCACAGACTTGAAATAACAGAAATTGCATTTCAGAGTACCATCTGGTCATTGAGAACACCGTTTGCCATTATGTTGTCGTTTTTGCGTTTGTAAGATAAAGTATCAATTTCAATTCATATTCACGTTTTACTGGTGGGGGGGGGGGGGGGGGTAAAAAATCACCGGATTGGACCGGAACCGACATGATTTCCGTCTACTCCTCTGCTTTCACCTTTCTTTTGCTCGTTTACAGTACATTTTTCTTTCAGAATTCTATGATAGGCATAAAAAAGTAAGACAATTATCATGACTAGTAAACAAAAACTATTTTGAGCCAATGTACTTGCTGCTGGCGGTAGCGTACGGTAGTTCCGAGCATACCGGTGGCCATTGGAAGTCCTTCGTTTTAAACGTGTCGTTGGATTTTACATATGATATTCAAAATTCAAAATTAGGGATTGCAAGGACCTCGAAATAACTGGAAATAGGCATCACATCGAAACCGTATGCGAAAAGTTTCCTGTTACATTACAATATTTCTGAAAAAGAGTTGTAAATAAGATACAGATCCGAACCTGTCTGATCCGGTGAATTTACCCTCCCTTTTTTTCTGCTAAAATACGCCGACGGTGTAGCTTGGAGACGAGAAGTTGCTGCAGCAAAAGGAAGCAAAATCATGTTACTTTGCATGAATGACTAAGGTAAGAATGATTTCTTTTTTTATGATTTATTCACGATATTGCTCTTTTGTAACACTGACTCGCCCTCGAACGTATTCATGACCAATCGCACACCATGACTGAAGTATACATGTAGCCGATCGTAAATCACGCCGTGTAAATTTTTGCGTTAATAAACTACATAATAGATTAAATTATAATAGCTTCAAACGTAATTTACATAGATAAATGTGGCAGCATGTCATTATTTATTTTTGCAATGCATAGGCCTACAGTCCGTTTAGAGCTTTGGCTTCGACCCCAAGAAGGTTCGGCCCTAAGGAAAGAAAATAGATTTTCCGGAGAAGATTCGACCCAAAGAAAACTCGGTCTTGGGTCAAAACTCGCCCCCAATTTAATATGATATGTGTACGCTTGTTTACATAATATGGTTCTCATGTTAAAACTGATTTGAATGAAGATCTAATAAATTCTAACTTGAATAATATATTTGGGAAAAACAAATGACCATTGTTATCATAAGACATAATCTCATGCCATGGTAACTTTGTAGAGTGACACATGTCCATTGTGCTTATCTACAAACAGCTTCAAAAACTGAATGCAGTGGCCAAAACTTTATGGCATTGAGCTTAGGTTTTTCCGACCTACATGTATGACAAATGTGAAACACGAGAATTGTATCTAGCTGTTAAGCTTATGTCCATATTAGCCATTTTTAACTGTTTTCGGAGTACTTGCATTTACCACTATTCCAGTGGGCATCTGTGAATGGATGTTAGACTATAACTTATTTGTTGTCTGAATACAACTTTGATATGATGTACGCAATACTGTGAAATTGCGCATCTATTTTAGCTCTGCTTTTTTCGAAGAAAACGTTGAGGTAAAGCACTGCCATAGCCCTGGCATCATCTGTGTCATCCGACTCGTCTGTATCTTTGTCGACATTGTCGTGCAAAAACTTTGACATCCTAAGATTTCTCTGTTATTACTGTAGATAACTTTACTTCAAACTCTGACTAGTTGTTTCCAATCAAAAGGAGAACCCATACAAGGGGGACAGTAACCATCAAAATATTTTTGACACAGTTCCACCCTTTTATTTAGAATTTTCACCAGAAGCAAATGCAGCCAAGCGTTGGCACCCACATGTGGTGCTCTTGTGGTCTTGTTGCACTAACGATTGTCACAACCACTAGGTCAGTTTGAACTGGTGGAATTTGTGTCTGAAAGAGTAGAAAACATTGTTTAAAAAGGAGAAAATTCTGGTTACTAGTATTTTCTCCTTTTCCCACAATATTTCTAAAAGCTTCTTTTCTCAGGGTCATTTGAAGTCAGTTATAGTAAAGAAAGGTGTTAAAAGTTCAAATAATACCATAAATGTAATTTTCAAAGTTGCTATTGAAATTACATTGGTACAGAGTAATTAATTTTGATGCATGAAATAGTAGCAGTGAGTTAAACGGCTGATCAAGCACAATGAGGAGCCTTATCAGACAGTGCACAGAACATTGCTTGCAAAAATTATTTGTGTCTTTGGAACAGGCTGTATAATTCATGGGTGTGGCATTTTGATTGTTGCAATTGTTGTACATATGACAAAGGACTATCAGTGGTCACGCAATTATATTGTCAGTCCAATTTGCAAAAGCAGTCTAGTCAAGCTATTAATGTCAAAAAAAAATCTCAGTGGTCCCTCATATAGAAGTAACCAATTAAATGAATTTTAGCACTTTAGTGCACAATATTCCCTGTTCAAGGGTTTTCAAAACAAGGCTTGTAACCAGCATTTTCTCCCATTCCCACAATGTTTTCTATAGTTTCAAAGACAGAAATAATCTTTTGAGCAAAATTTTTATTTTTCGTGTGCAAAGGCTTTCAATTTTGTTGAGTTTAAAATGTTGTTGTTTGGTAAAGAGTTAACTTCCTCAAACAAAGAATGATGCATTTATTTGATTCAAAAGGTGAATATGTATTAGAAGTAAATGAAAGCCTCAATTTTAAAGAAATAGCTTGCAAAATGTTGTGGAAAGCATGCATTTGCATTATTTAGTTTTTTTTTTTATTCCATTGCATTTTTAATCTATGATACAATAAAAAATTTCTCCAGAATGTTTTCTACTTTGTGATAAAATGACTGTAAATGGAATTTAAATAGGCATAGGCAAACCCCCCATCCACAAAGTGTGTGTGTGGGGGGGGGGGTATACCGGTTTCACCCAGTCTGTTTGGTCCATGTTTTCATTTCCATGCTCTATCTCAAAAGTCGTTTGGCCACGGACCCTGAAACTGTATACAAGTGTCGCTAATAACCTGATGGCTTTGAAAGAATATTGTGCGTAGTACTGGTAAAAGCAACTCCAGGAAAGCATGCTTAGGAGCACTGGCCCCCGCGATATAACTGAAATAACGTTGAAAACGGCGTTAAACACCATACAATCAATCAATCATTTTATTTGAATGATTGAATTTTTACAGATTTTCTGCTGTAAATATCTATATTTGTTCCTTTTATTCAGATCAGTCGATCTACATCATTTTTTTTCCAAGCCATTGACTGCATTCTCACATATACTTAGTTTTGGGCTGTCAACAAAATGTTTTATTCCTGTTGATTTTAATTAAACATTAAAGGGAATGTTGAGTTGCACATCTTGAATAGGCTCTTGAAGGACTTCACAGTTTCTGAAGTTTTTATCAGAAATAAATTTCTTCCATTATCTCTTAGCTAGACTACAAAATGTTACACTTGTCCATATTGAAACCATTTGCAGACAACAAAATATATTTGTCACAAGAAAAAGAAAAACTGTGGTCAACAGTGTTTTACATTTTCTCCTTTTCCCATAATGTTTTTAAAAGACTTTTTCCTGGCTGTGGGTCGTGAAAACACAGAATTGTTTGTAAAGAAATTTGAAAATATGTACATTTACTATTTCTGACAGACTACTTAATTTTCCATTACAGGTACATGGTGGCAAAGTTTACAGATAAAGTGTTCCAGCATTAACTTTGTTTTTTTAGGGCTATTTCAAATGGACAGTTTCAAAAAATAGCATATGAGTTTGAGCCAGTTTTTTCACTGACTTGTTCATCTTGTCTGCAAAAGTCATGTTTTCATTCTCAGCATTTAAAAGACTAAAGAAAAAAGACATTACAGAAAATGACAATTATCATTTTATGTCCAAAACTTTAATTATTTGTATTCTGTCAACGTTCATTTCCTTTTTTCTCTCTTGTTGCAAAATTTAGTACTGCTTTCTCATGCTGAAGTTTTTGATAATGCCATTTCTTTATCCATTTTTGCTGGACTAAGACTATGTAAGAATGTACTTTGCAGATGGAAAGAATAATGTGTGTAGATCTTGTTTGGTGCTGGTTGTTAGTAAGGGGTCCTGCGTGGTGCAGTGGTAAAGTGAAGGACTCTTGACCTTGAGGCCCCGGGTTTGGGCCTCACTGGATCTCCTGGATTGTCGATGGGAGTGCCCTTGGGCAAGACACTTCTAGTATTGGTGGAACACAGGAAATACATGATTATATGAGCTGTTGCTATGATATGACTGAAATAATTTTAAAAGTGTCGTAAAGCACCATCCAATCAATCAAACAATTTGGATGTTAGTTTGATGGTGTTTAATGCTATTTGTAACATTATTTCAGTTAAATTAGGACAACCATTTCACCTATAAATGCTTCCCATGAGATCTTTTAAGCATTACTTTGCATGATACCCGTCTCAAGCCACTGGTTGTTTTCCCACATAACCATTGTGGAAATAATGATCAGTGGTGAGTGAGGAATTAATCTTGCTGCAATGACTGTCATCAATCATCGGAAAGAAATCGGCAGAGCTAGGACTTTAAACCTGCGATCCCATAGTTTCAAGTCTGGTACGTTATCGACTGAGCTAATGGGCTTGTTTGGAAGTATGGAAAACACATTCATACATCCAGTGTCAGTCATGATATGCCAAACAGTACAGAATTTGGAAAAAAAAGGGGGGAGGTCAACAAAATATATTTTTCAGCACTATACATGTAACCCACGATTTCAAGCAGATCGCTATGCACGTACTGTACATGTATTTGTTCATAATTATATGCAGTCGTACATTTGCCCATAGCCCGTCAGTGCTTTCAGCGCTTTGATTTTTTCATGTCTTGTCGACCTTTGTAACTCCGTAATCCACGTTTTTTTTTTCGGCGTAGCTGAATGCTCTTACTTTTGACCTTCTTTTGGCTCAAAAATAATGCTTTTGAAAAGAGTTGATGATGTTCTAAAATCTCAGTTTTTACAAATTTGGCACTCTGATTTGACGTGTTCCCGAAAATGTATTAATTATAGAATGTACAAGTTCGAACATAAATTTGAAGACTTTTTTAACACCTTAGATGGTAAGCTTCTCCAGTCTGTTAGCAATTTTAGGTTTTGTAATAATTATCTTCCAATAGAAAAGGGTCGTTGGTTAGGTATAGAAAGAAGTGATAGAAAGTGCAAAATGTGTTCTCTAAATGAGGTTGGTGATGAATTTCATTATCTTTTTCGGTGTAATGCTTTTGATAATGAGAGAACACATATTCTGACGAGATCCCAATGTAGAAATCCGAATATCTATACCTTTAGAAATATTATGAACACAAATATTTCCAAGAAACTAACTAAACTAGCAAAGTTTTTATTTATTGTATTGAAAAATTGTAAACTATCCACCTGACTTTGTTCCTATATTTTTCATTAATTTTATGACCGGTACCAAACCGTACAGATTTTTCCATTAGTCTTTCCTCCCTCACTCTGTTCACCTATGTATCAGTCACTCTGTTCACCCATGTATCAGTAATGTTTGTTTTCTTTTTCTTCATATATCTTATAGTTGATATACCATACAGCCTGGTAATAATAATTATTTCATGTTTTGTTGTTACCTCATATCACATAAATGTAAATGTGCTGAGAGAATGAATAAAACTTGAAACTTCTTTAAGGAATAGAATGAAATGAATCGTTACTTATTTTGTGATTGGCTAACTATATGTAAAATTATATGTAAAAAAGTAACGGTCAGAGTAGAAATATACTGATATTTGAGAAAAGTGTTCCTGAGTGAAGACCGAAATTTCGCTTTTCAGCAATATACAAAACAACGAAATAAAAGAGGAAATTATTGGCAAGGTTACTTTTCATCATTTCTCTTCATATTGAGCTGCAAAAGATTTTAAATATCAGTGCCTCTTACGCCGTCTATCTCTTTTTAATGAGCCCTAATGAGTAATTCTATCTCTTACATTTTGAGTGCAAATATTCAGTGTTTGAGGATATCTTGTTTATTCTCATGTTTTTGTGATCATATTTACTGTAGTGGAGGCTTCTTTATGAATTCATACGGCTTATCTGTTTGAATGCGTCTCCCTATACCTAATTAACCTTATGGATCTAACCACTCAAAACCCAAAGTACAAACTTTAAGAAAAAAAAAAAAAGATCAGCTTTGTCTGCTCGTCAGTGCTTTGGTAAAACGTTGCATCAAGTTGCATTTTTTTAAATAATATCCTAAGAACCATGGACTATGAAAAGGGGATAAATGCATCTGTAAAAAAGTATCGACCCATGTCAGCCTGCGCAGGCTGACATGGGTCGATCCTTTTTGCTTTTGTAAATTTCCAAGGATTGTTCCACGTCATCAGTAAGTTTTGGGACAAAATGGCTTTTATGGATCCTTAATTATGTGATGACTTGTTTGGTATCACGGAGATGCATCAAAACCCCCTTTTGCCAGAGCATGACTTAGACGTTTAATTCTTATTCTAGCAGGGTACAAGATACCCAAAGGAACTCTGGTAGCGGTTAACCATTGGGCACTACACCACGACCCCCAGGCTTGGGACGAAGTAGAGAAATTCAAACCCGAGAGGTTCCTTGACGAAAACGGAAAGCTTGGACCATTGCCCTCAAACTGGCTCCCCTTTTCAGCCGGAAAACGATCATGTCTTGGCGAATTCGTTGCAAGACCTCAGCTCCTATTATTGTTTGCTGGTTTAATGCATCGGTGGTCATGGGACTCGGAACCAGGAGTTAGGGTTGACATTACGCCAAAGGGTACACTATTTGTTGCGTATCCAAGTCCGTATAAAGTGCTTGTGTCTAGTAGAAAGTGTTCAAAACATGAGCAAGGGGCCGTTTTAGGTGATTTGGAAAGTGCTGTCTGATCGTGGATCTACGCTCTAAGATCTGTCTGTAAGGACCCGTATTCTTAACCCTTACCCTGCTAAATAAGTTAAATAAAACTTTCAAGACGGCAGTAAAAGACCCGAGTAAAATTATTTCGAACTAATTTTTGGGAGAACAACATCTCCTTAACGGACAGTGTAGATCCAAGATCAGACTGCACTTTCTGTGCAGTCTGATCTTGATCTACATTGTCCGCAAAAGGTCAGAAAGTCGCGCTAAGCAGCTTAAGGGTTAATATTGTTCTTAGTGTTATTCTCAAGAATTTTCTAAATTTGAAAGTAACACAACTTCTGATTGGCTAAACCATTTAGCTTAGTCAATCAGAAGCTGTGTTAATTTGAAATTTAGAAAATCTTGGCGAATAAGAATGATTTTTAGAATGGTTGGTGAATAATGACCTTGTTGAAAAGTTCGTGTCAGAATAAAGACTACGTTTGCAGTACATGAATATTTTTTTCATCGAACAAAGACATACATGTACTTTTACTTTCTGTATCGGTAAAGAATTATAGCTATAACTCGATTATCAATTTGCAGATTTATTTATTTGAGCAATGATCTGTGAAAAGGGTGCTCAATGCATATACAGCAGTATCGATCAAGGTCAGCCTGTGCACTCCGAACAGGCTTACCTGGGTCGAAACATTTTGCTTTTGGTTAAGTTTCTTCATATCAAAGGACAATGATTCACCGTAATTCCGTCGACTGTTACACAAAAAAGATACAATGTATATGGATCCATAATGATGTAATGGCTTGCTTAGAGATGCATTAACCCTTTACCAGACGACAAAATTATCGCCTTGTCCAAATTGAAAGCATTTGCAGACGACAATTTGAATGTGGCTCAGATGGTGCAATTTTTCTTTGATCAGGTAGAAAACATTGTGGGAAAAGGAGAAAATGCTGGTTACCAGCATTTTCTCCTTTTCCCACAATGTTTTCAAAAGGCTTCTTTCCCAGGGGCGTCAAAAGGCGTCATTGTGCAGTAAAGGGTTAAACCCCTTTTTGCCAGAACAAGGCTCATTTGTAATCCTATCGTACGCGAATTCTGGAGGGCCCACTGTGAATAAAATGGAAGAAGTAATTTCAGGAAAAAAGTGTTGAATGACCACGGTTTGGATCACCATATATTTGAACCATGCTTTGTGAAAAAAATGGTTTAAACGCATCTGCAGTCCGCACAGGCTGACCTGGATCAAACATATTTGCTACCAGTCAATTTCCTGCATGTCCAAAGACCAGTATACCTCATGATTCAGTCGGTTGATAGACAAAATGGATTTTATGGAGCTATAATTATATCATGACTTGATCAGAACGATGCATCACGGAGATGCATTAAACCCACTTTTGCCACAGCGCTTCTTATCTTAAACATTGCCTTTATTCTAATTTCGAAGAAAAGTCATCTGATTGGCTGAGACGTTCTGTCTCAGCCAATCAAATTTATTAATTCCCTGATCCAGTGACAAGGCAGCCGCTGAGGGTACTCGTCCATGTGCGACAATTCTCGTTTAATTTGCCTTGAGAACGAGATTTCAACTATTCGCAATGTTTGTTGAAACCTTGCGCTATGTTATCTGAAGACCTGGGCCCGTATTCACCAATCACCCTTTGTCTTATTCTAGATTTAGAAAGAAACGCAAGTTCTGATTGGCTAAACCAAATGGTTTA
The DNA here is from genome assembly GCA_945859785.2 of Tridacna gigas. Classification (NCBI taxonomy): domain Eukaryota; kingdom Metazoa; phylum Mollusca; class Bivalvia; order Cardiida; family Cardiidae; genus Tridacna; species Tridacna gigas. Next base: position 15,977,956 of record OX244032.2, read on the forward strand.
GCCAACCAGAAGTTGTGTTACTTTCAGATTTATAAAATTCTTGAGAATAAGACTAAAAACCTTCTTAGAACAGTTGGTGAATACGGACCTTGGGCCAGGTTTCACAAAAAAACAAAAAACATGTCTCTTATTTCGCTCAAATCCGCTGACGGACCCATTTTATGACATGAGTTTGTTATTCGAGATGCATTTCACTAACATTAACAGACTTAAGTAACGTTCTCAAATACTGAGTTGACACAACATTCGAGACTCAACTCAAAAAAAATAAGGAACTTCGTATCAGGAAAACTGCCCCCTCCCCCCACCCAACCCCCTCGAAAACTGCGCCCCCCCCCCCCCAGCAATTTTGCCCCCTTAGGAAAACAGCGCCCCTGGTAACCAGCATCTTCGCAAGCCAAGGATACTAAGGTAGTACCCTTGGCCGCTCGCCTCTTTAAAAATCGAAACTCCCGCTGCGCCATTTCGTTGGATGCGATCAAAACCCATCGCGTCCAATCAAACCATCCGTAACAAGAAATCTTCCGCGAAACAGAAAACAATAATGGCGGCGCCCGTCAAAAACGAAAGTTGTCGTGTTTGTGACGAAAATTTGCCAAAAAAGAGTAGACGATCGATATTTAATGAGTTTTTTATAGTTCATGATCAATTATTTGAAATATTAGGACGGGTTCCACAGCCAAATGATTGCGAATCATCGTATGTCTGATTAATTTCAGAAAATTGTGATGAATCCGAAAGCGCAGCCATATTTGATGCATAGCCTAACAAATTTTATTACGAGCATTTTGATTGGTCAGAAATAACATCAGCAAAGGTTACGCAACTCGTGATATTCGATAGGTGGCGCAGCGGGAGTTTCGATTTTTAAAGAGGCGAGCGGCCAAGGGTACGTAACGAACAAAGTGGAGTAAGTATCCTTGGCTTGCGAAGATGGGTAACCAGCATTTTCTCGTTTTTCTTGAATTTTCAATATTGCAGATACTTTCAATTTGGACCAGTCTAAAATTTGTTTAAATAGTGTGTGTATGTGTTTGTTTTCTAATGTTCTCATTACACCGTATAAGTGTCTCTTTCGACCAATGCTTTCTTTTAAAAAAAATGCTTTCTAACAAATTCTAAACGACTAATGAAGGAACTTTTTGAAGAATTTTGCACTTCGAACTGTACTGTGAACATTTAAAAATGCATTGTGAATATAATGTTTAATAAAGATTAGTACTAAAAGAGGAAAACAAGATGTGTATATTGCCCAGTTAAAAGATGTGCTGAATTAGAAATAAACCAAAAAAAAGTGTTTGATAAATGTTTTGAGCGTCATCTGAAAAGTGCTTATATTTCTTTGTGGAGGTATGCTTCGTTTTGTTTAATGTTCCTATTACAGTATTAGAACTACAAAAATAAAATAATTAAAAAAAACTACAGCGGGGATATTTATTGCAATTTCTATCTTTTTGACAGAACTTGACATCGCCGCCTGGTTAGGCTTGTAGAGGAGCCCAAAAATGCTTTTTTTTGTAATACATGAAATACACATAACAATATAGGCGGACACTTTTCGTGGGGTGGGGGGGTGCAGTTTTCCGGGAGGGGGGGAAGAGTTTTCCGGGTGTGGGGCAGTTTTCCGGGGGGGGGGGAAGAGTTTTCTGGGTGTGGGGCAGTTTTTCTAGAACTTAAGGAACTTAAGTCTGTTAGCTGAATTAGTTCCGTTTCTTATGCTGAGTTCAGTCTGGAACGTTGTGTCAACTCATGATACGAGAACGTTATTAAAGCATGTTAATGTTAGTGAAATAAAGAACTCAACAGAAGTCTGACAGTGAGTTCGTCTGGGGATTCGAGCAAAGTCAAACCGGAAAGCAGATCCTATTCCGGTTCAGCTTTTTTTTTTTTGCGCTTACATTAGGGAAATAGCGATAAGTCGTCAAGATATACATATTGTTGTATGTTGTACTTTAGTAAAAAGAAATGTACAAAAAAGCATTTATACAAAACAGAGGTACGTGATTACATTCATTTAAATACATAGTATATACAATCTTACAATGGAAACTTTGTAAAAACTCATGTATACTTTTCCCCAGTACCACACAGAGATAACTTTTACAGGCTCCTGTGGTTGACAGCTCTGGAAAAATAACGTGGAAAAAGGAGCAATATCGTTTGTTAAGAAATACAAATACTCCTATTAACCCTTTACCGCACAATACCTACTTTTAACGACCCTGTGAAAGAAGCCTTTTGAAAACATTGCGGGAAAAGGAGAAAATGCTGGTAACCAGCATTTTCTCCTTTTCCCACTACATTTTTTAACCTTCCAGACACAAATTTCAAATTTTGAGTCACATTTACTTTGTCATCTGCAAATGCTTTCAATTTGGACAAGTCTAAAATATTGTCGTTTGGTAAAGAGTTAAACGTTTTGCCTTGGTATTCCCGCTGCACCAGCCACTTATAGGTACACTGTGTGGAAATGGTTCTAAAGGGACTTGCAATCAGTCTGTGACAGAACACTTAAACCTTAGTCTAACAAATATCGCTGTGCTTGCTGGAAGAAATTCAGTTGACCATAGACTAAACACATATTAAAGACATTGTATATTTTCTTCTCTATTTCTCTGTTTAAGGTTACGAAGAAAAGCTGGTGCTAAACTGTCATGAGCTCGGACTCTACGTCTATTTATATCGACTCCTTCGGACGCCCTATTTTCAAGACAAAATTTTTCTGTAGAAGAAACAATTTACCGTCGGACAAACACAAACAGGCTACCGGGTTATTTCTATCCTCTAATGATTGATTGATTGTATGGTGTTTAACGCCGTTTTCAACATTATTTCAGTTATATCACGGCGGCCAGTGCTCCTATCCATGCTTTCCTGGAGTTTCATTTACCAGTACTCCGCACAACATTCTTTCCAAGCCACTGGCTGCTTTTCCACATAACCATCGTCGAAACAATGGTCAGCGGTGAGAGAGGAATGAATCCTGTCGCGATGACTATCATCAATCCTCGGAAAGAAATTGGCCAAGCCGGGGATCGAACCTGCGACCCCCTGTTCTCAAGTCCTGTACGCTACCGACTGAGCTACGGGGGCTTGGCTTCTATCCTCTAAAGGGCAGTGCCTATTATTTGAGACACATATGGCCTGTTGTTGCTTATGATATGGACGAGTCTAAAATTTTGACGTCTCGTATACAGTGATGATACTCGTAAGTAACTACACACTTGTCGCGGCTGACGCATTTTGTCCGGGCAGACATAAACAACCCGGGCTTTGGCAAAAGGGGGTTTAATGCATCTCCGTTATGCATGATACCAAGAAAGTCATCACATAATTATGGATCCATAAAATCAATTTAGCCTAACAACCGTCTGAATCACGAGGTAGACTGGTCCTTTAACATACAGAAAATTGACTAATAGCAAAAAGTTTCGGCTCAGGTCAGCCTGCGAGGACTGCGCAGGCTGTCATGAGTCGATACTTTTTATAGATGCATTAAGCCCCTCTTTTCACAGAGCAAGGCTCAAATGCTTTGGCTTTCAGCAATTACAGCGATCTCTGCTGGGAGAGTAACCTTACTGCGAGTCCCTTTAACAGAAGTGACACATTCCAAAGTGCGAGCCCCTGTAACAGAAGGCACACTATTCCAAAGTTAATCATATTGTTACACACTTAGTCATAAAACACACACAAAAATGTGTTAATATCATTGTATCCACACAAAATGAAACAAAAAACACAATTTATATATAAAAAAACTTATCACAAAATACGAAGAGAGATTAAAGCTTGCTGGTTAAATGTTTCATACAAAATATGACGGGATCTAACCTGTTTCAAAGTAAAACATCATGTGTTTGATTATTGGCCATGATAAATTAATGACATATTTTGAGAGAAATGAAAAGCAACAGAAGTTTTTTTTTTCATAGGAAATCTACAAGATTCATATTAAAATTACCATTATTTGGCTCGATATAGAGTAAACGAAGGTTGGGGGTACTTCAGGGAGTTATTTTCGAATATATAACCTGTATTCGGTCTTCTTGACCCTTCAGCACATATATGAGCCGTAATCTGTGAAAAGGGGGTTAAATGCATCTGCTAAAAGTATCGACCCATGTTAGCCTACGCGGGCTGCTCAGGCATTTGCAGATGACAAAATAAAAAGTGACTTTAAAATCGAAATTTGTTTTGGGAAGGGTAGAAAACATTGTGGAGAAAGGCGAAAATGCTGGTTACCAGTATTTTCTCCTTTTCTCACAATGTTTTCAAAGGCTTCCTTCTCAGGGTCGTTGAAAGTCGGGATTGTGTGGTAAAGGGTTAACATTGTCAAAACAGGGACTTTATTCATCAACCGCCCTTAATTCAATTTAAATTTTAAATCCTAGATTAGCCACCTGGTTGAGCGAAACTTTCTGTCCACGTCAATCTGACGACTAGTCTTTGAATTCGGAATTATCACAATATTGATAAGTGTTCCTGGATACGTTCCCTGGGCTACAGTTGCGATAGGCCTTTGCAATACTTTCAAATATACTTAACTCTTTACCAAACGACAATATTTCGGACTGGTCCAAATTGGAAGCATTTGCAGACGACAACTTAAATGTAGCTAAAAGGATTGCATTTGTTTCTGAAAGGTTAGAAAACATTTTGGGAAAAGGAGAAAATGCTGGTTACCAGCATTTTCTCCTTTTCCCACAATGTTTTAAAAATGCTTCTTTCTCAGGGTCGTTAAAAGTCGAGATTGTGTGGTAAAGGATTATATAGCATATTAACCTTGCTAAAGATGTCAAAAGACGACTAAATGGTGTGGTTCTCAAAATGGTGTGGTTCTCAAAATGGCGTGGTTCTCAAAATGACATGATCTTAGAACAGATTCATAATTTTTATACATTACGACTTGTTCTTTTACCTGTAAGCCATGCTCTGTGACGAGGGAGTCTAATTCATTTGCAAAAAGCATCGATTCAGATTAGAATGCGTAGTCCCCGCAGCCTGACCTGGGTCGAAAATCTTTGCGATAGGTCAATTTTTTGCATGGCAGAGGACCGTCCTACCACATGATTCAGTCGGTTGTTAGACAACATAGATTTTATGGATCTGTAAATATGTCACTACCTGCGTGGTAAAATGCGTCACTAGTATGCATTTAACCCCCATTTGCCAGATCGCCGCTCATAATTTCTGACAAACATGTAAATAGAGATAAAACCAAAGAGACATAATAGCACTAACAAGTGTTGCATATTTACATAAATAGAAAATCGATCATTTAGGTCGTGGCAAAATTCAAAGTCATCCATAGGATCCTCGAACTGAATATACCAAACTGACATAATCATCTGATGGACACCACAGGAAAAGCAGCCAATGGCGTAAGACATTTTCTTTCCTATAAAGCGGTAAAAACAAGGCTTGGGCACATCTTTGTTCACGTAACTCTGTTGCATCTTTTCAAAAACCGATTATCCAATCCAAACAACGTTTCTGAATTAAAATTTCATTACAAATAATCCGATTGGTTGAAACGTTTCATCTGTACCAATATGAATACTTGTATTGAAATTTGAATAACAAAATAAATTTAGATTCGCGCCGTAAAGCAGCCGACAACCATCGGGTCATTTCTTGCATAAAGCATCGTTACGGAATCCATTTCGTGCTATCTTAAATCACACCCTTGAAAAACATGACATAGCGAAAGGTATCGCATTGCTGCCTCTTCAGAAAACATAGATAACTGATTCATGGTCCGAGAAAAAAGTGGTCTAATGCGTCTCCAAAAAGTATCGACCCATTTCAGTCTGCACAGTTCGCACAGGTTGATCTAAGTGGAAACATTTTGCTATCGGTAAATATTCCCCATTTCAGATGAAACGACATGAAACTAATCTTGCAGAAAAAGAGTCAACGTGACGAATACCGTTATATCATGCTCTTTTGTGGCTAAGATTTAGCGTGTCAGGACTGGGATCTAGCCAAGCTGCCATTTTTACTGATAACCATCAGATGACATGTATAAAGTTGACAATGATAATCCTAACATGTACAATGTGATTCGTCTGAACGCACAAAGCTGGTTGTCAAGCTAAAACAAAGATTTACATACATATATAATCCGTGCGCATACAATGATGTTCATGCAATGGATACGATAACTAGACAGCTATGCACTACTATTTAATCTGCAGTTTTGCCCCCGCAAATTCTATGTAAGCCGTGTCTATATTCTATGCAACTATGAAATCTAAAAAACTATCCTCTACCTAACAGCTTGCAGGTTTCCCAATTTTCCGCTACTGCAAGAATCATTTCAAGCTGCTTCTGCTTTCTTTGCAAATACGTCAACTGTGTTCTGAAGACCTGTATGTATTTTAAGTATTTTTCCAAACTTTTGCTACCAGCTATAAGTGCTTTTTTTGACGATTGACTATTTGTTCAGTTATAATTTTGTTTGTTTCCTTCCTGTCTGTTTCTTTTGTTTGAATCAAATTTCTAAATGAGGGTTTCGACATGATAATTATACAATAATCCCCTCCCCGGAACTTTTGTCGTACATTTGTGTCTACATATAAATTCTACTGACCCAGAATTGTGTGTGTACATGTCTCGTATCGGACATATCATTTTTGCACTAAGAGAAAACCCAAACAGTTGTGTATGACGTATTGCCCCTGCCTAACACTAGAAAGCATTTGTCCTGAAAGGCATTTCTTAGCAGAAGCGGTAAGATCTTGAAACCCAAACTGTTATACTCTTTAACCCTTTACCACACGACAAAATTGTAGATTCATCCAAATTTAAGGCATTTTACAGACTACAAACTGAATGTTCCTGAAATGATGGCATTTATCTTTGAAAGGTCAGAAAACAGTTTGAAAAAGATAAAATGTTGGTTACGAGCATTTTCTCCTTTTCAAACAATATATTCAAAAGCTTTTAAAAGCTTTCTCTACAGGTTTGGTTAAAAGTCGGGATTCTTCGGTAAAAGGTTAAAAAAATCTGCAAATCACCACCACTTAGGGATTTCACAACGACATGTGTGTTACAAGACAGTAGGTATATTATACAGTAACAAGCGCTATGCTCCAGACACATATATTGAAGAGTTTCTTTTTACAGAGATAGTTCTGCATTCTACTAGAGCCTGCTAAAGTCTGCTAACATGACGTAAAAGAACAGCTATGCAAAATGATTAGAATGAAAACACATACAATTATCAAAATATTAGAAAACATCAAACATACACAAAACTGGCCATTTCCTTGAAAAACAGTTCCATAAAAATGTGTTACACGGATTTCTATTGGTGGATATCTATCGGTTGAGAAGGATTATTGGTTATTGGCGTTTAACATCGTTTTCAATTGTATTTTGGTTATATAATTACTCTATCCAAAACTCATAATATTTCCTCAGTACATAAACAGTCAAGCCGATATTCAGTGGTGCGACAGAAATAAATCCTATCGCAGTGCCGTTCTTTTATTTTTATCTTAACCCTTACGCTATCATGGGCTTATCAATGACCTTTTGCGTACAGTGCAGATCAAGATCAGACTGCATAGAACATGCAGTCTGATCTTGGATCTACACTGTCCGATCAGCAGGTATCTTTCCTCCAAAATTACCTTTCAAATAGCAAAATCTTGGTTTTTACTATCGGCTTCAAAGTTTTGTTTCACTTATTTAGCAGGATATGGCTTACTGAATAGAGAGCAATCTGTTTTTAGAAAACAGAAAACATTTATTGACTTTTTCCCCCACAAATCCGGAATAACTCGAGATATTATTAGTTGTCTGTTGCGAGAAGAATGAAGGCTGAAGGTACCATACAATGGAAATTCAAGCAAATTAAATAACCAAAATATTTAATATCCTTTAGTTTGTTTAACTACATACTCGGACATGTTTCCTTTTGTTCCATCATTCGATTTGATTGGTTTGTTTGTATTGGAGTTTAACGCCGTTTTAAACGCATAACTCATATCACGGCGGTCAGTGCACCTACGCATGTCTTTCCTGGCTTTCTCACACCAATACTGACACAACTTTCTTTTCAAGCCACTGACTGCTTTTTTCACTTGTATCAGAGGTGAGAGGCGAAATATCGCCGGAAGGAAATTTGATTTGGATCTGCTCATGTTTAGTGAGGTCACAATTCGACCAGAACCATTTACTCATACCAACCGCTTACATTTTAAAGCTTGAAACAAGCACTGTTTCCCTTTTGTCGACAATGATTTTTATCTTTCGAGGATAAATTTAATCATCCAGTCATCGTGAGTCCTGTCTAATTTGTTGTCTTCCAATGCCAGCAGAAAAGGAAAGTGTGAAAAATTTGGTCTTCTGGCACTGAGCAAAATAGTCCATGTTTAACTACTATAAGTCAAACTCTGTGAAAAGGGGGTTACATGCATCTGCAAACAGTCTCGACCCATGTCAGCCTGCGCGGTCCGCGCAGGCTGACATGGGTCGAAACTGTTTGCTATTTGTAAATTTTCTGCTTGTTAAAGGATCATTCTACTCCATAATTCAGTCGGTTGTCAGACAAAATGGATTTTATGGGTCCATAATTATGTGATGTCTTGCTTGGTATAATACATCAAGGGGATGCATTAGAACCCCCTTTTTCCCAGAGCATGGCTCAGAAGCCTTGTTTCTTTTTTATCATGTTCCACATTTTTATTTGGATCTGCTAATGTACAGGTGGATTAATAATGTCTCGACAAAGAAGCAAGACGGATTAAAGCAATGATCTAATGATGATTAGAAAGTAACTAAGGCACAAGTAAACAATGTGTATAATGATGATTATGTCTTTCAAAAGCGGGGATATCGAGATTTTTTGTCAAAATATAGATTTCCAAGTTTTGATGATTACCCTGGTTTCTGATCTGTCTATATATACCACAAAAGAAAGCTGCTCTGCACTACATAAACACCAGTATGTAGTTATTTATATCTTTAAGAAATTACATTGTTGGAAAATACTCAAAGGTTTCACATAATCTAACCCTTTACAACACAGTCTCAAGTTAGATTCAAGTTGACGTTTGGTAGAGAGTTAAGGGTTTTTATACACTCTATACATATCTGAGAGCATTTAGTTTATAACCAGTGAAGATAGTGGATGACAGCTGTTGTCAAACGGACTTCAAAACTGAATAGAAACAAATTGCAATATCACAAAGTTTTGACAAAAAATCTCATTATCTCCCTATGTTGACATAAAATGAAAGATTCCATGCTGAGACAGCATAAGAGAAACAGATATAGGTTATTGCGATCGATCTACATGAGAATCTAAGACTGTATACATGTTTTTTTTTTTCAAATATGGCGCGATATCTTACACTAGTATGTGAAGAGGGAAATCACAAATGAATTTTGACCAAAATATCCCCCTCCCCTCTAAAACCAATGGAAAAAACAACCCACACCTTTCCTTTTTTTCTCCCTGTATAAATAATTTCTGGATGTAACCGGAAGGAAGAAATCTCTTTAACCCTTTCCCAAACGACAAATTTTGGACTGGTCCAAATTGAAAGAGTTTGCAGACGACAATTTTAAATTTGATGAAAATGGCAGAAAGGTCTCAGAAAGGGTAGAAAACACTGTGGAAAAAGGTGAAATTGCTCGTCACGAGCAATTTCTCCTTTTCCCACAGTGTTTTCAAAAGACTTGTACTACAGACACGTGAAAACCAGGGCTTGTTTGGGAAAGGGTTAAGTCATTCTATAAGTGAAAGAAGGTCTTGCACTGTCTGTTAGAAAACACAGGATACTAAGCTACCAGTACATAATATGTATAGATGTGGACACTAACAAACACCACAGTCGCCGATAAGATACCACGAAACGCGGTTTCTAGGTCCGTAATCACCAACCAATCCAAATAGCATTCTTAGACTAATTCTCAACACTTTTCTACATTTTCAAAGTAACACATTTTATGATTGGCTAAACCATTTAGTTCAGCCATTCAGAAATTGCGTTACTTTGAAATTTAAAATTAGGACTAGGAATGCAGTTTAGAATGGTTGGTGTATGTGGTTTCTGATCCGAGTCTGCAGTGCTTGCCTAAAGGAAGACGTTTGATTTTTGTGTATGTACGGTAATGAAAAGCTGAAGTTACCCTATAATGGCACATGGAATCGTCGCATTCGAAACATGATTCTGTTATGCAGGCGGAAATGGGTTAAAAAGGATATGAGCTATGCTCTGTGAAACGGGGGTTTAATCCATCTGCAAAAAGTATCGACACAGGTCAGCCTGCGCAGTCCGCGCAGGCTGACCTGTGTCGAAACTTTTTGCTTTTGGTAAATATTCTACATGTGAAAGGACCAGTCTGCCTCATAATTCAGCAGTCGTTTGTTAGACAAAACGGATTTTAGGGATCCATAATTATGTGATGACTTGCTTTGGTATAATGCATCACGCAGATACATTAAACCCCTTTTGCCAGAGCATGCTCATTTATTACATTCAGGTGCTACGAAATGACTGTTGCCCATCCATGCAAACTAAAATGAAATTAAAGAAAAGCGAATTGAGTGAAAAAGAAGCGAAAATGAGGAAAGAAACGAAAGGAAGTTAATATAAAAAAGGGTAATGGAGGATTCGTTACGTGCTGTCAGCTTTATCACATGTGTTGTAATTATAATTATCAAACAAACTACGATTGGTATATCAATTCTAAGGACCCTTGATGATATTGGCATTGCGAGACCCTGGTAGTCGAACGATATTAGCCCCGCCGCTAGAGGGCGAATAGTTACAGTATTCACAATATCCGGGTTCTCCCTGGGGACCGGGCGCACCTCTCCGCCCGTGAAGACCTGGCATACCCGGGGCTCCTCTCTCTCCCGGTCGACCCTCCTTGCCTACCCCTTGGGGACCAACGGGACCTGTAAAATATATGAAGCATGTGCAGGTCAATTATGAAATGTCCTGATGGTATAAGTAATAGAATTTTAATTGAAGTTGCACATCAAATATGCAACCCTCTCAGTCAACTCTATAATCAATCTTTGAACACCTGTAGATTTCCCTCTTCTTGGAAAATTTCAAATGTATGTCCAATATTTAAAAGTGGTGACTCTGCTCTTGCAAGTAATTATAGACCTGTATCTTTATTAAACACCATGGAAAAGGTTTTCGAAAGAATAATATTTAAATATGTATTTAATCACCTGAAAGATACTAATTTTTTCACACCTTCTCAATCAGGATTTATGCCTGGAGACTCAACCATCAACCAAGTTGTATTTTTATATGATAAAATTTGCAAAGCCTTGGATGAAGGATTAGAAGTCCGAGTTGTATTTTTTGATATCAGTAAAGCCTTTGACAAGGTATGGCACAAAGGCCTTTTATTCAAGCTACATAAAGCTGGAATCGGAAGTAATCTTCTTTCATGGTTCTCCGACTACCTCTCGAATAGGTATCAGACGGTTGTCCTACCTGGTGCTGTCTCAGATTTATGTCCAATTAATGCTGGAGTTCCACAGGGATCTATTCTCGGACCTCTCCTATTTTTAGTTTATATTAATGATATTGAATCAAACATAAACCTATTTGCAGATGACACTAGTTTGTCCATGGTTGTAGGTGATCCTAATTTAGCCTGGACAGTTTTACAAACAGACATCAACAAAATAACAGATTGGGCAAATAGGTGGCTTGTAACGTTTAATCCCTCAAAATCAGAGTCATTGATAATATCTCGCAAACGAAATAAACCAGACCATCCCAAGCTGTTTATGTCTGGTGTGGAGATCCCATCAGTGCATGTTCATAAACATCTAGGTATTTTCATTTCTAATGATGGCTCTTGGGATCATCATGTAGACCAGTTTTTGGAGAAGGCATGGAAGAGAATTGGAATTATGCGAGGGCTAAAGATGCGGCTAGATCGAGCTTCTCTTCAAACAATATATTCTTTTATCCGACCAGTTCTTGAATATTCAGATGTTATTTGGACTAATTTATCACAATACCAAAAAGATCAAATTGATAAAGTACAAAATGAGGCGGCACGAATCGTAACTGGGTGTAGTAAACTTGTGTCTCTAGCTGATCTTAATATGGAGTCTGGATGGGAATTACTGAATGATAGGAGATCCAAACACAAACTTATATTATTTTTTAAAATGGTAAAGGGACTGGCTCCTACCTATTTAAATGCTTTAGTACCTACATCAGTTGGCAGTACATCTTCCTATAGCCTAAGATGTTCTCATAACTTACAAACTATAGCATGCAGAACTAATCTGTATTTAAAGTCGTTTTTACCCTCTGTTGTTAATGATTGGAATGCTCTACCCACTGATGTTAGGAATCTGGACTCTTTGTCAGCCTTTAAAAGTTTCATTAATAGAGAAAAATCGGTTCCAAACAAGCATTATTTTTTCGGAGAAAGGAAGATTCAGGTCATTCACACTAAGCTACGGACAAAATGTAGTGCACTTAATCAACATCTTTATTACAGAAATTTAACTGCATCTCCTCTATGTGCTTGTGGTGAAATAGAATCAAATCAACACTATTTTTTTGACTGCAGATATTATCGTGAAATTAGGAACCGTTTAATCCAACGTGTGTCAGAAATCGGCCATGTTAGCCTACAAACAATTCTTTTTGGTGACGAGAGTCTCAGCATTGCTGATAATGAAAAGATATTTACAGCAGTTCATTCTTATATTGCGGAAAGTAAACGATTTAAGATTTGAGATGCCATTTCCGTTACTTTGTAAAAACTCTGCACTTTTAAATATAAAGGTACCATTATTGTTTATATTGGTACTCTTTTTTCCCCCCTACATTCTTATCTTATTCTATCACATTTTTAGGGTCAGATTATATTATGTTGTAAAGGGTTGATAACTAATGTTTTTTTTATTTCTCTTTTCTCCCGCAAATGTTGTTAAAATGTCAAATGAATATTTGTTGGTGACACTCCATGCTACATACAATCGCGCACACACACACTCGCATAAACACACACACACACACATACATACACACATACACAACTGACCATATTTTGTCCTTATCATACTATTGTTAAATACTGACCACTTATCGGAGAGGAACTTTATAAGCTTATAGCTTTCGTTCCGATCCTTTTCATGTAGTTAGCTGTTGTTAATTATGAATACGTATGTTATCAATATATGAATAAAATATGTTTAAACTAATTATGAAATTGAGTATTGCTTAATTCTTAACCTGCTAAATGTGTGAAATGAAACTTTCAATGTCTTTAGTAAAAACCCAAATTTACAGTGTTAACCCTAGACCACACAATCCCGACTTTTAACGACCCCAAGAAAGAAGCCTTTTGAAAACATTGTGGGAAAAGAAGAAAATGCTGGTAACCAGCATTTTCTCCTTTTCCCACAATGTTTTCTACCCTTTAAGAAACAAATTTTATGTTTTGAGCTACATTTGAAAGTCATCTGCAATTGATTTGAATTTGGACTAGTCTACCTTTTTCTCGTGTGGTAAAGAGTTAAAGGTATTTATAGGGCAAAATATCTCCTTATCGGACAGTGTAGATCCAAGATCAGACTACACGTTCTGTGCTTAATGGTTAAGCTATAACCAATCAGTAGACAAGTCTAAAGTAAAGTCGCAGTTTGATCTAAAAGAGAAACGTTGTGGGGGAGGGGGGGGGGGGGAATGAGAAAATGCTGGTTATCAGCTTTTTCCCCTTTTCTGCATTGTTTTAATAGGCATCTTCCTAAAGATTGTAGAAACTCGGATTGTTTGTAAACGGTTGACATATTGACATACGTTTGGAAACAATTCTGTGGAATGAGAAATTGCAAATAAAGAACGATTTCTCCTTTCGTAACAATGTTTTCATTTGATTTCATTTTGCTTTTCCATATTTTGAAAGGATGTTTGTAAAGTGGTTTAACGCAGATTTGCCTCACGTGGAAATTGCCTATGAGCCATGCTCTGTAAAAAAGGGGGTTTCATGCATCCGCAAAAAGCTTCGACCCAAGTCAGTCTGCACAGTCCGCGCAGGATGACCAGAGTGGAAACCTTTTTGCTATTTGTAAATTTTCTTCATGTCAAAGGACCATACTGCCTCATGATCCAGTCGATTAATCAGACTAAATAAACCATGCTCCGTGAAAAGGGGGGTGCAATGCATCTGCGAAAAGTATCGACCCAGGTCAGCCTGCGCAATCCGCGCAGGCTGACCTGGGCCGAAACTTTTCGCTATTGGTCAATTTTCTGTATGTCAAAGGACCAGTCTACCTTCTGATACAGTCGGTTAGTAGAAAGAATGGATTTCACGGACCCATCATTATGTGATGTTTTGCTTGGTACAATAGATCACGGGGATGCATCAAACCCCCTTTTCACAGAGCTGGGCTCAAAAGGTTTTTATGGATCATTGATAATGTGATGAGTTGCTTGGTATAATCATAGGCCTTTGAAGCTCCATTGGTCTGTTACGGAACACTAACATTTTTCTTGGTTGATCATCGAATACTTGCGAATTGGTGCATCGCCTGTATATCAGGGAATACTCAAATTTTCATTTACATCGTTACTATAAATAGCACACTGGCGACTGCCTCTGTGCTGTATATAACAAGACAAGGTCTTAACCGAAATCAAAAAACTGAAATAGGAAATAGATGTGTGTTTTTTTTATTCGACGGATTTCAAAAAGGATTTGTTTTGTTGATTTGATTGCAAATAACCTTTCCAGTAGTTGTATTTTTTCATTAAAAAAATAAAGCTACACACACAAAAAAAGAATTTCGTTAAAAAAAGAGAACAACGAGGGAAAAGATCACTTGAAAACGTGGGAAGAAGGTCACGTGTCTGTCATGTAATGCATAAGAGGTTTCTCCTTTTTACACAGCGGCAATCATATAATGCCTTACTTACTTGCTTACATGTACCAAAATATATTGAAATTAAAAGCAATAAGCTATTTGAAAACATGGATGCTGACCTCTCCAGGCTTCTTTTTTAAAGAAGCCAACTTGTATACAATATAGAGGCAGTTGCCAATGTGCTATTTATAGTAACGGTGTCCGATAAGGAAAATTTCGCTGTCCGGTAATAGATCAATGGAGTTTCAGTGGCCTATGGTATAATGCATCACGGAAATACATTACACCTTTTTTTTCCCCAGAACTAGGCTCTTTTAATTCGCAGAATTTTACTACTTACCAAAAAAGAAAATAAATATCGTCAAAAAACCAAATTGAGATCAAAATCCTACCTGGAAGACCACGGGGACCCATCAAACCATCTTTTCCTCTACCCCTCGGGCCCCTATCACCCTTTATTCCGGGCTCTCCTGGGGGACCAGCAGGGCCCTGTGGGCCCTGTAAACCAGGCAGTCCCATAAATCCACGATCTCCTGGTGGTCCTTGGGGTCCTCTCTCCCCTGTAAGAAGAGAATCGAAAAGAACTTTATCATAGGCGAGTACACAATAGGCATACAGATATATAACAAAGCGGTATTTCCGAACTATCGGCAGTTAACGAACGAGATTTTACGAATTGTCTCATCTCTCCTGGGGAGAATAATGATATCATCTGATGTTATAAACTTTACGCAATATTTCTCTTCTTTACCATTTTTAAAAGAATTGAAGGTCACAGAAATTATTCGAAGAAAAATCGATAATTTTCTAAATCAGGCAGCTCGAAGGTCAGGAAATTACCATTTTCTTAATTGTTCAATATATATTGCTAAGAGTGTAAACTGCTCCTGCTTCTCCCTCGGCTCGACATTTGACATTTCTTATATTTGCAATATGCATATACAGAGCTCCAGATAAGAGGGAGTGATGGTATTCTAAATCCATTATTTCTCTTCCAAACCCTATGTTGTGGGTACTCATTAGAATCGTCTCGATGAGACGATTCTAATGAGTATCCATAACATAGGATTTAGTGGAGGATAACTAATACTCCCAATTTTGAAATAAAAATCACTCCCTCTGTCTGGAACTCTGATATAAACACATTACACTATGTAAACTCTTCTCATTAAGTTTTATGCGCTTAAGAGGCGTGTTCGGAAAAGCCCTCACTTGAACTTATATGTGAAGGTATTTACAAATTAAAGCTGACGGAATACGAATTGGCCGTCTTTTTAGAATAGTAAGCGATCACAAGAATAAAATGCATGTAATTTAGCGCTCGATATATCCAAGTTTAACTTTTTAAATGTTTATTACACTGCAGACAACTTAGATCAATATAGACCAATTTCAGTTTGCTCATATTGAGTTATCTGAATTTCGATTTGCATCGTTTGTCGTGGTCTGAACATTAGGCGTTGAAATTTTCCCGAAAACTAGACATAATCGACTTTTTTTTTGTAGATCTACAGAGTTCCAGATAGAGTGATTTTGATTTCAAAATTGAAAATATTAGTTATTCTCCAATAAACCCTATGTTATGGGTACTCATTAGAATCGTCTCATAGAGACGATTCTAATGAGTACCCACAACACAGGGTCTGGAAGAGAAATAATGGATTTATAATGCCATCAGTCCCTCTTATCTGGAGGTCCGATTCTATGTACAAGTAGCAGTTTACATTTCAGCAATCAGAGCGTTGTTATGTTGAAATTTTTCAAACTACCTTGTATACCCTGTGGGCCAGGCTGGCCGTTTCTACCCGGTTTACCGACTCCTTGCGGACCTGGGGGACCTCTAAGGTCGGCGACAAGATCCTCCATCTGTTCTCTTAGAATGGTTCTGCAGATCTGGCGGACCTCATCATCCGTCACACCTCGACCCTGCCGTCAGGAAATTATAATTGAGCTATGCTCTGTGAAAAGGGGGTTAAATGCATCTGCGAAAAGTATCGACTCAGTTCAGCCTGCGCAGGCAACGCAGGCTGACGTGAATAAAAAATTTTTGCTTTTGGTAAATTTGTAAGTATGTAAAGGACTAATTTAACATAACACATGAATTCAGCTCTGAACACACAGTGCAAAAGAAGCGTGGTAAAATCGACGTCATTCTCTATACAGTGACGTCACTCTATGTAAAGTAAGTCGGTTGTAGCTGTTCCATGTCTCTACCCCCGGATATGTTATTAGTGAAAGTCACTTTACTACAAACAAATCGTCATTTTCTGATACTCGACCAAGGAGAAAGGAAAAACTCAAGGATTTACCGGTTTTACTATGTTTGCTAAATATTGACAATGGTGGAATTATTTGGAATAGTGCCAGTAAAACTGTATGAATCAAGAGTAACAAGAGTAACATCAAAATTGGCCGATGGGATTGGAAGCGGTTGGGGTAATATTCAGAGCATTCGACGCGATTGCGAATCTAATGCTTGACGATATTTTCATTTTTCTTTGTTGTCTGAAAGGGGAAAAAAAAAAAAAATAGTAAAATAGTGCGGTTTTTTTTTGTGTGCGTGTTTGTGTGTGTGTTTGATGCCGTAGGATTTATTGAAATTTCGATTTTTTTTTTTTATGCGTGTATTTACTGACAGGCCAGCGGGGTTTTGCTTTGGTTAGTAACTGGAATAGCCATGGTTTATTCAAAGGAATTAATAATCTGCATCCGCTTTCGCATACTAAGTATGAATTTGTTGTCCTTTGACCAAGAGTTTATTATGTTAGAATAAAAATAATCTTCTTTCTATCGTGGTTTATCGTTCAATAAACCACGATTGAGAGTTATGAGCCGCAATGAAAAATACATTTGGGCTATCGCTCTCGTGGTTTATTTATTGTGCCTAATAACTAGCAAGCGTGGTTTACTGAACGATAAACCAAGATTAAAAAAAAAAAGATTCTTGAATCTACCTCATGATACTAATACTTTCGAAATGAACGCGTTTAAAAGAGAATGGAAAAGAATTAAACTTGAAAGTACAAACGAATGGTTGCTGTTGTTGGTTATATTACTTCTGTAGGATTAAGTTAAAGAAATCTCGTAGATAAGATCTTTGTAAAATAGTTAACAAACCTCTAAAATAAGTTAATGGCTGTCCTGCCCTTGAATTCGCCAAAGTTCTAAGCATCATGGTCTACTGCTTTATCTAATTCCAAAACCAGCCATATGATTGGCTGACACGTTCTGTTTTAGCAAATTAAATGGCTAGTACAGAATTCAGAAATAACAATTTGCAAACAAGTGCACCGCATGTGGGTACCAATGCTCGGCTGCGGATGCATGATTTTATGTGAAAATTCTATGTCGAAAAAAAGGCATAACTCTGTCAAAATACTTTATTGTTTACCTGCCCTTGATGTATAGGTTCCCCTTTTGATAATTAACAACTTGTCCAAGTTTGAAGCAAATGTCATCAGTAATAATATAGATTTATTATTATAAAATGTCAAAGTTTTCGCACGACGATGCCAGGGCTACGATAATACATAGACGTTTTCTTCGAAAACAGCCGAGTTAATGAGGCCTTCATGTTAAGGTAAGCAAATCTGTAAATACTCTTAACTTACCGGAAGTCCTGGTATACCCGGCGCGCCTGGTTGTCCTCGTTCACCTGCCGGTCCGGTTGGACCCGTAGGTCCGGGTAGTCCAGGGGTTCCTGGGCTTCCAGTTGCTCCTCCGGGCCCTCTCTCCCCTGGGGGACCGCGAGATCCTGGCTGTTAAATGTATTAGACATTAAGAAATTCATTGTTAAAATGGTTTTGCTCAGAGCTCTCCTACACCAGCGAGAAATAAAGGATAACTTTTGTTTTTGATATAAAAGAAAACATTCTAATTGCAACTTAAGTGAATAACTAAATTGAAGCCACGAGGAAAGATATTAAATTGTGATGTTCGTAAACAAAATATACATTAATCTTTCTTAAAAAAAAATCAGAGGCTGAAAAAGCCGGAAAAGCTCTTTTCGTTCGATTACAAAATGCATTTTCGCGGGAAAACATCATGTTCTTGAAATCATCTGTTTCGCTCCAGTTTTTGAGCCTAGCGTGAAAAATGCCTGAGACATATTTTACATTGAAAATGAATACATGATGAATTTAAAAGAAACGAGCTGTGAATTACCGGTGTGAACTTAGCATTTCCCCTTTAACCCTTTACCACACAATGCTGGCTTTTAACGACCCTGAGGAAAAGGCCTTTTGAAAACATTGTGGGAAAAGGAGAAAATGCTGGTAACCAGCATTTTCTCCTTTTTCCCACAGTGTTTTCTTTCCTATCAAACAAAAGTGACATCATCTGAGCCACATTTAAATTGACGTCTGCAAATACTTTCAATTCAGGCTGGTATAAATTTTTGTCGTGTGGTATAGGGTTAAGCAATAATTCAAATGTAATTTGATAGTCCACCTTTATCACATAACGATAGCTTTTACGGAGGTGGGTGTGAGGAAAAGGGACTAAACGTTGATGAAAAATAGGTCTAATAACGAATGACGATTAATACGAACTAGTAAATGGTAGTATTTATTTAGTGCTGCTTTGATTTTTTCATATTCTTATTTATTATTTTTCCTTACAATATTCATTTTGAAAGTCCATCATGGAATAACAATAACATTAGGAAATGACGTTAGGTTAACAAGACGTCCCTGAGTTATACCAGCAAGGTGTATTGACACGTATACATAATAGAGTAAAGCTGGGAAAAACAAAGTTAGAGAATAATTGCATAACTTTTCTTTTAGAATCAACCAATTGATCACACAGACAAAAGCTGTAAAATAAATTTGCTGATGGGAAATAGCAAAAATATCTGAAATCTCAACGCAGTTTCTTATTCCACTCTGTTATATAGAGTTAAATTGTAAAGTAATAACTTGTTACTATGACATATGTCCATCTCCAGCTTTAATTTTAAACTAGAACCAATTTGCATAGGAAGGTAAAAGTTATGACATATCCGCATGCCGAATGTTTAATTGAAGCCAAAAACTGATTAATACAGAAAGGTACTTGGTAGTTATGATATTTCTCCATGTCCAAATTTAGTCGAAGTTAAAACCAGTCGAAATACTGCATGCAACAACGTTGAAGTCGAGGATTTTCCCGTTTCCATAAATTGTCATCTTAGAGACAAAACAACTTTGAACAGATAATGTAAAAGAGAACTATTTCACGGAACGGCTTTTCCATGGTTATTCTTCCATGCATGAAAACCTCTGTGGAACAAAATAGTGACTACTTGCAACAAGTTCCTTGAATCACAAAGATTTCAGACGTTGATTATTACAAACGAAAAGTAATGAAATAGATTAAAAGTATCCTGGGGCACAGCTGGCCCAAAATAAAGTATACGCAAAAGTAATTATAATGGTAATTACCCGGTAATTACGAAGTACCGAGAGGGGAGCAGGGTATTTCCTAAGAGGGCTTCGGGGGTGGGGGGGGGGGGAAGCTCCCCCGAAGAAAAATAACTGAATTGTAGAAGCTATTAAGTGGCCTTTGGTGACGCTTTTTTTGGTCATTTTTTCTTTGTAAAGTGTACCCAACTGCATTTTTTTTGCGTAGAGCGTACAGGCAGCTACGCCCCTTGTATTAAAAAAGCTTTTCAAACAATATATACTTACCAAGCCCGCGTTACCGGCCGGTCCTGCAGGTCCCTGGTAAAACGAATAAAAGTTTTTTTCGAATGAAAAAGAGGGTATCAAATGTATGTAATCGCAAAATGGTACTCCTTTTCAAATTACATTACACTTGAAAACTAATATATGAGCCATGCTCTGAGACTGATTGATTGACCAGTTCACATATTCATGTATTTCCTGGGTTTACCAGTACTAGGCTAGGGCTCTGAAGTGTCTTGCCCAAAGACAAACCCACGAAAAACCCAGCGGATCAGGTAGAGCTTGAACCCAAGGCCTCCAGGTTACAAGTCCCACACTTTACCACTGAGCCAGGCAGGACCCCATGCTCTGAGAAAATGGGGCTTAATGCATCTGCGAACACTATCGACCCTGGTCAGCCTGCGCAGTCCGCAAAGGCTGACCTGAACCGAAACTTTTCGGTATCGGTCAATTTCCTGTACGTCTAAGGACCACTCTACCTCATGATACAATCGATTATTAAAAAGTGGGTTTTATGGATCCATAATTATGTGATGACTTGGTTGGTATAATGAATCACGGAGATACATTAAGCCCCCCTTTGCCAGAATGCGGCTTATATATTCTAACAGTCTTCTTATCGTCAAATGAAATATATTACACTTCAAAACTTGAAAATCCTTTGCAGACTTTTTATGTCTTTACGAATATTGTGTAGGGTACCGAGTCAGTTGATCGTCTTCGCCGATTTATTGCTATAGAGTAAACCTTCGGTATTTACATGCATTCACTGTGATAAGCGAAAAACAAAATTGAGCCATGTCGCGGCAAAAGGGGATTTAATGCATCTCTGATGCATGATACCATACAAGACATTATATAATTATGGATCCATAAAGTCCATTTTGTCGAATAACCGACTGAATTATGAGGTAGAATGGTCTCTTGACATACAGAAAAGTGACCAATAACAAAAAGTATTGGCCGAGATCAGCCTGCGCGGAATGCTCAGGCCGACCTGGATCGATACCTTTTGCAGATGCATTAAGCCCCCTATTCACAGAGTATGGCTCAATTATATTTCAGTCGTTTTGTAAGCTAAAGAAGGTTACTAAAAAAAACTGTTCATAAGAAACCGAAAGTAAACGTGAATCTTTCAGCTAAATATACCGGTAGTTTCTACACAGGCATCTATGGCAAGCAAAATTCAAATCAGCCGTTTATCTACTGCAGGCGTATTTTTTTTATCTTGTAACCCACACACTTTGAAAACATTGTAGCAAAAGGAGAAAATGATCATGACAAGGAATGTTTTCGTTTGCAACAATGTTTTCTCTTATGATCATATATAAAACCTTAGACAATCTTGTTTATCTATATAAAATGATTCACAAGGATGTTTTCTAAGTCACCTGGTGCAAATTGTTTCAGGAGGTAATGCATTAGGTCTTTCAGCCGCCATGGGCGAAATCAGGGGCTTTTTACAGACGGCATAGATCAGAATTTTGGATCTAGACCGCCCGTTTGTGTGGTCAAGCCTACATGACAAAAATCTATGAGCCATGCTGTGGCAAAAGGGGGCTTAATGCACCTCCGTTATCCATGATACCAATCAAGCCATCACATAATTATGGATCCATAATAGCCACTTTTTGAAACAACCGGCTAATTCATGAGGCAGACTGGTCCTTTGATATGTAGAAAATTGACCAATGGCGAAAAGTTTAGGCCGAGGTCAGCCTGCGCGGACTGCGCAGGCTGACCTTGGTCGATACTGTTCGCAGATGAATTACGCCCCCTTTTCACAGAGCATGGCTCCTATCTAAGTTTCAGTGGTTTTTATATTCAGCCGGCGAAAAAGGTTGATTTTTATTTATTATATACCTGTAAAGTTACCGGCTAAAAATACATGCGTCGCATACGAATAAAATAACAAACATGAAAATACGTATCTACACACTGTCAAACACGGTTCCAAATATGGTATGATGACGTATCTCGCGCGTGAAATATGTACATATTCATTTGCAATTTGATTGGTCAAAATGTTGCACTATGATATTCAACCGTCATTCATTAAAACGAAGTTACTACCATTAATTATTTTGTTTGCCGTTTTCGAAAAAAATGTCAATAATTTGCATTATTTTGCTGTTGAAAGTTGTAGGTATATAATAAAAGAAACTATGTTGTAGTAACTTTCCTGGTGCTTGTATTTGCTTCTCGCTGCATAGGAAATGCTGACATCTCGCTCGACCTTCTGTCAAATTTTATCACGCTGCTCGAATTAAATACGAAGCACCAGAAAAGTTACTACAGCATAATGTCCCGTATATATTTAGAGCTGAAAGAGTTAAAATAACGTAAAACACGAAAGGAAGACAGTGTAACAGACATCACATCTAAGTAAATAAAATTTAACTACAAAATTGTGTAAAGCATTTTAGCTCTATGACTACGGAAATGAAATTAAAAAGAAAAAATCTAGCACGGCACATACTTTATTTCTTTTTTAAATACAGTTAACCCTTTATCCGACAACCGCGAACTTTCATGACTTTTGAAAACATCGTGTGAAAAAAAGAGGGCATGGAAAATTTACTGGCACTAAGCATTTTCTACGTTTCCCCCAATTTTTTCTACCCTTTCAGAGACAAATCAAATGTTTAAGCCACTTTGAATATGTTGTCTGCAAATGCTTTCAATAGACAAGCCCAATTTTTTTTTCTACTTCGGGTAAAATTATCCATGTTTATTTCGCCTTTATTTCTATTTTAGGCGCACCTTATGTCACGTGACAGGAAAGCTATCCAACAGACGTGGTAATCAAGATGGAGTAGATTTCCATCAAGAAGATTGCTTATCAGTCATCAAGCTTATTATGTGGCTTTTGATCTCGAGCTAGAAACACATTTCCTTCTGCAGACGTTATTTTTTTAGTCTTGAAGCAGCGCACTTTTGCAAACACTGCGACTAAAGGAAAAAACCCTCGTGACAAGTAATTTCTTGCAACAATGTTCAATATGTATAGATTTATTAATTCTATATTAAGGTTGAATATACATATTTTCATCTCTTTTGTCACTTTTTCCCACATTATTTAAGATAACAAACCATAATTCAGATGATACGTATTTCATTAGGAAGTTTTCCAGGGTGTGCAAACTTCTTTCTGGAGAAACTGAGTGAGACGGAATTTTCTTTTCTTTTTATTCTTTTATCTACCAAATTATCGGTCATGAAAATGAACGGATGTTATAATATTTTACTATTACGTTATGAGTCGAAATTTTTCCATTTCAAAACTGTCTGTTGTACAGAATTCATTTAAGAATTTTTCCCAAATCTATATAGAGAATAATAGTTACGTCACATGACTATATTATAATCACGTGGTTTGCGCTAGATCGAATTGACACCAAGGAAAGTGGCTTGTAGTCTACATGAGTCATGCTCTGTGAAAAGGCGGCTTTAATGCATCTGGGGGAAAAGTATCAACCCAGGTCAGCCTGTGCAGTCCGCGCAGGCTGACCTGTGTCAAAACTTTTTTGTATGTGTCAGTTTTCTGCATATCCTAGGAACATTCTACCTCATCATTCAGCCGGTTGTTAGACAAAATGAATCTTATGGACCCATAGACATGTGATGACCAGCCTGGAATAATGCTTCACAGAGAGGCATTCTAAACCTTCTTCGGCAAGAGCATCGCTCACATGTAGGTATATTTTTTATATTTTTTTAATTTGAAAGTAACACATCTTCTGATTGGCTAAACCGTACGGTTTAGCCAATCAGAAGGTGTGTTACTTTCAAAATTGGAAAATCTTGAAGAATAAGTCTAAGAACCGTTCTTAAGAATGGTTGGTGAATACGGACCCTGGTCTTGGAAAGTTGTAACAAACAAACCCACGTCACGAAATGCAACTCAACAAACATATCATAAACAAACAAAAAGAGAAAAGAAACTGCAAACAAAACACGCTTACATTTCAAGACGCCACGCAGTACTTATCTGAATTCCAAGAACGTATCACAATATAAGATAGTATTTGAAAAATAAATTTAACCCTTAGTCTACCGCACCCGTAATAAACAGGTTTTTTTTTTTCAGTCAGAAGAAACAGTGATATATGAGTGTAATTCGGAGACCTTTTTGACCAGAATATAGATCTATTACTATGTATTGGACAATACAGATCCAAGGTCAAACTTGAATTTGGATGTGCACTGTCTACAGAGCACCAAAGCTTGCCTTCAGCATACTAAGGGTTAAATATGTGTCTTCGACTGAGCCGATAAGCCTGGACTTGATATCCGTTCGTCCCCTGTCATTTTCGTTCCATTAACAATCCAATCTTTCTGCTGAAAGGTTTTCAAAAACTTATTGAATTTTGAAAATATGTTGTTGAAAACAAACGACATAAAAGCAATAGATTCTTTTGCCTCTCTTCCGTTTAATAGAATATTAAAGAGCATTGCTCTGTGAAAAAGGGGTCTGAATGCATTGCGAAAAGTATCGGCCTAGATCAGCCTTCGCAGGCTGACCTGGCCGAAACTGTTCGCTACTGGTCAATTTTCTATATGTCCAAGGACCATTCAACCTCATGAGTCAGTCGGTTGTTGAAAAAAATGGCCATTACGTATCCATAATTATGTGATGGCTTGATTGGTACAATACATCATGGAGAAACATTAAGCCCCCTTTGCCAGAGCATGGCCCGTTTCTTTTTTAAGTAAGTTTATTTTTTTTTTTTGTATTAGATAAAAGGTGAAATAATGGGATAATGTCGTTTTATGAAACTGAGCAAATGAGTGACTGAGATGATATTGTGCTTTCTGAAGAAGAGAAAACTGGTGAAGAATAATTTGGAATTGCATACTATGGAATGTACATGTATTTGTTAAGCTCCGCACTCAAAAAAATAACTCTTCTTCTTAAATACTAATCCTAAAACATTATTTCTACCGATCAAGTTCTTTTCTTAAAGTATCTAAACAGCAAAGTCTCGAAATGTGTCAGAACTCTTTTCAGGCACAATTGGATCGGTGCGTTTCATTGCCTGGAAGGCGTTCTAAAATATGATTGTTTGCTTTGGTAAAAAAATGGTTTTCTGTATTTCGGGTTTGTTAATTCAAATACTACAAAAGCAAACCAAATGATAGATGAGGAAATGCAAAACCTGTAGTATTAAACCATAAATCTAATGGACACATACATCCGGACGAACTTTTTTCACATTAGTAAGTTTCAAGAAAAAAGAGATTTGGCATTCTAGGAAAAAAAGTATCTAGTCATTAGTTCAAAAAATGAAAATGAACTAAAGTCTTTACAAATCCAAAAATCATTCGACAAAAACTAAAATGAAAATGAAAATCGAAGCATTTCAGCAAAAGGATGACTGACGAACGGTGACAACAAGCCAGATGCTTACCGGCTCTCCCGGGGGCCCATCTTTACATTCGGAACTTACCGGGGGACCAGACGGGCCTCTCTGTTCCTGTCCGCTAATCTGTCTCAGCTCGTATCCCGGTGCCTGAAAATAATGGATAGGATTTCAGTGTCGCATGGTTAAGAATAAACCTTGAATAAACGATTTCGTAATTTACGGACTGAAAAGAAGGCTTTTGACAAAAAGTGACGGAATAATAGCCATACTGGTGACTACAATGTTCTCCTTCTTCTAAGAATCTGCCGTCTACAAACGCTTTCAATGTTTAACTCTTTCGGCGCCAAATAAACAAACTCGGCTTCTTTTGATGGCTGTAAATAGAATCCACTGAGTCTCCGGAAGATTTTTATCATATAGGCTTGACCAAACAAGCGGAAGGTATAGATCAAAATTCAGACTGCACGTTCTGTGCAGTCTGATCTTGATCTATGCCGTCCGCAAAAGTCCCTGTTTTCGCCTATGGCGCTGAAAGGGTTAATAGTGTTGTCGTGTTGTAAAGAGATAAAGGGTCGACAGAAGTATGAAGACTGTTTTTGTTTTGTTCCTATCAATCTCTGCACAAAATTCCGATTTCAAAATTTTGAAACACGCCCTCTGATTGGCTGATACGCGACTTTCACTGAATTAGAAGTCTTGTCGTAAAATTAATAATCATAACTTTCCTGCAGTTATTTGATCTACTGCTCGAGCTCACTCCCTTGTTTTTTTTTTGCTTACCAATTACATGATTCTAAAAGCACTCTTCAGTGTTATCTCTTTTTAACCCTTTATCAAACGACAAAATTTTGGACTGCACCAAATTGAAAGCATTTGCAGACGACAAATTATATGTAACTAAAATGGCGATTTCTGTCCTGAGTAGGATAGAAAACATTGTGGGAAAAGGAGAAAATGCTGGTTACCAGCATTTTCTCCTTTTCGCACAATGTTTTCAAAAGGCTTCTTTTTCAGGGTCGTTAAAAGTCGTGATTGTTTGGTAAAGGGTTAAGTTTGAACTTTAAATTCTCCAATTTTAGACTTACTTTCTTTCAATATCATATTTGACGATCAAGTTCATTTACTTATCTAATCAACAAATAATCCAAACTTTTTAGATAAAAACTGCACAAAGAGGGACGTATTCAATTCAACCGATATCTTAGCATTGTGGCAATAACGCCAAGTTGTATGGCTTATTTTATCTGCTGATTTTGTCTTCAATCCATTCGGATAGTTTATTAGTACGAAACAATAGCTATCGATCCATCACAAAAAAAAAAAAAAAAACGGAAAGAAAATATAATAAGAACACAATTATGTAATGTAGCTAGTATACAGTTACTTACCGGTCCCTCTCCTGGTGGGCCTGGAGGTCCCGGGGGTCCCTAAGATAATTACAAAATCATGCTTTTATATATCGATTGATTACAACATATTCACCTTGTACATCTTCAGCATATACATGTACTGTATACCATGCTAGCTGGCGTAATCTTTCACTACATGTGAACCAATTTTTCCAGTTCATACAACCTAATACATTTCTACAAAGTTTTCGACTTTTTATATTCCAGCTGTAAACAATCTTTGTTTCACCGGTGTTGCGCATGGTAATAAATCACGTGACTTTAAACCAATGAGGTAAATGAGGATTCCATTCTTCCATTGGAGATTGGTTTTGACTGTCACTTGGTTTTTATCGTTGAAACGAGCACACACGTGAATCTGTACTAGTGTCTCTATCAAATCTCACCAAATTGTCCTTTAAATCTATGTTCCATTTCATTGATGATTACTGATTTGCCTTTCGAATTACATAGTCAAATTACATTAGTAGTAACCGCCCTATGGTGCAAGGAACAAAAAGAGGAATACAGACAAAAAAAAATGACCTGCGATTTGTTTATTTGCCTTTATTTAACAAGGAGGATTCAATTTCTGTAATGACTCTCTATGTGCTTTGCTGATGTGACTAATTACATAGAGCAATCAAATAAAATATTGTGTATTGTGTGAAATAATTCGATTGCAAGTATGACCTAGATAATACATTTGTGTCCTAATGGAATCCTAATAAAACTGAAATTGTGTATTGGCAGCTTGCATACTCGAGCAAGTTCTGCCATAAAGAAGAGCTTTGATAATATATTTGAGCAAGCTCTGTGAAAAGGGGGCTTAATGCATCTGCGAAAAGTATCGACCCAGGTCAGCCTGCGCAGTCCGCGCAGGCTGACCTTGGCCGAAACTTTTCGCTATTGGTCAATTCTCTGTATGTCAAAGGCCCTTTCTACCTTATGATACAGTTGGTTGTTAGGTAAAATGGATTTCATGGGTCCCTAATTATTTGATGACTTGCTGGGTATAAAGCATCAGGGAGTTGTATTAAGCCCCCCTTTTGTCAGAGCACAGCTTATTCATTTTGGTACAAGTTTCACTGGGTGATCCATTTTAGCTGAACAGGGCTTCGAATCACAGACCATTCAGTATGGGATCTGACATGAGTTGGCATTTGCGATAAAATCTTATAAGCGAGTCTTAAAAAAAAAGCTATTAAGCGAGCCTCTGGCGAGCTTCATAACTCTTCTTTGTCGACGAGTTTAATAAAATTTTACCTCAAAAGACAACGAGTGTCAGATTCTTTTTTTATCACATAACTGTATCGCAAACATTGTAGTTCATGATGTGTTAACACATAGGTCTACATATACATTGTGTATTGAAATTTACATGAAGCTTATTTGCTTCTTTGACAGGTAGACCCCACATTACGGACATAAAGTAGTTCCAAAAAAATTTGCTTATGATAATTTTGTTTTGGATCTAAAGAGGATAAAATTCACAGCTTTGTCATGGTCACAATTGTTTCACTGTTAATTTCACGCATAAATCATGGTCAGTAATAGTTTAGAAATGCGGCGTATGATTTAAAACTTTTAACCAAATCGGGACTATTTCCTACTCGCAAAATGTGTAAGATAAGAAAATTCGTAATGGTTGTTTAACACTGAAAATTAGAAAGATTATGTGATAAATATGAATTCCTAAATCTTAATTCCAAGAATAATCATCTGATACGCTGAAACAGAACGTCTTCAAGACTGACCGTCTCTGGCAGTCAGATGTCAAACCTTCAAAACTAGAATCAGAACTGAGCACAGGTTTGCTGGTGAACACGATCGCTGCTCTATGATATCATTGACCCTTTAACTCTTCACCACACAATCCCGAGTTTTAACGACCGTGAAGAAGGCTTTTGAAAACATTGTGGGGGAAAAGAAGAAAATGCTGGTAACCAGCATTTTCTTCTTTTTCCACAATGTTCTCAACTATCTCAGACGATACTGTTGTTTGTGTCCCATTCTATTTGTCGTCTGCAAACGCTTTTATTTTGGACTGGTCTAAAATTTTGTTGTGTGGTAGAGTTAACAGACGACAAAATTTTAGATGCGTCCAAATTGGATGTCGTTAAAACTCCGGGTTGCGTGGTAAAGGGTTGATAGATTGATTGTATGGTGTTTAACGCCGTTTTCAATATTATTTCAGTTATATCACGGCGGCCAGTGCACCTGTCCATGCTTTCCTGGAGTTTCCTTTACCAGTACTCCGCACAATATTTTTTCCAAGCCACTGGCTGCTTTCCAACATAACCATCGTCGAAACAGGGGTAAGCGGTGAGAGAGGAATGAATCCAGTCGCAATGGCTATCATCAATCCTCGGAAAGAAATTGGCCATGCCGGGGATCGAACCAGCGACCTCCTGTTCTGAAGTCCTGTACGCTACCGACTGAGCTACGGGGGCTTGGTAAAGGGCTGATAGAATAAAGCCTGTCAGATTGATAAGCTTGAGGAGTGGCACCGCAATTTATACAATGGACAGCACTAACGACCGAAGTAATTGAATGTTCCTGCTCAAAAGAAGGCTCGAATCATTAACTTACCGGCTGTCCCGCAGGCCCAGGTAGTCCAGTCATCCCCAGGAGGCCCGGGGATCCGGGCTGTCCGGCTGCACCCTGATATTTAGTAACATGCATATTTATTAAATTTACAAAACAGAGTTGAGAGAAGTTGAGATATCGTTGAAATTATATATTATTTCACAGTATTTACGACTAAATGCTCCAGTATGTGTTTGACGCTTGTACTTGGCTATAATTAAGGTATAAATGACTAAGATCATTCTTGAATTATGTATCATACCTTTTATTACAGATTTTAAGAAAAAAAAGTCAGAATACCGAATGAAATAGTGAACTATCCTTAAAAGCACCCGAAGTTGCTCTTTATGCCTAAAGGTTAATAGAAAACGTGTCCCCATCAAAAATAGCTTGAATTAAATCAATTGCTTAACCCTTTCCCAAACAAGCCCTGGTTTTCACGTGTCTGCCGTACAAGTCTTTTGAAAACACTGTGGGAAAAGGAGAAATTGCTCGTAACGAGCAATTTCTCCTTTTCCCACAGTGTTTTCTACCCTTTTTGAGACCTTTCTGCCATTTTCATCAAATTTAAAATTGTCGTCTGCAAACTCTTTCAATTTGGACCAGTCCAAAATTTGTCGTTTGGGAAAGGGTTAAGAAGTCGAAAGAAATATTTACTGAAAATTGTTCAAGACGCATGTTTAAGATACACGCTATTTACCCTTTACCGCACAATGCCACCTCTTAACGACCCTGGGAAAGAAACCTTTAGAAATCATTGTGGGAAAAGGAGAAAATGCTGGTAACCAGCATTTTCTCCTTTTCCCACAATGTTTCTACCCTATCAAAGAAAAACTGCACCATTTGAGCCACAATGAAATTGTCGTCTGCAAAATGCTTTCAATTTGGACAAGGCTAAAATTTTGTCGTCTGGTAAAGGGTTAAAAAAGAGTGTCTCAATGATTTGCATATACTTTGTCAACATACTTATATTTTCCGAATTACAATTATATGTTATTTAGAATGAAAATCATTATGATTTGATTAACTACTTTTCTCACTCTGTTAAGCAAATATACAAACCGGACGGCCGTCAAGTCCTGGTAAACCTCTGGGGCCGCTCTCTCCGCGTTCACCTTGAGATCCCTAACATAGGTAACAGGAAACAAAGAAAATAAAAATGTTTGCTCCAACCGGTATTACTAGGTAGTAATATAAATAAGAGATATGAGTCGTGCTCTGTGAAAAGAGGCTTTAATGCATCCGCAAAAAAATTATCGACCAATTTCAGCCTGCGCAGTCCGCGCGGGTTGACATGGTTGAAACTTTTTGTATTTTTTTTTTTTATCTTTATTCAATATGTCCAAGTACCATTATTTCTCATGATCAAGTCGATTTCAAGACAAAATGGATTTTATGGATCCATAATTTTGTGATGTCTTGCTTGGTATAATGCAATACGGGTATGCATTGTACCCCCTTTTGACAGAGCATGGCTCATATGTAATTGCCTCCATAGTTCAGCATCAGATAAATAACCCGAGTTTGCCCTTCAGTGAAAGCCTAACGTGTTGAGTGAATATTCGGTTGTATTTAGTGATGCAAGGAATGTGCAGTTACGTACAGTTTTCTGTGCCTCACTAAGTACTCCTAAAATATAGTTCACCGTCTCAAGCTTTCACCAAAGCATACCTATTTACAATGCAAACAGTGTCTACAAACCTTTTTGGATGCTTTAACAAATTCCCTGGATAAACAGCATGATGTCATGTGTATATGATTGGTACCTATGCCGAAAAAATACCCGCTAGAAAATACCCGCATGATTAGCAAAAAGCTGACAGTATCCAGCCCAACGCCAAATTTCAGGCGATTTGAAATTAATTTTCTGCTTTTTTTTTCTATCAGTACTTTAATGCTACTCATCCAGGGAATTTGTTCATTCTTGTCTTGCAGTCAGTATTGCCTTTGCCGATCCGATTTTTTTTCCCTATCATTTAAGGTTTACCTGATGTGCGTAAAAACTTTCTGGATTAATTCTAAATTCCTTAAGTTTCCTTCGTTTAGATTTCCTATTTCTCCTTTTCTTGACTTTTGCCTCTTGTTCTTCGTCACAGTAAATATCAGTTACTAGTAACACTATGAGAAATAGTGGTATAAGTCTTTTAAACAACATTTTTGTAAACTGTTAATTGGTCTCTAAGTTGCCTCTAGAACGAACACTTTACGTCTGAGATTTGAAATAACGACTGTTGTTTTCTTATTGCAAGATTCTAAAGAAATAGGCGTAAGATATGCTGACCGAGGCATTTTGTGGATTCTGGACTGATTATCTGAAACATCTAAGAACATCTAAAAGTTAATTCAATTTAACACCTAATCCATTGAAGTAGGTCTGGTATTTGACTATGGTATGCTCCAATTACGCTGTTATACTTTCTTTATCTCCCTATCTTTTTGGATTACTAGTAAGTAATGAAAATTGACGTGTTTGGTTAACCAGTTCCTTACAAAGCTCCGGACTATAGCTGGAGACAGATCTTACAAGTGTTGACGGAAAAGAACAATTCGGCCATGCTCGGGAATAAGGGAGTTTAATGCATCTCTGTGATGTATTATGCCAAGAAAGTCATCACATGATCATGGATCCATAAAATAAAGTTTGCCGAACAACTGACTGAATCAAGTGGTAGACTGGTCTTTTATGGACTTTCAGAAAATATACCAATAGCAAAAAGTTTCAACCCATGTCAGCCTGCGCGGATTGCGCAGGCTGACATGGGTCGATACTTTTTGTAGGTGCATTAAAGCCCCTTTTCACAGAGCATGACTCAATTACTTATCATAAGAAACTCAATCCTGTTCGTTCCGTATTTTCAGTAAATTGTGAAAAAGTAAGAACATTTTCTTCCAATGGCATCTTCTATGTATAACTTGCACAAGTCTTTGGTTAGTAGAACCAAAGCGTATGCAGTCACAGGTAAGAGATGTGTTGTATTGATACTATGTACCAAAATAGCAAAAAGAAACCGGTCGAAACTGTTAATATAAATTCTATTTCCTGTTTCGATGACTAAGCGCGAAATATATTTAAGTTATGTTATAATAAAACATGATATGAGCCATGCTCTGTGAAAAGGAGGCTTAATGCATCTGCAAAAAAAAAAAAAAAAAAAAAAAAAAGTATCAACCCATGTCAACCTGCGCAGTCCGCGCAGGCTGACATGGATTGAAACTTTTTGCTGCTGTACAATATTCTGCACGTGTAAGGACCATTCTAGATCCAGTCGAGTGGTAGACAGGATGGATTTTTGGGATTCATAACTATGTGATGGCTTGCTTGGTATAATGAATCACGGAGATGCATTAAACCCCCTTTTGCCAGATCATGGCTAATATATGATACGAAACTCCGCTCTGTCTAAACTTAGAGGTTTAATTTCAATTAGAAACCTTACACATATATCATCGACGTCACAGGATTTTTTTCTCTTAAACTAAAGCGGCAATAGAGTTAACTGTTTAAAGTACCCATGGCTTATCGAAACAGCAATTAATGAAACAATCCTTCTGTCGTTGACAAAAGAATAATTTGCCTGCCGAAAAGATGTTGTAAAATATTGTACTTATCTATAGTTTACATTTGGTTATTCTTAAACTTTATACAGGTTTCAAAACAAAAAATAGGTATCTTTTTTTTTTGACAGAAACAGCTAAACTGATAAAGAAATTATTTTTTCTGACCAAAAACATGAATAAAGATAGCTATATCAAAATCTCTAAAATGACTGTTTGAAATCAGCAAAGGCAAGGCGACTGCAAGAATTTAATCTGCAAAACATTTTATTCGACAATTAAAACCACTAGATTTCAAAATAGGAAAACGTATTTTCTAAAGAGTGGTTCCTTACGCAGCATAATAGTCAGGGGCTATATCCGTTTTAAATGCACTAATTATAAATTCCAAGACTCGACAACAGATTAATTAAGACAGAAAGTGTCATCCAATAAAACGGCTCGTATTGGAATTTAGAAATCATTCTAACTAGCAAACAGATTATTTGCTGGTAAGGACTAACCATGGTGCAAATTTCGGATTGCATTTTTCCTACTGCACAATCATTTTTGGATACATTCTTTCAGTTGTTATCACCAGAACAAGGCGTATTTGTTAACCTTTAACCTGCTAAATATGTGAAATGAAACTTTCAAGCCGAAAATATCAAACCAAAATTTCGCCATTTCAAGGGTATTTTTGTATTTCAAGGGTATTTTTTGGGGGAAAAAATATCTCCTAATCGGACAGTGTAGATCAACGATCAGACTGCACGTTCTGTGCAGTCTGATCTTGATCTACACTGTCCACAAAAGGTCCTTGAGTCGCTCAGCAGCCTAAGGGTTTAATTTAATCAGACTTTCATTTTTCTGCACAGCATACAAAGGTTATTTCTAAAACATACAAGCATTTGTTTACCCTTATTCTGCCGTATCTAATTTGTTAACGATTACATAAACAGACTCCACTAAGTCTTTTGGCATTGAGCTGGGTTTTTATGACCAAAAACTACTGATAAAACAGCGGAAAGTGTAGTGTAAGATCAGTTTGCACGTATGTGCAAGCTGATCTTGCTTTACAGTTCCCGCAAAATATATCCTCGGTCGCGAACGGCATGATAAGGGGTAAACCAGAAATGATTTATTCAGACTATTTTGTTACATTCTGCAGTTTTTGGGACCCGTCCAGTAAACTTGTTATCACATATTAGGCTCTTGTCTGGAATGCAATACGTGAGTGCATGGCGAAAAACTACATCTGTTTTAGGATTGCTGCAAAAATAGGACTGTTTCATCCCGACAATAGACAGCGTTTGAAAACACTGCAAAGCAAATGAGCCATGCCATGTGAAAAGGGGTGTTAATGCATCTGCAAAAAGTATCGGCTCATGTCGTTCTGCGCAGTCGGCACAGGTTGACCTGGGCCGAAACATTTTGTTTTTTGGTAAATTTTCTGCCTGTCAAAGGACCAGTGTGCCTCATGGTTCAGTCAGTTGTTATACAAAACGAATTTATGGACCTATAATACTGTGATGGCTGGTTGTGGTATCATGCCTTGCGGAGATGATTGAAGCCTCCTTTTCACAGATTATGGATCATATATTTTTTCCGCTATCGTTTTCCAAATGGTGTATAACATGTATCAGAGTGCTTGTCTTAGAATTTACAACTGTGATAAAAGTTAAGATGGTTGGTAAAAACGACCCAACGGTCTTCCAGAACGAAACTTAGACATTGTCACAACTTAATTCCAAAAGGTTCGCAATTTTGTAATTGAGTCACGCTCTATTCAAAGAGGACTCTATACATATGCAAAAAGTATCGACCCATGTCAGCCTGCGCAGTCCGCGCAGGCTGACATGGGTCGAAACATTTTGCTATTTGTAAATTTCTTGCATGCCGAAGGACCATTCGACCTCTAGGTCCAGTCGGTTGTTAAGACTAGATCCAGACTTAATGGATTAACCCCCTTTTGTGACAGTATGGTTTTCACATATGGCAAGCTGCTTATCATTAGAAAATACACTAAAATGACGACATACCGTTGCGCCGGTTGCGCCAGGTTGACCTGGTTTCCCATTTTCACCTCTATGACCCTGAAAAAAGAAAAAAAAAAAATCGAGATTCTGGTAATTATGGTATCGAGCATGTGTACACATGTCCAACCTTAGCTGCTTAAATAACAGACAGTGTAAGTTATGATAAAAAAAAAGTCTAGTCTGATCTTCGGTGTGCACTGCCAGATTTGTTAGGCTATATATCTGAACAAACCTACATTAAATTCATAGTGACCAGGTCATATCCAGAAACTATTTCGAGGGCTATAGTTCTTCGTAGGACAAATACTGTGACATATATGAATTTTAGACATTCAGATATTACCAATAAAACACTATGAATAAAATCACTTTTTTTCCTTCAATGTTTCGGTTATTGCTTTTTTCAAGAGTTTTGAAATGTTTCAAAACTCTTGCAATAGCCGAAATATTGAGAAACAGAGTAATTTGAGCCATGCTCTGGCAAAAGGAGGCTTAATGTATCTCCGTAATACATGATAGCAAGCAAGTCATCACATTATCAGGGATCCATAAAATTCATTATGTCTAACAACTGAATTTATCATAAGGTAGACTGGTCCTTTTATATACAGAAAATTGACCAAAAGCGAAAAGTATCGACCCAGGTCAGCCTGCGCGGTCCGCGCAGGCTGACCTGGGTCGATACTTTCCGCAGATGCATTACGCTTCCTTTTCACAGAGCATGGCTCATTTGTTTTTGGGGGTTTTATTAATTGCTTCAGGTATTTACAGTGTCATAATCATACCCATAAAATTCGGCTCATTTTCGTCAAAGATCAAGGTCACATTGGTAGAATGAATGACTTGTCCCGTTGCAGGACATAATGGTGTCGGAGGACGGTTTACTTTTGTGTATTTCCATGACAGATGTATCGACAAAGACTTTTTGATCAACACATCCTAATGCATAAGTGATTGTAAATCAGTG
This sequence comes from Tridacna gigas, assembly GCA_945859785.2. Classification (NCBI taxonomy): domain Eukaryota; kingdom Metazoa; phylum Mollusca; class Bivalvia; order Cardiida; family Cardiidae; genus Tridacna; species Tridacna gigas. The sequence goes on from OX244032.2 coordinate 16,014,374, forward strand.
CTACTGATCTTGACGAAAGCAACAGATGACTGATTATTAATGGAAACGGGACAACTCTGTTCAACAAATGATGGTTTCTTTATCAGAAAAAAATATCGAACTGAAAGCATCTGCAAAACTATCGATCCAGGTCAGCCTGAGCAGTTCGCGCAGGCTGACCTGGGCCGAAACTTTCTTCTATTGGTCAATTTTCGGCGTGTTAAAGGACCAGTCTACCACATGAACTGTCGTTTGTTCGACAAAATGGATTGTATGGATTAATGATTATGTGCTGACTTGCTTGGTATCATGGACATGCATTTTTTTTTACAATGTCTTCTTGCTTTTCTGACTCAAATTTCACTGATTGAACCATACTTAAGCTGTCGTCCGCAACAACTTTCAATTTGGACTTTTCATAAATGCTGTCGTCTGCAAATGGGTTATGATAAATAACTACCATCTGCTATCAATCTTTTAATGTATTGTTACTGTTATCATTAATATTCATGTTATTATTGTAAATTTTATCATTATCAAGGTGACGATAATGTTGACGATTTAATAACGATGTTGTTGTTATAATCAGGGGCAATGACTGTCTAGATACAAACATTTATGACAAATTTATCTATCTGGACATTAACGAAAACTCTTAAAGTTTAGGAGAAAATTCTGGTTACCAGCGTTTGTTCTTTAATGCCATATATATATATATATATATATAAAATAAATAAACATTCCATTTTTCGTTTTAAATAATATCTTTTGTCTTCTACTAGCCAATGTTTCCTCCTTTTCTTTATATTCACTTAAAATCTGAGAGAAAAAACTTTTATGTTTAAAGTAATGTTCATTTTTTCGTCTGCAAATGCGTCCACTACTTACAACTCTAAAGTGCTTATTGTTATTGGTTAAGAGTTAGTCTATTTAGTATACTGACCAAAGTGAACTTTTTCATTTTCGTTTCGAGAAAAGCTTCACATATTTGGTCACAACTATTGTCCACGTTATGAGTAGATCTACTACCAGCAGAATCGTAATTCATATTCACCCAAATCAGCCATCGTGTATAGTGATAAGAACGGCATTTCAATCAAGAAATTGAAAAATCTATCCATCATAACTATCAACTGAACTATTAACTTATCTATATTCATAACTGAAAAATTGAACTTACTTCTTTCATATGCCATTAAGATGATTGTATTGTAATCAAAATTGTACTGCTCTGTTACTCTTCATGATGAACTTTGTATTATACTATGGTTTTGTATTATGGGCCAGTGGCCTTGTATTATATATTGAATAAAGAATGAAAACTGAAAAACTAAGCCCCCTTTTGCCAGAGCAAGGCTCATTTATAACTCTTCGTAAGCCTGTTCTAGAGCTTTTAAACATTTAACATAATCCGAATGTGAATGACGTAAGAATGAGGCAATCCAGAATACAACATGTACAATTAGGAAATTACTTGACATGGTTGGTTTGGGTCGAAACCAGATTAACATGGAAGCCTGCGATATCATTCGGATACCTTCGGTTTATTACGTAATGAGATTTTATTGGAGAATGTTCGCATGTGTGCGAGTTTCTTGAATTAGCTTTTAATTTCATTTAAATTTCTGACGATTCCAGCGTGGGTTTCTTTGGTGTGTATATTTCATTCTCCTCCCTTTAGATTTGTGGCTTTTTCTATCAATTTTATGAGAATTTGTTTCATATCGTTTTTCTTTTCTTCTATTCGAGCAATATTAAAGTTCATTGATAACTTTTCATTTCAAGTATTACCTGATTAGTTTTTTTTTGTTAACTATATTCCTATAATATATAAGCCGTGCTCTGGGAAATGGGGGCTTAATGCATCTCCGTTTTGCATGATACCAAGCAAGTCATCACAGTATTATACATCCATAAAATTCATTTTGTCTAACAACCGACTGTATCATTAGGTAGACTGGTCCTTGGACATACAGAAAACTGACCAATAGCGAAAAGTTTCGACCCAGGTCAGCCTGCGCGGACTGCGCAGGCTGACCTGGATCGATACTTTTCGCAGATGCATTAAGCCCCCTTTTCACAAAGCATGGCTCATATACATTTCACCATCGGCAAGCACATCGTTTAATTTTAGTTCAAATGGGTTTGAGAACAGACTAGATGTATATGAGACAAGCTCTGTGAAATGGGGGTTTAATGCATCTCCGGGATCCATTATACCAAGTAACACATCGTATACTTATGGATCCATAAAATCCAGTTCAGCTGGCAACCGAATGAATCATGAGGTAGACTGGTCCTTTGACATGAAGAAAAATGGCCAATTGAAAAAAAGTATCGACACAGGTCAGCCTGCGCAGATTCCGCAGGCTGGCCTGGGCCGATACATTTTGCAGATGCATTAACTCCCTTTTCACAGAGCATGGTTCACATCAAAGTTTTGTATACTTCAAGTCAAAAGAAAATCAATCATTTACTAGTGTTTTTAAAAGAAATATATTTGAAATACGCTTGAGAAATATTAAGGATACTTTTTGGACCTTTACTTAAGGCGCAGGAGGGTTAGTGATTTTAAAAGGTTTTCCTTTCTGACCTCTTCAAAGCTAACTACAGTCGTGTACTTTCTGTCGCCACGAGTAAGTTCCTTGCATATGACAGTTTTAGTATTGCAGAAGAACTTGACACCGAGAGACAGTTTCAAGACTCGAATGAAGATTTAACCCTAAAAGAATGGGCTTTTTCTCAAGGGAAAGGCACTCCTTTAACACTTTGATAGGCAAACAAACTGAGCAGACATTTTTACTCTAGATATAAGAACAAAATGAAAGCAAGTCCAACGTGTTTTTGTGTCCAGAATATCTCAGCAAAGTGGATGGTGTAAATCAAAAACCAGGCTGCACGTTTTAGCAGTCTGATACTGATCTACACAGACCACAGTTTCAGACACTCGAAGGGTGTGGGTTAATAAAAGTTCGGCTGATGTTTGATATTTTTTTTTTAATGAAACGAGAGATAATTTGAACTCTTGCCTTTCAAAAGTCGTGTTTTCTTTTGTACAAAACAGTTTCCTTGGATTTTAAGCAACATTTGCTTTATATTATAAACCGTCTTTTGTCTCTGATTGATTGATTGATTTTCCGTTTATTTATGTCGCCAATGGTATGGGCGACTCCCCCTGAGGGCTGTTAGATATGTTACGGAGGATAGCGCAAAATACAAGACGAAACCCATCCTAAGTTACGCCTGGTTCTTCACTGTGCTCGGTATATGGCACGGCCACACGGGACCACAGTTTAACGTCTCATCCGAAAGGCTATTTCTAATTTTAGGTAAAGCTTTCTGTCTTTAATAGGGTAGAGTAAAGCATTTTCTCTTTTTCTCACATTGTTTTCAGAAGTATCCTTTTTCAAGGTCTTTAAAACTCGAAATTGTATGGTAAAGGGTTAAAAAGATGGCCGTAGAATTAAGATCACAAGATAAGTGTGTGATTTCTGTAAAAAAAAAACACACAGGAATCCGAGACGTGGGAACAACTCAAACTTAAATGTTTCTACTTTCTTAATGAAAAACACGTTTAATCCTTATCTTCCTTTCGTGGACAGTGTAGATCAAGATCAGATTGCACTAAACGTGCAGTCTGATCTTGGATCTACACTGTCCGATATGAAACGCGATATCATATTTTCTCAGTGTGGCAAAAAGTGCAGAAAGAGTGTCTTTTCCAATCTTTGAATATGAGCCACCCTCTGGCACAAGGGAGTTTAATGCATCTCCGTATTGCATTATACAAAGCAAGTTACTTGCTTAAGCTGCTGTATAAATGAAACGCAAATTTCTACTCAATACTAAAAGCCCGAACATTGCGGTTTCAAAGTTGATTTCACCGGAAAGAAAATACCGTATCGGACAGTGTAGATCAACGATCAGACTGCACGTTCTGTGCAGTCTGATCCTGATCTACACTGTTCGCAAAAGGTCAGTGGGTCGCGATTAGCAGCTTTAGGGTTAACATAATTATGGATCCATAAAATACAGTTTATTCTATCAATCGACAGAATAATGAGGAGGAATGGTCCTTGGAAGTGAATAAAATTTACAAATAGCAAAAAGTATCCACCCATGTCAGCCTGCGCGAACTGCGCAGGCTGACATGGGTCGATACTTTTTGCAAATGCATTAAACCCCCTTTCCACAGAACTTGGCCCATATATTAATTTCCTTCATCTAACGTTTACAGGGTTAACGTAATCAAATAAGTTTCTTCGAATACTTTTCGCGGCGTAGATCAAAAGCACTTAAATCGTCCGTAACCACATCAGAGAAACATTGTTTGTGATTTCATTAGAAATATCACGTGGCCACAAGTTTAGACAGAAGTGTCTGGGCCACTTTATTTCAAACTATTTTAATAAGCAGTTTTCTACGTTTGTTTCTCCTATGTGTTTAATTTTTTTGGGAAAATCTCACGTTTTTCATGGGTTACATTCACCGGAAAAAAATCGGTTTAGATCCATCAAGTTTGACCCTTTACCATACAACAAAATTTTGGACCTGTCCAGATTCAAAGCATTTCAAGACGACGAATCACATATGGCTACGATCACAAGAACCGTCTGTGGAAGAGTAGGCAACTTTATGAGGAAAGGAAAAAATGTTGGTTGGCAGCATTTTCTCCTTTCTCCATGTTGTTTTCGAAATGTCTTTTTCTTCAGAATCGTTAAAACACGGGATAGTTTGGTTAAAGGGAATGGTCTGTGAAAGGGCAGAAAACGTTGTGCTTGCTTTATCTAAACTGCATACGCAAATAACGTGCATACACAGGTTAGTAAAAGGTAGCTAAGAAGTTCCGCATAACGCTACATCAGACCAAGATTTTACAGTAACAAGTTAAAACTGGAAGCCATTTACTTACCGGTGCTCCCCTCGGGCCTTCAACCCCGGCCGGTCCTCTCTCCCCTGGTGGGCCCTGAAATTAAATGCTCATTAGGTACCAACTTGGTAGAACATTGAGTCAAAGTAAAGGTCACAGAACAAACAGTCCAATCAGGCAGCTTTATTACCAAATTTCCTTTTATCTGTGATAAGAAAGTATTTACTCTTGGCTGTTAGGCGGGACCCAATGTGCTATTTGCGGACAGTTTAGAACTTGAGATCAAGATCAGACTGCACAGAACGTGCAGTCTGATCTTGGATCTACACTGTCCGATACGGTAAGATTTTTCCCTGAAAAAAATGGAAACTTAACATTGGAAATTCCTATCACATCCATTTCGCAGCATCCTTTTTATCTATAAACGGCTAAGCATCTATGATCCGGAAAGAATTTACGAGCACAGACATGGCTTTTTAAACAATTATCATACTCTGTGTTTTTTTTTAAAACGCTGACATAATAGACCACGATAGTTAAAGTTGTCATTTACTACATTTATCTCGTATCGTTGCAGAGGCCTCAAACGGAGCTCTCACAGAAAAAGCCTAGTCAGCTGGTAGCCAACATTTACTCTAGATTTGTTACCTCCCGTAATACAGCAAGTGTATATAGGAATCGGTACAGTTACTGAAAACGGGCGGAATTCTGCCCGTCTATTTTTAGAACAGCCATGTCACGAGACTAACAGAAATTCAGGGGAGGTCACTCTCACTTCATGAGCACCGGATTTTCCGATATTTATGACGTCACGTGTAAGTGAATTGTATTTTTGATATTACCTTTAAATGTTTATGTCTGCTGATATTCTTTTTAGTTTCGATTACCAATTTCAAATTGTTCAAAAAATCGCGGTGTTACCCATACAGCCCAACTGGGAATGTGTAAGCTGCTCTGATTGGCCATTCTGAGATATATATGTAGCCCAATGAAAAGCGACGACACTATGACCTGTGCCAGTTGTAATATGTACATCTACAACGGGGACCAGTTAACATTTACTCCTTTCGCAACTGTGTTTTTAATGACGATCACGACAGTTCCCATTATCACGCTAGTGTAACTATCGCGCTCACTGCTTTTCAGGATCATTTGGTAAAAGGGTGAGAAAATGTTGGTGACAACAAGCTCGATTACAGCCGTGGCTCTTTCACTGCCAATGATTAACTTAAGTAGCCTGTGCAATTGGCGTCGGTCAAGATCAGACTTCACAGAATGCGCTACCTGATCTTGAATCTTTATCGTCCACCATTTAATTCTTAATTTTGACCAAAACCATATTCAGCCACAAAAGAAATCTAAGTCTCAGATCTCGAAAAAAGTCCAATCTATCTGAGCAATGCTGTGTGAAAAGGGAGGTTAATGCATCTGCTGAAAGTATCGACCAAGGTCAGCCTGCGCAGTCCGCGCAGGCTGACCTCGGGCGAAGTTTTTGCTATTTGTCAGTATTCTGCATCTCAAAGGACCAGTCGGGTGTTATACAAAATGGATTTTATTGATCCATGATTATGTGATGACTTGTTTGATATGAAACCTCCCTTTGCAAGAGCGTGGCCCAGTTCTTGTGGAGCGGGGCGGCGAGAGAGTTCATGTATATTCTCGGAATTAAGTATGTATCTACGACAGCAGACTAGATAAAATATATTTGCAAGTTTTAGTCACTGGAAAAAAAAGGATTTTGAAACTAGGTAAAACGTTGCCATGTCGCTCTATCTGTTTACTTTTTGCCTGGTTTTAAAATTCATATTTTTCTGCCAGCAACTAACTGTTGGACCGACCATACAAATACAGATTGTCCTCTCCGCAATGATTTCTATACTTTTAAACGGCATACTTTAAATTTAAATGCATTTTAACACCCTCATTGTTTATGTTTGGCCGCCACTGGGCCTTTAAGAAGAAGAAAAAAAAAAAAATACCGCTGTTCCTGGCTCGCCGTCGGCTCCATCACGTCCGGCAGGACCCTGTTTATGATAATAATAATAATAGTAATAATAATAATGATGATGATGATGATGATGCTGATGATGAATAATAATAATATGATGATACTTAAAACGTATGAAAAGATATATCAATTAATTGCCATTAAACAGAATTTATTTCCTGCATGATCTACCGTTTCACTCCAAAGTAAAGAGACCACTTTTGAAAGCTCTGAAGTCTTAGCATAAATATTTTGTGAAGAGCAATTGCTCCTTTTGCAACAGAATTTGCAACTGTGTTCATACATAAAACGTAAATCAGCCATGTTCTGTGAGAATGGGTTCAATGCGTCTGCAAAAAAGGTATCGATCCATGTCAGCCTGCGCAGTCCGCGCAGGCTGACATGGATCGAAACCTTTTGCTGTAAATTTTCTGCATGTCAAATGATTGGTTGTGAGACAACATGGAACTTTAGGAGTAATAACGTGATGATTTGCTTGGTATAAGCATCAAAGAGATACATCAAACAGCATGCCTCAAATAGGAATACATTGGCAGGTTCACGAGTATATTTCATAGAAAGGCGACTGCAAGTTTGCCTCAGTTGGTGAACAAACGCGCTCTGTGCGGAGTTCAAAATGGATTACGACAATTTTTCTCGACATCAAGTCTTGTGGCAGTTCTTGAACCTTTCAAGACATTTATCTCAACAACCCCTAAACAATGATTGCAGCTGAAAACATCCATGTAAAATACCACCGAGATGAATAGAATCTAGTCCAACACCCCACCGTACTTCAAAAGTACGTAAGGCAAAGCACAATAATGGCGGCCCCTGTTTGTATTTCACTTGATCAAATCCTACCATAGACTGAACTGAAAACAGATCGGTTGCAAAAAAGTAATGGCAGTAAGTTGTTTTTTTGAATTGTTGTTCTTATATAACGAGAAAATCTACATATCAGAAATGCTTTAAGTATCCGAAAGTCAATGGACTGATATAACGTCCGAAAACAGGGCTATTCTTAAAATGATTCATAGTCAAATTTATGTTTAAAACCATATTCCAAAAGCACGTTTTAGATTCGATAATGTATATTTTGTACAAAATAGATCTCATTTTATTCACTGATCAAACTGGATCACGTGAAATTGAGAAAAACAGGAAAGCACATAGGGTTAAGCTTGAGGTCGCCATGGAGGCCGCCATTATTGCGCTTTGCCTGACCTTATAACGTAGTGGTAGGGGCAGGTAATCCAGATTAAACAGAACCATGCTCTGTGCAAAGTGGATTCAATGCATCTGCAAAAAGTATTCGCACAGGCTGACCTGGGTTGAAACTTTGCTTTTGGTAAATTTTCTGCATGTCCAAGGACCAGTCCATAATCTCAGGATTTAGTCGGTTATTAGACAAAATGGATTTTAGGGGGCAATAATTATGTGATAACTTGCTTGGTGCGATGCATCACGGAAATGCCCTGCACCTTTTCTCACAGAGCATGGCTCAAGTACATGTAAATGAAAATATAAATAAGGCAAGCCGGAGAAAAATATTGAAATTTAAGGAATACAAACCTGCTCTCCTGCCTCGCCATTGCTTCCTGTGGGTCCGGGCATACCCGGTGGCCCCTAAAACACAATAAAAAACATTTTAAATATCTTCATTCTTTGGTAAAAGTTTGTAAATGATATGTAGTTTTTTGGCAAGATGTTTGTAGGAAAAGAAACAAGAGCATCTCATGCGGGTGCTAATGCTCAGCGGGGCTGATGCCTGATTTTTAGTGAGAATTCTTGGTCGAAAAAGGAGCATAACTCTATCAAAAATACTTTGATGGTTACCTGCCCTTGATGTATAGGTTCCCCTTTTGATGACAAGCCACTTGTCCAAGTTTGAAGCAAATATCTTCAGTAAAAACAAAGATATCATAAAATGTCAAAGTTTTCGCACTAAGACGCAGATGACGACGCAAAGGCTACGGCAATATCTCGCTGTTTTCTGCGAAAACAGCCCAGCTAAAAAGGAAAGAAACAGAAAGAGGAAAAATGTGATCTCGTCTGCAGTAAAAATGTCTTTTTTTCAATCTTATAATCTTCCTTTTTGTTGCTGAGCCCGGTAGCGGAATCGCTAGCGTACAGGACTTCAGAACAGACGGTCGCTAGTTCGAATCCCCAGCTCGGCCAATTTCTTTCCGAGGATTGATGATAGTCATTGCGACAGGATTATACCTCCCTCACTGCTGATCACTTATTCGACGATGATAATGTGGAAAACCAGCCATTGGCTTGGGTAGAATAATGTGTGAAAAACTGATAAAAGAAACTCCTGAAAAGTATGGAAAAGAGGTGCACTGGTCGCTGCGATATAACTGAAATAATGTTGAAAATGGCGTTAAACATCATACAATCAATCAATCAATCATTAATGTGAAAATAACTTCGTATCTATACTGTCTGGTCTGTTTGGTAAAGCTTTCACCTTTATGCTGCCAACTGCGACTCGGGGCGCTTTTGCAGACAGTGAAGATCAAGATCTGCCCGCACAAAAGGTGCAGTCTCATCCTTGATCTACACTGCCCAATACGGTCTTTTTGTTCTTTCCAGTGGAATCAACTTTGAAAAAGCAATATTTGAGTTTTTACTATTGAGTGAAAATTATTATTTCATTTGTTCAACAGCTCAAGGGTTAATATATTAAGTAAGCTAAAATATCGTTCTGGGTTTCAGTGTATTGAACTCTCATCCGTCGAGTTTTTGTTTTAAGCACGGAAAAAGTTGACACTTTCGGCGCCGTGGGCGAAAAACGGGGGGCTTTTGCGGACGGTATAGATCCAAGATCAGACTGCACAGATTGTGCAGTCTGCTCTTGGATCTATATCGTCCGCTCGTTTAGTCAGATAGAAAACTTTTCCGAGTTTCAATGATTTGTAATTTCAGCTCTGGAAAAAGGTGAAGTGTTCAGTTTTCGAGCTGAAAGAGCGAAATGTGTGCTGAGCATTTATGTCAGTAAAAAATAAAATCACAGATATTGTGATTTCTTGGATATATTTGGTTGTAGAGAAGCTAATGAGAGAATATTACCTGTGGGCCTCTGTTACCCTGGGCTCCTCTGGGCCCTGGTGCCCCTGGGGGTCCCTGTGTAAAATATTGAAAACTCAAGCGTAAAATTTACTAAGTGCGTTCATAACTTTGGAAAAAATATTTAGAATTATAAGAGCTTATACATATCAGTATTTGAAGGGGGCATATATACCATTGCTTAAAGGAAACAAACGATACCATTGTTGGAAAGAAGCCAATGGTATCATGTGCTGAAAAGGGGCGCCATTAATACCATTGCAGGAAGGGGTGCATAAATACTATCACGATTTAAACAAGTTCGCATGATAAATACATATACACAGACCGATAATTAGTAAAAAGAACGAGAAGTTATATTCACAAATTATTTAGAGAAAACGAGAGACTGGCCGATAAAGACATTTATATATGTACATAAATGGACGTAACAAACGATATGTGATAGCAGATTGCATTGCAGTTGCTTTTCTAGAAATGTGTAACCCAATACCATATAGATCTACCGAACTAAAGACGTACCAAAACTATGGATTTTTAATGATGAAAAAGGTTTGAATTCTTAAAAAAAAAAAATGTCGATATTCACTGAAAAAAAGCATTGTGGGATACAGAGAAAACTTTTTGTAATGAACAATTGCTCCTTTTCTCCAAGATTTTTATAGGCTGCACGTTTACTTAGCATCAGTTCGTCTTATCTATATATGGTAAAGAGTTATACAGCAAAGAAAGTATCACAAAATGGTCACTTCCTGATTGTGTATAGCAAAATCGCATGCTGTACGAATTATTTCTTAGAGAAAAACTCTTGTTGCTCAAAGCCAAAGGAATGGCCATACCTTTTTACATGTCCGACTCAACAGTAACTTTTCGTGCGGCATTTTCTATCATAACACTTGTTGTTTCTTCGTTTTTCAAAATGTAATTTTTGAAAGTAGGCCTATGAGTCACATTTGCTACACAGCATGTTGAGTTTTCTCCTGATTCATGAACAAAATTTGAAGTGCCATTTACGTAAGTCATACAATGCAGTTTTATAGAGATGAATTATGCATGGGGCATAACTCACCATTACTCTGTAGACCAAAGTTATGGTTAAAAAAGGAAGACAATGGACACTGCAATAGACAAGGCTTAATTGAATACTTGACTCGTTGACTAATGCTGGGACAGAATTCGTTTTTTCCCCTATAAAATAATTTACACGGAACTTTAGATGCCATGCCATCACCATGCCTGTGGTTAAAACTACGCATGTTCATTCTTACAAAGAATTCAACCAACTTTCTTCATCTATAATCTATTTACTGGAAGTAAATGGCACTTCAAAACTTTGTCAACTTTTATTTCGCGCGGTGACCAAAGAGAAAAATAAGACAATTGCAGATCAATAATTATAATGAAAAATAAAAAGACATCAAAAGTTTACTCACGCCCAAATACTACTCCACAGAATTCTCAGCATTTTAACGTTGTAAAGTATATAAAGAAAGAAATGAAAACAAGTCAACTGCTAGTTCTAAAAACAACTGGGGATTCATGCTTTCAAAAATAAAGAAGCAGAAAAAAATGTAAGAACGAGATATCGTCAACAAAATGGTAAAATGGCAAAGCCTTGCTTTCCGGCCAAAAGCATTTGTTATGTTAGACTCGTTTTAATTTGAAGTGCGCTGAGGCAGGAAAAAATATTTGAGCCATGCTCTGTGAAAAAGGTCTTTATGCTTCTGCGAAAGGTATCGACCCAGGTCAGCCTGCGCAGTCCGCGCAGGTTGACCTGGGCCGAAACATTTCGCAGTTGGTCAACTTTCTTCATGTCAAAGGACCAGTGTACCCCATGAATCAATCGGTTGTTATACAAATTGGATTTTATTGATCTATGTGATGACTTGCTTGGTATCATGCATCACGGGGATGCATTAAGCCCCTTTTTGCCAATGCACGGCTCATTTAGAAATAAAAAATATATGACAGAGACATGTTTAACAAAAAGTTATGCGGCTGAGCTAGCCATGTGGTTTGGTATTTGTAATGCCGTAACAGTTGATGGATCTGCTATGTATCTGTATATGAATGAATAAAATACTGTATTGCAGGTTACATTTCTTGACAGAAATTAATGAAAATGCCATAATGGAGTTGCCTCGCCTTCATTGCTTTCAAAATGTTTTATATAGAATCTAAAGGTTTGGACTTCTCAAATGGGAACATAATGTAACTTTTTGCAGACCTTACTTGAAACAAGCTACGCCTGCCAGCTAACTTTTCCAGCGATTTTTCTCCGGATTAACGTGCTATACGCCTAGAGTTTGGACGGCTGACCAGCATTCTTACTCATAGCAATGATACCATTCTTCGACAGTGTTAGAATGATAATCCAGGAAAATAATGAGCAAAATGGGTAATAGAACATAGGCTCAGGGCAAGTCGGAAGTGGAAAACCAAACACTAAAGTCGCATAAAGTAGCCCTTTCTTCTAACTTTCGAAACATTGTGAGAAATAGGCAAACGGTCACGAGACCAATTGCTTTAAAATTTCCATAATGTCTTGTGGACTGTGTATACTTAGCACAAGACTTATGATATATATTATACTTATTGGTAAGTTTATAAAAAAATAGGTAAGTAATTAAAGAAAACAATCGTAAATGGTTAAAATTAAGCATATACAACGTAAGACATCTAGAATAAATACAGAAATTTAGAATAGATACAGAAACTCCGGAACTACTTTTTGCCATAGCTGAGAATTGGCATATCAGTAGCAACGCCTATCGTGCAACATCGCGCGCTTTGGGATATAAATAATATTGCTGTTAGTAACACGTGAACAAAGTGTTAACAAGTAAGGACGTTGGTACAGCGAGCAATACACTGGGTATTCTAGGAAAACATGTCGATATTAAATATAATAAAAACAACATCGTATCCACGGAAATGCGGAAATGATTTTTTAAAATGTATGCTATATAACCATTCGTAAATGATTTACTTCAATCAAACCTGTTTCGGAAATAAAACATACTTAAAAGAAATGGCAAAGATTCCATGATATCCAATTAGCTACAGCGACACCTAATACTTCTGTACAGGTTTAGTCGGATAAAATAACTCTTTCGTTGTCAAATGAATGATCCTGTCTGTTTTCAAAAGGATCAAAGGTACACATACACTGCCATTTGGAATACCTCTTGTCCATACACTGATGGTAATGGACGGTGTAGATCAGACTGTAGAACATAAGACTGCCTCTTATGCTTTCTGTGCAGTCTGATGCTGACCCTTCTCCTGCTAAATAAGTGAAATGAAACTTTCCAGCCGATAGTAAAAAACGAAATTTTGCTATTTAAAAGGTATTTTTTGATGAGAGATATCTCCTTATCGGACAGCGTAGATCAAGATCAGACTGCACGTTCTGTGCAGTCTGATCTTGATCTACGCTGTCCGCAAAAGGTCAGTAAGTTGCGCTTAGCAGCCTAAGGATTAATCTTGCCCACGTCGACAAAATGGCTTAGTGTATAATCCTACTGAAGTCTTTCGGGCTTATCTGTTTTTTTTTATTTTTCAGTTCTAATCGCAAACATGGAAGTACCGCCACACTATATCATTACAAAACGAATTATCAAAATTCTTTGTTGCTGTCAAGTTTCACATGTGCGACAGTTTTATAAAAATACATAATTAAGTCAAGCTCTGTGAAAAAGAGATTAAATGCATCTGCAAAAAAAGTATTGACCCATGTCAGCCTGCGCAGTCCGCGCAGGCTAACATGAGTTGAAACTTTGTGCTAATGGTAAATTTTATGCGTGCAAAGAGACCACCCTAACTAATAAGTCAGCCGGATTGTAGAAATAAATGATCTATATTATGTCGACTCCCTTGGTATGATGCAGTACGAAGATGCAGTAAGCCCTCATTTCCCAGAGCACAGCTTATATATGAACCATGCTCTGGCAAAAGGGAGCTAGATGCATCTCCGTGATGCATGATACCAAGCACGTCATCAAAGTATCATGGATCCATAAAATCCAGTTCGTCTAACAACCGAATGAATCATGAGGTAAACTGGGCTTTGGACATGCAGAAAATCGACTAATAGCAAAAAGTTTCGACTCAAGTCAGCCTGCGAGGTCGGCGTAGGCTGACATGGGTCGATCCTTTTTTCTTTTTTTCTTTTTGCAAGATGCATGAAGCCCCTTTTCACATAGCATGGCTCATAAAAAAAATTATGTAACCGGACTATCTAGATCTATACCGGATTTTATTATTCTGTATATTCACTGGAAAGGTAGATTATAATTTAACCTTGAAATTAAATCATCTATACACTGTATTTTGAAAACTGTAGTTAGGTTTAACTAATGGATGACTTGCGTTCTCTTCTAGTCCTTTCATTCAACATGCAGGGATAGGCAAAATATGATCATAAATGATACCGTGTAATGGATCATACTATCTCAATTTTCGATGATTTTAATGAAGGACTTGTTTTTTAAAACATTTTTCACGAATTTTTCACATCAAACTATAGACTTAGAAGAATATCAAGGTATTTCTGAATATTCAAAAATTAAAGGAATTTGTCTTCATTTTTTTTCTCAAGCGAAAATAAAGCTTCCAAAGAATGATAAAGAGAAGAAAAGTTGTTTGTTTCTTTCATGCAAGAATTACAATGGAGTAGTACTTGGAAACGTTCTGTATACTCAGTCTGTACCGCTTCACTCATGTCCTGGAACATTTCCACTTTACCGGGAGGTCCCGGTGGGCCCTGGAAAATACAAAACAGTAATATGTGGGCCCTGGTATGTACAAAACTAATATAATGGCCCTGGAAAGTATAAGGCAGTAATATAAAAGCCCTGGAAAGTACAAAAGAGTAATATATTGGCCCTGGAAAGTATAAAAACAGTAATATATGGTCCTTGGAAAGTACAAAACAGTAATAAATGGGCCCTGGAAAGAACAAAACTGTAATATATGGGCCCTGAAAAGTACAAAACAGAAAAATATGGGCCCTGGAAAACACAAAACATTAATATATGGGCCCTTGAAGGTACAAAACGGTAATATATCGGCCCAGGAAAGTACAAAACAGTAATATAATCATTAAGTTATGGTCTGTGGATAAGGAACGACCTAGGTCAGCCTGCGGAGTCCGCGCAGGCTGACCTTGGCCGAAACTTTTTTGCTATCGGTACGGTGTCTGCATGTCACAGGACCGTTCTACTTCATGATTCAGGTGGGTTTATAGATAAAATGGATCCATACTAAGTGACGACTTGCTTGGTATAATGCATCATGAAGATGCTTTAACCCTTTCCAAAACGACAAATTTTGGACTGGTCCAAACTGAAAGAGTTTGCAGACGACAATTTTAAATTTGATGAAAATGGCAGAAAGTTATCAAAAAGGGTAGAAAACACTGTGGAAAAAGGAGAAATTGCTCGTTACGAGCAATTTCTCCTTTTCCCACAGTGTTTTCAAAAGACTTGTACTGCAGGCACGTGAAAACCAGGGCTTGTTTGGGAAAGGAAAGTCTTTCATTACTGATTCAAGAAATTCCACTTTTTTTCGAGGTCTAAAAGAAGATTCCCACAGCTACTGAATATGAACTGCGCCATAGTCTAGCATCAGGTAGTGGATGGTGTAGATCAAAGACCAGACTGCACGTTTTGTGCAGTCTGATCTTGATCTACACCATCTGCAAAAGCTACTAGTGTCGTCATTAGTACTGAAAGAGTTAAACCGCCCTTTCACGGTGCACCGCTCAATTCATATTTTCTTTAGATATGCTATTAACTTTTGCGAGACATATATCAAAAATATTTGAAAAAAAAAAGAAAGATATTTTTCCTTTATAAACAGGAAAATGGAAAAAGCAGCAGTTGCTTGGAATAACCAATTTCTACTTTATCCTTATGTCCAGACAAATATAAATCAAATAGTCCCCCACCTGCCCGTTGTCTTCTACCATAATTTATATATGTAGAAGTGAAAGTTCACTCCCTTGATATTATGGGTGCCTGTAAGTAATCGGCACATATGGCATATTTTTTTAATGTGGCGTCTATCAGTAACATGAGGCTTATTTTGCCCCGATTATAGTTTTGACATCAACAGGGCTTTGCTATTTAATACGTCATACGTCATTGCGCATGCGCAGGCAGACAGCAGTTCCTATTCGACCACACATGTCGTAAAAATCCGTATTGACCTAATTAATACATTTGATGGTCTGGTGCTTTTGTAGCTGTTTTGGAATTCCATATGACATATATTTGCTGGGAAATAAGTAAAATTTGGTAAATTCTTCAACCTGATCACCCTACTGGCAATCAAAATGGGCAACAAATCAACGACATTATTTACCTGTTCCCCACGTTCTCCCTTGAGTCCTGGATCTCCTGGATACCCATCGGCACCCTGTAAATAGAAATAAACACGTCAGACAAGAACACAGTCATACATGTGGTGTAATGGAAGTCATTCCTACAGGTCAAATTATCTCCCTTGCCAGATAAAGCCTAAATGTTATCAAATAACAGATTGGTCCTTTTATCTGTATTCATTTGTTTTTATCCTTGATTCTCATGGGGATGTTTCAATAAATATATTATGTTTTATGATACATGTGTAAGGTCCCCATGTAATTCTAGATCAAATTCTGTTTTCATTCATCAGAAAATACGTATTATCGATTTGTAAAACAATCTAACTCGATTAAGCTGAGATATTATCTCAAGAATATGGCTGTGTAGCGCAAGGAAATCAAGGATAAACACCAAGTAATCCTCTTATAAGGACCAATGTAGTACCGGAGAGAAATCAAGGGAAATAACTGAAGAATGACTCTCACTGACAAGAAATCTACCCAATATATAACTAATATAAGGTGATTGATTGATTGATTGTATGGTGTTTAACGCCGTTTACAACATTATTTCAGTTATATCGCGGCGGCCAGTGCACCTATCCATGCTTTCCTTGAGTTTCTGTTACCAGTACTCCGCACAATATTCTTTCCAAGCCACTAGCTGCTTTCCCACATAACCATCGTCGAAACAATGGTCAGCGGTGAGAGAGGAATGAATCCTGTCGCAATGACTATCATCAATCCTCGGAAAGAAATTGGACGAGCCGGGGATCGAACCATCGACCTCCTGTTCTCAAGTCTTGTACGCTACCGACTGAGCTACGGGGCTCGGCAATATAAGGTACAGGTAGAAATTTGCTTGCAAATAGGTTTTAATGGTGTGACAAATTACCAAAAATTCACGAGTTTTAATGATCCTGAGGAGGAAGGATTTGAAAACATTGCAGAAAAAGGAGAAAATGCCAGTAACCAGTATTTTCTGCAACGTTTACTACCCTTCAAAAACCCATTTTATCTTTTGAGTCACATTTATTTTGTCGTCTGCAAACGCTTTGAATTTGGATGAATCTAAGTGTTTGTCTCTTGGTAAAGAGTTAAAGTAAAACTGTTCTGTATTTTTCTTATGGTACGGTAGCATTCAGTGTAACTTTTACTACCTAGTTGCTGACCGATTGTTTGTTTGTTTGTATTAGAGTTTAACGCCGTGTTAACAGCTTAGGTCATATCACGGCGGTCAATGCACCAACGCATGTGTTTCCTGGCTTTCTAACACCAGTACAGACACAACTTTCTTTCAAATCACTGACTACTTTTCCCACATGAAGCAGAGGTGAGAGGCGAAAAATCGCTGGACAGAAAGTTTGCCCCAACCGGGTATTGAACTCGGAACCACCAGGTCAAGAGTCAGATTCGCTAACCACTGAGCTACCCGGGCGGGCCTAGTTGCTGACAGAGAAATAAGGCCAGAACACGCCGGTCTTCCGTCATGGATCAATAAGACTGTCAGTGGCAAACAGTTTCTTCATTCTGATACATTTACTAGTGCAATTACTTGACAAAAGTGACCTTAGATGATTCTTAAATGTTCACGAGCGCTTGCTTAGCAAAGTTCAATACTTACTGGTTCCCCTCTTAATCCTGGTATACCCGGCAAGCCTGCCTCGCCCTGCAAAATGAGTAAAGATTAAATGAGCCATGCTCTGTGAAAAGGGATCTTAATGCATTTGCAAAAAGTATCGAACCAGGTCAGCTTGTGCACTCCGCGCAGGCTGCCCTGGGCCGAAACGTTTCGTTTTTGGTCAATTTTCTGCATGTCCAAGGACGAGTGTACCTCATAACTCAGTCGACTGATCGATAAAAGTGGATTTAATGGATCCATAATTAGTGATGATCTGCATGGTATCATGGACCACCAAGATCCATAAAGCCCCCTTTTTTTCAAGAGCATGACTCATGATTATATATTCGTTTGTCTTATACATGTATATACTTCAGAAAATCGAAGTTTTCAAATAGTGTTTTGGCTAATTGTACAGTAAAATTAGTGCATCGTTTTATTTAATAACCTGTCTTAAATGTAGAGTATAAACTTAAAAGTTTCATATGGTGTTCAGGCATTATATGCATAAACCTAAATGGCGCTGAATAAATGAGTTAGACCGTTTGAATTGATTCAGTTCGATCCACTTTAATTCAATACTTTTATGGACAGGATAAACCTAAGATCAGACTGCAGATAACATGCAATATGAATTGGGATCTATACAGACGGATATTTCTGAGATATTCTGAACGAAATGGCCCGAAAATCGCAACTTTTCAGCTGTTTCTACGGACTAGAACTAGTTCTTCCATCTATACAGAAATATCATTATGTAAGGACTCAATTCAACTCCACACAACATTTTAGACTTGTCCAAATCAAAGGCATTTGTAGACGGAATATCAAATGTGGTTCAAATCGCTCAAGTTTTTGGTTTTGATAGGGTAGAAAACATTGCGGGAAAAGGAGAAAATGCTGGTTACCAGCATTTCT